>CM031234.1:823357244-823979744 GCA_018340775.1 Taxus wallichiana var. yunnanensis | reverse complement strand
TTTATTAAATCATTTGGTGAACCCCTCTCTTAGAACTCCTTTCCCTAGGATCCACTAAACCCTAATGGCTAAAAGTAGATCTTCCTCTCCTAGGAAAGCTATGCATCATGTGAGTGTCAATCCTATCCTTGATGATGTTGTTGAGGCTGAAATTCTTGATCTTTATCACAATGTTCAATTTGATGACAATGTTCAAAGATTTTTGATTGCTAATGAACACAAAGTTCCTACTAGTTTTTCCCACTCTACTCTCAAGCATTGTTTCTAAGGAGAAAATTTTTTTGGATGTAATCCTTGTTATTCCATAGTCACCAAGGCTACTCCACCTTCTTCTATTTCTGTTGAAACTCTTGATGATGCTATTATCGATTATATGTTTGGTCTTGATTGTGATACTATAGATAAAAATCATGTTATTCCAATGATGAAAATGTACATGCACATGATGTTGTTTCTCATACTAGTCAGGATGAATGTAAAGTTGTATCTCATGCTTCTTTTATTTCTGAAAATGTTTCTAATGATTGTAAAGATATATCTTATGATAGTTCTTCTCCTACTTCTCTATATGTTGATGACTCACTTGATGAAATACTTGCATGTGAAACTTTTCTGATACTTGATTATATTTCTAAGCATGAACATGTTAGTAATGAAGATACTTCTCTTAAGACTATTGAATGTGAATTTTCCACTCCACTTTCATCTACTTTTGAGGTTGTTTTTGATGGCATTCATGATGATTCTTCCATTCCTACTAGCTCACCTCTTATGGTTTCTTCTAATACTACTACTAGCATTTCCATAATATCCCATGTTCTTCTTCTCCTCCTCTTTCCTCTTCTTCTTCTCTCTAGATGATATTCATGTTGCTTCTTCTATTTCTCCTAGTATACCTCCTCTTATTTCTTCTACATCTACATCTAGTGTGCCCATAACATCTTCATCTTCCACTTCTTCTTCTCACATTCCCATGATCACTCATAATGGCAAGCTTCAACCTCTCAATGTGCCTCTCACATATTTCTATGATTCCTCCACATGATATTTTATCACTCATGCATGTTTTTGGCCATTTTAATCTCAAGTTCAATCTCTCACTCTTGAAAGAAAATCCTATTATGCTTCTATTGATAATAACTCTCTTCATGGAAATCCTATTCCAAAGAAAATTCACAATTCAACATTTCCTAAGGATTTCATCATGCCTACATTTTCATGTTTCAATGGCACTAGAAATCCATATCTACATCTTAAGCATTATCATTTAGCTATGGCTTCTTATTCAATGATCAATTATTGCTAAAATCCTTCCATCATAGTCTTGTTGATGATGCTCTTCAATGGTACACTCATTTTCCTTTTGGATCTATTAGTACATATTGTGAAATGGAAGATGCTTTTCTTATAGACATTTATGCTTAACAATGGTCCTAGAGTCACATATGATCACTTACCTAGCTTGCATCAAGGAAAGAAAGAACCTATTCTAGATTACATTTTACACTTCAATTCTTGCATGCATCAATTAGTATTTCAGCCTATTGATCTAGAGAAGAAATTTATCTTTTTTTGTGGCTTGATTCCTGCTTTAAAAGAATGATTACAATATGATACATGTGAATCATTTACACTTTTATGCTATAAGGTCATTGATCTAGAACAAGATTTAATTATTACACATGTTATAGATCCTCCTTCTACTTCTTACTTCTACTTCTCATCATCTACTTCTTCTTCCTCTTCCATCTGTTAAGCATCCTCCAAGGTCTCCATCTCCTCCACCTCACAAGCATGTTCCATCCCCTCCACCACATAAGCATCCTCCATCTCCCACCACCATCGTCACTCTCCACCTAAGTCTTCTCCATCTCCTACTCAAGAGCCATTGCATTTCTCACATGTTGTAAGCCTCATGATGTCTTGTGTGCTTTTCTTGATAAGCACTTAATTTTCTTACCTTCTAATCAACATCATCCTCCTCATCATTTGCATCACATGCATCATCATTATTATTAAATTATCACCACATCAATGGCCATCATGACAATGACTATTGCACCCTTCATGAAAAATTACAACAATTAGAAGACAAGGGTGTCATTTCCTTTTGGCTCTCACTCTCGTGAGTGGTCTCTTTCTCTCCTCCATTTCACAAAGTTCTTACTTTGGTTCACTTGTCTCCTCCTCCCACTTCTAAGGTCATCATTCATCCACCACCTAAAGTCATTATTCATGCATGACCTCCACCTCCTCCACATCCATCCATCATCATCATCATCATCTCATCCCTCACAATGCTCCTACTTCACATTGGCTTCCTAAGCCATCAACATTTGTGCTTCCTACCACTACATCTCCCATCATTGGCACCATCTCATCTAACATTCAGTT
The DNA here is from genome assembly GCA_018340775.1 of Taxus wallichiana var. yunnanensis. Classification (NCBI taxonomy): domain Eukaryota; kingdom Viridiplantae; phylum Streptophyta; class Pinopsida; order Cupressales; family Taxaceae; genus Taxus; species Taxus wallichiana. The sequence continues at coordinate 823,977,350 of CM031234.1, read as the reverse complement.
TGGCTCATACACTCATGTTGCTACCACTTCACATGCTTCCACCACTCCTCCTCGCACCTCTTCATCTTTGGTAGGTGATTTTTCTCACCTCATTACCCGATGACACACTCATGTTCTTATGGTTCTTACATGACTATTGAGGGATATGTTACAATAAGAACCCCACTCCATCTTTGTGTTATATACTTCATTGATCTATCTATCTAGCTATACACTATCAAACCATTTCTTGATGATGCACTCTTGTTTATGGTTCATTCTTGATTGTTGAGGGTCTTATATAAATGAACCTCATCTTCTTACACATACACTGGGGGGCATCACTCTTCTTTCCCCCTCTTCATCATCATCACTTACACACATGATTACATTATTTTTACATTCATCATTTTCATTATTCATTCACATTATTCATTTCATTTACATCTACATCTATTACCATTATCACATATTTATTCATTTCATTCATACATACAATCCAATTTTCACACATTACCTATCTATCTATGTCCTATCAACATCATCATCCATTTATCAATATAATCATTTATGTATGCAATACAAATCAAATCATCACAACAACAATCATGAAAAAAATCATCATCATCACATATCAATCAACATCAAAAATAACAAATAAATAATGCAATCATCCATATATATATATATATATATATATATAATCAAAATCATAAATTATAAAAAATACAATCATTGGGGGAAAGCCCCATACATCATACATACATCATATATGTCATATCATCATCATCATCATATCATATATATACAACTGGGAGCTCTAGAACTAGATGCTTCACCACTCAATCTACGTCATGTTGGTCATGGCCCCTATATCTCTCCACCTACCTCTAATAATAATGCCACTCAACCAACTACTTCATGAATCAATCCCTCTAAACTCTACATACTTCATGAACACATCCTGTGCTAGGGATCCTCCTCCTACAACCTCCCTAGCTCTCAGTCTTGAGTCTCCCACACCTCATCACACTCACTCAATAATAATATGGTATATGTATGTAGCCACTATGCTATCACCACTGGCTCAAACAAATGGGCATGCTCACCCACAATAACATCTACTCACTCCAACATCCCACCTCCCACAGAGCACATCTGAGGTACATTCCACGTCAATGTGTGGATCGATGAATCAATGATCAATGACCAATAATCATCACTCATGCAACCATCATATCACACATTAGTTATACACACATGACCATAATAAAATAACTAAGTAACAATCAAAAAATAACAAAAAAATACTACACATGCTCACTATTACTTGCTACTGTATATACCATCACCATCAGGGTAGGTGCCTCTCCCCTCTACTCCTCTCCAACTAGTGGTGCTCCCCCATCACATCACAAAAACTGAAAAATAAATAGCCCATCGATGTGACTTGCCCACCATGCACTATATATGCCTCGAGTACATCCTACATCATCCACCACATATCATCTCTATGGCCATCCATCTCATCTCACACCAGGGGAAGGGACACTAGTTGTGCTCTATGGGGCTGGTCTCACTCTTGGCCTCCTCGGTGCTCTAGTGGCTCACACCCATACATATGGCTCTGGGGGCACATCTTGAGCCATACCAAACTATCGTGACACATGCTCTACCTAAAATAGCTCAATTACTCCAAGAAACCAGTCCTCTAACCACATAGTACATCAAATACATCATAGCTCTACTCCATCCTCTAGCCACCCACCATCATAGTCTCGATATGGCCTCCATATAATGGCCCCTGGCCCCATACAATCAAACATAGATCTATAAGTAGTAGTATCCAATCTCCTACTACATGTACTTGTCCACCTCACTACAAATATCGGGCCTCACCCAATCGGCTCATGGCCCACCAAGTGGCCTCAATATCATAATGTGCTCATAAGCCCATACATGTAATAATGTGGTGGCTCCAAGTCCACCCCCATGGTCTCCTATGTAAACTATATAGATCTCTATATAAATGCACTAATACACATCATGCCCATGCAAATATATAGTCCCATCCTCCTCTATACATGAAAAATATCATGCATCTTATACAAGATGCCCACTCCACCACCCTCCACTACCACTATGAAGCAATAATAACTACAATGAACTTCCACAATCATGGAACACCTATCTCAATATGGCATCTAGGCTAATATGGGTCTCTGTCTCTATACCCATGTCCTTATAAAGTATCACCTAACTATCTCTCATCTACCTCTGAGAGCATCCTCTACAACCATCACCTGTACTCTCTCACCCACAACTGGTAGTCATAATATATGATATACATCCTCTAGGGTCATAGTCATCTCCCCAGTAGGTAACCAAAAAAGTACAAGTGTCTACACACCACCTCTCACATAATGTAGTGATCATCGACATATTATGGGGTACCTCCCCCAATCACTATGTGTGTGCAGGCCGACATGGTCTAGTATCCCCACTCAAGTCGTCATAAGCCCAAAGTCAACAATGTACTCAAGTGTCGACCTCCACGAAACTCCCTCAATGAATATCCCTCTACACAACACAAAAAACCAAAAAAATCATGACATTAACACCTCATATATACATGCAAAAAATAACTACATACTACCAAAAAAATCATCAAATTTCACATATATTACATTTTATGGTCAAAATAACCTCTCTCTGGGTCACCAACCCCAGAGAGCAGATGTGGGTGCTAGGAGTAGGTCACCAACACAGAACTAGAAACAGGTGTTGGCATCCCAAAGGATGTTAACACCTTGGCCACTCTCTCCTAGGTCAAAAACACCTAAAATTCAAAAATTAAATTTTGTAAAAAATCACAAAAAATCAAACAAATTTCATCAATTTTTTTTTCAAATAATCACACTTACCAACTCATCTATCATCTATGTGTGATGCCATGACCACCACCATCTCAAATCTAGTCAATCTCATTGCTCTAATATGTGGCATCCTCACAAGCTCAGAGCTCAAATTCTCAATCAATCAAGGTTCAAATGAAGTTACTATTCACTTTTTACCATTACTATATATAACACTTTTCTCAATTTCTATTTACTATAGTTACTATTTGCACATTCATTCTTCCAACTAATACACGACACATGATTTTTCTCATATCTTGAGCTTCACTACTCCATTTTCTTCCCCGTTGCCATTTGGTTTAGAAATTTCTCCTACCATCATATTGTACACATTCATTCATGACACATGCTATATTCCAATCTGGCACATTTTCAACTCAATATACACACACATTTTTGTGACATCTACTATACTTCATTTTTTTCACTATTACATCATTTCACATCTACTTTCACTCAACATTCATTCTTACTACCACTCTCCCTTTCACCAAAGGGGGCATACAATGGGATCACCCTATGATCCCCTCAAGATACTATATGATCACTACACATTCCTAATACATCATTATCAAAAATTTACTCATACAACATTCAACATTTTCTACTACTTTCTATCTATTCCCCTAATGACCTAATCTGGGGGAAAAAAGTGAAAAATATCTCCATGAGTAATCTATCATATACATTCAATCTCAAAACAAGCATTCAATATTCAATCAAGTCAATCAATCAATACAAATAACATCACTTCATTATTCCTCCCAAATGACCTAACTTGGGAGTTACATCACTACTTTCCCATATGACCTAACATGGGAATCATTTTTACATCACTTCCAGATGACCTAACATGGAATCCATCTAGCATATATATATATCATGATGACACCCATGGAGTGGGGGAAATGAGACGTCATTTCCTTTCCTATACTACTCTATATGGGTTATTCAACATGGATCAAAATGGAACAAAATTTGGTCTTTATCCATCTCATAATGTGTTGGTTGGAAATTTTGAGGATGTAGTCATAGTTGGAGGGTAAAACTAGACCTCTCTCCCTAACACTCTTCCTCTAGTGGTAGGATGCCCAAATCCTTCATTTTTCAAACATACAAAATCAGGTTGGGAATTGATCACTCCCTACCCCTTCAAATCTCCATCGGAAAAAAATTCAAAATCTCCAAATCACTCAAAATCAAATCATCAATTTCTCCAAGTGCTCCTTACAATGGTTCACCATCTCTATTTATGCCACATGGATCGACACATTGATCCATGGTTCACCACACTATATGTTCTCATATTCTGCGTGTACTTCTGCAACAAGGGCTTCTCCAAACTTCTCAAGTATGTTCCTTACTTCCTTTACACTACTTGAATTTCATTCAAATAACATAAAGGGGGGGGAAATGTAGACACAAAATCACACACATACTACTATTTTACTATACCACCAAGTATGTTGTTTTATATATGGATCTTGAGTAAGAAAAGTATTCACTAGACACACTTCCTAGTCCATCCACTTGCTTTGATTGTTTTTCTATTGTTTTTATCTCTCACATATGTCACTTCTACACCCAGTTCTGGTCAGTCATAGGGATCCTGTCTTTCAGTATCTTCTCACATTTTTCATTAGTTGTCTCAAGGGACACTAGCACCTAGACTGGTTTGACACTAGTGCTCAAATGCTCTTTGTCCAACATGGGCGCTCTTCCTCTTTTTTTTGTTCACATTTTTGACATTTTTGGTCAGGCCTTTTCAGTTTTCTTACTCCTATCCCAAGGTCCTAGTCGGCATGTCATGTCACTAGTGTTGAAATTCAAACAAGAGATCCCTATATAAACACAACATACATACCATTATAAGGTGGGAAATTTTATCAAGGGCTATATCTATTTTGGGCATACTCTACATACTACTCCCCATTTGCATCTTTATTTTTAAGCTTGATTTATTTTAAGGGTTTTGCAGAGGATACTATCTATTTTACAGTTACCTCGGTGAAAACTCGAGGATCTTCCAAAGACCTACACAGTGATCAATAATGAAGGATAGTGAAACCTTAACCATGACGTTTTGTAACTTCTTCGGAATTTATATCGAGTGTTTCTAGTATTTTTCCTATCCTGTGCATCAATTATTCTAGTTCATGTATACTTTGTGATAAGGAAAAATCTAATAAGTGCCCTATCTCTCTCATTTTCTTACATAGTTACATCTTTGAGGTGCTTAACATTTGTATTTTATTGTACATCATTATGGTGACTCTAATATTAGATTTATAAGAATATTCAGATGTTATTAAATCCACCTCTATAGAAGGATGAGTGGTTTAACCATAAGGATGAGGTCTATGGTCTATGATGAGGTCTATTGCATTTGATGAGCCTCTACTAGAGTTCCCTTTCATTGTCTGACCATTATCCGACAACTTTATAATTAGATAATAAGTGAGGGAACCGCCTTGGGCCCAGAAATATGAGACTTCCTTTCGAAGGTAGTCAGTTCCCCTACTAATATGAATTAACACAAATTCTAACAAATAAGCTATTGTCCAATTACAATTTGTTTACCTTGTTAGAACAATAGAGAAAAGGCTGGTCTTGGTTTTGAATCACAGTGACCGATGCCGGTCAGTGTCACCGGTGCCGGTTGATGATAACCGATATCGGTAGGGGTAGTGATTTAAGGGGTTTGGTAAAAGGTTGGCTATAAGATGACTATGGTGTTTATAAGGCTAGTAAATGATTGGGGATGGGTAATGGGGTGATAGAGAAGGCTCGAGAGGTATGGGAGCTGTTCTTGGGGCAAAGTAGGGGTAGAGGAATGATAGTTAGATGGGGGGGTGTTACCGGGTAGTGGATCTGGGAGTAGACTTGTAATTACTGTGATTCAGAAATCCAAGAAATATTATTAAAAGAACGTATAAGACTTACTTACTAGTTCCTGATGAAAAATGCAGGTTCAAGGACTGTGATGACGAAGGCAGGGTTCAGGTAGGATGGTCTGACAATCCGAGATGAGCTATCTCCTCTCCTGATGCTTGGATGAGTGTCACTGGCTCTAAGTTATTCAAATGCGCCTTGGGCTTGATGTCCTTCTCTGCAAACTCCTCTCTTTCCTTCACTTGTCTCTGCTCAGCCAAGTAAATTCCGGATCCTTCCAATGACTTCTCGATTCGATCAATGAAAATCCAACCCCTTGTTTTTGGTTGGGAGAGGTCATTTACAGGGAACCGATGGCGGTTACGTAACCGACGGCGGTCGAGTAGGAACCGGTATCGGTCAGGTCAAAGTGGGCTATTTTTAGTAAAATAGCCAACTTTCCCTCCTTTTCTCCCGAGGGATTAGTTGTGGGCTTGGTCAAGTCATTATGAGGTTGGTTTTAGGTGCGGGTGAGGAGTAATTAGTCATGGGTGTGGATGTAGACCAAGTTATAGGTCTTAATTAGGTTAGTTTAGGGTTAGGACTAGGTCATGATGAGGTGGCGAAATGAGGTGGCAGGTATGGCGATGTGGATTTATTAATTATAAGGTAATTAATAAATAATTGTGTAAGGTTTAGGTGATGAGGTTAGGTTGCGAAATGAGATGCGGGGCACAGGGGGTCGTAAGACACAAATTTGGTGTCTACATTAGCCCCTTGTTGTCGTGTAGCTTGTCTTGTAAAGCTACACTGACAATAATAAGAAGTGGTTACCCTTGTTAAGGGTATAGGTAATCCCCCTCAAATCTATCACAGATTGAGGTAACGTGAAATCAGGGATAGGGTTGATAAAGGGTAAATGGTGTTGAGATGATGGTAAGATGGTGGGGTAGGTCCAAGGAAGCAGACGCACGTTGAAATGCAGTAGTGCGACCAGGGTACATGATTTGAAGAGCAAACAAGCAATTCATAGGCAAAGGTCGATAGTTTATCCAAACAAGGGTGATATAATCCTGGTATCCAAGGCATAGGAAGTAGCTCCAGGGGATATAACGGGTAAGGTACATGAACGTTTAGGCATGTTCGGCAGTACCAAATGGTTGGTTTGGTTGAGATAAACGTCACGGTCTAGGTCTAGGCAAAGTTGGTCGACTGATCAAGTCAAGTACCCTAATCATGCTAAAACACGAACAGGTGAGCTCGATTGAACAAAAAGCTACATGATGGGTGGATAAAATTGTAATTTGTTGGTTTTGGGCGAGGTATTTGAGTGGTGCGGCCTTGGGTCGGGCCGATTGATTAGTGAGGGCCATGGGTCGGGCCTGATTGGTTGTTTGCGGCCTTGGGTCGGGCCAAATGGTTGGTTACACCTTGGTCGGGCCAATTGGGTTGGCCTTGGTCACCAATGGTCAGGCCTTGGGTCGGGCAAATTGGTTGGTTGCGCCTTGGGTCGGGCCAAATTGGTTGGTCGCGGCCTTGGGTCGCCAAATGGTTGGTTCGTTGGTCGCGCCTTGGTCGGGCCAAATTGGTTGGTGCGCCCTTGGTCGGGCCAGGTTGGTTGGTTGGCCTTGGGTCGGGCCAAATGGTTGGTCAGCGCCTTGGGTCGGGCCAAATTGGTTGGTCAGCCTTGGGTCGGGCCAAATGGTTGGTGTTGGTTGCGGCCTTGGGTCAAATGGTTGGTTGCGCCGGTCGGGCCAAATGGTTGGTTGCGGCCTTGGGTCGGGCCAAATTGGTTGGTTGTGGCCTTGGGTCGGGCCAAATGGTTGGTTACGGCCTTGGGTCGGGCCAAATGGTTGGTTGCGGCCTTGGGTCGGGCCAAATTATTGGTTGCATGGCGGTCGGGCCAAATTATTGGTTGCCGTGAAGTGGGCCAATGAAGTCAACAAAGGGTTTTCAGCGAAGGAGGATATAGGCGATGTGGTGAGAAAGGGAGATTAGTAAATAAGGGCAGAAATTGGGGAAAGGTGGGATTAAACCGATATCGATTCTCTATGACCGGTATCGGTTATATGACCGATACCGGTTCTTTAGGGCATAATATAACCGATATCGGTTATAGGTCAAAAACCTATAAAAAGAAAAATACGGCCTGTCATTGTCATATTGTCAATTTGAAAACCAATTTTAGTTGTCTGAGGTGTATTAGTGAGATTGTTGAATTTGTCGGCTGAGGTGGCACTATTTGAGTGGAGAAGTGAGTGGTTGGTAGGCCCGAGCGAGTAGGAGGCAGCATTTGATTGGTGGAGGACCCAGCAGAGGAGATTTAGAGCCATGGCACAGCCAGGAGGAGCAGGAGGTGCTGGACCAGCTGGACCACCACCACCTATCCCACCACGACGACGTGTCGTCATACCGGTAGGTTCGAAACCTCTCATTATGTGAATTTAATGTTTTTAAGCTAGATTTGGGTTTTGGGTAGGAATCCATGTTTTTAATAAAAGAATGAATAAATGGAAGTTGTTTGGAAAATGGAGAGGGTAGGTAGGTTAGTTAGGCTAAAACGGTAGGGTGGGTAGGTTTTTAGGGTTTTTCAATGGGTAAAAGGGGAGTAATAGGCCAAAAATGGGTTTGGGGGGCCGCGTCGGGTTCGGCTCCATGATTTGTTCAGTGACCGATGTCGGTCACTAAGCGACCGGCATCGGTCACGAAGTTTTCGGGCAAGGTGGGTTTGTGGTTGACCGGTGTCGGTCGTATGTCGACCGGCGTCGGTGGAGAAATGCTGGAGAGGGGACCGGTGGCGGTCATGGGTGACCGGTACCGGTCCTTAGTTAGGATTATTTATTTTGTTGGTTTGGTTTTGTTGTTGTTTTGGGTTTTTGGTTGTTGTTTGGGTTGTTGTTTGGGTGTTTTGTTATTGTTTGGGTTGTTGTTTGGGTTTTTGTTATTAGTGGTTTGGGTTTTGTGTTTATTGTTGGGTTTTGTGTTTTGGGGGTGAAGAGGGAAGGGGTAGAGGTTGATAGGAAGGGTGATTGGTGGGTGGGGGGGGAAATGGGGCGGTTGTGTGGTTGGTGCGGTTAGGATAGATTAGGTGTTGGGCATGAATGGGGAGGTGTTAAATTGGTAGGGGCATAGGTAAATGGCGAGAGTAGATCTGGGTGATTGGTAGGGTGCGAGATAAGGAAAGGGGATATCGTAAATGTGTTAGGGTAAAATAGGTGGGTGTAGGTGTGTGTTATAGAGTCGGGGTGTGGTCGGGTGGGTAAAAGGGGGTATAGAGGGTTAAAGTAGTTGTTGTTTGAAAGGGTAGGTCTAATGAAGTGGGTTATTTATGCAGGCACGTCAGCAGTTGACTATGCGGGATCGGATGCCCCCGTTATTGAGACGGATGCGGCCACATGTGTCCGCAGCGCACTGGGCCATTATGCGCGAGGTGGGACTCGGTGGAGTCCAGCGGTATAGGGCTGTGGAGAGGGACCACAGTCTTATGGTTGCCCTCATCGAGAGATGGGATCCGGCAACCAATGTTTTCCATCTCCCGACTGGGAGATGACTATTACCTTGGAGGATGTATATCGCATCCTGAGACTGCCGATCATAGGAGAGGCAGTATTCCAGGTAGATGCAGAGACATGGCTATGGACAACATTCTTCATGTATTTGGGGATGCAGCCGCGTTATTGACCTACCACAGCGCGAGTATTGCTTATGGCGATATGTATCGCGCCCACAGACATGAGACACGGCTTGCCGTGTTGATGATGATAGGCATCACATGCTTCGCCCTCCCGACTCAGAGGGAGGCCGCTTTCCACGGGCGTTGATGGGGGTGCTGCACGAGATGGTGGAGGAGCATACGTGCTATGCTTGGGCACCAGTATACCTGGTGCAGCTATACAGAGAGTCTGGGTTATCACCGGATGAGGCGATTCGGGATTTGTTCCACATTTCTGTTACACTGCTGGGCATATGAGCACATCATATGTATTCGACCAGTAGGGCTGCCCCAGCAGCTAGGGCCACAGGTGATATACAGGTATGGCTTTCAGAGGTGGTTGGGGGTCGTGGGCCAGCCACGAGCGGTGCTCAGCAGGATGGGATGTAGCTTACTACCGTCATATGCTAGAGGGCCTGACCGCATTGGATATTGTATGGAGGCCTTACAGAGGTCATCAGCCCCGAGGAGGAGCCCGATCACAGATGCGCTGGATCCAGTATACTTTCTGGATAGCTGGACGGAGGCCGGAGAGCATGAGCGGATACCCCTGGAGAGGGTACGATGGCAGTTGGGGCTACGACAGGATGAGCCACCTCCCTTCCCTCAGTACCGGAGGGAGGATGTAGAGGCCCCACTGCCTGCACCACAGCCCGTGGACCCAGATTGGGTAGCAGAGAGGCCGGCGGATGATACCGTGGACGACGCCGGCTGCACAGGGTCATTTTTGGTATGGTGGGTAGGGGAGAGAGCAGCGAGGAGAGCACAGCCCACACAGCCAGATTTAGCGGCTGTTATAGCAGAGAGGGACCGGCTCTTGGGACAGGTGCAGTTGTTACAGGGGCAGCTTGCTGCTGCACATGCACAGATCGGGGTATTACAGGGGCTTAGCCTAGCAGCAGCACAGCAGTACAGTACACACACACAGCAGCCACATGCATGTAGTACAGCACACACACACACACCACCACAACGCACCACATGCAGCACACAGCACGACACCACACAGCACCACACACGCACCGCACCAAGAGACACACAGCACACGGCACAGGTGTACCGGTAGGACAGGGGCCATTATTATTAGGAGTCGGGGGACCAGCCCCAGCAGCTATGGTGGCACGGGCCCGTTATATGGAGGCGAGAGCGGAGGCCCGGTACTATCAGGACGTCCTTGATGGTACCGGGCCGACTATCAGCCATATGCGGCGCACAGAGCCGAGACCTCGCGGAGCCAGAGATCCCAGGGGGGTGCAGCCACAGCCGGTGGGTCCGTTACAGGGAGGAGGCGAGAGGCAGCACAGGGACCAGCAGGGAGACAGCCGAGGGCGGTGGAGAGAGCTGAGGTATCCTTGCAGAGGAGATAGTTTGTGTTTTTGGATATTGGATAGAGACACCGGTCTGCGAACCGGTTATGTATAGAGAGGCCTGCGTGCCCACATATGATTCTTTCATTCATTTATTCATCTTGTTGTATATACCGGCCTGCGAGCCGAGTACGGGTTGTATAGTTGATACCGGTCTGCGAGCCGAGTATATTTTTGATATGAGAGACCGGCCTGCGAGCCGAGTCGAGATTTTGACAGTTATTGCGGCCTGCGTGCCGGCTTTGTATTATTTTGAGATCACAGAGGCCCCTATGTAGGGCAAGTTGTATGAAACCTTATATATATAATGATTTTGACCTATATATATATATATATATATGATGATTTTGACCCACATGGTGTATATGAAATGTTTTATGTGTTTTGTCGATGGTTTGTGAAATTTAATGTATGATGAGTTTGATCCACATGGTGTATATGAAATGTTGTATGTGTTTTGTCGATGGTTTGTTTTATTGTAGATAGATGATGTTGATGAAATAGCGATAATATATTGATGTGATTTTGATGACAAATATTGGTAATGGTGTTGTGATGCAGGAAAAAGAGGCGGGCGCCACAAAAATTTGTAAAAATGAAGAAACGGCCTAGGTTTAAGCAAAATGGGGCACATGACCGATATCGGTTATGTAACCGATGTCGGTAGCTATATGACCGATAGCGTTATGCAACCGATATCGGTTATGCCAAAATTATATTTCCTAAAAATAGAACTGCTTGGTTGGCAACTTAAGTTCTTATTTTTAGCGTTCTTATTTTTAGAGTCATGCAACAAGTTAAATACGAATGCGACGCTGTTTGACGACTGATACAGGTAATTGCATGAAAGAATTGAGTGATAAGGAGGAAAGAGACAGGTGAAGTGAGTGTGGGCTGAGATTCAGAAGGCAGAAAGACAAGTTATATTTGAAGAGGGTGGTGAACATGGCTGAACGAGGAGAAGCATCCAGCAGGCAGAGACGAGAGGGAAGACAGGTTCCACCTCAAGCTGCTGCATCCCAAGAGGTAAACTGTTTGGTTGTAATTTGATTCTTGCATGTTTTATGAATAGGATGAGAGAGAGTAAGTGGGTAAAGATGAGAAAGAAAAGGTGATAGGCAAGGGTTTGGGATGGGGTGAGTGCTATGGGGTAGGTAAGTAGGGTGTTCACGTATGTTTTTAGGTATAGATAGGAGTAAACGGGCAAAATAATTATCGTAGGTGTATGTTTTTAAGCAGGGTGTATATTTTTGACAGTGACCGGTATCGTTTAGAGATAACCGGTATCGGTTAGTAAACCGGTATCGGTTATCTATAACCGATAGCAGTTACTGTAGGAGTTTCCAGAATTTGAGAAAAAAACCGTGGAGATTTGTTTTATTGAATAATTGTGTGTCGTTTTGATGTATGCAGGCGGAAGCAGGGTTAAGGATGAATGATATTGTGCCAGCGTTGTTGTCACGAATCCGAGCGGATGTAACACCAGCTGAATGGGCATTGATAAATCATTTGGGGTTAAGTGGAATCCGCTATTATTCACGAATCACACGTAACCATGCTATGTTGCAGGCGTTGATTGAGAGATGGAATCCAGAAAAGAATACCTTCTATCTGCCAACAGGGGAGATGACAGTGACGTTGGAAGATGTGTTCCGTATTTTGAGACTCCCAATTACAGGAAGACCAGTATATCAGGCATTGCCTAGCGCGGCGCGGGGAGCGATAACAACAGTATTTGGTCCATACGCACGAGATTTGACACAACGAGGTTTGACATTCACTTATGGTATAATGTATGCAGCACACCCTGAGGCAACAAGGTTGGCAGTAGTATTAATGATAGCGGTGGGGTATTATGCATTACCGAGGGCGGATGGCGGAAGATTTCCAAAAGCATTGATGAGTGTTATTTGGGAAATGATAGAAATGAGCGTGACTTTCGCATGGGCACCCGCATATCTGGCAGAGTTATACAGGGGTTTATGGGCCTGCAGGTGAAAACACAGGACGACACTGGATTGTTCGTACTTATTACATTGTTGGGCCTATGAGCACATAGTTTGTGTGTGCCCAATAGGCCGACCCATCGAGTCGGGAGAGACAGGAGTGCAGAGGTTGGGATTCAGACGATGGGTCCAGACAGAACAAGAGGCGAGATCCCAGGCCGTGATAGATGACATCGAGTATTATAGACAGGTATGGGAGATGGTGACGATTGCGGATATTTTTGTTGAGGCCTTACGGGAACTATATGGTGACAGAGAACATAGCTGAGGAGTTGAGGGGTGTAGAGCGCTTGAGGTGGATCGCAGGGCACAGCCGGGTGAGTACGAGAGGATTCCTCTAGATCGCGTGCGGTGACAATTTGGGTTCGTTCAGGATATACCTATGACATATAGACCATACATGAGGATTGACGCCGAGGCAACATTCTCACCTCCCCGGCCGACACCTCCAGAAGGGCCAGAAGAGATAGCAGCCGATCGTAGGGTAATGGATGCGGGAACAACAGAGGCCTATAGAGTATGGTGGGTAGCAGAGCTGCGAGGTGCACGTGAGCACCCTGACATAGCTGTGATTACAGCGGAGAGAGATCGTCTGCAGGATTTGGTTCACCAGCTTCAAACACAAGTGAATGAGACAACGGGATTGTTAGAGGTTTCACAGTTACGAGTGGAGAGACTGGAGGCAAGATTCCTCCACGCTAGAGGACGTATTCGTATGTTACAGGAGATGTTGGCGGATCAGTGGGAGGAACCAATAGCAGTGGCACCTTTGAGGATGGAGAGGCCAAGTGAGTGGCGTCGACGATCACGATCACCACCTGATTCGGGAGGAGGCGCAAGGGTCTAAGTGAATTTCATAGGAGTATAAGAATAAATAAGGATGCCGACCTGCGAGTCGATGATAGAGAAGATGTATTTGTTTAACATCTAAAAACTAAATATGTATGTTGTTTTGAGTGATGATAATACTAAGAATGGTTGTGTTTTGAATGTTGTTTTTGTTTGTTTTGAAAAAGGATAAAGATGAATGTTGTCAAAATAGAAATACACAAAAATATTTATATTTACAACACATGATAGGGTATGGTAGGGGATGGTCGAGCTAACCTTGGGAGACCCCATGTCTCCTAAGTGCTGCCTACATAGCCCATTGCACAAAGCAAGGAGGGGCCTCAGACCGATGTAGTTCTCCCTTAGGACCAGGGAGAGGTGAATTCAGCAATTTAGGTATGGTTAGGCAATTTGTTGGTTGGTAAAAATATTGATATTGGTAGGGTAATGTTGTTGGTGTTGGTAAGGAATTGGCGATGTTGGTATAGGTATAGGTGAAGTGAAAGTTAGCCTACCCAAGTGGTAGGGAACCGTATCCTGATTAAGGTCAACACACAATCCTAGAGTCGAGCAAAAGAGGCAAAAGTGTCCCGTAGTTGAGAAGAGCTAAACAAACCACATAATAACATAGAATGAGCTTGAACCCCTAGGTACCTTGCATAGACGAGAAGTCGATAGGTGAAAAGAGTTGTATAATCACAATATATCGGGTATTACGTCACGTCCCTTGAGTTTTGTTGCTTTGACAAATGGTGAGGTGAGGTGGTAGATATGGGCGAGGGTGCTGAGAGCTTGTTACAAGGTGATTATTCTGACGAAAGAGGACCAAACCTAAATAGACAAGTCCATGACTCAAAAGTGCTTTTGGAATACTACTTTTTATGTTTTTGGACATAGACTGATCGATGCGGGAAGTCTACATGGGATATGTATTTTGTTGTTCTTGAGGTCTTCACGAAGCTGATCAATGCGAGAAGCTTCTGATAAAGGCTGACTTTGTATAGTTGTCCTTCAAGGGAGCAGTCTATTTATAGTAGCAGAAGTGATTTTTGTGCATAGCTGTCCTTCGAGGGAGCAGTCTATGTATAACTTAGAGATCTAGATGTCCGTTTGGCATGAAGCATCTAGTTTTGTAGGAAGTTTGACTCAAGAATATCCCATAAATGTTTAATTGAGAACATGTTATTTTGATACTTCTAAGGCATGGACCAGACTAAAAAGGGGAAGGCCTCTTTAAAAGGAGGTAATGACCAGACCACGTGAGTTTGATTCTATTTTGAGATGGATGGAACAAAAGTGTATGAGGTAGTAAATGAGCTCAAGGGACGAGCGCAAGGTAGATAAGAAGTGATATAACACTAAATTCAACAGTAGAATGGTCGAAGATGCAAGGCATTAAGGGGTTCAGGCTCAGGTTTACCACTAAGCGAAGCTAAACGGTAAGTGCCTGATCCGTAAGTATGCGTGATAATGTAAGGCCCAATCCAATTAGGAGCAAATTTTCCACGTTTGCTCTTTTCTAGTTTGGTTACATGTTGATTCTCTTTGAGGACAAGATCACCAACCTTAAAGGTACGCTCATGAAGTCACTTATCATAAGCACGCTTGATGCGTTTTTGATAGATTTGAAGGTGGTCAAGAGCCGTAAGACGACGCTCATCAAGAAGCTCTAATTGGGCTAACCGCTCTTGGCGGAAATCATCGTTGGTGAGAATATCCTGAAGAGATATTCTTAGGGAGGGTATTTGTATTTCGAGAGGCAAGACAGCCTCGGTACCATATACCAAAGAAAATGGTGTGGCATTAGTGGAGGTACGAATGCTAGTACGATAAGCCCAAAGGGCAAAGGGGATGTGATCATGCCAATTTCTTCCAGAATCGTTAACAACTTTCATGAGGATTTTGGTTAGGGTTTTATTAGAAGATTCAGCTTGACCATTTGCTTGTGGATAGTAAGGTGATGAGAAACTAAGTTTGATACCAAAGTTGTCACAAAGGTCTTGTAACAACTTATTTTTGAAAGATTTACCATTATCTGTTATCAGGCGATGAGGAACACCAAAACGACAGATAATGTGATGGTTAATGAATTCGACGATTTTTTCTTTTTTGGTTGAAATGAGTGGAATGGCTTCCACCCATTTAGTGTAATATTCGGTTGTTGTGATTATCCAACGGTGACGTTGCGAAGAGGGCGGATGAATCTCACCAATAAGGTCTAAACCCCATTGTGAGAAAGGCCAAAGATCTCGTGCGACCTGTAGCGGATGGCTAGGAGTATGTTGAAGGTTGGCATGTTGTTGACACATAACACAACGCTTAACATATTCGTAGCAGTCGTTATTAAGAGTAGGCCAATAATAGCCTAGGCGAAGGATCCGTTTGGCCACGGCCAAGGCCACACTAAAATGTCCACCACAAATACCGTCATGGACTTGTTGGATGGTATAGGTGACCTCCGCACCGGTTAGACATCGAAGGAGGATGCCATCAAAGCCACGTTTATAAAGGAGTCCCCCCATGACAACATAACGAGAAACACTTTTAAGAAAAGCACGTTTTCCGTTACTAGTAAGGTCAGGTGGGAGAACAGAGGTTGTAAGGTAGTCGTGAAATTGGTGATACCAGGTATCCTGCAAATTAGCAGACACATTATTTATCATACAAACAACCAAGGCTGAGTAAGATGGGGCAAAGAGTTGTTGGACCAAGACGAATATGTCAGAGTCAGTTGGTGAGGCAGGAATTTGCGAGGCTAAGCAAGCCATAGTATCCGCAAATTTGTTAGTGGAGCGGGAATGGTTTGGATAGAATAATGAGTAAATAAGGTCAAAAGTGAATCCACGTAATGTTTGTACTTTTGAAGTTCCTCATTTTTACATTGGTAGATGCCCATAACTTGATTGACTACCAATTGAGAGTCACCAAAAATATTGATAGATTTGACACCTAAGTGTAACGCAACCTGGAGACCCAAAACAAGGGCCTCGTATTCCACTGTATTATTAGTGCAGGGGAAATCGAGCCGGAATGAAAGAGGCATAGGCTCAGCGTCAAGAGGAATGAGAACAACGCCGGCTCCTCCACCGTGCTGGCATTTGGATCCATCAAAGAAGAGGGTCATTGGATAGGACTCCTCCCTGAGTGAAAGAGTGGCGATGAGTTCGTCGGGAAATTAAAATTGGTAAATTGTTCCCCAGGTAAAGGGGCCTCCGCGAGTTGGTCCGCAATAGTTTGTCCTTTGATTGACTTCTGGTGTATAAATTCAAGGTCGAGGTCAGCGAGGAGCATAAGCCATCGGGTGATGCGTTGGTTTAGATGTGGTTTGGCGTACATATAATGAATGGGGTCCGTGTTGGTGATGACAAAAGTTTTATGATTCAGGAGGTAGTGTCGGAGTTTGGTGGCTACGAATGATAGGGCTAGGCACAATTTTTCTACATGTGTATACCTAGTCTCGTAATCCACGAGAGTACGACTTATATAATAAACGGCTTGTTCTCGATGTGCCGAGTCCCGATGTGCGAGCATGGCTCCTATAGCATGGTCAGTGGCAGAAAGGTAAAGGTAGAAAGGGCGATCATCCTGAGGTGGGATAAGCACGGGTGGCTGCAAGAGATAGGCTTTGAGAGCTTCAAAGGCTTGGTGACACTCTTCGCTCCATTGAAAGGCAATGTCCTTTTTAAGAAGGTGATGGAAAGGTTGACATCGATCCGAGAGTTGGGAAATGAAACGCCGGATAGATTGAAGTTTACCTTGCAAACTACGCAATTGTTTGAGGTTTTTGGGTGGGGGCATTTCTAGGATAGCTTTGACTTTAGATGGATCGACCTCAATGCCACGCAAAGAGACGATAAAACCAAGAAGTTTTCCCGAAAGGACACCAAAGACACATTTCTTTGGTTGAAGCGAACAGAATATTGTAACAGTGATCGAAAATAATGGTTAAAACATCGAGATGTTCACTGCGATGTTTAGATTTGCCAAGAAGATCATCGACATAATCCTCAAGGATAGTGTGCATAATGTCATGAAAAATGTAAGTCATAGCCCGCTGATAGGTCACACCAGCATTCTTAAGGCCAAACGGCATGACACGATAACAGAAGGTTCCCCAAGGAGTTATGAAGGTAGTTTTATGTTGATCGGTCGGGGCTACCAAAATTTGATTGTATCCCGAAAAGCCATCCATGAGAGAAAGCATCTCATGGCCCGCAGTGAGATCAACAAGTTGATCAATACTTGGGAGGGGGAAGTCATCCTTGGGGCAAGCGAGGTTAAGGTCTCGAAATCCATGCATATCCGAAGTCCCCCATCGCTTTAGTGACAGGTACGATGTTAGAAATCCATTGAGGATAGTCAATAGGCAAGATGAAGGAAACAGAAAGGAGTCGTTGAAGCTCTTCTTTGACCAAGAGGGCAATGCGTGGATGCATTTTTCTCAGTTTCTATTTGACTGGTTTGGAATCGGGTTTTAGGGTAATGTTATGGACAGCAATGTCAGGATCAATTCCTGGCATGTCAGCGTAGGACCAAGCGAAAGCTTGGTTGCGGGTACGGAGAAAGGTAGTAAAGGCGGCTTGTTCTGATGTGTTAAGGGATTGTCCGATCTTCACAATGTGAGGATCCTCCTCTGTGTGGATGTTGATTTCTATAGTCGACTCATTCAACATGGTTTGAGTTTCAGACGGTAAGGCGCGTTGAATATAGGAGTCATCCGCACCAAGGTAAGTGAGGATGGAGTCGTCATCCTGGCACTCAACAACATTAATTGAAGGTGAATCCTCTTCGATCATGTCTGGATACAGAAGGGGAAGAGAAGATGGGTCCTCATTATCACGTTGATAAGTGAGAGGACCTAGGAAGATAGCATTTATGAAAAAAAAGTTAGGAGGGATAGATTCAGGGTCTATCGACTCTGTGGGTGACGATGGCAAAATGGGTGATGATGGTTTGGTAGGGGTGACGTCGTCATCTTCCAGGATACAACTGACACGAGGTTTCTCGGTGTAAGTGTTTCAGGAAATCCGAGACCACTACGATCATTGTGTTTGCGTGTAGTCACGGGAATGATTGTATGTCGGCCTTGTTCATAAAGACCAAAACCAAAGCCTTTCCAAGCACAGCGAGTCAAGAAGGTGAGGGCGAAACGACGATTTGTCAAGTATTGAAAATCGGATTGGAAGGGAACCACACCAAGAGGAGGTTCAGGGGTAACGGAGGATGCGTCGACACCCCCATACGTTAGGTTGGTGCGGCAATTAGGTGGTCCGTAAGAGATTACCTCCCCCACGCGACGGTCGTAGGTAGGATGCGCATGTAACTGTCCGTACTCCTGTGGGGTATGGAAAGAACTAACGTTATATAGGTGATACTCCCCCAGCGTAAGGCGTTGAAAAACATCTACTAAGGGGTCTGAGGTTGGGATGTTTGTCTGCGGGAAAGGAAGTGGTATTTGCGATGGCGGTTTCATTGGTTGAAGGTGTAGGTGCGGTTGAAGTGGATGGTAGAGGTGTGGTTGAAGTGGATGGTTGGGTTGGATGAATGGGTGTCTTGACTGGTACAAGCACATCATTAGGGCGATATAACATATTGCAGGTTTTGAAGGGGGGAGGATCAGCTTTTACGGTGTAGGACTTCCCCTCGTACTCAAATTTTATGCATCTATGTAAGGTGGAGGGAACGCATCCCATAGCCCGGATCCAAGGGCGGCCTAACAACATATTGTATTGGAACTCTCCCTCAAGGACATAGAAGAGTTCGGGTAAAGTGTGTGGCCCTACACGAATGTTAAGGATCACGGTACCTAAGGTAGAAGTAATAGCATCATTGAATGACCGCAACATGATGGGGTTGGCACACATGCAACTAGAAGGGATATTCATTTGTTGGAAGGCTTTTGAAGAGATGATGTTTAGACTAGCACCCCATCAATCATAACACGACGCACCCGAATGTCCCGGACATAAGCTGAGATGAAAAGAGTAGGGTCAGGATCTTCTGCACCAAAGTCGACAATTTCATCTTCGGAGAAACTGACAGCAGCGGCTTGCTGTACAGAGACAAAAGTGGTTGAGGAGATAGGTTGTTTGGTGAGTGAAGCAACGTGATTGGGTGTGAGAATGGAGGTAACAGCAAGGTTTCATTAGGTAAGACCTCTATCCCTTGAAGGATTTCAACGAGAGCTTGTCGATGAGATTCAGAAGTCTGAATGAGATCATACAGTGTCATTTTTACAGGTGATTGGTGAAGTTGTTTGATCATGGTTCGGTGGGCAACTCCATTAGAGACGGGGTAGGTGGGTCCACGAATAACCACTTTAGGTGGTGGTGCGATCGGGATGGTGGACGGAGAAAGGAGAGGCCACAGGTGTGCTTTCTTTCACTTTCCCATTGTTTTTCTGCCCTCGAGTAGCAACACTAATCATATTGATCTCGTGAACACGAGAGGAGGAAGACTGGTATGGATAAGTCATGGTCTTCGAGAGGTGGAGTTGTAATAATGATAGATCTTGGTGAGGCGGGGACAGGTGGTATAGGAGAGGGAATTGAAGCTAAAGGTCTCTCCCTTCGTAAGTTGTCTTTCTTAACTTTTCTATCTGAGAGAGGTGACTGACGAAGTATGGCTTTCAACGCTTTGCATCCCTCTACATCATGTCCTGGTGTGCGGTGGTAAGCGCAGATTTTAGACTCATCATAACCTATAGGTCGAGGTTTAGATGGATCATAAGGTCTAAGTGGGGGTAGGGAAATGGTCGCATTCTCCACCAACATAGCAAGGATTTTGGCATAAGACCCTTTGAGTGGGTCAAAGTCAGAGGAAGATGAGGCTATTGACTGGGTAGTTTCTGGTAATGACGGGGTATGGTTGATTTGTATGGGTGGCGGTTTAGCCAAGGGGTTTTGATAATGGGTTTTAACTAAACGTGGCTTCTTTGGCGCAGAAGCTATGTTTAGCTGGTTAGATGATGAGGCCACAGATGATGTGGTATCAGAAAACAACCACGGAGAAATAGGAGTGACAACAAACAAATCTTTTGATGATGGAATTTGTTTAGGGTTGATAGGTGGACAGGATACGCGGGGTGACGGTGTTGATATACCCTTGGATTTCTGTATGGGTGTAGAAGGCGTAGGTCATTTTAAAGAAAACGCAGGAGGTATGATATATTGATGCAAGGTGGAGGGATGAGGTCCCAATATGGAAGGTAGGTGTGACGACGATGGTTTTAGTTGTGATAGAGGCATAGGTTGAGGAGATTGAGTCTGTCTCCTAAATGGATGGACGGCTTTATTTTTGGATAAATCTAGCCGCTTAGGTGGGTGTGTTAAACTGGGTATTGGTGAGGTCCCAAGCGTAGGGGAAGATTTGGTTAGGCTAATAGAGGTGGATGAGGTATTTGGTAGAGATGAGGGGGGTGAAGATGAGGACATAGGCATTTTAAGCTTCTGTAAACACTTCGGGTATATGGTAGAGGCGTCTGGATCGGTCATCTGCATTTGAGTAGAATATGGGGTACTCAAACGTTCCCATAGGACTCGTCTATCTTCTGAGGGATGACAATCCTCACGTGTGAATAGGAACTTTTGTATGGAAGAAAGGTGGGTTGTGATTCCGGTCCACTGTGGGTGTGATACAGGGGGTAGATGAGGCACTGTATCAATGGGCGTTAAGAGGTCAACCGGTCACTGAAAAGATTTAGGCGATGAAGAACTAATAGGTAGGAGGGCATGTTTGAGAGGATCCGTCATGATTAAAGAATGTGGTGATGTCGGTGCAAGAGGTTTCTCATCTAAGGATGACAAAAGAAGTGGCGAGCCTTCCTCTTGTACAAGAATGGTAGAAGGAGATGTTTGGGAAATAGATAAGTTAGATAACATCCGCTCACAGTCTTGCAAGGATGTGGTGTAAGAAGGCTCATCTGTGAGAAGAGACTCTGGGGCGGTTAATTCCTTGATGGGTAAAGGAACGGCAAGGATTTCGTCTTGTCTTGATGGTGGTGAAGGGGGTTCGGGTTCCTGCGTTAGTGAAGAGGCTTGATTCAGAATTTTTCGATAGAGGCTTTTGGCTGGGAGTCGAAGACTGCATGGATCTCATGAACACTCTCCTCGGCTAAGATATCTTGGTTTATGTTACTGTTAGAAGAGTGATTCGGGAATGGTTTGTTGAAAATTTTCAAATTTCGGTTAGCAGGGCGTTAGGATTATCGAGGGCTATATCCCCTGCATCAACCATTTCCTGCACTATGTTTTTCAACATCTTGCAGTTTTCATGACTATGTCCCTTCACGCGGTGGAAGTTACAGAAGTCATTTTCTTTGTACCAAGAAGGTATGGCGCGGGTGGAATCAAACCCGGAGTGAGGTTTAACAGGAGGTAAGGTAATAGCTCCCGCTTTAAGCAATTTTTCCAATATCACACCATAAGTTTCTCCCAAGGGAGTGTAATTGATGGGCTCAGCTTTATACTTATAGGTGGTTTTTGGCGGGTATTAGACGGTGGTTGGGATTTGACCATCACCGCGTGCACAACTCCTTTTGATTTCGAAGCAGTCGATGGTGAGGATTGGTGGTGTTAGGTTTGTTGGTGGAATCTTGGGTTCGGAAATTGGGGTTTTTGTTGCGCAACCACAATTTCTCTTCCTCTAAGGCTCGAATCTCTAGTTTTCGAGCCATAGTAAAGGCCTCGTCAAATGTGCGGAAAGTTTGAATTTGGAGGGTAGGAGAGATGTGCTTAGCGCAGGCCCACGTAAAAAGTTTGATAAGTTCGGCCTGAGGCAAGGCATACGTAAGTTGGTTGATAAGGCCCCGCCATCGTCCAACGAAATCTGCGATAGATTCATCTTCAAATTGTCGGATGGCATAGAGGTCGGTGATAGATACTTTCTTGGCAATGTTAATGGAGAAATGATCCAAGAAAGATTGGGCTAGTTGGTTAAAAGAGAAGATTGAGTGCTGGGTTAAAGCACTGTACCACTCCAAGGCGGGTCCTGATAAGGACATGGGAAAGGTGCGGAGTAGTAAGGCATCGTCATGAGCAATTAGATAGCAGGCATGTCTAAATGATCGCAAGTGTTGTTGAGGATCCTCCTTACTATTAAAACGAGTAAATTTTGGTAATTCCCATTGAGGAGGATATGAATGAAGGGGGACAGAAGGGTGGATAGGCTCCCGACAAACTTGCTCGTATGTCAGGGTGCTACGACTTCCTGAAACAGAAGCCTCCAGATTTTGCATTTTGTCCATCATTTGTTTGATTAAATCAGTAGTTGGATGAGATGATGGTGCGGTTGCGGTAAACGGAGGCAGATTGGGCCAAGGGCCACCACTAGACAATGGTGGGGTTAAATGTTGATAAGGTATGGAGGATGAATATGTTGAGGTGACCGAATAGGGATGTCCTATATAAGATGTTGAGGTTACCGGATACGTGTGTGGAAATGAAAAGGTGGGCGGAGCTTGAGAAGGAAAGCTCGTGTGGATAGGTGGCAGAGAGCAAGTCATAAAAGGAGCAGTCTGCAAGAGAGACGAGGTGGGAGCAGTCGGCGGTAATGATATGTTGGGCCCAAGATTAACCAAAGGAAAGCCAATCTGTGCCGTATGAACCCCTGAAGCCACTGAGTTGGGAGACGGGACTAAGGATGAAGAAGGCAAAGGCGGAGTTATCAGGCGGAGAAGGAGCTAAATGAGCAGCTATACTAATAGGCATGCCAACAAGGAGTTGACCATCGGGCGTACGGTCAGGGGCATGAGACAAATAGTATTGTACAGCGCTAGGATTAGCGTCCAAAAATTTCACAAATTCTTTATCTCCTACAGGGATTTTGGGAACCTCACTGGTGTCCGTAGGATTCCCCACAGTATGTGAAGGGGGTGATTCAGGCAAAGGCACGGAGCAGGCATGTGAAACCATGGCGCGGCTTGCTTCAGTGATAACAACCATGGACAAGAGTACACAGAGGATGCAATCTATCGAGAATGTAAAACAACCCCTGAATGTTGGAATTGGTAGGTTCTGGTTTTGGGAACTGTGAAAGACAGTAACCGATATCGGTTAGGTAACCGATGTCGATTATATCAGTATGCCGCGTCGGTCACTTAACCGATGTCGGTATAATAGGACTGGTATAAGAAACTGTAAGAAGCTGCTGATTTGGGGTTAACAGTGCTTAGTATGCCTACCAAACTGTTCTGAAGTGATCACGAAAAACAAGTATGACGAGAGAAAACGAACTAAAAAAACAAGCAAGAATGCACAAACAAATTAACAGACTAACCCTAGGGTTAATTTTAATCAATTTGGGCTTATGCCTTTAGACGCAGAATGATGTCAATCCTAAACAAAAGACTTAGGGGAAATGTCAAGTTTGTTTTGGCTTATAAGGTTACCTCAATCGGGCGGAGGAATACCGCGGAAAAGGGGGATGTTTTGAGTTGTTGTGTTAATTGTGAAGTGATTCGGTATGTGTTGTGCAGTGAAAGTAAGATTAATTTCTTGTCAATACCATGGAAATCACCCCCACGTGTACGACCTGTTACTTAATCTACGTTCACTAGAATTGAAAACAACACGCAAAAATGGGATGCACGTGTTTTAAACCCAAATTGAAAATGTTATTCGATGAAGCAAAGAAGATGACTTTCACTAATGCAAAGCTGGGAAAGCAAGACAAATTCTTTTACCAAATATAACAAAATATCGTGTGAAATTTTTAGAAGAAGAAAACAGCAAGTATGCTCCCTATATGAAAGCAAGCAAGAAAGAAAGAAACCCAAATGGGTCCCACCGGGCGTGCCAAAATGTTTCACACAGAAATGCTTCCGTTCCTGGAATAGAGTTGCTTCTATCCTTTCATTCCTTTGAGAAACAGATAAGGGTTAGGGCTAGGAGGAATACCTGTTGAATGTTGAGAGGGTGTGCGCGTACCGTAGAGAGAGATCAGATCGATTGCAAAGAACTCCTTTTTGTCTGGGAAGGACTACCTGCAAGTAAGAATACAAGACCACCAGATTCTAATTAGATAATAAGTGAGGGAACTACCTTGGGCCCAGGAAATATGAGACTTCCTTTCGAAGGTAGTCAGTTCCCCTGCTAATATGAATTAACACAAATTCTAACAAATAAGCTATTGTCCAATTACAATTTGTTTACCTTGTTAGAACAATAGAGAAAAGGTTGGTCTTGGTTTTGAATCACAGTGACCGATGCCGGTCAGTGTCACCGGTGCCGGTTGATGATAACCGATATCGGTAGGGGTAGTGATTTAAGGGGTTTGGTAAAAGGTTGGCTATAAGATGACTATGGTGTTTATAAGGCTAGTAAATGATTGGGGATGGGTAACGGGGTGATAGAGAAGGCTCAGAGGGTATGGGAGCTGTTCTTGGGGCAGTGTAGGGGTAGAGGAATGATAGTTAGATGGGGGGTGTTACCGGGTAGTGGATCTGGGAGTAGACTTGTAATTACTGTGATTCAGAAATCCAAGAAATATTATTAAAAGAACGTATAAGACTTACTTACTAGTTCCTGATGAAAAATGCAGGTTCAAGGACTGTGATGACGAAGGCAGGGTTCAGGTAGGATGGTCTGACAATCCAAGATGAGCTATCTCCTCTCCTGATGCTTGGATGAGTGTCACTGGGCTCTGGTTATTCAGTTGCAGTCTTGGGCTTGATGTCCTTCTCTGCAAACTCCTCTCTTTCCTTCACTTGTCTCTGCTCAGCCAAGTAAATTCCGGATCCTTCCAATGACTTCTCGATTCGGATCAATGAAAATCCAACCCTTGTTTTTGGTTGGGAGAGGTCATTTACAGGGAACCGATGGCGGTTACGTAACCGACGGCGGTCGAGTAGGAACCGGTATCGGTCAGGTCAAAGTGGGCTATTTTTAGTAAAATAGCCAACTTTCCCTCCTTTTCTCCCGAGGGATTAGTTGTGGGCTTGGTCAAGTCATTATGAGGTTTTGGCTCCCCACCATTTTATTTTTTTTGACACTTATACTATAGTGGCATTCCCATTTTATTTTGTGCACACTTTTTCTAGACCTATGCCACCTTCCAATTGCAGACTAGATACAAATATCATAGTATTGCAATATTCTTCTTCCTTTGTGGAGTGAGTTAACTTTCAAGTGCTCCTTTTTGTCCTTCCCAAGGAAAGAACAATGTTTGATGCAAGGAGATTCTCTTCAAGATTTACACAAAGAACCACATCATCGACACTCTTCTTAGGGGACCTTCTTGTCCTCACTTATTTCTCTCTCTACTCTAGGGGATGATCATTATACGTGGGTACCTCATTAGGCCAAGTTATTGCGACCCACTTCTCCTTCTTCTCCAGTTTTCTTGAGTGTGTTTCTTGTCTCTTTTGTTTTAGGAGGAGTTTTTTCCCACTAGGATTTCTCATGTTTCTCCACTTTATGAGATATTTTCATTGTACATGGGTAAATCATCAAGCCTTATTCTTTCCTTTATTGAAGCTCAAGTAGAAATTGTACATAACATAGAAATAGAGACATTTTGAGTAGGGAAAATGGAAGAAATTTTCTATCTCTTTGCTCTCTTCACAAGGATATCTCTCTTCATACATACCCTAGAAATGAAAGACATATCTCTCTCATGAATTCACAAAAAAACAACTCCAACATCTAAGAAGTTTAAAAAGTTTCTAATAAGAAGAAGAAGTCAAATGAGGAGCTTGTTCTGAATTTATAGAAGAGAGTGCAACTCTTCATCTTCTCGATGACTTTTCAAATACTTTAATGTGACTTTAGACTATTCATATTCCACTTAAATATTTAAGTCCCTTTTATAAAATCAAGGTGACTTAAAGTTTACATTATGTTTCTAAAGTCACTTAAAGTTATATTAAAAGTGCAAACCTCAACGCAAAAATATAACATTGATGAGAGAGAGAGTGCATTGGGTGAGAAGAGAAGAGAGAGAAGAAGAGAAGAAGAAGAAAAAGAAGAAGAATTATGTGGAAGAATGAGCTACTTGCATAGTGGATTTGATCTCACTTCCTGACTGGTTTCCACTTCACGCTCTTGAGAAGGCCTTTGTTCCTCCAAGCTCTTTGCTTGAAATGAGTAGCTTGCAGGTTCCACCTTGTCGGCATGAGGAATGCAAACACAACTCAAGGTATTTGTCCATCCATCGGCCACATTGTTGATGTCTTTGCACTTCCCAAACCATGATGAATGTTTCTCTGTGATAAGTGCAATAGAGGCCCAAATCTCTGAGAGGAAGTTGAGGGTATCCTTAGTGAAGGATGATGGGTTTCCTACCTCTTTCTTGACATACTCTTCAAATGGACCAATCAACTCATCGAAGTTGTATCTTCACCCATTGCAGGTACTCCAAGCTTTTGAGTTTTCTAATTTATACTATCCTACAATTTGTATGCTTGTTCCTCTTTTCTCCTCTAGCTCTGTGATGGCCTGATTGATTTCCTCAAACCTGATTGCCAAGGCCCTCACCCATACACATGACAAGTCTTTTAGGGAGTTTCAAAATATTCTGTCGATCAACTCCTAGTGATGAGTGTTACTCATTTCATCTATTACTTGGGCCCAAAGGTTCCCAATAGTCTCTTTCTTTCTCCAAGTCCTCCTTGAGTGTCCCATGTCCTATTTTTTGTTGCACACATGTAAGTGAAGAGTTTGACCACTTCTTGGAGCACTTGACTTCCCTTTTTTAGAAATTGAGTTGATCCATTCATTATTCGCTCGCCCCTGTATTGTGAACTCATGTGTCTCTTCTGATGGATTTTGGATTGAAGCTACTTGATGGGTGCAACTTCCTCAGTGGGAATTTTCATGGCATTAGGATCAACTAGATGTTGCACATAGAATGAAAGAGTTCACACCTGCTCTTTTAGTTCATCAATCTTCTTCTTATACTCTTTATTCCTTGCCACCATGCGAGTGAAAGATTGTTGATACATGTGCAAATCCCCTTCATGAGTTTTTGGTCCTAGTTGAATTGTGCTCATTTCATAGTCATTTGGTGTCATCTCATCCACTAGCTTGATTACTTTGGGCTGAGCTACTTTGATGTATTGATTACCCATTTCCCCATTGTAGAACCATGAGGCTATATGTGTGAGCTTCCTTGATCTTTTTCTTTGGCCAATGAGACAATCATTGATAGATCGGGGCCACCACTTGCTGCATAGTGCGGGTGTCAGGGACAATTGTTTCCTGCATCTAAGGAAACATCTCATCGGACTCAGGTTCAATGATAGGTGCACCAATGGTACCCTATTTCTGAAGGAGGAGGAAAATCTTGAATGAGAGAGGCATGGGTGTCATCAAGAGGGAAACCTCTTGTGGTGGCTCAAAGACTGAATCTTGAACCATGTGTTCTTCATCCACTTGTGCCTTTTCATGGGGTGTTCTTCTTGCATTTCTGTGATCAAATCTTCCTCTCTAGCAATGATGCAAATGAGCCTTCTTCTACTCTAAGTTTCTTTGGTGTCTTCTCATGAGGAGAAGCTTCCAATTATGTGGCCTTCCTTTTCAAACTTTCTCAGAGTGTTTAGAACTGAAAGTCACCTCTATAACTTTTGAAGATGACTGATGTGAGGCTTGCTTCTACTCGGAGGAATTCCTCATGATTTGGATGATCATGGTCTCTCTTCTTTTGAAACCAATTTCTCATTCTCCTCACCACCTTCTCAGTCTGCTCCAATATATCCCCTGATTCATGAACATACCAGTTGATTGGAGGTAAAGGGGACATCTTGACCCCACATACTCAGGATCATACATCTTTGTCCCATCATCATGCAAAATATCTTCATACCAAGAGAACTTGAATTTCTTCATCTCATTGATTTTCATCCTCATATGGTCCTTTTCACGTACTTCAAACTCATCAGCATGCAATTGGCCCAGTAGTCCTCGACTTGTGGCTCATGTTGCAATTTTGGGACATAGAAAGAGTCGGGATCTTCTCGGATGTCAAAATTAGGCCTAGAAATGTAGGAATGCAAAGTCAAATGAGTGAAAGTGACCTCCAGATGAGATGCATCATTTGAGCTCTTGCACGTGAATACCCCAGAGAGATAGGAAATGAAATCAACTTCTTCCTCCTACTTCTAAGCTTTTTATTCACTTGAATGATCTATCTACAGAGCTCAAACAATACAATTTGGTCACTAAGGTACTTAGGCAGCCTTAGTGGTGCTTGGTCGAAGCCAACAACTCACAGGTAGGAGAATGTCGAGAATTGTATGAAATAAGAGCCATACTTCTTGATCAAGGATGCCACTTGTGATGACATCCTAGCTTCTAGATCTCCTTCTAAGCTTTGGACTACATACATTGTGAATGCATCATTCACGTGAGAAAAATGCCTATGGCTTTCCTCCATCACCACCTATGGAAGTTTCTCAAATGTAGGCACCTTGGTAAATGTTTTTGTGAGAGCCAATCCCTTGAATGATCTTGAGCTAGCGAGGAGATAGACCAAGTAAGAAGTCATGTGGAACTTCTTTCATGGGTACTTGGAGTAGTTGTAGATGGAGATTATCATTGATGATCTTCCCCCATCAATTCTCTTTTTCCTTTTTCACCATCAAGATGAAAAAGGCCCATCCAGTCTTGAAATTCTCTTGTGTTCACTTCACCCATAACCCTACTTGAGGAGAGTGATGACATCCAAATATCCTTCTTGGAAAACTCACACCTTGGAAGGTTCTTGGGCATCCTTGAGGGATTTCTCCCTATTTTTCAACCATGAACCAAGTGCAACCCCTTGCATGTATGCATCCATCATTTCCCAATCATGTAAGGCCCTATCTTTTGAGATGATGACCATGTTGGGTGATGTTGGTATCTGCAGAGAAAGTGAAATGGTTCTAGGGATGATGACCACCATCATTTTGTACCATTTTCAGCTCGGATGGTTCATGTTTTGGGCTCATAATGGTGAGAGTAGGCTAGGACCAACTCATGACTTTGCACAGACATAGGTGTCCTACGGTAGTGAAACAAGCCACTTGTGAATATTTGATCTTCAATCTTCTTTCGGTCTCTTGGTTTGTCATGCGAGTTCTTAAGTCATTCAGGTCCATGTACAAGACATCATTATCTTCTATCTCATACTTCACACATGAAGGGTTGTGCCATCTTCTATCCCATCCACTTTTTGCTTCATGTTTTCCTTAGAAAAAAAACTTACTATTTTTAGTAAGTATGAAAAAGCAACTCCCTCGAACCTCAAATGAGATGTTGTGACCTTGATTCCCCTTTCTCCATTCCTCCTCTCTTTCTGGATCAACTTTCTATTTTTAGTAGGTGCTCATGGGACCACTTACTATTTTTAGTAAGTGCCAAAAATTGGACCAAATTCCCATTCTGATGATTTCTCATGCTAGTGCATCTTGATGTCTTTTCTCTCCTTCACAGTTCTTTTGTTGATGACTTTCCCAAAATAGCAGTTTCCTATGTGAGAAGACCTGCTATTTTTAGAAAGTGGGCTTCTAGAGGTTGGATTGATGTGGAAAAAATTTTTTTGATATGGGTTTTTTCCCAATATCGCCCCTCTGAAATTTTAGACTACCCGCTTAATAGTCTAGGAGATTTTAAACTTTCAAATTTTGGACCTAGTAGTGCTTCTGGACGTGGCAAACCATTAATGGACCTCAAAATTGTAGGTCTGGTTTTCTCCTCCATTTTGAAAAAAAATTATATTTTGATATGGGTTTTTCTTCTTGGTGCTTCACGTGAAATTTTACTTTAAATCGACAACCGGTTTTTGGGAAATCCAATTTTTTCTTTGTTTAGCCGAAAATGAGATTTCTTCATTGTGAATGCTCTATTGCATGAGAGGAGAGTTTGAAGGTATGTTTTTATGGTCTTGGATAGAGGAAAAAATAAAAAAATGGTTCATTTTTTTGCACTTTGGTTTGCAATATATTTTTTGAATCTCTTTTTTTTCACGACAATGGAGATTTTCATTGTTTTCTTCTTCTTTCGTTCTTCTTCGTTTCTTCTTCTTATCTTGATGAAAAATCCTTCTAAGACCTGTATGTTTTCATGGAGTGGAGGTGTTTAATTTTGATTGATCTGGTTTGAGGTTCAAAATGGTGGAGTGATGGTAGAAGATTGCGAGAAGAAGGAGGGATGGTTGGTGTGTGCACGAGTGTAAGAAGTTAGAAGCGGGAAGCAGTTAGATATTTAAAGATTTAAAAAAAAAAATTGAGAGAGAGGTGGGTGATTTTTCATGTCCCTAATGTCCCTCACCTCAAATGGATGAGGACATCAATTTCCATGGTGGTCAAGGAGACGACACGTGGCATTGATCCGACGACAGGGAGTGAGTGCTCAAAAATCAGCTTTAAAGCACTGAGGGGTTGGAAGCGGGTCACGTGGGTGACCAAAAGTCTCTCTAGAGGGATGGGCATTTTTTCAAGGTTTTATGTCCCTGACCTATGAGGGATGTGAGGACATCAAATTCCATGGTGGTCTGGAGCTGACACGTGGCGGAGATCCGACGATAGGGGATTTGAGCTCCAAATTACACCCGGGGGCTGAACTGGCAATCTCTGATGGTCGTATGGGGTTCCAGAGGTCACATGGGGGATGGGAAATTTTTCCAAGGTTGATGTCCTAACCCTTAGGGATTTTGGGGACATAAAATCCCACCAGCTCCTGGAGCTGACACGTGTCCTCCCAAAATTTGGCTAAGTCTGAACTTGCTCCAAGAGGACAACTTGTGATGATGATAACTTGAGCTCCCATGGAATTTTTTTGGAAAAAATTTATATATGATCCTTGACTATAAATGGAATTTTGAATCCAATGGTGGGGGTATCATGTCTTTATTCTTCCATTTGATCCCTGAAAAATCATTTTTTGATTTGGTACTCCACATGTGCATGATAAAAACTACTGTACAGACTAATGCACCAAAGTGTTGTGAAAAATATGATTTCACCATCATGTAGGGATTGGAATTATATTTCCATGATGTTTTTTTTTTCTCTAACTCCATCTGGAGCTCCCAAAATCACCTTCAAAGCTCAGCGGTTGTTTTGGCATTGTGTACTGACTAGGCTTATGAACCCTAATTTTGGTGAAACTACCCCAACTTCTCCAAGCCCTTCCAAAATCTTCTGAATCATTTCCATGATGTCCCAAGACCTTTGAATCACCTCCACATCCTTATTAGGATCTTCTTCTCCATCTCCATGGGGTTTCTCTAGCCCTAGGAAGGCCAGTGATAGCCCTTCCCACAATTACTTGTAGCTTGCAAAATGAACTCCTAAAATCACCTAGGGGAATGAATGGACTTTCCTAAATCACCTAGGGGGATGAGATAACATTAATTGGAGGTCACTTGGACTGACTAGATAGACTTGGGGTGTCTTGGAATGATAGGACTTGAAAAAATTAACACAGGGTATAGTTGTCATGCTCGAAATTGTTAATTTCCTTGTTGCACATTTGCATGACAACAATTGGCTCTAGCTTGGGGACATGACATGGAATGAGTGTAGTGAAAGACATGACATGAGGAATCTAAAATCTCAATTTTAGACCATATGATCCATTGACCAGTGCCTTATCCATTGGGCCTTATAGAGTCATGTACAATTTACAAGAGAGAAGGAATGAAGAAGGAAACACACACACACACACACACAAAAATGAAAGGAAACACAAACACACACACACACACAAAAAAAAGGGAAACACACCTAGAAATCACCTATGGTACAAGGTGGGGGACAACCCACTTTCACTTGATGATACAATTTTAGGTATTTCCCACTATGAGGTAAATTCCAATGGCGTTCCATCCAAATATGAGAGTAGAAAAACATTCTCACCACAAGCTTCACAAATCTAGAATGGGTCGAGCCATAATGAATCAAACTTTCCATGGCTTCCTTTTGGTTCCCTTCTCTTGTCCCATAGTAGGAAAAGTCTCCAACTTTGAATTCTCTCACTTTGGCCTTCTTGTCAAAAATCTTCTTTACTTTCAATGGTGTGCTCTTTAATACGGTCCACCACTCGAGTCTATTTTCTTCTAGCTTCTCAAGAAAGAGGATCCTCTTGTCAATGGAATCCTTGTATTGTCCATCTTCTATTCCTTAGTAGCAACTTGAGAGATGACATCTCAATCATGATGGGAATTTCTACTTTGACCCCATACAATAGTTGGAATGGTGACATACCTATTTCCTTCTTGGGAGTGATCATGTCCACCCATAATGCATCATACAAATTTTTGTGCCAATTCCTTTGGTTTTCATCTACGAGTTTACGGATGATGGTCACAATGTTCTTGTTGCTTGATTCATCCTGTCCATTTCCCTATGGATAGTAGTCGATGAATGAGATAAAGAGATTTTGTAGCCATAGAAAAACTCAGTCAACTCCCTTGAAGAGAAATAGGTAGCATTATCTGCTACAATATTTTGTGGTACTCCAAAACATACTATGATATTCTCCTTGATGAAGTTGCATATTGTTTTGGTGTTGGCTTTCTTGGCCGAATGGCTTCCACCCATTTTTGAAGTATTTATCACTTTGTGAGCACATAGGTGTGCCCCATGCTTGAGTGAGGATTCAAAACACCGATGAAATCTAGTCCCCCACTTGCTGAAATGGTTCTTCAATAACAACTGGCTTGAGTGGTAGTGCAGCAAGTTGTGGTCTCCCAATGAATTGTTGGCATGCTTCACATTTGGAAACCCATTCTTGAGTGTCTGCAAAGAGGGTGGGCCAATAATACCTTCCTCGAGGATCTTGTGTGCAGTGACCATCGCTTGAAAAATGTCCACCACATGCTTGGTCATGGTATGCTTTAAGAAATTTTTCTTGTTGCTCTTTATCTACACACAGGAAGCATCCATCCAGACCTCTCTTGTAAAGTGTGTGATTCCAGATTACAAACTTTGTTTCCTTCAGCTTGAGTGTTCTCCTTTTCTTGTAATCAAGATGAGAGGGAATTCTCCATAAGTTAAGTAATAGGCAATATCAACATACCACTCATCAATAGTGGTTACAAAGAGAACTTGTGGATTGTTTTTGGAACAAGTTGAGCAAGCACAATTTTCTTCACCATGTTGAGCTTTGAGTGTTTCATCTTCAAAATCAACCTACACAAGCCATTTCCCCTTACCAGGTTGGAGGGTCAAATCTCCAAGTCATATTCTTGAGTCTTTGCAATCCAATTTCCTCTTTTAGCTCTGGGATCTTGTTGTGTCAAGATGGACTTGATTGCATTTTGGGGACCATCACCATTATATGAGAGTTGAGGATGTAAAACTGAAAAAAATTTTACATCCTTGACCACTACATAGGCATGCTTCTCCAATTGGTTGTATGTTTAGTTTAGTTCATGTTTTTTCAATGGAAAACTCATGAAAGCAATAGGTGCTTCCACGCCTTCATCATTCTTCTAAACAAGAATGAAAAGAGGGTATGTTCTGATGCATAACAATACATGATGAACTCTTTGTTAAAATATGGAGACACAAGAGTCGAGCCTTGCAATGGATTTTTGATCTCTTCAAACATTTCCTTCCCTTCATTGTTCCATTTGAAGTTTTCTTGTGGTTTCATCATGGTGGTGATGTGCTTTGTCAATTCAGCAAAAACTCAGGAACAAAGCGATGAAGAAAATTCACCTTTCAAGAATGAATGAACTCCTTTCTTGCTTGTGGGTAGAGATAGTGCTTGAATGGCTCATACTCTCTCAGGATCAATGTGTGCTCCATGTTTATTCACAATGTGCCCCAGTAACTTGCCTTTCATGACTCCAAAAATGCACTTTTTGGGTTTAGTGATATGCCATGTTTTCTACACCTTACAAGTACTTGTTCTAAGTGATGGATATGATCTCCCCTCTTCTTTGAAAACATCATGAGATCATCAAGATATATGAAAATGTAATGTTTTAAATATTTGAATGCCAAATCCATCACCCTTTGAAATGTAGCTCCCACATTGATTAGGCCAAAGGCATTCTGTTGTAGGAAAAAAAGTTCCCCCAGGCATTGTTGAAGGTTTCTTGGTGTGATCCTCCTCTCTACCACTTTGATTTGATTATACCTTGAGAATCCATCAAGAAATGAAAGCATTTCAGATCTAGTGACTTCTTGCAAAATGTGGTCCATGATAGGGAGAGGATAATTTTCTTTCAGTGATGCCTGGTTCAAGTTGTGAAAAATCTACACATATTCTTATTTCACCATTCTTCTTCCACACTGGCACAAATGTTGGCCACCCATGTTGAATGATGGATGGGAAAGATAATCCTTGCATTAAGCATCTTCATTACCTCCTCTTTGATGGTATCAACAATCTTTGGGTTATATGGCCTTTGTTTTTTCTTGAATGGCTTGGCATCCTACTTCAGGGATTGAGTGATGCATTTCCTTTGGTTGGAAGGATTTGAGTTCATCATAAGAGTAGGCCAAAACATCTAAATATTTCTTGAGTAACACAAAAACCTTCTCTTCTCCTCGGGTGAGAAACATTTTCCAATATTGACCATCCTTGGCTCCTCAGGGTGCCGATGTTTTCCTTATCAAAATCAGTTGGGCACCGAGAAGATTGTTTTTTTTTTCTCTTGAATGAATCTATCATGTTTGTCAAAGAGGTCTTCCAGAGAAACTAGGCCTTTGGGAATCTTGTTTCCTTTCAATTTGATCACTCCTTCTTCATCAATCCCTTCAATTCCTTCTTTCTCTTCTTTGATTACCACTTCTCGGTGTGGATTTTTTCTTCCTTCAAAGAAGAGATTATTGAAATTATCCCTTTGTTCCAAAAATGCTAGAATCTGGTTATCATCATTAAAGACTTGCCAATGATTTGCATTATCTGGTACACTAGGCCTGAATACCATTTCAATGGTCACCTTGTCTTTACCAAAAGAAGGATGAGGTGTCACTAGGGAAGCCGACACTACAAGAGAATCAACCTTTTCATTCTTTTCTCTTGGGATAGCTTGATGGAAAATGCATCAAAAGATTCAATGCAGTCCCATACTTTGTTTCTATAATGTCGAGAGTCTTGGATTTTTCACTTGATATTGTTGTCAGACTTGCTTTACTATCACCTCTTGCATCACCCCAACATCTCATTTTTTGATTCCCATGTCTTCTACCATGCCCATGCCTAAGAGGAGAGCTTCATATTCCATTGTGTTATTTGTATTATCAAATTGCAGCTTGTAGGAAAATGGGTACAATTCATCGGAAGGAGAGTACAACACCACACTACTCCCTGAACCTACACTGGAATGACTACCATCAAATTCCATCATCCAAACTTGATCTTCTTCCTCTTCCATAAGAAGTGGAAAGTTCTCATCTTTTTTTGATGTGAGGAAGTAGTTTCCTAGCCCGCTATCTTGAAAAAGAATGTTTTCCTTTGGATCATCAGACTTTCATACTGTGAACTTCATCTTTCTTACTTGGAAGCAACTTCTTCATCTCACCTTTCACTAGAATAGTTGTAGATGACCAATCCATTTTTATTTCTCCACCCAAGTCTCTACAAAACTTTGGCTCAATAGCATGCCAAAGGATGTTGGGATGTCCCACCAGGATGGTTAGAAGCACCTTCTTATCTAGAAAATCAGCTAATGCTACATGTGCATCTTTGATTCTTCCTACCAATGGCACTTGTTTGGATTCCATTGAATAGCATGTGTCATTTTCCCGGGTCAAGGTGAGGCCTAGAGCATTTACAAATTTGATGGGCATCACATTATCTAAGGCTCTGGAATCTATGATGCAATTATTTAGTTGAAGCCTTTAATGAGGAGTGACAGGTAGAAAGGTTCAACCTTGTTGGTTTTGGAGGCACTTGAGGGCTAGCATGTTTTGAGAAGGTGGTGTGGATGGTGTGGGGAGTAAGCCTTTGGAATTTGGACCTGAGGTTATAGGATTACCACCACGGACTACATCAATGAACCTATCAAATTGGGTAGGATGCGTTTGTAGGTATTCTATTTCTTGAGAGCTGGACTTTAGTTTTTCTTGTGTTTCCACAAAGTCAAATGGGGTTATGGTGGGCAAGGTAGAGGTTCTAGGAATGATAGAATATTTACATGGTGAAGGTTTTGTTATTTTGGGGTTGAATTTTCCTTCACGGTGTAATAACTGGCTTGGAAGGAGATGGGGATGTAGGTTTTGATGGAACCTTAGATGTTTTTGGAAACAACATTTGAAGGAGAATTATTTTTAGTAATTTTTGAGTTGGGAGAAGGACTAGAAGACTTACTTGGTATGGCAGCATGATCCTTGCTAACTAGTGGGTCTAATTTTTCTTTAGCCAACTCCATCGAAGGTGGTAGTGGTGATCCTCTGTTGATGATTTTATTTTTGGAACCTCCATAGGAGAATATTCTTTCTTCTTCTTTTCCTTTACCATAGCCATTGAGGATGGAGCACCTTTCTTGGATTATGCATGAGTGAAAACTGCATGAGAAACTTGGAGCTTCTTCATCATCATCATCATCATCATCATACTCAATTAGGCCATTGTGTATCACCATCAACTTCCTCGACCTCAAGATAGTTTTCATCATCCCCACATTTTCTTCTTCAGGTTCTTCAATTTCCACTTCCTCCTCTAGTTCTTTGGTGTCACAAGTGGCATTGACTGGTGGTGCTTTGAGAGCATGACAGGAGGTGGAGCAATCCTTGGTCTATTGGGAGGATTTGGTTTCTTGGAGTGCTTTGAGTGATTTCCTGAGGCGGAAGAGCTTGATTGGTCAGGAGGTGGAGAATCCTTGAGTAATCTTTGGGAGGAGGATTTGGTTTCCTTGGAGTATTCCACATTGTGATGATACTGGAGAGAGATGTTTCTTCAAGGAAACCAAGTCATTTTCCATTTTTTGGAACATTGGGTCCATGGTGATGGAGCTTGAATTCTGGCCTTTTTTCTTTCCATTTGGGCCTTTCACTTTACCGAATAGGATTAGATCATCATCGGTTTCTATCGTGTGGTCTTGCAGCTTCTCTCAATGTTCTTGGTTGGGTTCTTAAGGAAGAAACCTACTTCTGATGGCAAGGCACTAATGAAGAATCTCTTCAAATTATTTTTAGGAGGCACCACATCTTCAGGATTCTTCTTATCACTCTATTATATCTTTCTATGAAGTCTCTCATTGATTCGAGAGGTTTCTTTCTTCATTTGTACCAATTGGACCAAGAGATCTTGACAGTCTTCCATGGTCTTGAACCTATGTTTGAATGCACTTCTTATATCTTCCCAATAGGTGACAAGACCTCGGGGTAGCATGTAGAACCATTCGAAATTTTTTTCTTGAAGTGACTCCACAAAGAGCCGGACTGACACATCTTCATCCTCAACCCAATACACTACAAGTGGTGATAAATGTTGCTACATGTTCTTTGGGGAGTTGAGAACCATC
The DNA here is from genome assembly GCA_018340775.1 of Taxus wallichiana var. yunnanensis. Classification (NCBI taxonomy): domain Eukaryota; kingdom Viridiplantae; phylum Streptophyta; class Pinopsida; order Cupressales; family Taxaceae; genus Taxus; species Taxus wallichiana. The sequence goes on along the minus strand of CM031234.1, from coordinate 823,939,270 downwards.
CCCTCTAAATTTTGGAAAGTTTTTTCTTGAGCCTTTGGTAGCTCATGAAGTGGTTGAGCAAGGGTGAGTGGGTGGTGTTTCCCCCCATGGTACATTAGGCCTACAGACCTCATGATCACGATCCCCCATTCTGTTTTTGTTTCTAGCTTCCAACCTCTCTAAGGTTGTGGCTTTTGTTTCTCTTGCATCTCCTCGGCTTGAAGTCTTTCAATTTCTTCAGTTGAGCTCTCTTATTTCCTCTTCTCTTGCTTCTCTTTCTCTAGCTTCTTCTTTGGTCTCTACATCAGTGAAATATTCAAGGTTCTCATTGATGTATGGAAATTCACCATCCAAAGGATTGGAAACACTCAGGTTCCCAATGTGACCGGTTGTTTTGATGAAAGGGAGACCTCTGAATTAAGAGCTCTTGTCTTCTTTGAAGCTCTTCAAAAGTGGGGTTGGTTTGTCCTCCTTGTCTCTGTTGTCTAGGTGTATCTTCTATCCACCATCTTGGAAATCTATGCTCTTCTTTGTGGTGTTGGAATTTGTCTTTTCCTTTCCAATTCAGCAATGTGTTCTTCTTCAAGGTCAAGAATTCTTGTGGCAATGAAGTAGTGATTGACACTTTTCCTGTTATGCCAGATAGCTTCTCTCAAATCTGAAGCAATATCCTCTTGGATGTGGAAGAGAAATTTAGGTCTTTCAATAGGAGGATTTCCCGAATAGCCATGGTTTGTAGACATGAGGCTCATATAGCTATTCAAATTCTAGAAAATTTTTTTTTTTTTTTGAATTTTGAATTTTTTAAATTTTTTTGTATTTTTCTGACCTTCTGGTCATATTTAGGTGTAGATGCTACTAAATCTACCCCATGGTGGGTGCCAAAAAATGTTGGTGAGAAAATTTTTGGGGACAAATTGGTGGTTATCTTGCCAATGCTCTAGGAGTCTAAGTCCCTCTACTTAACTAGTGTAATTTTCGTATGTGCATGCGTGAGTAAAAATGTGAGTTTTATCCTGGTGGCCTTTCGGTTGGGGATCCAACAGGGGCACTCCACTGACCTTGTGGAAAAATCTTGCATATATCTACAAGAGAGGAATTTTCTAGGAAAGTAGGAAAGGGAGTGAGAAAGTTAGAAAAGAGAAACTAATGTTGCAAGTAGAAAATCAGAGACTTGCATACACCAGCCAAAAATTTCATTACATGCACTTGAATTTAGAAGAAAACAAATCTGCATAATAACAACAAGACCAAATAGCATTTAATGAGCACAAAGTACCACTAAACTCCTCAATCAAAAAAAGGCTAAAATTCCTTCTTCCTTTATTGAAGCTCAAGCAAAAATTGTACATAACATAGAAATAGAAGACATTTTGAGTAGGGGAAAATAGAAGAAATTTTCTATCTCTTTGCTCTCTTCACAAGGATATCTCTCTCATGAATTCACAAAAAAAGCTCCAATATCTAAGAAGTTTGAAGTTTGTCTAAGAAGAAGCTCAAATGAGGAGCTTGTTACAATTTATAGAAGAGAAGGCAACTCTTCATCTTCCCATGGTGACTTTTCAAATACTTTAATGTTGACTTTAGACTGTTCATATTCCACTTAAATATTTAAGTCCCTTTTATAAAATCAAGGTGACTTAAAGTTTACATTATGTTTCTAAAGTCACTTAAAGTTATATTAAAAAGTGCAAACCTCAACGTAAAAAATATAACATTGATGAGAGAGAGCATTGGGTGAGAAGAGAAGAGAGAGAAAGAAGAAGAGAAGAAGAAGAAAAAAGAAGAATTATGTGAAGAATGAGCCGCTTGTAGTGGATTTGATCTCACTCCCCAAATGGTTTCCACTTCACGCTCCTGAGAAGGCCTCTGTTCCTCCAAGCTCTTTGTTGAAATGAGCTTGCTTACTAGGTTCCACTTTGTCGGCATGAGGAATGCAAACACAACTCAAGGTATCTGTCCATCCATCCATCAACCACACTGTTGATGTCTTTGCACTTCCCGAACCATGATGAATGTTTCTCTGTGATAAGTGCAATAGAGGCCCAATCTCTGAGAGGAAGTCAGGGTATCCTTAGTGAAGGATGATGGGTTTCCTACCTCTTTCTTGACATATTATTCAAATGGACCAATCAACTCATCGATAGTTGTATCTTCACCCATTGTAGGTACTCCAAGCTTTTGAATTTTCCAATTTATACTATCCTACAATTTGTATGTTTGTTCCTCTTTCTCCTCCAGCTCTGTGATGGCCCAATTGATTGCCTCAAACCTGATTGCCAAGGCCCTCACCCATACACATGTGACAAGTCTTCTGAGGGAGTTTCAAAAATATTCTTGTCGATCAACTCCTAGCGATGAGTGTTGCTCATTTCATCTACTACTTGGGCCCAAAGGTTCCCAATAGTCCCTTTCTTTCTCCAAGTCCTCCTTGAGTGTTTGTGTCCTATTTTTGTTGCACACACATGTAAGTGAAGAGTTTGACCACTTCTTGGAGCACTGACTTCCCTTTTTTAGAAATTGAGTTGATCCATTCATTATTCACTCACCCCTGTATTGTGAACTCATGTGTCTTCCTGATGGATTCTAGATTGAAGCTACTGATGGGTGCAACTTCCTCAGTGGGAATTGTTGTGGCATTAGGATCAACTAGATGTTGCACATAGAATGATAGAGTTTGCACCTGCTCTTTTAGTTCATCAATCTTCTTCTTATACTCTTTATTCCTTTCCACCATGTAAGAAGAAGATTTTGATACATGTGCAAATCCCCTTCATGAGTTTCTTGGTCCCAATTGAATTGTGCTCATTTCATAGTCAATTGGTGTCATTTCATCCACTGGCTTGATTACTTTGGGTGAGCTACTTCGATGTATTGATTACCCATTTCCCCATTGTAGAACCATGAGGTGTATGTGTGTGAGCTTCCTTGATCTTTTTTTCTTTGGCCAATGAGACAATCATTGATAGATCGGGGCTGCCACTTGCTTGCATAGTGTGGGTGTCAGGGAAAATTATTTCCTGCATCCAAGGAAACATCTCATCGGACTCGGGCTCAATGATAGGTGCACGATGGTACATTTTTCTGAAGGAGGAGGAAATCTTGAATGAGAGAGGCATGGGTGTCATCAAGAGGGAAACCTCTTGTGGTGGCTCAAAGACTAATCTTGAACCATGTGTTCTTCATCCACTTGTGCTTTTCTATTGGATTTTCTTCTTGCATTTCTGTGATCAAATCTTCCTCTTATAGTGATGTAAATGAGTCTTCTTCTACTCTTGAGTTTCTTTGGTGTCTTCTCATGAGGAGAAGCTTCCAATTTTTTGGCCTTCCTTTTTGAACTTTCTCCAGAGTGTTTAGAACTAGAATTCACCTCTATGACTTTTGAAGATGACTATGTGAGGCTTTCTTCGACTTGGGAATTCCTCGTGACTAGGATGATCATGGTTCACTTCTTTTGAAACCAATTTCTCATTCTCCTCACCACCTTCTCAGTCCGCTCCAATATATCCCTTGATTCACGAACATACTAGTTGATTGGAGGTAAAGGGGACATCTTGACTACCACATACTTAGGATCATACATCTTTGTCCCATCATCATCTGTAAATATGTTTTCATACCATCAGAGAACTTGAATTTCTTCATCTTAACTGATTGTCATCCTCATATGGTCCTTTTCACATGCACTTCAACTCATCAGTGACATTTGGCCCAAGTAGTCTTGACTTTTGGCTCATGTTGTAATTCATAGATGACATAGAAAGAGCCGGGATCTTTTCGGATGTCAAAATTAGGCCCTTGGCAATGTAGGAATGCAAAGTCAAATGAGTGAAAGAACCTCCATGAGATGTGTCATTTGAGCTCTTGCATGAATACCCAAGAGATATAGGGAATGAATCAACTTCTTCCTCCTACTTCTAAGTTTGTTATTCACTTGGATGACATGTCTGCAGAGAGCTTAACAATACAATTTGGTCACTAAGGTACTTAGGCAGCCTTAGTGGTGTTTGATCAAAGCCAAAACTCAAAATTGTAGGATTTTTTTTGAATTTTACATATTGATATGGTTTTTTCTTTCGGTGCTTTATGAAATTTTACTTCAATCGGACAACCGGTTTGACGGAAATCCAACTTTTTCTTCATTGAGCCGGAAAGGAGATTTCTTCACTATGAATGCTGTTGCACAAGAGGAGAGTTTGAAGGTATGTTTTTTATGGTCTTGGATAGAGGAAAAAAAATAAAAAATGGTTTGTTGATTTTTGCTTTTTGCAATATTTTTGAATCTTTGTTTCACGGCTATGGAGATTTTCTACTGTTCTTCTTCTCTTTGTTCTTCATTTCTTCTTCTTATTTGATCAAAATTCTTCTGAGACCTATATGATTTCATGGAGTGAAGGAGATTAATGTTTGTGATAGAGTCTAGTTTGAGGTTCAACAATGGTGGATGATGGTAGAAGAGGTCGCAGAGGAAGTATGGAGGATGGATGTGCACGGAGAGTGTAAAATTTAGAAGCGGGAAGACAGTTAATATTTTGAATTTTAAAAATGCAGAGAGGGTTGGGTGAATTTTCTTCCCTGATGTCCCTCACCTCAAAGGGATGTGAGGGACATCAATTTCCATGGTGAGTCAAGGAGATGACACATGGCGTTGATCCGACGGTAGGGAGTGAGTGCTCCAAAATCAACTTTAAAGCACTGAGGGGGCTGGAAGCGGGTCACATGGGTGACCAAAAATATCTCCTAGAGGGATGGGAACATTTTTCAAGGTTTTATGTCCCTGACTCAAGGATGTGAGGGACATCAAATTCATTCAAGGTGGTCTTGGAGCTGACACGTGGCATGGATCTAATGACAAGGAATTTGAGCTCCAAATTACACCCGAGGAGCTGAATTGGCATTCTGATGGTCGCATGGGGTTCTAGAGGTCACATGGGGGCTGGGAAATTTTTCCAAGGTTGATGTCCTAACCTTAGGGACATTTAGGGACATAAAATCCTCGCCAAGCTCCTGGAGCTTGACATGTGTCCTCCCAAAATTTGGCTAAGTCTTGAACTTGCTCCAAGAGGACAACTTGCGATGATGATAACTTGAGCTCCCGATGGACTTTTTGGAAAAATTTTATATGATCCTTCACTATTAAATGGACTTTTTTAATCCAATGGTTGGGGTATCATGTCTCTTGATTATTCCATTTGATCCCTAAAAATAGGATTTTTGATTTGGTACTCCACTTGTGCCTAAGAAAAACTACTGCTCAGACCTTAATGCGCCAAAGTGTTGTGAAAAATATGATTTCACCATCATGTAGGGCTTGGAATTATATTTTGGAGATGTTTTTTTTTCTCCTAACTCCATCTGGAGCTCTCGGAATCACCTTTCGAAGCTCAGTGATTGTTTTGGCCTATGTACTAACTAGGCCTGTGAACCCTAATTTTGGTGAAAAACTTGCCCCAACTTCTTTGAGCCCTTCCAAATCTTCCTAAATCATTTCCATGATGTCCCAAGACCTTTGAATCACCTCCACATCCACTTAGGATCTTCTTCTCCACTCCATGGGGTTTCTCCAGCCCTAGGAAGGCTAGTGATAGCCCTTCCCACAATTCTATAGCTTGCAAAATGAACTCCTAAAATCACCTAGGGGGAATGAATGGAATTTCCTAAATCACCTAGGGGATGAGATAACATTAATCGGGAGGTCACTTGGACTAAATGGATAGACCCAGGTGTCTTGGAATGATAGGAGACTTGAAAAATTTAACACAGGGTATAGTTTTCATGCTCGAAATTGTTAATTTCCTTGTTGCACATTTGCATGACAACAATTGGCTCTAGCTTGGGGACATGACATGGAATGAGTGTAGTGAAGACATGACATGAGGAATCTAGAATCTCAATTTTAGACCATATGATCCATTGACCAATGCCTTATCCATTGGGCCTTGAGTCATGTACAATTTATGAGAGAGAAGGAATGGAAGAAGGAAACACACACACACACAAAAAGATGGAAAGGAAACACACACACACAAAAAACACAAAAAGGGGAAACACACCTAGAAATCACCTATGGTATAAGGCGGGGGACAAACCCACTTTCACTAATGATACAATTTTAGGTATTTCCCACTGCGAGGCAATTCCAATGGCATTCCATCCAAATATGAGAGTAGAAAAACATTCTCATCCACAAGCTTCATGAATCTGGAATGGGCCAAGCCATAATGAATCAAAATTTCCATGGCTGCCTTTTGGTTCCCTTCTCTTGTCCCATAGCAGATGAAGTCTCCAACTTTGAATTCTCTCACTTTAGCCTTCTTATCAAAAATATTCTTTACTTTCAATTGGTGCTCTTTAATACGGTCCACCACTCGAGTCTATTTTCTTCTAGCTTCTCAAGAAAGAGGATCCTCTTGTCAATGGAATCCTTGTATTGACCATCTTCTATTCCTTGTAACAACTTGAGAGCCAACATCTCAATCGTGATGGGAATTTTTGCTTCAACCCCATACAATAGTTGGAATGGTGACATACCTATTTCCTTCTTGGGAGTGATCATGTCCACCCACAATGCATCATACAAATTTTTGTGCCAATTCCTTTGGTTTTCATCTACGAGTTTGTACGGATGATGGTCACAATGTTCTTGTTGCTTGATTCACCTGTCCATTTCCCTATGGATAGTAGTCCGAAATGAATGAGATAAAGAGATTTCATAGCCATAGAAAAACTCATCAACTCCCTTGAAGAGAAATAGGTAGCATTATTTATCTATTTTTGTGGCACTCCAAAACATACTATGATATTCTCCTTGATGAAGTTGCATATTGTTTCGGTGTTGGCTTGCTTGGCCGAATGGCTTCCACCCATTTTTGAAGTATTCTATCATGGTGAGCACATAGGTGTGCCCCATGCTTGAGTGAGGATTCAAAACACCGATGAAATCTAGTCCCCACTACTTGAAATGGTTCTTCAATAACAACTGGCCTGAGTGGTAGTGTAGCAAGTTGTGGTCTCCCAATGAATTGTTGGCATGCTTCACATTTGGAAACCCATTCCTGAGTGTCTACAAAGAGGGTGGGCCAATAATACCTTCCTCAGAGGATCTTGTGTGTAGTGACCATCATTGAAAAATGTCCACCACATGCTTGGTCATGGTATGCTTTAAGAAATTTTTCTTGTTGCTCTTTATCTACACACCTAAGGAAGCATCCATCCAGACCTCTCTTGTAAAGTGTGTGATTCTAGATTACAAAATTTTTTCCTTCATCTTGAGTGTTATCTCTTTTCTTGTAATCAAGATGAGAAGGGCATTCTCCATAAGTTAAGTAATAGGCGATATCAACATACCACTCATCAGTAGTGGTTACAAAGAGAACCTGTGGATTATTTTCGAAAAGTTGAGAAAGCAAAATTTTCTTCACCGTGTTGAGCTTTGAGTGTTTCATCTTCAACAATCAACCTACACAAACCATTTCCCTTACCAGATTGGAGGGTCAAATCTCCAAGTCATATTCTTGAGTCTTTGCAATCCAATTTCCTCTTTTAGCTCCAGGGATCATGTTGTGTCAAGATGGACTTGATTGCATTGCTGTACCATCACCACCGTATGAGAGTTGAGGATGTAAAATCTGAAATTTTTTACAGCCTTAACCACTGCATAGGCATGCTTTTCCAATTGGTTGTAGTTTATTTCATGCTTTTTCAATGGACAACTCATGAAATAATAGGTGCTTCCATGCCTTCATCATTCTTCTGAACAAGAATGGCAGAGAGGGTATGTTCTGATGCATAACAATACATGATGAACTCTTTGTTAAAATCTGGAGACACAAGAGTCGGAGCCTTAGCAATGGATTTTTTGATATCTTCAAATGTTTCCTTCCCTTCATTGTTCCATTTGAATTTTTCCTGTGGTTTCATCATGGTGGTGATGTGCTTTGTCAATTCAAAAACTCAGAAAAGCAAAGAAAGAAAATTCACCTTTCCAAAGAAGAATGAATGAACTCCTTTCTTTCTTGTGGGTAGAGATAGTGCTTGAATGGATCATACTCTCTCTCAGATCAATGTGTGCTCCATGTTTATTCATAATGTGCCCTAATAACTTTCCTTCCGTGACTCCAAAAATGCACTTTTTGGGATTTAGTGATATGCCATGTTTTCTACACCTTGCAAGTACTTGTTCTAAGTGATGGATATGATCTCCCCTCTTCTTTGAAAACACCATGAGATCATCAAGATATATGAAAATGTAATGTTTTAAATATTTGAATGCCAAATCCATCACCCTTTGAAATGTAGCTCCCACATTGATTAGGCCAAAAGGCATTCTGTTGTAGGAAAAAGTGCCCCAAGGCATTGTGAAGGTTGTCTTGGTGTGATCCTCCTCTACCACTTTGATTTGATTATACCCTGAGAATCCATCAAGCAATGAAAGCATTTCAGATCTAGTGAATACTTGCAAAATGTGGTCCATGATAGGGAGAGGATAATTGTCTTTCAATGATGCCTAGTTCAAGTTGGAAATCTACACATATTCTTATTTCACCATTCTTCTTCTGCACATGACACAATGTTGGCCACCCATGTTGAATGATGGATGGGAAAGATAATCCTTGCATTAAGCATCTTCATTACCTCCTCTTTGATGGTATCAACAATCTTTGGGTTATATGGCCTTTGTTTTTTCCTGAATGGCTTGGCATCCCATGCTTCAAGGGGATTGAGTGATGCATTTCCTTCGGTTGGAAGGATTTGAGTTCATCATAAGAGTAGGCCAAAACATCTGAATATTTCTTGAGTAACGCAACAAACCTTCTCTTCTCCTCGGGCAAAGAAACATTTTCCAATATTGACCATCCTTGGCTCCTCTAGGGGTGCCGATGTTTTCCTTATCAAAATCAGCTGGGCACCGAGAAGATTGTTTTTCTTTCTCTTGAATGAATCTATCATGTTTTTCAAAGAGGTCTTCCAAAGAAACTAGGCCTTTGGGAATCTTGTTTCCTTTCAATTTGATCACTCCTTCTTCATCAATCCCTTCAATTCCTTCTTTCTCTTCTTTGGCTACCACTTCTCGGTGTGGATTTTCACTTCCTTCAAAGAAGAGATTATTGAAATTATCCCTTTGTTCCAAAAATTCTAGAATCTGGTTATCATCATTAAAGACTTGCCAATGATTTGCATTATCTAGTACACTAGGCCTGAATACCATTTCAATGGTCACCTTGTCTTTACCAAAAGAAGGATGAGGTGTCACTAGGGAAGCTGACACTACAAGAGAATCAACCTTTTCATTCTTTTCTCTTGGGATAGCTTCAATGGAAAATGCATCAAAAGATTCAATGTAGTCCCATACTCTATTTCTATAATGTCGAGTCTTGGATTTTTCACCTGATATTGTTGTTGGACTTTCTTTACTATCACCTCCACATCACCCCGAAATCTCATACTTCTTGATTCCCATGTCTTCTGCCATGCCCATGCCTAAGAGGAGAGCTTCATATTCCATTGTGTTTATTTGTATTATCAAATTGCAGCTTGTAGGAAAATGGGTACAATTCATCGGAAGGAGAGTACAACACCACACCTACTCCTAACCTGCACTGGAATGACTACCATAAAATTCCATCATCCAAACTTGATCTTCTTCCTCTTCCATAAGAAGTGGAAAGTTCATCTTTTTCTGATGTGAGGAAGTAGTTTCCTAGCCTTATCTTGAAAAAGAATGTTTTCCTTTGGATCATCAACTTTCATACTTGTGAACTTCATCTTTCTTACTGAAAAAATTCTTCATCTCACCTTTCACTGGAATAGTTGTAGATGACCAATCCATTTTTATTTCTCCACCCAAGTCTCTACAGAATCTTTGGCTCAATAGCATGCCAAAGGATGTTGGGATGTCCACCACTAGATGGTTAGAAGCACCTTCTTATCTGGAAAATCAGCTAATGCTACATGTGCATCTTTGATTCTTCCTACCAATGGAACTTGTTTGGATTCCATTGAATAATGTGCCATTTTCTCATGGTCAAGGTGAGGCCTAGAGCATTTACAACTTTGATGGGCATCACATTATCTGAGGCTCTAGAATCTATGATACAATTATTTAGCTAGGAAGCCTTTAATGAGGAGTGATAGGTAGAAAGGTTCAACCTTGTTGGTTTTGGAGGCACTGAGGGCTAGCATGTTTTGAGAAGGTGGTGTGGATGGTGTGGGGAGTAAGCCTTTGGAAATTTGGACCTGAGGTTATAGGATTACCACCACGGACTACATCAATGAACCTATCAAATTGGGCATGGATGTGTTTGTAGGTATTCTATTTCTGTGAGCTGGAATTTAGTTTTGCTTGCATGTTCCACAAATTCAAATGGGGTTATGGTGGGAAAGGTAGAGGTTCTGGGAATGATAGAATATTTACATGGTGAAGGTTTTTTGTTTTTTTGGGGTTGAATTTTCCTTCACGGGTGTAGTAACTAGCTTGGAAGGAGATGGGGATGTAGGTTTTGATGGCACCTTAGATGTTTTCATGGAAACAACATTTGAAGGAGAATTATTTTTAGTAATTTTTGAGTTGGGAGAAGGACTAGAAGACTTACTTGGTGTGGCAGCATGATCCTTGCTAACTAGTGGGTCTATTTTTCTTTAGCCGACTCCATCAAAGGTGGTAGTGGTGATCCTCTGCTAATGATTTTATTTTGTGGAACCTCCACAAGGAGAATCTTCTTTCTTCTTCTTTTCCTTTACCATAGTCATTGAGGATGGAACACCTTTCTTGGATTGTGCGTGAGTGAAAACTATGCATGAGAAACTTGGAGCTTCTTCATCATCATCTTCATCATCATCATGTACTCAATTAGGCCATTGTGTGTATCACCATCAAACTTCCTCGACCTCAAGATAGTTTTCATCATCCCCACATTTTCTTCTTCAGGTTCTTCAATTTCCACTTCCTCCTCTAGTTCTTTGGTGTCACAGACATTGACTAGTGGTGCTTCAGAGTGAGTCGGTGAGGAGGTGGAGAAATCCTTGGTCTATTGGGAGGATTTGGTTTCCTTGGAGTATTCCACATTGTGATCTGGAGAGAGTTGTTTCTTTAAGGAAACCAAGTCATTTGCCATTTTTGGAACATTGGGTCCATGGTGATTGAGCTTGAATTTTGGCCTTTTTTCTTTCCATTTGGGCCTTTCACTTTACTGAGACAGATTAGATCATCATCGGTTTCTATCGCGTGGTCTTGAGCTTCCCTCAATGTTCTTGGTTGGGTTCTTCTAAGGAAGAAACCTACTTCTGATGGCAAGGCACTAATGAAGAATCTCTTCAAATTATTTTCAGGAGGCACCACATCTTTAGGGATTCTTCTTATCACTCTATTATATCTTGCTATGAAGTCTCTCATTGATTCAGAGGTTTCTTTCTTCATTTGTACCAATTGGACCAAGAGATCTTGACAATCTTTCATGGTCTTGAACCTATGTTTGAATGCACTTCTTATATCTTCCCAATAGGTGACAGACCTCGGGGTAGCATGTAGAACCATTCAGCATCTTTTTCTTGAAGTGACTCCATAAAGAGCCAAATGACACATCTTCATCCTCAACGCCAATACACCGCAAGTGGTGATAAATGTTGTTACATGTTCTTTGGGGAGTTGAGAACCATCCCCTCTAAATTTTGGAAAGTTTTTTCTTGAGCCTTTTGGTAGCTCATGGAGTGGTTGAGCAAGGGAAAGTGGGCCAGTTTCCCCCCATGGTACGTTAGGCCTAGGACCTCACGATCACGATCCCCCATTCTATTTTTATTTCTAGCTTCCAACCTCTCTAAGGTTGAATTTCTACTTTTTCTTTTCTTTTGCCTTTCTACTTTACTCAAATTGAAGTCTTTCAATTTCTTCAAGTTGAGCTCTTATTTCCTCTTCCACTCTTGCTTCTCTTTCTCTAGCTTCTTCTTCGGTCTCTACATCAGTGAAATCTTCAAGGTTCTCATTGATGTATGGAAATTCACCATCCAAAGGATTGGAAACACTCAGGTTCCCAACGTGACCAGTTTCTTGATGAAAAGGAGACCTCTAAATTCTAAGAAGCTCTTGTCTTCTTTGAAGCTCTTCAAAAGTGGGGTTAGTTTTTCCTCCTTTCTCTATTGCCTTTAGTGTGTATCTTCTATCCATCCAAGCTTGAAATCTATGCTCTTCTTTGCAGTGCTAGAATTTGTCTTCTCCTTTCCAATTCAGTAGCACGTTCTTCTTCAAGGTCAAGAATTCTTGTGGAAATGAAGTAGTGATTGACACTTTTCTGTTATGCCAGATAGCTTCTCTCAAATCTAAAGCAATATCCTCTTGGATGTGGAAGAGCAATTCAAGTCTTTCAATAGGAGTGAGAACCATCCTCTCTAAATTTTGAATAGTTATGGTTTGTAGACATGAGGCTCATATAGCTATTGAGAAAGGGTTCAAAAAAATTTTTTTTTTTGAATTTTGAATTTTCTAAATTTTTTGTATTTTTCCTCCAACCTTCTAAGTATTCGTTAATGTGCGATTCTTGATGCATGCTAAATCTGCCCCTTGCTGGCTTGAAAAACTATTGGCAAGAAAATTTCTTCAAAATTGAAGTGGTTATCTTGCTTCTCTTTTCTAAGTCCCTCTTCTTTGGTCTCTACAATCGGTGAAATATTCAATTATGCATGCATGTATAAATTCATGAGTTTTATCTTGGTGGTCTTTCAGCAGAGGGATCCAACAAGGGCACTCCATTACTCTGTGGAAAAAGCTTGAATATACAGTTGGAGAGGAATTTGTCTAGGAGAGTCAGAAAGGGTGTGAGAAAGTTCTATCTGAAAAGAGAAACTAATTCTTTGTAGAAAATGAGACTAGAGAATTTGTTTTTGCCTTTCCAATTCAACAAAGACGTTCTTCTTGAGTCAAGGTCAAGAATTCTTGTGGCAATGAAGTAGTGATTGACATTGACTTCTGTTACATGCTAGATAGCTTCTCTCAAATCTAAAGCAATATTCTCTTGGATGTGGAAGAGCAAATTCAGGTCTTTCAATAGGAGGATTTCCTAGAATAGCCATGGTTTGTAGACATGAGGCTCATATAGCTATTCAAATTCCAGAAAATTTCTTTTTTTTTTAAATTTTGAATTTTCTAATTTTTTTGTCTTTTTCTTTTACCTTTTGTCGTATTCAGGTGAAGATGTTGCTAAATCTGCCCCACGGTGGGTGCCAAAAAATGTTGGAGAGAAAATTTGTCAGGGAAAAATTGGTGTTTATCTTGCCAATGCTCTAGAGTCTAAGTCCCTCTACTTAACTAGTGCAGCTGCCATATATGCATGCGCAAGTAAATATGAGTTTTGTACTAGTGGTCTTTCGGCAGGGGATCCAACATGGGACTCCACTTGACTCTACAAAAAAATCTTGCATATACCTGCAAGAGAAGAATTTTCTAGGAGAGCGGGAAAGGGAGTGAGAAAGTTAGAAAAGAGAAACTAATGTTGTAAGTAGAAAATCGAGACTTGCATACATCTAGCCAAAAAAATTTATTACATGCACTTAATTTAGAAGAAAACAAATCTATGTAGTAACAATGAAGACCAAATAGATTTAATGAGCACAAAGTACCACTAAACCCCTCGTCAAAAAAAAAAGCTAAAATTCCTTCTTCCTTTATTGAAGCTCAAGCAAAAATTGTACATATCATAGAAATGGAAGACATTTTGAGTAGGGAAAATGGAAGAAATTTTCTATCTCTTTACTCTCTTCACAAGGATATCTCTCTCATGAATTCAAAAAAAATAGCTCCAATATCTAAGAAGTTTCAGAAGTTTTCTAAGAAGAAGCTCAAATGAGGAGCTAGTTATAATTTATAGAAGAGAGTGCAACTCTTCATCTTCCCGGTGACTTTTCAAATACTTTAAATTGACTTTAGACTATTCATATTCCACTTAAATATTTAAGTCCCTTTTATAAAATCAAGGCGACTTAAAGTTTACATTATGTTTCTAAAGTCACTTAAAGTTATATTAAAAAGTGCAAACCTCAATGCAAAAATATAACATTAATGAGAGAGAGCGTTGGGTGAGAAGAGAAGAGAGAGAGAGAGAGAGAGAGAGAGAAGAAGAAGAAGAAGAAGAAGAAGAAGAATCATGTGGAAGAATGAGATGTTGCAGTGGATTTGATCTCACTTCTTGATTGGTCTCCACTTCATGCTCTCTGAGAAGGCCTCTGTTCTTCCAAGATCTTTGCTAAAATGAGAGCTTCAAGTTCCACCTTGTCGGCATGAGGAATGTGAACACAGCTCAAGGTATTATCCATCCATCAGCTACATTGTTGATGTCTTTACACTTCCCAGAACCATGATGAATGTTTCTCTGTGATAAGTGCATTAGAGGCCCGAATCTTTGAGAGGAAGTCAAGGGTATCCTTAGTGAAGGATGATGGGTTTCCTACCTCTTTCTTGACGTACTCATCAAATGGACCAATCAATTCATCGGCAGTTGTATCTTCACCATTGGAACTCCAAGTTTAAGATTTTTTATTTATACTATCCTATATTTGTATGCTTGTCCTCTTTTTCCTCCTCTAGTTTTATGATGGCCTAATTTCCTCAAACCTGATTGCCAAGGCCCTCACCCATACACATGACAAGTCTTCTAAGGGAGTTTCAAAAATCTTCTTGTCAATCAACTCTTGGTGATGAGTGTTTCTCATTTCATCTATTACTTGGGCCCAAAGGTTCCCAATAGTCTCTTTCTTTCTCCAAGTCCTCCTTGAGTGTCCATGTCCTATTTTTTGTCACACACATGTAAGTGAAGAGTTTGACCGCTTCTTGAGCACTGACTTCCCTTTTTCATAAATTGAGTTTGATCCATTCATTATTCACTCACCCCTACATTGTGAACTCGTGTGTCTTCCTGATGGATTCTAGATTGAAGATAATTGATGGGTGCAACTTCCTCAATGGGAATTTTCATGGCATTAGGATCAACTAGATGTTGTACATAGAATGACAAAGTTTGTACACTTCTTTTAGTTCATCAATATTCTTCTTATACTCTTTATTCCTCGCCACCATGTGAGAAGAAGATTGTTGATACATGTGCAAATCCCCTTCATGAGTTTCCGGTCCCAGTTGAATTATGCTCATTTCATAGTCAGTTAGTGTCATTTCATCCACTAGCTTGATTACCTTGGGCTGAGCTACTTTGATGTATTGATTACCCATTTCCCCACTTAGAAATGTGAGGCTTATATGTGTGAGCTTCTTGATCTTTTTTTTTTTGCCAATGAGACAATCATTGATAGATCGGGGATTCCACTTGTTGTTGCATAGTGTGGGTGTCAGGGAAATTATTTCCTACATCCAAGGAAACATCTCATCGGACTCAGGTTCAATGATAGGTGCACCAATGGTACCTTGTTCTAAAGGAGGAGGAAAATCTTGAATGGGAGAGGCATGAGTGTCATCAAGAGGGGAAACCTCTTGTGGTGGCTCAAAGATTGAATCTTGAACCATGTGTTCTTCATCCACTTGTGCCTTTGTCATGGGATTTTCTTCTTGCATTTCTTGATCAAGTCTTCCTCTTACAGTGATGCAAAGGAGTCTTCTTCCACTCTGGCTTTCTTTGGTTTCCTCTTACGAGGAGAAGCTTCTAGTTCTATGGCCTTCCTTTTTAAACTTGCTCCAGAGTGTTTAGAATTGGAATCTACCTCTATAACTTTTGAAGAAGACTGATGTGAGGCTTGCTTCTGACTCGGAGGCATTCCTCATGACTGGATGGTCATGGCTCTCTTCTTTTGAAACCAATTTCTCATTCTCCTTACCACCTTCATTCTCCAATATATCCCCTAATTCATGAACATACCAGTTGATTGGAGGTAAAGGGGACATCTTGACCACCACATACTCGGATCATACCTTTCTGTCCCATCATCATGCAAGATGTCTTCATACCATGAGAACTTGAATTTCTTCATCTCACTAATTGTCATCCTCATATGGTCCTTTTCACGTACTTCAAACTCATCAATGCAATTGGCCCAGTAGTCCTCGACTTGTGGCTCATGTTGTAATTCTAGGGATGAAGAAAGAGCCAGGATCTTCTCGATGTCAAAATTAGGTCTGAAATGTATGAATGCAAATTCAAATGAGTGAAAAAGTGACCTCCAGATGAGATGCATCATTTGAGATCTTGCACGTGAATACCCCGAGAGATATAGGGAATGAAATCAACTTCTTCCTCCTACTCCTAAGCTTGTGATTCACTTGGATGACCTGTCTACAGAGCTCGAACAATACAATTTGGTCACTAAGGTACTTAGGCAGCCTTAGTGGTGCTTGGTCAAAGCCAACAACTCGCAAATAGGAGAATGTCAGAATTGTATGAAAAAGGAGCCATACTTCTTGATCAAGGATGCCACTTGTGATGACATCCTAGCTTCTAGATCTCCTTCTAAGCTTTGGACTACATACATGGTGAATGCATCATTCACGTGAGTGAAAATGCCTATGGCTTTCCTCCATCACCACCTATGGAAGTTTCTCGAATGTAGGCACCTTGGCAAGATAATGTTTTGCATGAGAGCCAATCCCTTGAATGATCTTGAGCTAGCAAGGAGATAGACCAAGTAAGAATTCATGTGGAACTTCTTTTCATGGGTACTTGGAGTAGTTGCAAATGGAGATTATCACTGATGATCTTCCCCAGTCAATCCTCTACTTTCCTTCTGATCACCATCAAGATGAAAAGGCCCATCCAGTCTTGAAATTCCCTTGTGTTTGCTTCACCCATAACCCTTGAGGAGAGTGATGGCATCTAAGTATCCTTCTCAAAATTCACACCTTGGAAGGTTCTTGGGAATTCTTGAGGGTTTCCTCCCCATTTTCAACCATGAACCAAGTGCAACCCCTTGCATGTATGCATCCATCATTTCCCAGTCATGCAAGGCCTTATCCTTTGAGATGACAACCATGTTGGGTGATGTTGGTATCTGCAGAAAGTGAAATGGTTCTAGGGCTGATGACCACCATCATTGTACCATTTTTGGCTCGGATGGTTTGTGTTTCGGGCTCATAATGTTGAGAGCAGGCTAGGACCAACTCAGGACTTTGCACAGAGACTAGGGTGTCTGCGGTAGTGAACAAGCCACTTGTGAATATTTGATCTTCAATCTTCTTTCAGTCCTTGGCCATCATGCAGTTCTGAGGTCATTCAGGTCCATGTACAAGACATCATTGTCTTTCTATCTCATATTCACACATGAAGGGTTGTGTCATTTCCCATCCACTTCTGCTTCATGTTTTCCCTTAGAAAAAGTAACTTACTATTTTTAGTAAGTATGAAAAAGCAACTCCCTCGATCCTCCACTAAGTGTTGTGATCTTGATTCCCCTTTCTCCCTACATTCCTCACTCCTTCTAGATCAACTTTCTATTTTTAATAGGTGCTCGTGAGACCACTTACTATTTTTAGTAAGTGCCAAAATTGGACCAAATGCCCATTCTGATGATTTCTCAATTGTTATGCATCTTCAATGTCTCTGTCTCCTTCGCAGTTCTTCTGTTGATGGCTTTCCCAAAATAGTAGTTTCCTATGTGGAAGACCTACTATTTTTAGAAAGTGGGCTTCTAGGAGGTCGGATTGATGTGCAAAAAATTTTTTTGATATGGGGTTTTTCCCAATATCCCCCTAAAATTTTAGTTCTACCCGCTCAATCGTCCAGAGATTTTAAACTTTCAAATTTTAGGACCTAAGCGGTGCTTCTGGACACGGTAGCCATTAATGGACCTCAAAATTGCAGGTTTATTTTCTCCTCCATTTGTAAAAAAATTACATATCTGATATGGGTTTTTCCTTCTGGTGCTTCACGTGAAATTTTACTTCAATCGGACAACCGGTTTGACGAAAATCCAATTTTTTCTTTGTTTAGCCGGAAATGAGATTTCTTCATTGTGAATGCTCTTGTTGCACACGAGAGGAGAGTTTGAAGGTATTTTTTATGGTCTTGGATAGAGGAATGAACATAGAAAAAAATGGTTCATTGATTTTGTGCACTGGTTTGCAAGATTTCAAAATCTTCGTTTCATAGCAATGGAGATTTCCACTGTCTTCTTCCCTTCGTTCTTCGTTTCTCCTTCTTATCTTGATGAAAAATCCTTTTGAGACCTACACATCACCATGGGAAAGGTGTTTCAGTGCTTGGGTTGATATTTTTGAGTATTTTCAATGGCGGAGTGATGGTAGAAGATTGCAGAGGAAGTATGGAGGGATGGTTGTGCATGGGAGTGTAAGAAGTTAGAAGCGGAAAAGCAGTTAGATATTTAAAGATTTAAAAAAATATGAGAGAGGGATGGGTGAATTTTCATTTCCTTGACCTCAAAGGGATGTGAGGGACATCAATTTCCATGGTGGTTAAGGAGATGACATGTGGCATTGATCCGATAGGGAGTGAGTGCTCCAAAATCAGCTTTAAAGCACTAAAGGGCTGAAGCGGGTCACATGGGTGACCAAAGTCTCTCCTAAGGGAGCTGGGAACATTTTTCAAGGTTTTATGTCCCTGATCTATGATGGATGTGAGGGACATCAAATTCCATGGTGGTCGTGAATTGACACGTGGCGAGATCCGACGGCAGGGAATTTGAGCTCCAAATTGCACCCGAGGGGCTAAACTAGTGATTCTGATGGTCGCATGGGGTTCCAGAGGTCACATGGGGCTGGGTGCATTTTTCAAGGTTGATGTCCCTACCTTTAGGGATTTTGGGGACATAAAATCCCACCAGGCTCTGGAGCTGACACGTGTCCTCCCAAAATTTGGCTAAGTCTGAACTTGCTCCAAGAGGACAACTTGTGACGATGATAACTTGAGCTCCCGATGGAATTTTTTGGAAACATTTTATATGATCCTAACTAGAAATGGAATTTTGAATCCAATGGTGGGGATATAATGTCTTGATTCTTCATATGATCCCTGAAAAATAGGATTTTTGATTTGGTACTCCACATGTACCTGATAAAAACTACCTGAAACCTAATGCACCAAAGTGTTGTGAAAATCTGATTTCACCATCATGTAGGTTTTCAAATTATATTTGAAGAAATGATTCATTTTTATCCTAACTCCATATAGAGCTCTCAGAATCACCTTCCAAAGCTCAATGGTTGTTTTGGCATGTGTATTGACTAGGCCTGTGAACCCTAATTTTGGCGAAACTGCCCCAACTCCTCTAAGCCCTTCCAAAATATTCTTGAATCATTTCCATGATTTCCCAAGATATTTGAATCACTTCCACATCTACTTAGGCTCTCTAATCCATTCCATGGGGTTGCTCCAACCCTAGGAAGGCCAGTGATAGCCCTTCCCACAATTGCATGTAGCTTGCAAATGAACTCCTAAAATCACCTAGGGAATGAATGGACTTTCCTAAATCACCTAGGGGGATGAGATAACATTAATCGGGAGGTCACTTGGATTAACTGGACAGACCCGAGGTGTCTTGGAATGATAGGACTTGAAAAAATTAACGACTAATAATATTTCCTATGAAGTTAGATGTAGCTCATGTGGAATATTAAAGATAGTTGGAAACAATTTTACTTACTTGGATTGGTGTGGGGTGAAAAATCACATGTTCACGACACCATATTCTTCTTCTAATAATAGTTTTACAAAACATAGAAAGCATGTGTTTCAATTGTATTTGAATCAAAGCATGGGCATTCCTTTAGGATTTCTCTACAATCTACACCTCTAAGTTTGCATGTATAGTCCAAAGTGTTCTACAAGGATGTTTTTTTATTACCAACAAAAACATAAGCACTACAATCATTGATAGGTGGATGGTTATTATTATTGCCTTGTAAGTAACTATTTGACTTACTTCTTAGGCAAACAATTTGTGCTATTAGAATACCAATAATATCAAATTTTCCACTTGACTCTCTTGTTTCATTTATATTTGTTATCTATGCTTAAAGCTCGAAATAATATCTAACAAATATCTACTCCTTACAACATACCCTCTCAATCATGCAACAACCAAGACAAAAATAATTAAAAGTGAACTCATGCTTAGCCATAATATCTTAAACATCTCACACTAATAAATGAAATGAAATAATAGAACTCTATATTTTTTGAGACACATACAAGCTATTGACATGATTCCACCATACCCATTAAATACAAAGGAAACAAGAAAAATTTGGGGCTATATACCTTTTCCTCTAGGGGGATAGTAAAAATATTACTAATTCAAATATGAATGCTTATCCCAATTGAGCGAGTTCCCCTAGCCAAACATTTTTAAAAACCAATTGAAATTGAAGGTGACAAAATGGAATGGGTCATTATTTGAATGCAATATTCCTCCGAACCAAAAGCACACTTCAGTATCGGTTATGATACATGTATATGATAAATAAATTATTCAACTAAGGTCGCGTAAAATACCATTGTGTTGTACACATTCCATGACACCATACTCTAATCGGGCACATTTTTCATCTCAACATACACACAATTTTGTGACATCTACTATACTTCATCTTGCTCACTATTATATCATTTCACATCTACTTTCGGCTCAAAGTTCGTTCTTACTGCCGCTCTCTCCTTTGCCGAAAAGGGGGCATATAATCATGATCACCCTATGATCCCTCTTAAGATACTATATGATCACTACAAATTCCTAATACATCATTCAACATTTTCTACTACTTTCTATCTTTTCCCCTTAATGACCTAATCTAGGGAAAAAAGCGAAAAATATCTACATGAGTACTTTATCTTATACATTTAATCTAAAAACAAGCATTCAATATTCGAATCAATTTAATCAATGGGTACAAACATCACTTCATTATTCCTCCCAAATGACCTAACTTGGGAGTTACATCACTACTTTCCCAGATGACCTAACATGGGAATCATTTTTACATTGCTTCCAAATGACCTAACATGGAATCCATCTAGCACTATACATATCGTGACACTCGTGGAATGGGGGAAATGAGACATCATTTCCTCTCTTATACTTCTTCTATATGGGTTACTCTATGTGGATCAAAATTGAACAAAACTTGGTCTTTAGCCATCTGTAGTAGTTGGACCTTTTGAGGATGTAGTCATAGTTGGAGAGTAAAAATAGATCTCTCTCCCTAACACTTTTCCTCTGCAGCAGGACACCCAAATCCTTCAGTTTTTCAAACATACAAAATTAGGTTGGGAATTGATCACTCCCTACCCCTTCAAATCTCCATCAACAACAATTTGAAATCTCCAAATCACTTGAAATCAAATCATCAATCTCTCCAAGTGCTCCTTACAATGACTCACCGTCTCCATTTATGCCACATGGATCAACACATTGATCCATGGTTCACCATGTTATATGTTCTCATATTCTTCGCATACTTCTACAACAAGGCTTCTCTGGAATTCTCATGGATATGTTCCTTACTTCCTTTACACTACTTGGGTTTCATTCAAATATCATAAAGGGGGAAAATGTAGACACAAAATCACACACATACTACTATTTTACTATACCGCTAAGTATGTTGTTTTATGTATGGATCTTAAGTAAGAAAAGTATTCGCTACCAACACATTTCCTGGTCCATTTGTTTTCTTTGATTTTTTCTATTTTTTTATCTCTCACATCTGTCACTTCTACACCCATTTCTGGTCAGTTCCTAGGGATATTTGTATGTCATTCTTTTCACATTTTTCGTCAATTGTCTTAGGACACTAGTTCCTAGAGTTTGACACTAGTGCCCAAGTGTTCTTGTCTAACTTGGGTGCTCTTGTCCTCTTTATTTTTGTTCACATTTTTGACATTTGTGGTTGGCCTTTTGGTTTTCTTACTCCTATCCCGAGGTCCTAGTCAGCATGTTGTGTCACTAATGTCAAAATTCAAACAAGAGATCCCTATATAAACACAACATACATACCATTATAAGTGCGAGAATTTTTATCAAGGGTTATCTATCTACATACTATCAAAGGGATTGCATTTTGGGCTTATGACTCTATATAAAATGCATAGAAAGGGGAAGTTTCTAAATTCCATTCCCACATTTTTATATTCTATCTAGCTACAACCCACTATTTTGGTATCATTGGCATGTGGGAAATCTAAGGACA
Organism: Taxus wallichiana var. yunnanensis; assembly: GCA_018340775.1. Lineage (NCBI taxonomy): Eukaryota > Viridiplantae > Streptophyta > Pinopsida > Cupressales > Taxaceae > Taxus > Taxus wallichiana. The sequence goes on along the minus strand of CM031234.1, from coordinate 823,917,162 downwards.
TGATTCTACACACACACACACACACACACACACACACACACACACACACACACACACACACACACATACGTGGAGTTTGAGATGTATTGTAGCACTCAATCGTAAGTTCACTCTATTGGGTGACCACCGGGAGTCAATTTGAATCCCCATTTACATATTTCTTTTTTAAGCTTTGATTTATTTTAAGGTTTTGTAGGATACTATCTATTTTGCAGTACCATAAAACTCATCGATAATCTAACGACCTACAAGTGATCAACAACGAAGGATAGCGAAACCCTAGCGACACCAAAAAATCAAGTTCTAACCCTTTGCACATGATCCACGGTGCCCATAGAAGGTCTCTAGTGCCCAGGCGCCCTCGCCTATGTCCAGGACATTCTACAAGTTCCATAATTTATATCGAGTGTTTCCAGTATTCATCCCATCCTATGGATCAGTTGTTCTAGTTCATGTATACTTCGGGATAAGATAAAATCTGATAAGTGTCATATCTCTCTCATTTTCTTACATGGTTACATCTTTGATGTGTTTAGCATTTGTATTTTATTATACATCATTTGTGGTGACTCGAAATTAGATTTAATAAGAATATTCATGTTTTATTAAATCAACCTCTCTAGAAGGATGAGTGGTTTAACCAAAAGGATGAGGTCTATGGTCTATCATGAGGTCTATTACGTTTGATGAGCCTCTACTAGAGTGCCCTTTCATTGTCTTGACAATTATCTCGACAACTTTATGGTGGCCTTGTTTCACCATCTGAGAGTGACGCTTCCCTGGACCACTCTAGTGTCACCATAGATTATCCCCTTCTCACATCCCTTTCATTGTTAAGTGTTCTTTTGCACCTATTGTTACTTATGAGTCCCATGTTGACCATTTACCATATGATCTTGTCATTGAGCACACTCTCCCTACTTTTACCTCCACAAAGTTTATTATCGTCCATGTTCATGCTTCCAATTACTCTTCATGGAAGTGTTCTATTAGAGAACCTTCCTCTGAGACAAATGTGACCATTTCCTCTCATGCTCTATTACATATTGATTTCTCGATTGACGACACTCCACATACACTTGTTGCTACCTATGAGTGCAATGTTAATTCATCTTATACTTCTAGCATCTCTTCACAAAACTCTTCTCATCCTACTTCATGTTGTGATGCCAATACATTCTTGTAAGGCATTTATCTCATTGAGAAACCCCATTGTGTCAAGTATCTTCCTGACCTAAGTTATCTATTTACATATTCCTCTTGTGTTGTATTACAGGAATATGCTCCTATTGATCCATCACACATTCTAGATGACACATTCATCTCTCTCGTTGGGAGTGCATGCCTTGGGACATTTGTCATGTCCACTATTTATGAGATGTTCATGATCCACCTCTTCTTTTGGATCCCTTTGTGATGGTTATTGGGCCCCCACCATTTTCTTTCTCTAACATGTATACTTGTAGTGGCATTCTCATTGTCTTTTGTGCACACTTTTTCTAGACCTATGCCACCTTTCAGTTATAAACTAGATGCAAATATCGAGTGTATTGCAATATTCTTCTTCCTTTGTGAAGTAGGCCAAATTTTAGTGCTCCTTTTTTGTCCTTCCCAAGGGCGTAAAACATTGTTTGAAGCAAGCAAATTCTCTTTGATCTTTACGCAAAGGACCACATCATTAACACTCTTCTTAGGGGACCTTATTGTCCTCACTTATTTCTCTCTCTACTCTAGGGGATGATCATTATACGTGGGTACCTCATTGGTAGATTTATTAAGGCCCACTTCTTCTTCTTCTTCTTCTTCATTTTTCTTGAGTGAGTTTCTTGTCTCTTTGTTTAGGGGAAGTTTTTTCCCACCGGGATTTCTCCTTTTTCTCCACTTTATGAGAGATCTTCATTATATGTGGGTACCTCATCAAGCCTTATTCTTCGGGACCCACTTTCCTTTTTCACTGCCCACCTAAGTTGTTCTTATGGGGGTATTCGTGTAGGATATTCATTTTCCTTGTATTTGTTTATTTACTTGGAGTTTTCCTACACTCATGGGATATGTTTGCTTAGGTGTACACTTGACCACACTATTTTAGCTAGTGGTAATTACTACCCTTGACCAATTCTCTATTGATTGCTATTTTGGGTATGGAGGTTACCACTATTCTAGGTGGAGGTTGTTGTCATTCTAGGAGGAGGTTACACATTCACCTCATATATGTACATCACTTGCATCATTCTATTATATGGAGTATTGAGTTGATTTGGATCCATTCTTGCCTTTTGAGTTCTTGATCATATTGCATCTCGGTGTTAGTTATTTCTATTTCTACAATTCCACTGTGCATTTGTTTATCATCAAGATCCGAAACTCTAATATGAATAATCAATAATACATAGCCCTAATTCATGGTTATTGCACTAAAGCCTATATATATCCATTGTCTTTCCTTAAATATTTTCTTATCGTCACTTGATTTACTATACTTTGTTTGGCCTTCTAAACAAAAATATAGTAGGAGACTAATAATATTTCCTAGGAAGTTAGATGTAGCTCATGTGGAATCTTAAAGATAGTTGGAAACAATTTTACTTACTTGGATTGGTGTGGGGGTGACATATCAAATGGTTCACAACACCATATTATTCTTCTAATAATAGTTTTACAAAACATAGAAAACATTTGTTGTAATTGTATTTGAATCAAATCATGGGCATTCCTTTACGATTGTTGTAAAATCTACACCTATAAGTTTGCATGTATAGTCCAAAGTGTTCTACAAGGATGTTTTGTTTATTACCAAAAAAATCATAGGCACTACACTCATTGATAGGTGGAAGGTTATTATTATTGCCTTGTAAGTAACTATTTGTCTTACTTCTTGGGCAAACGGTGTGTGCTATTAGAATACCAATAATATCAAAGTTTCCACATGACTCTCTTGTTTCATTTATATTTTTATCTATGCTTAAAGCTCGAAATAATATCTAACAAATATCTACTCCTTACAGCATACCCTCTCAATCATGCAACAGCCACGATAAAAAAAAAAAAATAAAAAGTGAACTCATGTTTAGCCATAATATCTTAAACATCTCACACTAATAAATGAAATGAAGTAACATAACTCTATATTTTTTTGAGACACATGCAAGCTATTGACATGATTTCACCATACCCATTAAATACAAAGGAAACAAGAAAAATGTTAGGGACTATATACCTTTTCCTCTGGGGGGATAATAAAAATATTACTAATTCAAATATGAATGCTTATTCCGATTGAGCGAGTTCCCCCGCCAAACATTTTTAAAAACCAATTGAAATTGAAGGTGAAAAAATGGAATGGGTCATTATTTTGAATGCAATATTCCTTCAACCAAACGCACACTCCCATTATCGGTTACGATACATGTATATGATAAATAAATTATTTGACTAAGGTCGCGTAAAATACCATACATTCCATGACACCATACTTCTAATCGGGCACATTTTTCATCTCAACATGTGCTAAAACTATCATAGTATTTCTTTACTTATGTTAAGGGGCAGGGGAACATCATCCTTTGACTTTTTAATGTATACAATATTTAAAATTCCTAATCACAATACTTTGTTTGGCCTTCTAAACAAAAATATAAAGTAGGAGACTAATAATATTTCCTAGGAAGTTAGATGTAGCTCATGTGGAATATTAAAGATAGTTGGAAACAATTTTACTTACTTGGATTGGTGTGGGGGACACATGTTCACAACACCATATTATTCTTCTAATAATAGTGTTACAAAACATAGAAAGCATGTGTTGCGATTGTATTTCATCAATGCATGGGCATTCCTTTAGGATTGCTCTACAATCTACACCTCTAAGTTTGCATGTATAGTCCGAAGTGTTCTACTGAAGGATGTTGTTTTTAATACCAACAAAAACATAAGCACTACACTCATTGATAGGTGGAAGGTTATTATTATTGCCTTGTAAGTAAATATTTGTCTTACTTCTTGGCAAACGGTGTGTGCTATTAGAATACCACTAATATCAAAGTTTCCACTTGACTCTCTTGTTTCATTTATCTTTGTTATCTATGCTTAAAGGTCAGAAATAATATCTAATAAATATCTACTCCTTACAACATACCCTCTCAATCATGCAATATTCTACCACAACAAAAAAAATTAAAAGTGAACTCATGCTTACCCATAATATCTTAAACATCTCACACTAATAAATGAAATGAAGTAATATAACTCTATATTTTTTAGACACATGCAAGCTATTGACATGATTTCACCATACCCATTAAATACAAAGGAAACAAGAAAAAAGTTGGGGCTATATACCTTTGCCTTGAGGGGATAATAAAAATATTACTAATTCAAATATGAATGCTTATTCCGATTGAGCGAGTTCCCTGACCAAACATTTTTAAAACCAATTGAAATTGAAGGTGACAAAATGGAATGGGTCATTATTTTGAATGCAATATTCCTTCGAACCAAACGCACACTCCCGTATCGGTTACGATACATGTATATGATAAATAAATTATTCAACTAAGGTCACGTAAAATACCATTGTCTTTGTACATTCCATGACACCATACTCTAATCGGGCACATTTTTCATCTCAACATACACACAATTTTGTGACATCTACTATACTTCATTTTGCTCACTATTACATCATTTCACATCTACTTTCAGCTCAATGTTCATTCTTACTACCGCTCTCTCCTTTCACGAAAGGGGGCATATAATTTGGGATCACCCTATGATCCCTCTCAGGATACTATATGATCACTACAAATTCCTTATACATCATTCAACATTTTCTACTTTTACTTTCTATCTTTTCCCTTAATGACCTAATCTAGGGGCAAAAGTGAAAATAATCTCCATGAGTAATCTATCTTATACATTTAATCTAAAAACAAGCATTCAATATTCGAATCAAATTAATCAATGGTACAAACATCATTTCATTATTCCTCCCAGATGACCTAACTTGGGAGTTACATCACTACTTTCTCTAGATGACCTAACATGGGAATCGTTTTTACATCACTTCCAAATGACCTAACATGGAATCCATCTAGAACTATACATATCACGAAACTCGTGGAATGGGGGAAATGAGACGTCATTTCCTCTCCTATACTTTTTCTATATGGGTTACCCAATGTGGATCAAAATTGAACAAAACTTGGTCTTTAGCGGTTTACGATGTAGTTGGAACTTTTGAGGATGTAGTCATAGTTAGAGGGTAAAAATAGACATCTCTCCCTAACACTCTTCCTCTGGCGGTAGGACACCCAAATCCTTCAATTTTTCAAACACACAAAATCGGGTTGGTAATTGATCACTGCCTACCCCTTCAAATCTCCATCAAGACAATTTGAAATCTCCAAATCACTTGAAATCAAATAACCAATCTCTCAAGTGCTCCTTCTGAATGACTCATTTCGCCATCTCCATTTATGCCACATGGATCAACACATTGATCCATGGTTCACCATGTTATATGTTCTCATATTCTTCGCGTATTTCTTCTACAACAAGGCTTCTCCAGAATTCTCATGGATATGTTCCTTACTTCCTTTACACTACTTGGGTTTCATTCAAATATCATAAAGGGGGGGAAAATGTAGACACAAAATCTCTCATACTACTATTTTACTATCTTGCCAGTATGTTGTTTTATGTACTGGATCTTGAGTAAGAAAAGTATTTCTTTCTTTGACACACTTCCTAGTCCATTTTTTTGCTTTAATTGTTTCTATTTTTTTTATGTCTCACATTTGTCACTTCTACACCCAGTTCTAGTTAGGTCACAGGGATATTTTTCTTTCAGTCTTCTAACATTTTTTGTCGATTGTCTCGGACACTAGTTCCTAGAGTTTGAAACTAGTGCCTAAGCGTTCTTGTCTAACTTGAGTGCTCTTGTCGTCTTTATTTTTGTTCACATTTTTTACATTTGTGGTCAGCCTTTTTGGTTTTCTTACTCCTATCTCGAGGTCCTAGTCAACATGTTGTGTCACTAGTTTAAAAATTCAAACAAGAGATCCCTATATAAACACAACATACATACCATTATAAGTACGAGAAATTTTATCAAGGGTTATCTATCTACATACTATCAAAAGGATTGCATTTTGGGCTTAGTACTCTATATAAATTGCATAGAAAGGGAAGTTTCTGAATTCCATCCACACATTTTTACATTCTATCTAGCTACAACCCACTATTTTGGTGTCATTGGCAACGAGGAAACCTAAGGACATGATTCTACACACACACACACACACACACACACACACACACACACACACACACACATAACTACATGGAGTCTAAGATGTAGTGTAGTGCTCAATCGTAAGTTCACTCTATCGTGTGACCACCGGGGTCAGTTTGAATCCCCATTTGCATCTTTCTTTTTTAAGCTTTGATTTGTTTTAAGGGTTTTTAGGATACTATCTATTTCAGGGTACCATAAAACTCGCCGATCTTCCAAAGACCTATAAGTGATCAACAACGAAGGATAGCGAAACCCTAGCGACACCAAAAAATCAAGTTCTAACCCTCTCAGCAGTCTGACAGTGACCATGAAGGTCTCTAGTGCCCAGTGCGCCCTCTCCTCTGTCCAAGACATTCTACAAGTTCTCGGGATTTATATCGAGTGTTTCCAGTATTCACCCCACCCTATGCATCGCTTGTTCTAGTTCATGTATACTTCGGGATAAGTGAAAATCCAATAAGTATCATATTTCTCTCATTTTCTTACATGGTTACATCTTTGAGGTGCTTAACATTTGTATTTTATTATACATCATTGTGGTGACTTTGAAATTAGATTTAATACGAATATTCATGTTTTATTAAAGCAACCTCTATAGAAGGATGAGTGGTTTAACCACAAGGGATGAGGTCTATGGTCTATGATGAGGTCTATTACGTTTGATGAGCCTCTACTAGAGTGCCCTTTCATTGTCTTGACAATTATCTCGACAACTTTATTGTGGCCTTGTTTCACCATCTCGAGAGTGACGCGATTCCTGGACCACTAAAGTGCCACCATAGATTATCCCCCTTCTCACATCCCTTTCATTGTTGAGTGTTATTTTGCACCTATTGTTACTTATGAGTCCCATGTTGACCATTTTCCATATGATCTTGTCATTGAGCACACTCTCCCTACTTACCTCCACAAAGATTATTGTTGTCCATGTTCATGCGTCCATTCACTCTTCGCGTAAGTGTTCTATTAGAGAACCTTCCTCTGAGACAAATGTGACCATTTCCTCTCATGCTCTATTGCATCTTGATTACTCAGTTGATGACACTCCACATACACTTGTTGCTACCTTTAAGTGCAATGTTGATTCATCTTAGAATTCTAACATCTCTTCGTAAAACTCTTCTCCTCCTACTTCATGTTGTGATGCCAATACATTCTTGTCAGGAATTTCTCTCATTGAGAAACCCCATTGTGTCGAGTATCTTCCCGACCTAAGTTATCTATTTACATATTCCTCTTGTGTTGCATTACAGGAATATTTTCCTATTGATCCATCACACATTCTAAAAACGCACATTCATCTCTCTCGTTAGGAGTGCATGCCTTGGGACATTTGTCACCTCCACTATTTATGAGATGTTTCATGATCCACCTCTTCTTGGATTCCTTTGTGAGGGTTATTGGGCCCCCACCATTTTCTTTTTCTAACATGTATATTGTAGTGGCATTCTCATTGTCTTTTGTGCACACTTTTTCTAGACCTATGCCACATTTCGATTACAAACTAGATGCAAATATCATAGTATTGCAATCTTCTTCTTCCTTTGTGGAGTAGGCCAAATTTTAGTGCTCCTTTTTGTCCTTCCCAAGGGCAGGAACATTGTTTGATGCAAGCAAACTCTCTCTCGGTTTTTACGCAAAGGACCACATCATCGACACTCTTCTTAGGGGACCTTCTTGTCCTCACTTCTTTCTCTCTCTACTTTGGGGGATGATCATTGTACATGGGTACCTCATTAGGTCGAGTTATTGGGACCCACTTCTTCTTCTTCTCCATTTTTCTTGAGTGAGTTTCTTGTCTCTCTTTTGGGGGGAGTTTTTTCCCATTGGGTTTTCTCCTTTTCTCCACTTTATGAGAGATTTTCATTGTACGTGGGTACCTCATCAAGCCTTGTTCTGGGACCCACTTTCCTTTTTCACTGCCCACCTAAGTTGTGCTTATGGGGGTGTTAGTGTAGGATATTCATTTTCCTTGTATTTGTTTATTTACTTGGAGATTTCTACACTTATGGGATATGCTTGCTTAGGTGTACACTTGACCACACTATTTTAGCTAGTGGTAATTACTACCCTTGACCAATTCTCTGTTGACTGTTATTTCGGTATGGAGGTTAACACTATTCTAGGTGGAGGTTATTGTTATTCTATGAGGAGGTTACACATTCACCTCATATATGTACATCACTTGCATCATTCTATTATATGGAGTATTGAGTTGATTTGGATCCATTCTTGCCTTGTGAGTTCTTGATCATATTGCATCTTATTGTTAGTTATTTTGATTTCTACAATTCCTGTGCATTTGTTTTTCATCAGAGATCCAAAACTCTAATATGAATAATCAATAATACATAGCCCTAATTCATGGTTATTGCATTAAAGCCTATATATATCCATTGTCTTTCCTTGATATTTTTGTGGTAACTTGATTTACTATACTTTGTTTGGCCTTCTAAACAAAAATATAGTAGGAGACTAATAATATTTCCTAGGAAGTTAGATGTAGCTCATGTGGAATATTAAAGATAGTTGGAAACAATTTTACTTACTTGGATTAGTGTCGGGGACAAATCAAATGTTCACGACACCATATTATTCTTCTAATAATAGTTTTACAAAACATAGAAAACATTTGTTGCAATTGTATTTGAATCAAATCGTGGGCATTCCTTTACAATTGTTGTACAATCTAGACCTCTAAGTTTGCATGTATAGTCCAAAGTGTTCTACAAGGATGTTGTGTTTATTACCAATGTAATCATAAGCACTACACTCATTGATAGGTGGAAAGTTATTATTATTGCCTTTTAGCTATTTCTCTTACTCCTTAGGCAAACAATGTGTGCTGTTAGAATGCCAATAATATCAAAGTTTCCACTTGACTTTCTTGTTTCATTTATCTTTGTTATCTATGCTTAAAGGTCAAAAATAATATCTAAGAAATATCTACTCCTTACAACATACCCTGCCAATCATGCAACGGCCAAGACAAAAAAATTTAAAAGTGAACTCATGCTTAGCCATAATAACTTAAACATCTCACACTAATAAATGAAATGAAATAATAGAACTCTATATTTTTTGAGACACATGCAAGCTATTGACATGATTTCACCATACCCATTAAATACAAAGGAAACAAGACAAAAGTTGGGGGCTATATACCTTTGCCTTGAGGGGGATAATAAAAATATTACTATTTCGAATATGAATGCTGATCCCGATTGAGCGAGTTCCCTGGCCAAACATTTTTAAAAACCAATTGAAATTGAAGGTGACAAGGGTCATTATTTTGAATGCAATATTCCTCCAAACCAAACGCACACTTCCGTATCGGTTACGATACGTGCATATGATAAATAAATTATTCGACAAAGGTCGCGTAGTTTTTACTTCAATGGGGAAAGAAAAGGGCCAAAAACAGTAAAATCAGAGAAAATCAAAGGCAGAAGAAAATTAGAACTGCCTTGCGGATCAAAAACAGAGCGTCTTAATGCGGAGAAAATTGCAGTGAAGGAAGACCCATTCAGTTCTTAACAGGGATTTTCTGCGGTAAAAGCTCTCAAAACCCTTTAATAATTGCTTTTTTGTCTTAACTTCCCTTTTCTTTTAGTTCATAAATTTCCTGCCGCACAAGTTTTAGCTAGATAAGTATATTAGTTTTTTTTTATGATCTTGGAGGCGATTTGCCTCAATTCTTTGGGGGAAGGATTTTCTTTTCCTAAAAGCTCGTTAATTTTTCGTAAATCAGTCATCTCGGCTATAAATAATGCTGGATTTCATGCACCAGCAGTGTAACACCATAGGAATTGTCATATTTGGTCTAAAACAAGTCATGAAATCGCGTATTTTAGGCATTTGCAGAAACAGTAATCCCAGCTAATTTTGAGCTCAAGCTGTATAAATATAGGCAAGGAAACAAAACTTTGAGTTGTAAAATTCAGATTTTTAGCTCAAGAAACTGGTTTTTATTGGTCTAAAACTAGCACAGATCTGCGAAACTTGTTTGGGCTGGGGGCAGACATAAATGCCTTCAATATTCTAGCGCAAGCTGTGTACATTTAGACGAGGAAACGTAAGTGGCTTCTCAGTGTATTTAAAGCTTTTCAGGAAATTGTGCATCACGTTTTTGTTAATAATGTCAAATGTTCTTGCTTGTATTGTCATTCAATACAATTTAGCTGGAGCAGTGTGAAATTTATGTGTGTTACAGATATAATGCAAACAACTTCAATTACAAGTTATCATTTTTTAAAAAATTAATCTCCTGATTTAAGCATATTCACTCATTGTATACCAACATTGTTAGATATTTTGGGGAAGATTTGGACAACGTATGTTGCCAAATAGTATTCTTTACTCTTTAACAGTGCATAGATTAATGTTAGAAAAGTGTTTTGGGAAAAAAATTGTGCGGAATTTTTAGTTCTCAAGTAACGTGGAATTAAAGGTTTTGAGCGCCCTACACAGTACTTTTAAAGTCTTCCTAGTCCTAATATTTAAAAATGTTTTAAAGGTTAAAAATGCTTCTTTCTTGTTTTCAGCAATAAATTTATCAATGAAATCATTATAATTGTAATGATGTAATATTCAATTTTCAAAATGAAAAGGTTATTTTATTTAATTTTTCCCATTGTTGACCTTAAATTAATTTTTACTACTGTTAGAGTGGAGAATGATCTCTCATAACTATAGTTTCTAACATAAAGGCAAACAAACATTTATACCTCAACATCTAAATTTGTGAACATAGTATATAATTCACTTCTTAAATATTTTGACATTACTAATAAGCTTGCTAGATTTTTATGTATTGCTAAAAATGGATACATTCAATGTCAAGTTTCCATGTCTATGTTATATATTTTTACTAAAGAATAAACATATTTATTTTAGGTACTTTTTAAAATAAGATTATTTTTTTATGAATTTTTTGTTTAATTTTTTTAAAATTTTGTATCACTTAATTCTTTAATTCTATCCATTTGAATTGATTGTCTATGTTCCATATATATATATATATATATATATATATATATATATATATATATATATATATATATATATATATATATATATATATATATATATATATACATATGTATATATATGTGTGTGTGTGTGTGTGTATACATATATATAAATTATCCATATTTAATACGATGATATAACTAATATTGAAATGTATAAATATTGAATAATTGTGGCATATATTCATATATGCTATAATTATATGAATATTGAAATATTAATAGAATTTTTTTGTTTATGCAACCTATAGGGAAATGGCCAAGTCAAATACAAAATGAATACAATTTATTTTATTAGACCTACAATTTCTTACCGAAGAATTTCCTTCATGCAAATCATACAAATTTTAAAAATACTAGGATGCTAGAGAGAACATGAACCATGGAAATAATTGTGAATGGAATATCTTGTCATGTGCCTTAGATGCAACACCTCTAGTGTAGAGTAATAGATTGACATTGCATTTAAAAAAATTAATGATCATGATTAAGGATGTTGATAACAAGTGTTTAAGGATTTTATTGAGTTGCGAGTAGTTGATATATAAAAATATAGAAAAAGAGTGCCTCCTACAAGTTGCAGTAAGTGCCCTAGGTAATCGCCTAAATTGTCTAGGACTTAATCCCCCTTGGCTCTAAATTTCGGGTCATATAAGACTTGAAATTTTCCGATGATAGTTCGAGAGAAGGTAGCCCTAAACATGGAATAAAAAAATTCTCTGAGAGTATTCTTTATGTTTCTATTATTTTCTTAGAGAGAATTGTCTTTACTTTTAGCTATTCTTACCGTGTCATTTGAATGCATGTTTATTATGTCCCACAGTTTGAGAGGGCTTTATTAGAGAAGGAATTGGATTCTTGCAATTTGTTGGAAGTGAATGGGGATATTGTGGGCTATGGTGGACGGTTTAAATGTATGCACAATCAAGGTTATGGGCACTGCAGTGCGGCCAGTAGCCGCTTATTTGTGGCATTTAACACGGTTACTTTTTTTGTAAGGTCTGCTGCGCTTTTTGACAGGAGGGCTCGATCCTCCTAACCTATTTTTAGCAGCGGTTTCAACATTGAAAGCCCATTTATTTTGAATTTCATGTAAAATCGTGAATTCCATGCATAGGCACCCATGCCAGTTGTTATGGGAAAGCAAGGTACTATAAAAAATGAAGATTTTAAAATAAAATAGAAATACTAGTAGTTTCTTCCTAGAGGGTTGAAAAATCAAGTTGAGGAGAAATATTTTTTTGTTTTGTTTTTTAAAGTGTGTTTTTATCGAATAAAGGCTCTTGTTTTATGAAATTTCAAATTGATGATTCTTGTAAACTTTACTTAGATCGCTAATATCGGCATCCCTAATGCTAGTTGCTCTAGTTTATATATTGGTTTATATCCATTGCTTTGCTTTTTTTTAACCTTGGGGGATTATTTTCATATAGGTTATTTTATTTTAGTTATGGAAATTTAGAAATGTAGTTATTTAAATTTTTAATGAAATTGTTTCTCACTCTATTATAAATAAAAATATTCATGTGATATCTTTGGCGTGCATTTAAATATAAGTTTAGTTCAAGAAGATAATTGAATTCTAATAGCTACTAGAGCTGCATGCCTTTGTATCAACATTTATAGGGTTCTTCATATCATTAGCACCCATACATTGATGTAGTGGATTGTATTGTCACTTCTTTTGTACTCATCCTTAGCGGAGGGGTTGGAGCTCATTGACATGCAAAATGTCTTTGGATACCCTGTCTTGATGGGCCTCTACGGTGTATGGTAGTGTTTAAATGGATGCAACCACCACTACCCAGGTGCGGGGTTATTATTTCCTTTGCTCTCGTTGGTGACACTCTTTGTGAGAGATTGTTGAGTGGTGCTTAACCCGCCTTTGGATGAACCTCTTGCTTCGAGTGTGTCTTCCAAAATGATTTCCCACCTCCTACTAGTGTTGCGGTTGTTTGTGCATGATATATTACACAATGTTTTGTTTAATTGTGTTCATGTTTAGTCGTGTGTTTGTAAGCAATTTTTGTTTTTCAAACTATATATACCAATGACTTCCTTTTTATAACTTATTGTAAACTTATTATTTTCTTTTTAAAGTAATATGATATGTTGTTGAATTCTAATAAAATCCATTTGCGAGAAAAGTTAAGGAGATTGTTGTAAGGGATAAAGAACCAACTTAAATGGATGAACTATTAGTTGAATGTGAAATGAATTTAAGAATCTGTAGGTGGACAAAAAAAAAAATTTATCCTTGCATGATAATGTTCTTGGAATGTTTATCGTAACTAAGATGTGATCATGGAAATGATGTGTTGTGGGTTTGCCAATCCTTTGGTCCCTTTTTTTTTTGTGGTTGGGTCATTACTAGCATTCGTTCTTTGGGGAAAGTGTGGCATCGACATGTATATGGTGTTGTCATGTGTCTATGTGAGTTGATGACTTATGTAAGTATCTTATGCGTTGTTGAGTTTCTCTACTTGGAGCCCTTGTGGTGTTGTGTAGTGAGCAATGTAAGTAAAAAAATTATCCTAGTATTTTTACTATTTTATTTGTGTGTGTAAAATGTGGGAGTTACAAAGTGTGTCTTCCAAAAATGATTTCCCACCGCCTCCTGCTAGTGTTGCAATTGTTTGTGCATGATATATTACACAATGTTTTGGTTAATTGTGCTCGTGTTTAGCTGTGTTTTTGCAAGCAATTTTTGTTTTTCAAACTATATATACCAACGACTTCCTTTTTATAACTTATTGTAAACTTATTATTTTCTTTTTAAAGTAATATGATCGGTCGATGAATTCTAATAAAATCCATCTAAATAAATTTAAATTTTATCAATAATGTGGAACAAAAATGTCAATATAAACTTTTACAAATGTATCAAATCTAAAAAACTATCTTGAATACTTTTATATGAAAATATTAAGAAAAATAAATTAAATATATAAATACAATCTAAAAAATTAAGAAAATACCAAAATAAAAATTACTGTAAATAGACAATTAAAAACAAAACAAATTCCATTTGAAGATGTATATTCTTCGTAATTAAAAAATAAAACAAGTTCCACAAAAAAACAACCCTATAATATAATGAATATACATATTCTCATTATACTATTAAAAATATACTTACCATTTAAATATTTTTTGAAATTTGAAACATTTGACTTTTAAATCAACACCCAAAAGAACTTTTGGGTTAATATGAAATCATGAAAATAAAAATAACTCCTATAATTCTAAAATCAATTTCAAGAAACGAAAAGTAACCTAAATTTCTTATATTTAATAAAAGAAATTTAAAATATTATAATAATTAATATTTTTACAAATTTCTTATATTTAATAGAATAGATATAAAAGTATTACAATATTTAATATTTTCTTACAAATTTCTTGGTGCATTTCAAAGCCATTCTCACTCTATGCTACAATTGAAATTCTAATCTTAAAAAGTTAATAAAAAATAATATGTGAATGAGAAAACAATAAAAATGAGAACGGAAATGCAAAATAGTAAAAGCAAAATACTTTTAAAAAATTACCAATTTTAATACAATTTAAAATAAATCCCATGTTAAAATTTACAAGTTAATTGACGGAGATCGTAGTCATCATTAATTTATAAAATAAAAAATAAATCCAAATACCATTTTTTTTTGTTATTACTTTATTTTCTATCATTTAAAATTAATTTACGACAAATAAATACTTAAACTATTTACAATTACCTTCAACGAAATTAGGAAATAAGAAACGGAAAACTTTTTATTTCTTATAAGTTTTCTCTGATTTTTTTGGCCAAGTTTTTTTAACCGTTTTGCTTAGGATTCTTTTGGAAAGCGAAGCATGTGCTAACATGGCATCATTTTATACCCCTTTTGCATGGGCCTTTCAAATAAATTCGTGAAATCATGACCGACTCCAAAAGAGGACAAACAAAATCATTTTGGGAGGAGAACCAATGAGGAAAACCCAAATAAAACAAAATTGTTCTTGTATTGACTATCAATTGCACTAAATTATTAAAATGGATTGAATAGCTCCACTAAGACGCAACCATGTTGTCAATGGCTTCTTGTCATCTCAACCATCATTCAAGTGGTACCATATTTGATTTCTTTGCCCAATTTTTTATGAATGTGTTTAATAATCATAAATACCCATCAAATAAAATTTATTGAAATAGTCTATTGGGTTGAATTAAATGGGACATCTATAATATATAAAAAAATAAATACAAGTTGAACAATTATTTTTACCACTTTACTTGAAAAATGATTTTTTATAGACATATTCTATTATAAATATTTGATCATTTCCTCTAAAATCTTTTGAACATTATTTAAAGACTTATAATATATGAAAACATACTACATTTTTATATAAATAGAAATATATATATATATATATATATATATATATATATATATATATATATTCATTATTTGTTATTTACTAAAATTTATTCTTAAAAATAAATATTTATAAAATTTAATTTACAAAACTAATACAATATAACAATAAAAGAAACTTTAATAAATAAAATTATAGATACTTTGACAAATATCCAATTTAATATTTTTATGTAAACTTACAATTACAATCAATTGATTTGAAATTAACATATTTTAATTATTAAATAATATATAAATATTAAAAATTGTGTGTAAAAATTTAAAAAATTTCTTATCCTAATGTTGGATCATAGATAATGATCTTAAATATTAACTAAAAAAATTATATCATTTTATCTCAAAATTTAAAAATAAAAATAATTAATTAACTAGTAAAATATCAAATCAAAATACTTAAGTTAAAAAAAAAGATTAATTTAAATCCCCATTTACTCAAATTCCAAACTAAAGCCAGATCGAAGTCTTACAAGGAGAGACTACATAAATATTGGAGGCATTGTTTAGAAAATTTAATTGTATTTTAAGAGTTTTAAAATCCCATATTTTATAGTATTTTCCTCGAACATATTTAATATTCCACATTAATACACCTTCTCCAGCTACCTCTTAAATTTAAGAAGGAAAAAAATATATAACTCATATTTTATAGGCCTATATATTAAATTTAGGAGGAAATAAATGGAACTCCTATTTCGTAGGCCTAAATTTATTATTATTTCCTGAAACTCATTAAAAAAAATCATAAAACCTTCTATTACAAAAAAAGAATCATAAAACCTTCTATTACAGAAAAGAATCATAAAAACTTCTACTGCAAGCAGATAGCAGCTGAAACCTTCCATTAAATCATGGTCTAAAAGTAACGGCGACGAACCAATAAAAATCGCCGCAATGCTAACCTAAAAATAAGCAACCGTGTTGAAGACCACATACATACGCCGTTCCTGCAATGCCCACAATACATTCACGCCCTCTACTATGCTCTCCATTCTCTTCCACCAAAATCAGATTTTTCTGATAAAAACCCCAACAATCCTGCCAGACATTAACAAAAAAACAAAAACTTTAAGCCCGAGCCACAAAGAAAAACTACAGAAACACAAAATAACACTCTAGAAAGGGATAAATTTTATCAACATGTTAATATTTGCGCCCGTCACCAGATCGAGTCGCTCTCGCGACGAAAATCAGCAAATACAACGGATCTTTGCTATTTTTCGGCGGAATACGACTGCCGGGCCTTAAAAAACCTGCAATTTTCTGCGGAAACTAGCTATATTTGCAAATCCGTAGCCATTTAAAAGAAGATAAGTTCTCTTGCCTCTATACATGCAACTGAAAAAGAAAAACGCTACTCGCTACCGCATACTCCAGAGAACACAGAAGAAAAACCAAAGAAGTTGAGAGTTTTGCAAAAACGTAAAGATCCGTCTGTATATTACTTGCCTTGAGATTAGGTGTTTTGTTTTTCGCGCCCCGGCATCTGTGAAAGTTTCTTTCTGGACTCTGTTTTCTTTAATTCTTGAATGGAAAACCGATTACTTATTCGGAACGAACTTGAAATCAAAGAAGGTCACTTATATCGTTTTCTATTGGTTTTTATATTAAAAAGGAGGGAGACACCTAAACATTCTCCTTGACCTTTATTAGTCGTTAAATTGCACAATTCTCACGTCTCTTGTGTTTTTTTACATGACTATCCAAATTAAGTGTTTGTGGACTTTAATGGTCATTCGTAGTTTTTATTAATTTTGTCTCTTTTGTTTTCTCTCTCTTCCCTCCATTTCAAATTATAGATGAGTGAGTGCAAATATTCTTCTAGTGGAAGTGTTTATATGGTTGGATCTAATATACAAAGATCTAATATACAAGTGGAACAATTTATTTAATACAATTCCACGTCAAAGGGTCACATTTATCTTACAGGTCATTTTTTGAGTTGGTGATTTTTAATTTCATTTATATGACATTATTAGGAATTGAATTGTATGATTCTAGTTTGTTGGTGTATTTATCATATATTGGTCCAAAATAAGTGAAATTATCGTGTTTGTCTATTTATGATGGTCATCTTCTTTTCTCTAATTCTCCTCTACTTGCCTCTCTCTCTTCTAATTGTTCATTTGATAATTAAGAATATACATAATGAGCACTAACGTAAATTTATGAAAGCATTCGCATGCATTCTAGAGAAATCAAACAATCGTTAAAGGATTCATTATTGTGGCACACAAGTACATGTTAGCGTAATCATTGGAAGGAGGAAGGTCACACACCACATATTTGTAAGGTTTGATACATCCCTCGATTTTTTCATGCAAAATTAAAAGTAAATGATAAATATGCTCCTTTTATAGAAAACTACGCCATCTTCCGCACAAATTCTACGATACCAAGAACAATGATCGCATGTCAATATTCCTGGCCACCTTTAAATTCTTACATATTATTTCTATTATGCAAAGACAACCCTTTCGGTTTTCAATCTTGATCTTTGGGTTTTAAAGAGATGGAAAAATTTTGTTGTCTATACTTTTGTTGTTGCTTTATTCATTCTCGACTCCAACAAGTGCATGGAATATGAATGCTTTCTACCAACATTCACTCTTGGCGTTCAAATCCGGCATCACTTTTGATTCCATCAACTTAGTGGGATATTGTCCCCAAATCTCTCATTTTGTAACTGGACTGACGTTACTTGTTCTAATACTCCTCATATAAACACAGTTGTTGGGATTAATTTATCAAGCATGGGTTTGGAGGGCATCATCTCTCATCTGG
This sequence comes from Taxus wallichiana var. yunnanensis, assembly GCA_018340775.1. Taxonomy (NCBI): domain Eukaryota; kingdom Viridiplantae; phylum Streptophyta; class Pinopsida; order Cupressales; family Taxaceae; genus Taxus; species Taxus wallichiana. Next base: position 823,898,632 of record CM031234.1, on the reverse strand, counting down.
TTGGGAATCTCGCTTCTCTTCAAACACTTGATATCTCTAATAATGCCCTACATGGTCGATTCTACGACAACTAGGGCATCAATCCACATCCCCTTTATTCTTGTTGCATCACAACCAATTTAAAGGAAGCATTCCATCCACTCTTTGTGGTTGCTTTGCAATTTAGTTGAGTTAGAAATTTCTTCTAACCAACCGGAAGGGAATACTCAGCGGAGCTTGGGTTGTTGCCACATCTAGAGAGCCTTCACTTGGGAGCAAACTATCTCACAAGTACACTTCCCCCTCCCTTGGAAAATTTTCTACATTGTTTGATTTGTAATTGGGAATAAATAATCTCACAGACCCCATTCTGCTCAATTGGGCAGCCTCGCCCACCTACAAAACACTCTACCTACATGAAAACTTGTTGTTGGGCACCATCCCCTCATCTATAAAAACTTCTCTTCCTTAGTGACTTAGAACTGAATAAAAAATACCTCATATTCCCCATTCCCACCGAATTGGATGGCCTCACCCATCCTAAGACACTTTTCTATTATCAAAATGAGTTATCATCCCTAGATGTTTCCATACAATGTTTTTAATATATTAATGTTTGGGGTTCAATAACAAGAAGATCTTGTAAAACCTACCTAACCCATCATATATGCCCTAAAATATTTTTGCCAATCTAGAAAAAGGAGGAAAACATATCTATTTCTTAGGTTATAAGTGTCAAAGCACACAAAATGGGTTGAATTTATTGAATATTCAAACCAAGTGAACATAATTGTCAAGTCATTTTTAGACTAGTTATCACTTACTAGGAATGCCCATTATACTTTATACCTACCAAAACGCCCCGTGCTCTTTACAATCAACTACGCTCAAAGGCATTTGTCACTTTTACATATACCTATGTAAATGCCCTACTTTCAAGTTTAGAAAATAAAAATCAAACACTATTATGATTTTGCACAAGTATGTAATGTTGGTATAAACTATGCGTGATTGTTAGATTATTATTTTCTTTCATTCAAAGTAAATCTAATACATGTAGAGGTGCATGTGATTATTAAACATAAATAATTAACACATATGCAATATGACTTTTGAAGTAGGTCAATGAATTCAACATATAATATAACAACAATCAAGTAAGATAACACAAAGACACATAATTTCCCTACTCTAACTCCATTTTATTCATATATCTCAATATTCAAATACATTTCTCAAATTACATGTACCTTTGAATACATATTCTCTCTAATTACACCTCAATACTCTACTTCTAATTCACCAAAATTTGTACTCTACGCTCTACACTCTACACTCCCTACTCACACTTATACTCATACATAGACTCCTCTCACTTTCTATATTCCTATTAGTTCTTTGTATCTTCTCTCATATTTGTACAAACTACATTTGGCATATAGAGTTACAATGTTTATTCACATATATCATACATACAAAGTCTTCGTTCCAATCCATGAAACATTGTTCAATATTTCGTGGGCTAGTTTAGTGGTGTGCGATTTACTCAACCCATGATATAACGTGAAACTTACAAGGTCGGTGTATTCATATTAAACCTAATGAAGAACCCTACTAGCATCATCCCCGAACTTAAACCTTGTCTCATATTGAGACAACTCTAGATGAAGAACCTACCAAATTCTTGAAAATTTATAGTTGTGTGTAGTCTTCATTATAACCTTCTTGAACCTATTCCGGGAATGTCACACCATCACATTCCCATAACTTAGACATATGGCGTAAGGAGGTAAAGTGCCTATTTTTCTTAACCTTCCCTACGGTGTATATGGGACAATAGTGCCACTTCAAAAAATAAAATATACTTATAATGATACAATTTAATAACTCACCCATTTTTGAAGATATTTGATGAAATAGGTGGTTAGTGTTTGTTTGAACTCCTTCCATGCCTCCAATTATGTTGTGGATTTTTGTTCAATTTGTTATAGTGTTGCATTCTGACAATGATTGTTGGTATGTCAAAAGGTTTCAAATTCTTTGAAATGTTCCCAATTTTGTTATCAAGCCCTATGGTTTCCTTCTCTAACTACCCCATATGATCATGTACTAGACCGGTGTATTCATCCATTCCTTTTATTGTTTGAGCTCTATAAACCTTCTTCTACCGATATTTCTCTCCAAACTCCACTTACCTCTTTTTCTCATCTCCAATGGTATTTTCTTTGATGTTGTATGTGGTAGATGCTTTAGAGTGAGTTGATTTTCAATATCAATTTCTTATTTTTCCTTTTAGGTCACAACCAACCAACCCACAAAATATGCAAAGTAAGCCTCTACATCATCTAAACCAGGTCCTAAGTTCCTATGCTTATTCATGTACCTTTTTCTTCTGCTCAACATTCTCTTTGGTGAGGGCGCATCATCGATGATGCTTTGTAATTTTCTATCACCTCATCGTATACTTTTTGTTCATGAGCTTCATTAAGATTCATATCGATTAGTATATTAGGCATCATCTCTACCAGGTTGTTTCTCAATATGTAATGTATTTCTTGCTTCATATTGGGGCCCTACTTGAGATATATTTGTAATGAATTTCTCCATTTAATCTTCCAAATCCATGGATTGTTTTATCCAATATTTTTTATGCACTATCATTTAAAATACTTTTTAGATATGTCTTTTGTAAGAGTGATATTTTTCCCAAGTACATTATTGACCATTTATTAATTTTATCCACCACACCCATAGAAACAAGGATTTGTAGACACTCAAATTTGGAAATTTAATCTTTGACAATTCATTGTTACTAAAATAAACACAACCTTCTCATTCCCACTTAGCACATCCGAGGTCTATTGTTTAGCTTGTTTATCCTTACACACTGACATGTCATAAAAATTTGAGAGTACAATGCTTAAAATCCATATAAAAATATCAATTGACAAGTTGCAAAACTTGATTACATGTTCTCCAACTTTTCTTTGAAATTCATATTCTTTATTGGGTCTTATAATCCCTCTGGGTTGGCCTTTTCTTAATAAATAATCTTTAAAACCATATATAAGTAATTAAACACTACCTCATTTGCGAACACCGGAAATCATATGGAACTACATAGATACACTCATTTCTAACACTTGCAAAAGGAACACAAGGTTCCACAAATTTCATAATAGCACACCTAATTTGTTAGGGTAACAATCACTAAAGGTTAGAAGTTTGTTACCAGGTCAAGGAGTTATCCCATATCATTAAAAACCACTCAATCATCCCTTCTCTAAGTGTTTTAGCAAGATCCAACTCAACTCAAGAATTGTCAAGAGAGTTTTAAAATCATAGTTGCATTCCTTCGGATATTACATGCTAGGTGGATAATAAAATTTTGTTTGATGCCTCTTTAGAGTAGTGCCAATGTTGGTGTTGCACGTGGATCCCACAACCCAATTAGTGTGTATTTTTAGGGTCTCTGTTATCCCAAATTCACCCCCGGTTAATTTGGATAACTCATTATAAATGGAATTAGCCATTCAAATTATGGGACATGTGGGAGGCCATCAAATTCAGCCCCGGATATCGAAGAGAAAGACATCTTAGGATGGCTTACAAGTCAGAATTGAGAATATATGAGTTATCTGACAGCCGCTCTGCGGCGAAGGTTTGGAGCCATCTCATGTCGTGCATCAACCGTTGCCTCCTTGTCATGCATCAACACCCTTTGTTGTCATGCATCGGTCATCCCTCCATGTCGTGTGCCAACACCCTTTGTTGTCGCGCGTTAGTTTTCCCCTCCTTGTCATGCATCAATGCATTTTTCTCGACGTGTGTTAGCCATCCCTCCTGTCGTGTGTCAACGCCTCTTGTTGTCGGGCGTTAATCGATGCCTCCTTGTCGTGCATCACTACCCTCATTTTCGTGTGTCACCGCCCTCATTGTCACGCATCACCTCCCTCATTTTCGCGCGTCGACTATGTGTCAACACCCTTTGTTGTCATGCGTCGGTCATCCCTTCCTATCGCACATCATCACCATCTTCTTGACACACGTCGACCACCTTCATCTTGTCACGCGTCAGCATTCCATCTTGATGCACATCAACCTTCCCTCACTGTCACGTGAAAACATTTCTTCTTATCATGTGACAACCCCTCCCCGTCGTGGGTAACTTATTTTGTTCTTGTCGGGTGATAAAAAGGAATGTCAGGTACGGACCTGACATTAATGGCATTGTATAAGGTAGCTCAACAACCAATTTAATGAAGCATGTCACCCATGTATTTTGTGACAGAAAGTACCATTGGAAAGCATACTAGTATGGATACCCATACCTTCGTACATGCAATTAATGAGGGTTATTGGTAGGTGGGACAAATTTTCTATATAATGTATCTCGACCCCTCATTTTTAAGGGAGACACATTCTGGGAGCTGGGGAAACTCTTACAAAATTTTCCCTTAACTCCATTTGAGTTGCAAGCCTTCTCTTAGACCTAATAATGTAATTATGCCTTTGTGCATCGAATGCAATGGTCTGTGCATACTTTGAACCAATAAAAATTATGTTTTGTGGTTTTCTTCAACCCTAGCTCATTTTTATTATATTTTCTTTCCTCCCCATTATTATTTCGTATTTTGTGCATGTTCTTTCACTTACAGGTTTATGATGTTGTGTTCCATGGAGTTTTGATGGTGGATTAGGATTTGGGTCTATGTCACATTTGTATGACCTCCCTCGCCTTCTTTTCCCTGTTTCATCCTCCCTCAACAAAGTATCTTACCCCTTTCTTGGTGTTATCGCCCCCTTAGTTTAGGAATTTCATTTTATGCATCTCTTTCTTCCCTGGTCCCTTGGAAAATCTAGGTTAGTGTTAGGATAGTTGCATTTCCCTTTCTAGGAGTAGTTTAGCATTAGGATTAGGTAGAGGAATCCAACCTTCTCCAAAGGTCCTTCTTAGGTTTGCAAGTCCCACAACTTAAGAGATGGACCCATGTTAGTAGAATTGCACTGATCGCCCCACACACATAGAGAGAAAATCCGAGGTGTTGTAATTTTTACATAACATCTCCCACATATGGTTAGGGTTTTATGCCTCGTGTAGGATGTTCAAAGAGATTTACAACATTATCATAAATTAGGGTTTGATAGTGATAGATAGTTATAGGAAGGTGAACATCGAGGAAGTTGCGTAACCTAAATCCAAGAAGGTTCATGACCATATAGAAGGATCAAGACCAAATATAGTCATGACGAAAGTGTACGATTTAAGTATCGGAGTAGTTTCGATTACTGATTTCAACAATGAATAACCATTTGTCATGATCTCCTATTCCAATAGTTTGCACATCCAAAACTTCACATAACCATCTCAGTAGTATCTTAAGTGAACTCACCTCCTTGTGTTTTCAAGTTTTTATTGTGTTTAGTACACCAATTACAAGTATTGATGTGTTTTTATCATATTGGTAATTAATGTTGTAAGTTAATTAATCATAATAACCTCTTGTAGCTACCCTTACATTTTGTAGTGTACTAATTTCACTACTATTAGATTTCACATAATCTAAATAGGGTGTAATAATTTTGATAAAACCAACATGAAAACACATATTGTGCATGAGAACACATATTTTCTTTTGAGACAAGTGCTCAACATGGTTCTAACACATTCCTAAAAAGAGAAGGCATTCATCTGGGTATATTCTACACCTATAGTAGACACAAGAATAGTTATGGGGTAAAATTCATATACAAATAGGGTACATTTACTAAAAATTATAGTCAAACACATAAATATAGAAAAAAATGCACATGTGCAAAACCATACACATTGGTCAATACCGTATGTATGATCCTGACCCCCACATGTTTTTTTCCCATAGGAAGTTACATCAACTTTATTAGTAGTTTTGGAATTTCACCTATAGGTAAAGGTTTTGGCACAATATTAGACCCAAATTCACCCAAATTACACCAATTACAATGGACATGAAGGAAATATCTTCTTCTTCACCACAAAATCCAGCTTTCTACTACGCTTTCGGAATATTGGGGGCATGAGTCTCCTTCCTCTATTTACATCTTACTACATTACAATTTTTTATTTAGTTTTGTGGCACATGGGAAAGGAATATAGGCACTCATTCTCTTTTCTAATATGTGTCTTTATTTACTAAATTGTGCCTATATCTTTATGCAGCAATGTGGTCTATGGGATTATGGAAGGAATCAAAGCAACTAAGATCTTTGTAGGTATTCCTTCCTTTCCTCTTACACTTGAAGGGGAAAATATTAAAGTTGTTAAATGAATTTGATACCCAGTATTCTTCCTTAATAGGGTGTTTCAAAACTTCAGTCTTTTATTCTCTCTTCTACATTCTGTGTTAGTTTTCAAGCACCTAACACTCTTGTTTCTCTTTGGCACAATTGGGAAATGATCAACCCCAATCCTTCAAAAAATTAAACAATACAAATATTCAAGCACAAGAAAATCATGGGATTTTCTCCTCCATAGAACAAAAAGTTTATTCCTTCCTTATTTATATATCTTTCATTTCATTTTTATAAAAAAAAAAATATTTCGTGTTACAATTCTTTATCATGGACATTGACTACACTATGTGTTACAGGTTTCATTGTGGAGCATTCCAACACCAAGCACAATATAACTCTACAAAAAAATTAAGTGAAGAAAAAGTGTGTCTATACACTCAAGTATCTTTTCTTTTAAGCATGTAATTTTCTTTCATACTTAAAGGGGGACAAATGTAAACACTCAAATTTGGAAATTTACTCTTTAACACTATTAGTTTTAACAATGCACTCTTGCTAAAATAAACACAACCTTTCCATTCCCACTTAGCACATTTTGAGGTCTCTTATCTAGCTTATTTATTCTTACACACTGACATGTTGTCAAATTATGAGAGTACAATGCATAAAATATATAAAAAAACATCAATTGACAAGTTACAAACTTTAGATTGCATGTTTTCCATCCTTGGGCAAGGTTGTATAGTTTGGTTAGGATATTATATTCAGTCTGGTCGACTTACATGGTCTTGTACATATATGTTTTTAAATTTGATTTCAATTTTTTTTTGGGCCTTATAATCCCCTGTGATTCAGCCTTTCCTCAATAAATCATCTACGGAACCCTACATAAGTAAGTAAGTAAACACCGCCTCATTTGTGAACCTAGAAATCACATGGCACTACATTAATACATTCAATTCCAACAATTGAAAAAGTAACTCAATGATACCTAAATATCAAAATATCACACCTACAATCATTAGGGAAACACTCACTTGTATAAAGCTTCTTATTAGGTCAATGAGTCATCCCATATCAACTACAAGAACTCAAACATCCATTCTCTAAATGTTTAAGAAAGATCTAACTCAACTCAAGTATTCTCAAAGAGAGTTTCCAAATCACAGTTGCATTAATTAAAATATCACATGTTAGTTATAGAACAACTAGTGGTTTGATTCATCTTTGGAATAGTGCCAATATTGGCGGTGCATGGGGTTGGCCACAACCTAACTAATGTTTGTTTATAAAGTATCCCACCTATAGTTAAGGTTTGATACCTAATTCGGATGTTCAAAGAGATTTGCATAATGATAAAAAAATCAAGGTTTGAAAACAAAAATATTTCTAGGAAGGTGACCATCTTAGCAAGTTACAAATCCTAAATCCAAATGGGTCCAAGATTGTACAAAATGGTCCAGATCATCATAATAAGGTCATGACAATTTTGTACCAAGGTAGTTTCTAGTTACAAATCCAACAACAAAGTACCATGAGTCTCGGATATCCTTGTTCCAATATTATAAAAACCCAAAACATCCCGAAGCATCTATAATCAGCTAAGTGCACTCATCCCCTTGTGTTTTCAAGTTTGTATCTTGTTTAGTACATCAGTTGCAAGTATTAATGCATTTTTCTGATATTGGTAATTAATGTTAGAAGTTAATTAATCATAATAACCTCTTGTAGCTAACCCTTACATCCTTTAGTGTACCCATTTCACTAATCTTAGATTTCACATAATCTAATTAGGGTGTAAACAAGACTATAGAAATTTTCTTTTGTTCACTAAGATGTTTTTAATAGTATTGAGGTAGTGCAGTATAGTAATCATCTAAGATATAATTGATCCCAAATACGTTGAAGTAATTTATGAGGACCAACCTCTTATCTATGTTTGTGCCATGATGTCTTTATCCTTATTTTCTTTTGCATCATCTATTATAGTTTTTATGAATTTTTTGTTCACTTCCTTAACAACTTATTTCTCATTTACTTTCTACTATACAACCTTTGTGGTCAATTTTTATTGTTGTTTATTTATTTCTTCCATGAATTTGATTTGATCCTTTGTGGTTATATTTTTCTTTTCTTTCATGATTGTTTTATTTCCTTGGCCTTTTTCCATTATTCTTCCTTATTTCTTTCTTCTACTTGTTTTTTTATCCGAGTTGCATGGATCTCTACTTATTATCCTCTTCTTCATTCATTTCTCTATCTTTTTCAATCTGTTTTTTTAATCTTAGAGTAGATTTGGAAATATCATATAGGGATTTTTCTCTTGTTCCTTGAGGGATTTTTCAAATAGTTCCCTCTATTTTTAAGCTTCTTCTTCAACTTTCTTCAAATTTTCCACAACTTCATCTTATTATATATATATATATATATATATAATATATATATATATATTAAAGGTTTGATGGTGTTGCTTCATCTCAGTAAATCTTCATCCTATATTTATTTGATCTTCTCTACTTCTTATGGCATCAATTTCATTTTAGCTAAGAGTTTGTCTAACTCAACATCTTGCTTTAGTTATGTTTCCTTAGCAGATTCAATCCTACATCTTGATTCCCTTTCCCTAGTAAGGAAAAAATACCTCCATTATATCATCCACTAAGTGTACAGATTCCTTGATATAATCCATTATGGATTATATTATTTCCATATTTTCTAGAGATGGCGTGTCATCATATTTATTTTCTAATATGACCATTCTAACTCTCTATCTCATGATGTTTCTACCAAATTACCTATAATTTGGGTAGGGGTTCTTCTTATTCCCAATCCTATACTCTCTAATTATTTCCTTCCACCCCATTATCCTTAGAACTTTTCTCCTCTAATTATTGTTCTTCTAGAATGACCTCCATCCTCTATACTTATTTTTACCCATGACTATATTTTTGTGTGTTTCGGGGAGATAATAGCCCCTTAGTTTTTTACATGCATTTCTTTGTAGCTCTAGTAGGAATGTATGAAAGAAGAGTCCTTTTTACCTTTTTATTTTTCCAAGGTCTTGAAATTTAAACCATAGATGCAATTTCTTTACCTTTCGATTGGAGGGAACCATTTCAAGCTCTTGCGTGGGGATTCTTCTAAATTCATCCTATCACCAAGTCCATTGAACCTCAAATGTTGGTTCTTGTGTATTGTGCTTAATACTTGAACTTAAAGTCTCTACTCCCACCTCAACTATAATTTTAACTTATTTTAGGGTTTATTATTTGTATAAAACCAACCCCTATTTCCTTTATCTCCTCTACTTTTTCAAGGTCCTTATATCCCCTAGGGTACTAAAATGTGTTTTTCCAAATTTTGGCTATGATTTGATTGATTCCTAATTGTCTCCACTTGCTAAGGTCAATAGGAAAATATTGTATTACTATCATAACACAATCAATCTATTCATTTGATAGTTCATAAGGTAGTGTAGACACAAAATCACGCACTTTGGGTAATTATCTAGTCTTGATCGCATACTACTATTTATATGATTCCCAAGTAAGAAAAGTATAATCAACCCATGTCTTTGGCCATATTTGATTTCTTTTTGTGGAAATTTTTGGTCTTTCACACCTCTTTTCTTAGTCGACCTCTCGATCCTTCAGTTTCTTTGAGTCTGGACACTAGTACCTAGCCGGGATGCCAACGCCGGACACCCTTGTCCCCCTGTGGGCTCCCTAACCTCTTTGTAATTTACTCACATATTTTGGGTCCTTTCTATTTGTTTGAGCATATTATCTTTGTGGTAGTTGGCCTTTTCAGGGTTAATTACAAAATTCAAGAAAAGAATCATATAAATATAAAGTTATGTGACCATAATAAAGAACCAAACACTAAGCATTAGTTATCACCACCTAAGGTTGCATCCAAAGGCTATTAAAGAGAATTCAAGCATCCATTCAAGGGAATGGAATGAATTATTATGTATACACTTCATAGGAGGGAAGTTCATTCTATTCCATGCACACATCTACTTAAATTTTCTATATCTAGTTATTTGGTCGCTATCAAGTGTGACACGCATAAGAGCCACATAGGGCATGATTCTAAACACACACACCTAGAACTACATTGGGTTTGAAATTTAGTGTAACACTCAGTCATAAGTTCACTCGTTTGATAGCTAAGGATAGTCTAACCCCTCATTTGCATTCTTTTCTTTTTGGGATTTGATGCACTTTTGAGGGTTTTATAGGTCAATATTTCATTGTAGGTTATTAATGACATTGGTGATCATTGTGCGACATACTAGTGATAAGAAGCGAAGGAAAATGAACATCTCGTGACCATGCGAAGGAGGTTTTGTTAGGGTTTTATCAGTCACTTGGCACCCGTAGTAGGTCTAGGGTGCCCGTAGGTGTCCTTGCCCCTTTCCAGGCACCCTCCATGAAGATCATCAACTCGCACATTTTTTGAGGCTTTGTGTGACACTTATCCCTTTATTCATTGGATACACACACAGTCCAGATTTGGTTGAGAATCGCTTAAGTATTCGTATCCCTTCTTTGCAGCTAAGGTTTCTTATTCACTAGCTTAATTTACTTGGGTCATATTTATTCTTATTGCACATTCATTTTACTACTACATTGCAATTAGTATTAGGAATTTATTCATTCAATATTTTCTTAATCATTTAGTGAACCCCATGCTCGAATCCACCTTCTCTTTAGGGCTCTTATCCTCTTATCACTATGGCTCAATATTATGGCAAATTCACTGAAGCCCACCTTAAGGACCTTAATGATCATATCACTAAGCATCCACATGATCTAGAATTTATTTTATTTGATTCTCATGAGGAGGCCACCAATCTCATGGAGCTTAATACTTCCATCACTATTGTGTACACTCAAAATTCTCACTCATTATTCTCCTTCATCACTTACATTATCTCCACTATTACATTAATCAAAATAACTATCTCATTCATATATTCCCTATCCTAAGTCTAAAAATATCTATCATATTTACCTCTATAAATGTTATCCACAACCTGTAAAATCCACCTTTACCCCCTCCAAAACTACCTAAAACCACTTGAAAGCCAAAAACAAATAAGACAAACCAAATCAAACAATATTAGTAACCATTTCAACCCCTTCACCTCATCATTCAAAACCCCTTAACCATTTACCTAAACTCCAAACCAAACAACCTCAATTAGAAGTGGTTTTAACCACTTTAACACTTGTTATCCTAAAAATACGGATCACCAGCGATTCAGTTGAATCACCAACAATTATAAATATGAGCTTTCAGCTCTCCCTCTAGGATCTTCAACTTTGGAATTTTGAGCCTCAATTTTCAATCTCCAGCCCCAGTATTTTCCAACATCATATATCTCATTGTCATACATTTCAACACACAAGACATCAACAAGCATCATCAAGTTTTCATCAAGCATTTTCAAGCATTTGGAGATCAGTTTTCATCACAACATACACAATCTGCTCAGATATTTTCCATTCAAGGTTTGAGGCATCTTTTAGCTTCAAAACATTTCAAGGTACTTCTCTTATCCTTGTTTATATTTTATCAATCATAATCAATCTTTAAATCAGTCAGAAACATCATTTTGTAGCTTCAATATTTCATTTTTATTTAATCATTCAAAAATCACAAAGAATCACTAGCGATTGGCCTAAATTGTCGGCAATTCTGGAAAATTCATCCTTTTATTAATATTTATCTTTTTATCAACTTTTATCAAATCCTCGTGTTTAACATTATTGTTTCCAAGCATGGCTCTCTATTAGATGGAAGTTCTGGCCATTCACATCCAATTACTAGCATTTACAACCTTCCAATAGTTCAACATCCATTCTTCTGGGAACAATATAACATTCTACACAAACTCACGCTTTTCACAATCCATTTTTGACACACCAGCCAGGACATTGAAAATAAATTTTAATTCCTTCACGAGATTGAACAATAGTCTAAAAATTATGGTACGACTATTTTGACGTGTCCAGATTACACCTACCCTTGCTTGCATGCCACTTTCAGAGCTGCACAGGACTCGCCCATTCATCTGGAATTCTAGAGCTTCTCATCTTCTATCTACATATCTACGTTGATTGTTTTTGATTCACTTAATTGTATAAAAGTGAGCTGACATCCTCTAAGGAAGTCCTTTGGATTCCTAGAATCGGCCTTTGCTTTGTGCTCACCTATCCATTTATCTAAGTGTCTTTGAGCACAATTTTCTTTGTAGGATAGGAGGACTTACATTCATATGTACTTGATCAAATTCAATCGAATGTTAGCTTCAAAATCCATCTCCGTAGGTATCAATAAACCCCGCCGTATTACAGGCCGGTTTTGTTTTTATTTGTTTCACTTCATTAATTTAAAGTAGAAAGGTAAAAAATATCTAAACATTCTCGCATGCTGTGGGACCATTAGCCATTTTTTCTTTTGTGTTTTATTTCATTTAAATCAATTTTTAATTCATTTTTAGGATTTCTACTATGTAATCACCAAAGGTGATCCAATCAAATCGCCAAATGATTGGGTGAATAATGATTTTGTCAATCACCGAAGATCTCGTGACTACTTCGATTAGTTAGTATTTTGCTAACCTTTTTCTGTTTTTTTCCTTTGAAGGTTTTTGGCTTGTCATTCTTCGCATTGCTAAAAAAATTGATTTTTTTTTTTAAATTAAGAAGGAAGCATTTCTCGGTGAGCCCTTTCCCTTTCTTTTCATTTTTGAGCATTGCATTTTTTTCCGTCCTCATCAAAATCAACTATTCTTTTGGGGTTTAAAACAAACCTTGCATCCTATTTGATCACATAGATTAATTTATTGCATTCACATAATATTTCCCACACACAATCAATCACATCAAACACAACTTGCATTGGAAAATTCCCACCCAAGTGATAACTATTGGGATTTCATCACCCAATAGGGAAACCAACTCGATGTTCGACCAAGTATAAATAATTGGTTTTTGGTATATTGGCTAAGCATCCGACTCCCTTATTGCTGCAGGACCTTGAAGTGAGGGGTAGGCCCTAATGCTAAGCCCCATACTAACACCAACACAAATTTGGGCCTCACATACCTTTGGGTATATCGAGGACTCCAGCCTTAAACAATCTTGAAACCATCCATAGACAATCATTTCCTAGGACCTTATAAGAGGCTTTTACACATTTCACTTTTTATAAGCTAATGAAGATAATAAAAAATCTTTCTGTGTGATTTTATTACTATTTTTAATCAACCAATCTATATTTATTTTCATTTTTAGGTGATTGTTTGTTTGTCATTATGGTACTTACAAGATAAAAATCCCGTATCCAAACTTCTGAAAACATGTCCACCGCATTCAAAAATTCTAGAAAACATGATAGATGACATTAAACTTTCCATTGATAATACTCAAACACGTCTTTAGAATTCTTTGCATTTATTCCATGAACAAAAAAATGCCACATCACACTGACCTGAAGATCAAGAACAACCACATTCTCCTAGCATCCAATCTACCTCATTCAAGATACCCGATCCTCTTAGTCCTCATTTCTTCGATAGTGGGGATCATGTCTTTTCAGAAATACATGATTCTAACCCTATTGCTCTTAATGATTATCTCGCAGAGTAGGGTGTTCATCTGTAACCATCATTACCTAAACCACTTCCATAAATTACTAATCCTTCATGTGGTTTTCCCATCTCATTGATATGAATCACGAACTTGTTATCCAACAAATATATTCCTATCCTCCTAGCAAAAAACCCGAAGCATCCGATGTTGTGTCTTCTGCTCGTATTTTTATCTTAACATGATTTCTTCACAAGACACAACCACTCAACAACCTAACCCTTCAATTGGTTCCGGACCACCTTAAAACAATACCAATTCTTCTTCATCCTCACAAGCCCCTCCAGCTTCCTCTATCATCCAAACACCTCATGTGAGTTCTGTCACCACTTCTATTAGTGCATCCAAACCACCACCTTTTCAAAAACTACACCACCCTTACAAAACATTACCATGTCTATCCCTACATGTAACATCCTCAATTTTGAATCTTCAATAAAAGGGATTTTTTTACTTTACTTTATGCTTCTTGATCTAAATACCCATATATTTAAATACAACATAGACTTAATGTTCATTGTTCCAAATTCACATAATTTAGAACAAACATTAATTTAGCTAATCCATCTCATAACAAGAACTATATGTAGCTATAATGACTTAGTACTATATCGATTTCTCAATTCATGACTCAAATATTTAAACCGATATCTCATGTGTATATCAAGTATACTTGTGGTTCCCTTATTCCATCAAAGGTCAATCAAGTGTTAACAACTAAAGATATTATCTAAGTATCTATTACGGATACCCATATGAAATCACACATATTTAGTCTAGGTGAAATCAAGACAATGCAATCAATAGCTTGCGATACTTTGGCCAAAGTTTCAAGACATGTATGCCATGTCTTTATTCCAAGACGACATACTCATCAACAGGAATATATATTTCACCACACTCGAAAACTATTATCTATATTAGAATACCTTGACTTACGTCATTCTCATCCATGTCCTTGTTATATTCTAATTAGAGCTAGTACACACATACTAGTGCTGATAGTCTACTTATGAAGACTAAGGGTAGTCAAACACACCCAAATCGACTTATGTCTCATCGTATCCACTTTGCTGCTTCGTAGTCATCATAAGATGACATAGGCACTAGACCACTCTGCTAATACTAACCCATGTATATCGATACCCAGATCACGGTTTTACGATAACAACACTTAAGGGATCTAGGTGGATAGTCATGCCATAGTGGCTGCTCCATAGTAACTAAATAATAACTCGCTTCATCAAAATAGGTATCTTGTGTAGTAGTAACTATGATGTGACAACTTGTCGAGTTCCGATAAGCTAAACATCATACTTTAATAGGTTCATTAATTCATTTATTTTGCAGCTTGTTAACCTTTCAATCAATCATATTATCATTAAGTGTCGTGTCCAAGGATTCAATAGGGTTTTTTTGTGATTAATCCCTTAAGAAAGGATCGTAACATTTGATGAAGCCTAGAATTTAGCAATACAAACCTAGGTGTGTTGGCACATCACTCACCGAATCCGGGCACTCACCCAAAGTGTGCAAAGGTACCAGCCCTCTTTAGGGTTGCTATTGTAGGGTGTTAGCATGATGAAGACTTTAATCATTTAGATCTATAGCTATTATATTGTTCCTACAAAGGTGCATATTCCGGTCTAGATCTAGAACATAATAGACTTTAACAGATAACCATAATGGAATCAAGCATGCAATACTGAATTATAACCATGAGAACACCTTGTTTCAGTCCATAATCTCCATTATATTAATTACAGTAAATACACAAAATCTTCATTACAATAACAGTAGTATACGCTCATACGCGTAACATATCTAGATGGATATCTATTACACAGCCACTACATATTTATAAGGGTGGGGAATTTCCCTTCACCGCTTATCTAATCCCAAAATAGGTCGCATGCTATTATTAGCCACGCGCCATTACAAAAATAGGCTTACATGTAAGAATGCTAGAAATAGATCTTTCTTTGTCAACTATTAATTCATAATTCTATCTTTAGCTTGCATCCATGAAAAGTGCTTCGTAGCCAATCATCCAAAAATAGCCAATGTGTGACACACAAGTCTCCAATCGGTTTGAGTGCTCCACACGCTATCTCCAAAAATAGATCCTCATCATGAAAATGGCTAAGTCCTGAATCTATCCCGATTTTATGCGCGATCCTCTTCGATGCTTCGTGCCTTTGAATGCACTTTGTTCTCCCATGCAAACCTTCTATATTTTCTTCACTAAGTGCTAGAGTTTGACTAATCAACATTACCCCACACTAGTTTCATTGCCACCTCGGAAATGGTTGTCTCCAAAAATGAATCAAAGAATATGAATAGAAGAATAGAAAGAATTTTGATGAATGAAAGAATTTCTTTAACTTGTAGTATCTTCTTCTACAACCTGAATAACCAATTATGGATATTCCTCTTTTATCTCCACCTCTAAGGTCTCGCACACATTAAGCATGACCTATGCTTTCTTTGGAATATCCACTGCAATTGAATCTAATTCATCCCTTACAATCTCTTCTTTTTCATTCTCAGTAATGCCAACACAATGTTGGACATGTCATCATTCTTCCTTCCAACAAATCCAACTTTTGAGTGATGAGTTTTTCAAGCTCATCCAACCTTTCTTTATGATGTTATTGAGTGGCAGTAAGGGCCTTATGCTTATTTTTAACAAGTGCTAACCATTCTATGTGGCCCAATGTCTCATCCTTCATGGCCTTCAGGACCTTATTGTCTTCTAAAATGGTCCTGCTCCTTACAACAACCTCTGGCATTGTATAAATATTTAGCACTTGGTCCACCTTCTTGAGTTCCTCCTGTAAGCTCTGAAGAAATCCTTCATATGATGTAATATTTGACATCATTGAAGCCTTTTCACATTCTTCTTCCTGTACTAGATCCTTTTTCTTAGGCATGCGCAGAGGTTCATCTTCTAGCACTAAGTCCACCAATGTACTCACATAATGTATTGCCGAAGGAAACATCTTGGGTACCTTTGGCTCTAAATGTGGCCTAGCCTTCATGAAATTATCACCAATCTCCTCTACCATGCTGATAAACACAACGTTCTTCTTTTGTGCCAAGTCTTTTCCCCGTTTTAGGTGCGCTATCTCTCCTCATCCTTAGTCTTAATCTCCTCCTTTAGTGCCCCGATTGTGGCAGATTTTTCCATATTCCAACATGTGACCTCTATTGACACTTTCACTAAAGCATTACTCATGTGTTCATCTCGACATAACAAAGAGGGCTTTCTTTGTTATGTTATGTGTCCGCCCGAGGTGTCTTTTTCAACCTCCTTGACACACATGAATCCTCACACACATCAAAGTCTAGTTCATCCATGTGCGTGTGCATCGACCATGAAAATTGCTTCCTTGTGCGCACTATTGCCATATCTTCATCCATTAACTCCCAGCCATATAAATCCTTTAATGCCATTGTGCTATGAAAATGGGTGCGAACAATTTTACCATTGTCCTTGGTGTAGCCCATGGTTGGTGGAATATACTCCCCATTTGTTCTTCTTAATCTATGATGCTTAGGAACTTGGGCTTCAAGATTTGGAACTTGTGCTACTATGTCCTGAGCAGTCTTCTATTGTTGTCTCTTCTGCCCCTTTTTCTTCCTCTTCTCCATCCTTCATTTCTTCGTCTTTTTGTTCTTCCATGTTCTTTGGAGGTGTAGGAGAATTGGGTGCGCTTTCCTCTGACTCTTCCGCTTCCTCATTCAACTTTAATTTCCTTCTCATTTTCTCAATTGTCTCCTTTTGTGGAGAGATTCGAGGTGATATGCACAATGTTTACGGAGTAAAGCACTGGGTCATTGTCCTCCTAAATAATCTCTTTAATTGGCACTCTCCTTGGACCACATCCAAGTCCTCTTCATCTTCCTCTTGTGGCTGAGGTGGAGTAGTTGTGCACTCAACTTCATCCTTATTTAGAGGATGTCTTTTACGTCTGTGTTCCAAACCACCACTATCCTCATGCTCTTCTTCTTCATCATCAACTTGAATTGTTTTCGTGGCTTGGGTGTTGGAACATTTTCCATTGTATGCTTACCCTTTATAGGCCATGGGAGTGTGAATTCATTCTCAAAATACTTAGCATTATTTAGCTTGGGTTTGAGCTGCAGTACACAAGTGCTTCTCTTGTTTCCCCAACTTCCAAGCTCACAGGTTTCATGCTTATAATATCTAAAATAAGCCTTTCAATGTATGCATTTCACCTGGATATACATACTTCTTTCTTAGGGTGTGGTAGTCGCAATCTACCTTATCTGCATTGAAGGTTAAGTGGTGCACATCTAAGAACCGATGAAATGATGCTTGGAAATACCTTGCTATGAAGGCATACAAAAATTTTCACCATGGGCTCCAAGCCCCATCCTTCATCGCAAATCGCGCGATGTAAAAATGTTGGTATATGGAAAACTAAACTGCCTTACCCACCACCGAAGGAAAATCCTTGGGTATGCGCCACTCTTCCTCTGAACGCCACGCGAGTCTATCATACCACATCTCCACCCTCTTCTTGAATGGTCCACTCATTGATCCATCACACAAGTACTTGCCAAACCTTTCCATAGGTGACTTGTGTTCCGTGGGGTACTCCTAAATCTTTTCCTTTGGCCCATCAGGCACCCCAATCTCCATGAATACTTAAGACAATAACACAACACCAAAACTTATTCTCACACCTTGTCCATGCTTATTTGATGATAGTATTTTCTATGTGATCTACAATGTTGTAGACCACTCATTGAGACATCTTCTTGGTGACATGCAACCACATTGTGTTTACCTATGACTACCTTCCTTGGTCATTTAGCTTTGTCACAAGATGTGCAGCTGCTTGCACAACTAGATAATTCTTCAACTTGTCAATGTCCATGCCACACGGACCCTTGGTATACCCCAGCTCCTTTCTCGTCTCCAAGATTGTGGCTTTATCAGTTAAATCACTATCCAGATCTAACCCTGAGGCCCTTAGTCCTGTCACCGTTGAAATCAAGACAACTGTGATTCTTACCTCCGTCCAATAAAATAGAAGAAGTTCTCATGGACTCTGCTCATCATCCACTCGATATAATGGTTCATACTTTCCAAAATATGGTAGCTCATATAGCTGGTAGACTCCATTATGCTTCAACAACTTCTCACCCACGTCATCATATATTGGCATATCCTCTACTGTGCGCTTGTTTGTTTTCGTGCTCAGCAACGCATCGAGCTCCTTATTATTATATGATGTTTGATGGTTGTAGTCATTGATTTTACATTGGTAGATATGGGAATCCCATTCTTTTCCCACAATCACACCCTCTGATCTGCATTTCTAAAAAATTACTCTTAGTAGCAATCTCTTCTTCCACTTCAACCTTCTTCTTCACTTCATCTCCCGTGGGTGCTTTCTTTGGTGCCATTTGAAAAAATCTCTCTTTTCTTCCCTCTCGTAGTCGAGCAAATCAAAACCCTAGCTTAAATCTTCATGCCCTAGCTTGTTTGTAACACGTATGCTTTTTGAATAATGCAGAAAACATAAAATAGAAATGAATGCAATAAGACAGAGACACAGATTTAACGTGGTTCACCCAAAATGGGCTACGTCCACTAGAAATAGCCAATCCTTTTATTCAGTCTAGCAAAAATCTCTCTCACAGTGTGCCATGACTAATACAATGAGCCTCATACATAATGAACCTTTAAAGATATTAGGGTTTTTATCATTTTGGGGAAACATAGAAAACCACCCGTTAGATCTGTGACCTAATAAGGAACTATCCAGATTTCATAATGCATAAATACATATAAAATGTGGCTTTCGGGGCGTTTTCCCCCAAACCCCCCAGGGGCGCATGGCCCCGAGATCCCCCCCAGGACCCCATAAGAGGATAATCCCCCTTGCACCCCCCATCATCTATCAGGCTCCACAACCAACAATCTCCCACTTGGGATTATTATTGTAAATCCACCACTTCTGACTCTTGCTTGGACTTTTCTTCTTGGCTTGTTTCTTCCACTTCAAGATCAATCTTGAAGACCCACAAGAAGTTGAATGTAAATCTAACCTCTCCTTTGTCATTAGCTTAGTAAATATATTAGTAGGATTATCATTTGTATGAATCTTCACCAACTCAAGCTGCCCATCCTCCAACACATGTCGTATGAAGTGATATCTTAGCTGAATGTGTTTGGTTCTAGAATGGAAGGTGAGTTATTTTCTAGGTGAATTACACTTTGACTATCACTATGTAACTTACAATCCCTTGTTCCTTACCTAACTCCTCCATGAACCTTCTCATCCATAACATTTCCTTACTTGCCTCAATCACTGCAACATATTCTGCCTTTGTAGTAGATAGGAAACTACCTTCTACAACTTTGAGATCCAACTCACTTCCACACCACCAACTATAAACATGTATCCAGTAGTGCTCCTCCTACTATCCACATCTCCTACCATATCTAAATCCAAAATCCCTATAAAGTATAATCTGACCCTCCAAAGCACAAGTGCCTACTACTGGTCCCTCTCAAGTACCTGAGAATCCACTGGACTTGCCTTCCAGTGTGCTTTACCTGGATTTTCCATATACCTGCTAACAACTCCCACTACTTGGGAAATGTCTGCCTAGTACAAACCATGGCATACATGAGGCTCCCAACTACTAAAGAATAAGGAACCCATGCCATATAATATTTTTCCTCTTGTGTTGTTGGGCATTTCTCTTTACTTAATCTAAAATGCCCAACCAATGGTGTACTAATTGGTTTCACATTCTGCATCTGAAACCTCTCTAACACCTTTTCTACATAGTCCTCCTGAGACAACACCAATTTCTTATTTTTCCATCCCTCTTGATTTGCATACTGAGGATTTTCTTTGTTGCACCCAAATCCTTCATTGCAAATGTTTGTGCAAGATTTTCCTTAAGCTTTGCAATTTCCTGCATATTAGACCCTACTACAAGCATATCATCTACATATAACAGAAGAATAATGTAGCTCCCACTATCCAACCATTTAAAGTACACACAATGATCTGATTGACATCTAGTAAAACCATGCTCATGCATAAAACTATCAAACCTTAGATACCATTTTCGGGGAGCTTGCTTGAGCCCGTATAGGCTCTTCTTCAACCTGCAAACCAATTTCTCCTTACCCTTCACCTCATACCCAAGTGGTTGCTGCATATAAATCTCCTCCTCCAAGTCACCATGGAGAAATGTCGTCTTGACATCAAGTTTCTCTAAGTGTAAATATTCAACAACAACTAAACTTAATACAGTACGAATGGAAGACATCTTTACAACAGGGGAGAAAATTTCATCAAAATCGATACCTTTCTTTTGTTCATACCCCTTCACTACAAGCCTTGCTTTGTACCTTTTCCATCCACCTTCTTCTTCTTTCACATGGTAGACCCATTTGTTTTGTAGTACTCTCTTCCCAGCCGGCAATTTGACTAAATCCCATGTTTGGTTCTTTTCTCCAGGGAGTCCATCTCCTCATTCATGCCACGCTCCCACTCCTTAGTGGATTCCACCTGCATTACCTCATCAAAGCTCTATCTTACCACTATCTACTAGTAACAAATAATATAAATTAGGGGAAAATATTTTTGGAGGTCTACTAATACGTTGTGACCTTCTTACCAAGATGGGGGTGTCACGGGATCATTATTTTCTTGCTGCTCATTTTCTTGAATTTCTGATAGAGGTGTCGATGTTGACACTGGATGTCATGCTCAGCCTACAGAATTATCAACCTCGGTACCTGTAGGTGGATATTTTCCACCCGAGAGTTCATTTTTAGGAGCTATATCCTCAACCAATTCTTCCTTGGGATTTTTTTCATCATGTACCTGATCCTTGTACATTCTATTTTCATGCCAAACAACATCATGACTCCTAATTATCTTAGATTCATCTAGATCCCAAAACTGAAATCCATAATCACCATTGGAGCCATAGCCTATGAATGTACAATGTTTGGATTTTGAATCCAATTTCTTCCTGTTTTCTTTATTAACATGCACAAATGCCTCTAAACCAAATACTCTTAAAAATGAAAGGTCTACCTCTTTCTCACTCCAAATTCTTCAGAATTCCTCCATCTAATGCACTTGAAGGCCCACGGTTGATTAAGTACACAATAATATCTACGGCCTTTGCCCAAAACTAAAGAGGCAGCCCCATGTGTAATCTCATTGACCGTGCACGCTCCATTATTGTTCTATTCATCCTCTCACTAACACCATTTTGTTGCGGAGTCCTGGGAACTATTTTCTCTCTACGAATCCCATTCAAGGAACAATAATCATCAAATTTCTTACTACAATACTCACCACCATTATCAGATCTCAAACATTTCAATTTAAAACCACATTGATTCTCAACAAGTGCTTTCCATTTCTTAAATGTATCAAAGACATCAGACTTATGCTTAATGCAATATACCCATACCTTCCTTGTGGCATCATCTATGAATGTGACATAGTATAGAGAACCACCATGAGATGCAACATGGGCCAACCCCACACATATGTATGAACTAGCTCTAACTTTTTCTCTTTCTTGGTATTCCCTGCCTTGAGAAATCTAACTCTTTTCTATTTCCCAAAATGCAATGCTCACAAAACTCTAAGTCCAATTGCTTCAAACTTGAAAGCTTACCTTTTTCATGTAGAATTTTCATGCCCTTCTCACTCATATGTCCCAATCTATTGTGCCACATGTTGGCATCCTCATTTGAAGTAGACAATATGGTAGAAGAATTAGATATACAAGTAGACAAATAAAGAGTGCCTACTTTCTTACCCTGTGCCACTACTAGGGAACCCTTGGAAACCTTCCAAGCATCTGAAGTGAATGTGACTGTGTAACCTTCACCACCCAACTATCCTACAGAGATGATATTTCTCCTAGGCTAGGTACATGCCTCATGTCTCTCAATATCCATGTATTTCCATTTTGTAATTTTAGGTGTACATTGCCCTTCCCAACAATGTTGCATGGCTCATCATCACCCAAATAAACCTGTCCAAAATTTCCTTGGACATAATCTTTAAAATATCCCTTATCAAGGGTTGCATGGAAAGAGGCACCTAAATCTATTACCCAAGATTCTACTCTAGTATCAAGAGAAAGTATAAGAGCATCCTGAACAATATTACCTGTCGATTTTCCTCTTTAATACCTTCAGGATGGTTTTCTTTGTTTCCTTTGAACCAACAATCCTTTTTAGCATGTCCTCTCTTTCCACAGTTCCAGCAAGTAATGCCTCTACTCCTAGATTTGGATCTTCCCATATTTGATTTAGATCTCCCACAAGCCTTACTCTTTGATTTCTCCTTGCTCCTCCCTCTACTCTCCATATTCAATGCATTTCCAAAAGAATAATTTTCCTTGTACTTTTCTTGCACATTTCCTCATTTAAAATGACATTGACTACATCTTCAAATTTAAGAGAAGTAGATGATGTATTACTAACTGCCATTACTAAGTTGTCCCAACTTTCTGGAAAAGAACATAGGAATAATAATGCTCTAACCTCCTCATCAAATGGGATATTAACTGAATCTAACTGATTTACAATAGTGTGGAAATCATTAAGATGGTTAGATACAAATCCACCTTCTTGAATTTGTAGATTAAATAATCTTTTCATCAAATAAACTTTATTGGATGCACTAGGTGTTTCATATAAATTAGCTAGGGTTTTCATCAACTCTATCGTACTCTTCACCTGTGAGATATTTGAAGCTACGAGATGATGTCAAACTCAATCGAATCACACCAAGAGCCTTCCTATCTAGAACCTTCCACTCCTCATCAAACATGATTGAGGTTTCTCTTCTTCACCTCCCAATGGTAGGTATAGATCCTTTTGATACAAGTAATCTTCCACCTGCATTTTCCATAGCTGGTAATTTCGGTCGTCAAACTTCTCAACTTTGAACTTATTATCCTCTGCCATTGTTGCTTCTCCCACTCAAATAGAAATCCCTCTGTGAGTATACTGCCAACAAATAAATCTCAAACTTGCTCGATACCGATTGTTAGGATTATACTAACAAGCAAGCATGCAATGAATAATGTAGAAAACATAAAACAAAAATGAATGTAATAAAACAGAGACACATATTTAATGTGGTTCACCCAAAATGGGCTATGTCCACCAAAAAACCAATCCTTTTATTCAGTCTAGTAAAACTCTCTCTCACAGTGTCGTGACTAATACAATGAGCCTCATACATAACGACCCTTTAAATATATTAGGGTTTTTATCATTTTGGGGAAACATAGAAAACCACCCGTTAGATCTCTGACCTAATAAGGAACGGTCCAGATTTCACAATGCATAAATAGATATGTAATGTGGCTTTTGGGGCATTGCCCCCAAACCTTCGCCAGAGCATGCGGTCCCCAGCACTTCTATCGAGGGCCATCCCCCTAAGACTCCGCAAGGGGGTGAAGCTCCTTTTGCACCCTCATCACTATTAGGCTCCACAACCAAAATTATCCTATGGGAACACAAGCTTATCCAACACACAACCCTTCTCCTCACTCTTGGTTTCACACTCTACACACCTCAACACAATTTCTTGGCTCATTCGCACTTAACCCTTTTTAAATTATATCAATTATAATGGTAAAAATGAACTCACATCCTGTTCTTATATAGAATTTCAAAATTTAGTGCATTTATTTCTCCTCCACCTACCAAAATCCTCTCATTAAGTGACCATTTTCATTATTTCCGCATGGTACATCTTCGCGCCCAAGCTATAACCTTCTAACGTGCCCTTCTACCTTTTGGCTGCAGAATTCTCTTCAGTGCACTTCCATGTGCCTGAGTACCTCATCACTACACCTTTCACTGGTAGTCTTCCCACCTCGCTTACATCACGTTATACTTGTTTCTACATTCCTTTTTATCTATGGTCCTTGTGTCCGGAAGAAATATTTTTTTCAAATTTTCAACCTTGAACAACACCCGTAGATAGTTCCTTTCATGTGTACTTATTTTCAATAGTCATGTACCGAGATATCAACAACCTACCCCACACTAAGGGTATGTATAGTCATCTGTGCATAAAAATTCTTCCAATAGTAATTAGATTCTCAAGCGCGTAAACGTGCTTATTACACAAACACACCAACTAAATTGACAAATCATAACAACAAAGAAATAAACACATTAAGGAAATGTAGAATTGAAAACCTAATCTAAATGGCAACACTTCCTTATTACAAACACCAAGAAGACTTATTTATAGTAGGGCTTCATCCTAATCCCATTCAAGTAACCGGTAACCGTATTCCATCAAGGGCCTCTAACTGACAAGTGCTTGATTAGATTATGTGAGTGATAACATACGGCCCAACCAATGTACTTTGAGTTTTCCTAGATGGCACAAAAACTTAGAATCATAAAGGAGCACCATCTGTCCTATCTCTAACTTTTTATCCCTGATGTTCCTGTCATGTCATGATTTCTTCCTGGCCTTCTCTTGTTTTTGACTCCAATGTGCTATGGCTCGACGTTCATCCAATTTGATTAACTATTTAATGCATTCTTCTAATGCTTGCTCATCAACAAGACCTCCAACGAACCATAATACACAAAGAAGGTAACATAAATTCCATAGGAAGAACTACTTCTACGCCAAACACTAACTGAAATGGTGTGGCTTTGTTCAACCTTTTATATGTTGTCTGATATGCCCAAATTACTGCAGATACCTTATCATCCCAATCCTTTCTTCTAACATCACATGATTTTTATCAATGTCTCGGCTTAGAATTTTGTTGAAAGCCTCAATAGTCCAATTTGCTTGCGGATGATAGGGTGTAGTATTATGGTATGAAATCATGAATTCATCCAATAGAATTCTGATTGTCTCGTTAAGAAAATGTGTGCCCCTATCATTGGTCAAACTTAAAGGACATCCGTACCTTGTAATAATATTTTCCCAAAGAAACCTAGTTACTGTGGCCACCATACAATCCTTTGTAGGTGCTACTTTTGCCCACCATGTCGATAATCATGTGCAAGTTATGATGTAACGTGATCCAGCTTCTATGCACAGATTGGTGAAATAGGACCCTTAAAATCTATAGCCCATTTCTCAAACGGTTTTGAAATAGTAATCGGTCTTAGAGGCATTTCATCTCATTGACCTGGTTTCCTAAGGTGTTGACAATGATCACAAGCCTTACAAAATTCCTTACAATATTTATACAGGGTCTCCCACCATAATCCAACAAGTAGAATCTTACACACAAGTGGCATCACCAACATAGTGGCCACTGCAATACTACCACCACGAGATTCTTCCATAATATCCGTGTGCTCATGTTCCAATACACATCGACATAATACTTCATCTCATACTAATTTGTAAAGGTCACCATTGATTAACATATAGGGGGCTGCGTGTATAGAAAGTTGTTTCTTCTCCAAGGATTTCATTACTTCTGGTGCTATCCTTGTTCATAGAAAGACAACAATGTCTTCTAGCTCTAATGGAACTTGCTGTAACATGTATAATTGTGCATCTAGCATGGTATCTTCAATTGCATGTGCTTATTCTCCTTACTGTATTCTGGATAGATGGTCTGGTCCGTACTTTTCCTACTTTTACCACAACTACTGAAATCAAATTCTTGAAATAAGAGCACCCATCGACATATGCACCCTTGTAAAATAGGTTTTTACCAAATACTTCAATGTCATGCGATTTGTATAAAAGACGAATGGTTAAACTACTAGGTACTAGCAAAATTTATGGAGCACATAGATAATTGAAAAATATTTGATCTCTTAGTGGTGTAATTACTGTTCTACAGATTCATCTTTCTACTAGAAAAACAGAGGGATGATCTATAATACCTTCTCTAGGTTGAGCTAACACCACGCTAATGGTTGTGTCGAGGTGTCAACATGTACACGAAATGGTTAATCCCACAAAGGAAAATGTAGATTAGGTGTGATAGTAAGTTTTTCCTTTAATGTCTTGAATGCGTGTTCTTTGTGGTTCTCCCAAAGTAGAACATACCTTTCCCTTTCAATAACTCTTCCAACAATGCAAAATTTTTGGCATATCCTTTGATAAACTTCTGGTAATATCCTATATGAACCAAAAATCCACGCACCTCACTTTGAATGGTAGGCTCACGTAGGCCTATAATAACTGCAACCTTGGCTGGATCAACCAACAAACCCTCCTTGCAGATTATGTGTCCTAATAGTATCCCAAATGGTGTAGAAAATATGCACTTCTTGATGTTTAATGAGATACTCAATTGTCTACATCTTTCAAACATTAAGCACAGATTGTCACAATGATCCTTAACTAATCCATACACTATCTAATCATCTAAATAGACATGTAAGAAGTTGTGAATAAATTCCTTGAAGGCTTGAATAACTATGCGTGAAAATACAATAGGCACATTTTTTAGACCAAAAGGCATTATAGTATAGGAGCTACCCCATTCAGTAGTAAACATAGTATTTTCCTGATCCTCTTGGGAAATCCCAACCCATGATACCTAGAGAACCCATCTATAAATGAATAGATTTCATGCCCTACAACACCTTCTAGTATTTCCTTAGTGAATGGCATAGGAAAGGGATTAGTCACACATGCAACATTTAACTCCCTGTAGTCCACACAAATCTTGATCTGTCCATCTTTCTTGATACTGATCATCATTGGACTAACCCATTCTGACTCATCAATGGGCTTGATAATTCCAGACTTCAACATTTTGTCAATTTCTTCATTGACCTTCTCGTGCAAGTTAGGGTTCATCCTATAGGGTCTCTTTCTAACTAGGTGCGCACCCTCTTTAAGTTTTATCTTCATCTCTCCTTACGATTCATGCATTCCTTTAAGTTCATGGTACCCCCTAGGGAATAAGTCCAGTAATCCCTTAGTAACTCTTTGATTTTTTCCACTTTAGAGTTTGACCAATAGTCCCAATGATGGCTTCCTTAGGCTCAGCCCCCGATCTAATATTCACCTTATTTGTCTTCATAGGTTCATGATAGGCGCTTGTGGTCGTATCTGCATGGTTCAATACCTCCCACCTACCTGTGGAATGATTTACATATAATTTTTCTACTTCTTTGTCATCCACTAAGTAAACCATTTTTCCTTTTTCTTTCTCAAGGAAATTGTATTGAAGTAATTTTGCATCCACCTCTGTTTCTCCAACAAGACGTGCTCTTGAGTCTCCTTCATCTAGTAATTCTTGGAGGAGTTCTTCACCTTAGCACTATCTCCCATAGTTAAGCGCTTTATGAATTTCAACGCTTCTTCCACCGGAGGATTTATAGAGAAGAATTCAAATGTCTGGGCCATTCTGAAAATTAAATCCTACCAATTTCTAGTCTCTTTATGGAGTTCTACATTTACATACCAGAACATGCACATCCTTGAAAGTGGAATAAAACTTGTGCACCCATAATGAAGGTGGTAAAGCTTCCTGCCCTTCTGTCCAGAGTCTCTCACACTTCTGAACGTGGTGTTGAATAGGTTGATTACCATAATAAGTACATATTTGAGTAGGTGCATTGCTCCTGAGGAACCTAGTAGCAAGAGCAATCCTTATTTCATTCCAGATTATCCTTGTGGGATACCCACCACAAAGATGTCTTCTTGTCCCACATAGTGTATATGCTAACGTATTTCTTCTTTCCAACAAGTCTATCTATTGTTCTTCCATGGCATGTAGGAATACCATAGGATCTCCTTCTCTGGTGTAACAAGGTACCAAGTTGTTACCTATTCTCCTGACATAATGCAGTTTTCTTCCTCTAGGAAATACACTCTTTACTTCATGCCCAACCAACTCATATGTGCTATGAGCCCAATTATCAAAAGCAACACTTGTAGTATCGATAATGGACTGTGTATCCTCCCACTGAATTATTCCTTATTTAGTTGGCTCAATTATCTCTAGATCTCTAATGGTGTACATAAATCCTATTAAGATCTTCTTCATTGAAAGGCTCAACATAGGCAGATTTGCCATTTGTTAAAGGGATAATGAATCTCTCCTCCTTTTTTCAAAACTGATATAGCCCTTGTTGAGCCGAAGATAAACATTATTTGCATAGCACTAAGGATGCCCCAATAGAGCCAGGAAGCTATTTGACTCTACCAATGCTAAAACCTCAAAGTCTCTAGTGAACTTGGCCTCTTGTATGGTAATGGATGCATCTTTCAAAACTTCGAGGGAGTGGCCTTAGTTTGATTAGCCATGAACAATACATTAGAGGATGGCAAATGGCATTTCAGCCATTTGTACCCATGCATCTAAGGTAAGAACATTGACTTCCGCACTTGTATCAATCAATATATTACTCAATAGACACTTATCCACAACAACATTCGAGTGATTTCCTGGTCATAATCTAGGATATGAGGGGGAAGATTCACATGTAGGATTTATTGTCCAGGTCTCAATACTTACGTGCATAGTGTTTCCTTTTAACCAATCCCCTAATAATGGAATGATATTTTCTGGCGCAACATTTTACATACTTCTTTTAAGTCATCTATATCAGGTTTGGTGTATTTGATAATTTCCTTTACTCCATCTTCTATGACTGCTATTTTAAGTACTGTATCTCACCCTGAAGATTCCTAAGAACTTCCATGGTTTCTTGATAAAACTCCTTTTGATGGGTAGGATATGGGTACCATGCATGTAAAACCTCCTTCTTAGTGATGGTAGGCTTCTGCTGTGAATGCTTCTCTGGAAGGTGCCTCCTCAAAGCCGTGGTCGTGATCTTCACTTGTAGCTACTCAAAATATGCCTCCAACTTTGACATCCACTAATTTTCGATAGATCATTGTATCCTAACCATCCATGCACCTTTTTTTTCTTGTTTATGCTACTTACTAAGATGCTCATATAAGTCTAGGCACTCCTCATAGCTATGAATCTTTCCACAAAAAGAACATGTAATATTTTGGGGACATTCACTCCTGTAGTGGTCGGAGATTTGCAAGTATAATAGGTTCCATGAGGGAACTCACTTCTTCCACTACCACGACCTCATCCTCAAAATCCACCACGGTATCCTTGACCTCCTCTTACACGAACACCTTCAAAACATCCTTCATTTCGATCATAGCGCACCTAATTTTGATCCCGATCCACGATGCTGTTCTTACCCTTAGAGTTATCTGAAAATCATGTCTATCGTACACCAATATTTATAGCATCATGGATCTGACCAATCAGCCGACAATCTTCTGTTTCATGAGTCATGGACCTATAGATATTATAGTATCTTAAAACATTGTTCCTTATCATGTATTGTAATAGTGGGAGGTGGCTAGCATCCTAGTTTAAATGGCATATCTCACAATACAAAAATAATGAGCATATTGATCTGCGAGGAAAACTATCCTTTGTGTGATGTTCTACTTCACAATCTATACACACCGAATCCTGTGCGCGTCTCATGAGCTAAATTTTTTGATAGTTTCTCCAACTGTTTTGTTATAGCTGTGATCTGTGCTTCTAAAAATGGGCTCACCCCAGTATCTATACTTCTAACTACCTCAGTGCGTAACGCTACTTCAAGTGCTTCACGTAGATTAGTATATGTCTTATGTGATAATGCCCTTCTAAAAGGGGTAATAAGACCCAAAACAAACCATTGTGCATACTGGCTTGTGTGTGTATCATAAGAAAGCTTAGATAACAATGTTTTAAAATGGGAATCATACTATCTAACACTCTCAATAGTTCCTTACTTAATATCCTTGAGTGCACTTATACTCTTCTATTTAAACTCAGGGATGTGAAACTCTTTAAGGAATGCATCTTTTAAAGTTGTATAATCTACACAAGTCTGATCAGGGTCAAAAATTTTGTACCAGCTATGTGCACGCCCTTGTAACGTAGTAGCAAATTAGCTTGCCCTACACTTAGAAGACATGATTCCTTTTGTGTGCCAAAATATTTCACACATATGCATATGTTCGAGATAACTTCTATGCCCCTATACTCTAGAAGATGAAGAGACATCTCCATGTAAATATTATGCGGTTGGTGTGGACCTTGCCCACTTGATCCAGAACCTCTTGTGTTTCCCCTACCTCCGAACCACCGGATCCATCCCAACTAGAGCTACCTTTTCCTTCGATCCCAAACCTATAGCTGGTGTCGAACTAGAAGATGCACTTCCTTGTGTCCCAATAGTAGAACTAGACTCTGTACCCGACAGATCAGTGAAGCGTTACCACTTCCGGAGTTAGTCCAAAAATTGGCGAGACTATATTCTCTACGATGATACACCTAAAAATTACTCCCATATAAAAATGAATCCGTTTGCACCGCCATTATCTGTGCCTTTCATAACTCTCACTCCTACTCTTCCACTTTGCTTGAATTCACTTGTTGACTATTTGTTGTACTAGATCTTTGGAAAACCAAGTGCAAGGGAAGGTTGCTAGGTGGATCCAGGATGCGCGCCCATGGCCCAGTCATCTCTGTTGGCATGCTTCTACGTGAGGCCGAGGAGGGTTCCTTGTCATGTTTTCCCAAATGGGGAAGTTCTAAGGCTCGGGTTCCACGTGTTCTCGCATGAACTTCGACTCCTTCACGAACTATCTTTCCCCACAATGCCATTTGCTCTATAACCTCCTGTTGATTCTCTATCTCCCTCTCACATGCCTCATTATACTTAAGCCACCTTTCCTCTCTCTGCCTTTCTACTGCTAGGTCTGTCATCTTTCACCAAACCTACTCCTGCCCCCGTGTGTGGTGGGGTTTTGTTAGCCATCGGTTTACTCTCTAAATTCAAAGTTACCATCAGGATCTTGATCGCGTGGAATGCCTTACAGGTAAGTTCCCCTTAGATATCTTAAAAATGGAATTCAACTACCTCTAGACATGAATAAGTAGAAATTGAGTACTCCAAGATATAACTCTTCAAAACACCACGAAACCACATATCCACAACTTGATTCCAAATCAAATAAGCATCATAAAGGGCTTGAAATTATTCTTGCATCTAGACAAGTGCACGATACCTCCAAATTGCACTTGGATGCATAAACAATTAGCCACTTGTCATTAATTATGTTGGAAAGATAGCGAAGAATATCTCATATAAACTATCATACAAGTTCTATTCCACCCACATGTGTGTGTTAAACTCAGATCTAGAGCTAAATTTCCATGTGTATTCTTCTTCTAGATTATGTATCCACTCCTCAACACTTGCTAAGGTCAACTGGTATGTCTTCATCACGAACCATCCTAAAAACAACTGAAAAAGAGGTCCTAAAAAAGAACCAATGATGCAGCCTAGAATTTAGCAATACAAACCTAGACACGCTGGCACATCACTCAACCTAGACTGAACACTCACCCTAAGCGCACAAAGGTACCAGGCCCCTCTTTAGGGTTATTGTTGTAGGATGTTATCATGATGAAGACTTTAATCATTCAGATCTATAGCTATTATATCATTCATACAATGCATATTACAATCTAGATCTAGAACATAATAGACTTTAACAAATAAACATAATGGAATCAAGCATGCAATACTGAATTATAACCATGAGAACACCTTGTTTTAGTCCATAATCTCCATTATATTAATTGTAGTAAATATAAAGAAGCTTCATTACAATAATGAGTAGTATACGATCATACACATAATGATTTATATGGATATCTATTACATATTTCACTACATATTTATAAGGGTGAGGACTTTCCCTTCACCACTTATCTAATCCCAAAATACGCCGCATGCTATTATTAGCCACGCACTATTACAAAAATAGGCTTACATGCAAGAATGCTAGAAATAGATCTTTCTTTGTCAACTATCAGGTTCATAATTCTATCTTTAGCTTTGCATCCATGAAAAGTGATTTGTAGCCGATCATCCAAAAATAGCCAATGTGTGATGCACAAGTTTCGAATCGGTTTGAGTGTTCCACACGCTATCTCCAAAATAGATCCTCGTCATGAAAAATGGCTAAGTCCCAAAATTTTCCCTGTTTTGTGTGTGATCCTCTCTCGATGATTCCACATCTTTGAATGTGCTCTGTTATCCCACGCAAACCTTTTGTATTTTCTTCACTAAGTGCCATATTTTGACTAATCAACAACGTTCTTTCATTTAAGCAAAGCAGATTAGAGATTCAAGTCTACATTAAGCTTAATCAAATAAGCGTTCATTTTCCATTGATTCAATTAAGTGTCATGCCCCAAATTTAATTGCAACAATTATAGAGCAGCATTAAGACAATGTCTCATTATCTACTATTAATAGAAAAAGATCATTTATACATAGCTTAATAAGTTTAAATATGTATCATGCTTTTATCCGATATAATTTTCTTTTATGAAGTTAATCAAACACTTCAACGTAATCTTACATCCTTTTCTTCACTTATAGTTTGATTATAATTATTCACTTGTAAACATCTTCCTTTTAAAATTGTGATAGTTTATAAACAACCAATATGTATTAAAGAATCAACATGTTAAGGTCATTCCAATCACATAAGTTTGTTCCCATAATTTCAGGCTTAAGGACATATTATCATAATTATATGATCATAATAATACATTACAACATATTCAAGATTAATACCATAATATCATTCTCATATGATCATAATAGTTCATTCAACTATTGGACTTTATCTAAGTCCATTACTTAGCATATTTAAAAGCTACATAGTATTCAATAAATCATATTTATGTTTAACTTAGAAATACTATGAATACAATTTACATTATTTATAATGAAGGAATCACACTAACTTCCTATTCTCAACATTTAATCATTTATGTTAAACAATATACATCAAGAATTCATCTTTATTCCTTTCAACTATAAAAATCATCAAACATATTTCAGTCTTCAATAAACAACATGTTTCCAATAATTACAATAAATGGGCCATAGGCCTTTCATGTTTTCAACCAGAACCTTCTCAAGAAGTTTATACAATAATCTTTTAACCAAATAAACTAACTTCAATCAGTAGAATAAATTCAACTTTTTATAAGTCTTTCTTCTTTCATATTTCATGAAGTCCATCTACAAGATTGTTAGCATGTTTCAGTTCATATAAACTAGCATGATAGGTATTAAATCTTCAAAACAACATGATCTACTTAATAATTTCATAAAAGGAACATTTATTTTTAATGAAATTATTCTAAGGTTCAAAATAAAGTAAACAACTCTTTTAAGCATGCTAAGAATAACATAATAAATGATAACATAAAAAGAAGCCAAGTTTAACTCATATATTTCATTCAATATTTCTATCAAGTAATAAATTTAAGTCACTCAAGGTGACTTGAGATAAGTACTTTTATCCTAATCAATCATCTAATCATAAGTACAAGAGTAATATGATTTCATTCATAAAATCCCATTTTTATATAACTATAGTCATTTACCTTATTGATTAAGTTGTATAACTTAATCCTTTACTTAAGGAATTTCAATTGTCAAATAGAACTATCGTAATAATTTATTGATATAGATAAGTATAAGATTTATAAGATTGCAGTCATGTAAGCCCATACTTACTTGACTAAAATATTTTATCTCAATAAATAAGTTTATAAAAATTCTCGAAGGAACCTTTGATATCTTTCATCAAAACATAACAAACCATCAATGTAATATTAGGCTCATTATAATAGTTAAGTGAATTCACACGCCTACCTTGAATACCAAATCGATATTAGATAAGACCTAATGGTAGTATAAATGACTCTTGACTAAGAGTTGAATTCTTAATGAATTATATTTGAAAGAGATAGAAAATCATACTGTATTGGTAATCCAATCATTCAGCTATAGACCAAGCACTTGTAGCTGAGCTACAAAAATCACAATCCATACCATCCAACGAATAATTGTTATGAATTGAATTCATTTAAAACTCAGTAGGGAAGCCATTATAAGAAAGCAACTAAACTTCCAACATTAATACATTCAACTTAGACTAATCACGGTTGCATATAGAATTTACAGTCACCATGAGGAAAAAGAAATAAAACAATCAATGCCAATCAATCATCTATCCATGATCTAACTCAAGAAAGATTGAGAAGTTATACTTAGTAACAGGTAGTTGGGTAATATTCAATTTGCAAAGGTTTAACTAACCATGTCAACATTTGCAGGTCATATATGCTAGGCTACTAATAATTAGAGTGTGAAGTTGAGTTCTTTCAAATTCCCATTTATGCCTTAAAACCAAACACTTAATATTATTTCAAATAGTATTGGATTCAAAATTTGAATAACCTATCAACACAAATTCATGTCCATGAAATTAGAATGAACTAGATTACAAGACAACCACACACACCGATACCTGTAATATATCAAGAAATGATCCAATCTCAAGGTGGTTTTGATAACCAATGAAACTTTATAACTAAAAATCATGTCCATAAGTGTGGAATGAAAAGAACATAAAACAACAAAGTAAAGTGTTCATTCAAGAGGTGAAGTAACAAAATTCTAATAACTATAAACTACCCAAGATCTTTAAACGGGTTTGAATAAATTACAAGAAACCTAATTCAATATTCGAGAGTACCCATAATGGACTCAAAACAAACATTGATTAAAACTACTATCTCGATCAAGGAAGTCTATCTAGGGTTAAGTACAAAATACCTCGTAAGGTATTGACTTCACTACTTGAGTCTTAGGATAAATCAAGCTAACAACACAAAGAACAATCGATAGAGATTGATTTGACATGTTTGAATTTGAACGGATTATCCCATAAGAAAAATGAATGAACCCTTATAACATAACCGCCTAGAATGACAAGTAAAAAATTATAAAACCTTCCATTAAATATTTTCACTAACCCAACAAAGATGGGTTTGTAAAATTAGTTATAGTGCTTTGAAAAGAGCACTCGATATTTCTTATCATGGGTATTGATTTAACAAGTTTGACAAGCATATCCATGAAAGAAAATACAAACAAAATACGCAACCCAGAAACAAAGAAACTCCTTGTTCCCACATGAAATCAATTCACATTCATGCATGATGAACTAGAATTTTTTAATCTAAATGTATCCATATTACAAAGCAATATTCATAACACAACAAAATAATCATTAATAACACAAAAACCACAAAACCTAGAACCAAAAATACAATTACACATGAAGAGAAGAGTTATTTTCATGAAATAATTAAATAGAGCAAGTTATTTTAATGAGTTAGAGTCCTATCATGCCTGGTAGAGCTCCTTTAAATTTCCTCCAAGCTCCCAAACTCTCTATCCAATATTTCCCAAGATTTTATGAAAAATTCAAAAACTTCCAATAAAATCCCAACTTCCTCTCCCTCATTATTTTTATAGCCCAAACCATATTTTTTTCTCCATTAAATCTTCCATGCAATTCAACATGTAGCAGAGCCAAAGTGCTCAAAATGCCAAAGGAAAATGAAAAAACTCTCTATCCTTTTTCCAAAAACCATCATGGGTTTTCCCCCAAGGTGTTTTTTTCATTTTCTTAGGTCATTAATTACCATGGCAAGACTTTCTAGTAATCCCACTAGATCCACTAACAACCATTTAAAATTTAGAAACAACTATTAGTTTAAACAAAACTTCACCAAACCTCTTAGTTACCTTAATCTTTGTACATTCCAAGTTAGACTTGGTCACTACCAAAGGATGGTAGTAGTGCCATTAATTCATTAATTTCACCAAGTATTACATGGGTTGGTACCATGCTAACCATAATCAATCCTTTAGTCAATATGACACCATATAGTTAAGTCCTTAGGTTAGGTCCTAGGTTTAGAGTTATCTTAGGGTTTAGATCCCTATCAAAGTAAAGTGTCAACCTTATCTTTGATAATATTAAATTAAATACAATAGGATAGTAGTATGTCCCTTAGTGTATAGTATTTATATTAGGATAGATTTGTTTAGGCCTTCAAGAATTAAAATAACCTAACACTTTAATCAAATCAAATTAGATCAAGTAGTATATGAATAGATTAGAAGCCATTTAAGAAACAATTAATGTAAGCTTAAAATCAATCAATCATGATTATAATGGTATATAAGAAAACATTAATAGACCATTCAAACTTAACCAATGTGATCGAAATAATATCAATCAAGGAGAATGCCTTGGATCAATGAAATTGATCCAAGGTATTTCCTTCATCTAGTATA
Source organism: Taxus wallichiana var. yunnanensis (assembly GCA_018340775.1). Taxonomy (NCBI): domain Eukaryota; kingdom Viridiplantae; phylum Streptophyta; class Pinopsida; order Cupressales; family Taxaceae; genus Taxus; species Taxus wallichiana. The sequence continues at coordinate 823,861,462 of CM031234.1, read as the reverse complement.
GATGCAATAATCTTAGGAACAAAAATTATATAACAAAACTTAGGTAGTTTACTAGGTTACCAATTTATCTAATAGTCCCAATAATTTGATTTCGATTTCCACAAGCTAAAATCACTAAGTTAATTATTTCAAAAACTAATTAGTAAAGATCACAACATTAGTACAATTTCTTCCATATGATTGATTAATAGGACATATTTCATTAGAAATTATACCTTTCCAACAACATGATTTAATCAGTTCAACAGAGCACACACTCAAGAACACAATCACATGTCTATGTTGTCAATCAATTCACAAGAAAGAAAGTACACATGTAAGAATGCCAGAGGCATTACATACCTCCCCTCTAAAAATCATCATCATCCCGATGATTGACTTAATTCAACCCAGTTTTAAGAACACGGTAATAACATATTTTATTCAACCATACACTTCTTAAACAATAAACATAATTTTTCTCAAAATTCAAGTTTTTAGAGGTTCATAACAACATCAAAAGTTGTAACAACACTTATTAAAAAGTGTTTTGCTCAAAAAAAAAAATTAGAGATATTTATTAAATTAAATATCTCAAGTACATCAATATTTGATAAAAATAGAATAAACTTATCCAAAAAAAGTTTTCAATATTCTCAATATCAAGAAAAATATTGTTTTTATCTTTCCCAGACTGTACTAGTAGTCTAACTGGTATCACCATAACAATTTTAGGTTCTAGAGTATTTAACTCCTTCATTTTTTATTCTTCCTTTTCATCCTTGATTTACATTTGTAGTCTAAATCTTCTTTTGTGGATTGTTCTCCTTATTTCTCAAGGGACAATCCTTAGTGTAGTGACCATTGTCACCACATTTAAAGCAACCAACGAAAGGTATCTTCCTTTCAAACCTGTTATTACTACCAACAACATCTTCTTTCCCATTCTTTTTAAAGTTTCTAGTAGTATTGTTCCCACCATTATGAGTTTTACTTTTCTCCTTCTTTCCCCATGTCTTTCCAGTTGAATGGTGAGGAGTATCATTCAGTTTATGCTTCTTATCTTTATGAGAAAAAATGGCTTGGAGATTTTTCTCCTACCTAATGGCCTTCTCAAATACTACTTCCATAATTGGTGGCCCATGTACATCAACTTCCACCTATTATAGGTTTTAAACCCATAATAAACTTCCTTATGTGGAATTTCTCATTTGTTTGGTATTATGGTACATACTTAAGGAGTTTGGTAAATTTCTCCTAGTACTCAGTTACAATCATTCTACCTTGTTCAAGGTTCTGAAACTCTATCATATTTTGGTCATAATATAATTGGGGTAACCAATGCTACCTAAATAGGCCTTAAACTGGTCCCATGTTATGTTTTCATTATCTACTCCCAATTCCACTTTTCGGATGTCCCACCATGAGGAACCTCGTTAGAGAGCTGATATATTCCCCATATTACTTTTTGGATTTCTTAGAAAATTTCCTTATTGTAAAGTACTTCTCCATCTCACTAGAGCCAATTCTCAGCCCCATCTCCCAGTGTGGTACCATCAAACTTAGGTGGACTAATTCTTTTTATGTCTTTTGACAACTCATCCACCAAGTGTGCTCTTGCATTTGGAGGATGATTGGGTACATTTGAATTATTATTAGAGTGTTATAGTTATTTCCAACATTGGAATCTCTAGTGTGTATGTTGTTTTCATTATGTGGTGTCCTTGAGACTATTCACTTTCAAACTCAACATTATTTCTAGCCACTTGTTGTTCAAGTACAATAAGTTAATCCCTTGTGTCTAATAAACAACAAGGATCTCATCCATCTTTTGAGTTGTAGTTACTTCACCACCTGAAGGTTGGTCATTCATAGCTTCTCCCCTTGTTCTAAACATTTTCATGTTAACAAGAAATTAAGTTTTATCAGTGATGGACTCAAATAGGTCCAAGAGTCTAGTAACCTCAAATCTGATACCAAAATGTAACATCCTTAATTTTAAATCTTCAATAATAGGGGAATTTTTTTTTTACTTTACTTTATGCTTCTCGATCTAAATACCCATATATTTAAATCCAACATAAACCTTAATGTTCATTGTTCCAAATTCACATAATTTAGAACAAACATTCATTTAGCTAATCCATCTCATAATAGTAACCATATGCAACTGTAATGACTCGGTTATACCAATCTCTCATTTCATGACTCAGTATTAAACCGATCTCTCATGTGTATACCAAGTATACTTTTGGTTCCCTTATTCCATTAAGGGTCAATCAAGTGTTAACAACTAAAGTTATCCTATCTGAGTATCATTACGGATACCCATATGACATCATGCATCTTTAGTCTAGGTGAAATCAAGACAACACAACCAACAACTTGCGATACTTTGGCCAAAGTTTCAAGACATGTATGTCATGTCTTTATTCCAAGATGACATACTCGTCAACAAGAATATGTCTTTCACCACACTCAAAAATTGTTATCTAGATTAGACTATCTTGACTTACGTCATTCACATCCATGTCCTTGTTATATACTAATTAGAGCTAGCATGCATAGACTAGTGTTGATAGTCTGCTTATGAAGACTAAGGGTAAATCAAATACCACCAAATCTGACTTACGTCTCATCGGATCCACTTTACTACCCATAATCATCATAAGATGACATCGACACTAGGCCACTCTACTAATACTAACTCATGTATATCAGAGACCCGGATCACAGTTTATGACAACAACACTTAAGGGAGCTAGGTGGATAGTCATGCCATAGTGGCTGCTCCACAATAACCAACTAATGACTCATCATCAAACTGGGTACTGTGTAGTAACTAACTATGTTGTGATGACCCGTCGAGTTTTGATAAGAAACATCATACCTTAACAAGTTCATTAATTCATTTAGTTTGCATCTTGTTAACCTTTCCATAATCATATTATCATTAGGTGTCATGTCCAAGGATTCACTAGGGTTTGTTATGATTAATCCCTTAAGTAAGGATCATAACATTCTTTCATTTAAGTACCAAATTGTAGATTTAAGTTCCATTCAACTTAATCAAATAAGTATTCATTTTCCATTAATTCAATTAAGTGTCATGACCCTAATTTATTTACAATAATTATAGGGCAGCATTAAGACAATGTCTCATTATCTCCTATTAATAGAAAAATATCATTTATACATAGCTTAATAAGTTTAGATATGTATCATACTTTTATCCGATATATTTTCTTTATCAAGTTAATCAAACACTTCAACATAAGCTTACATCCTTTTCTTCACTTATAGTTTTATTATAATTATTCACTTGTAAACATATTCCTTATCAAACTTTATGATAGTTTATAAACATCCCATATGTATTAAATAATAACATGATAAGATCATTCCAATCACATAAGTTTATTCCATAATTTCATCTTAAGGACATATTATCATAATTATATGATCACAATAATAATTACATTAGATAAACATATTCAAGATCAAGATCATAATATCATTTTCATATGATCATAATAGTTCATTCAACTATCAGAATTTATCTAAGTCCATCACTTAGCATATTTACAAGATACATAGTATTCAATAAATCATATTTATGTTTAACTTAGAAACAATATGAATACAATCTACATTATTTATAATGAAGGAATCACACTAACTTCCTATTCTCAACATTCAATAATTTTTGTGAACAATATAAATCAAGAATTCATCTTTATTCCTTTCAACTATAAATATCATCAAACATATTTCAGTTTTCAATAAAAACATATTTCTAATAATTAATTACATAAATGGGCCATAGGCCTTTCATGTTTTCAACCAAAACCTTCTCAAGAATTTTATACAATAATCTTTTAACCAAATCAACTAACTTCAATCAATAGAATAAATGTAACTTTTTATAAGTCTTTCTTCTTTCATCTTTCACAAAATCCATCTACAAGATTGTTAGCATGTGTCAGTTCATATGAACTGAGCATGATAAGTACTAAATATTTAACAACATGCTCTACTTAATAATTTCATAAAAGGAACATTGATTTTTAATGAAATTATTCTAAGGTTCAAAAGAAAGTAAAAACTCTTTTAAGCATGCTAAGAACAACATAATAAATGAAACCATAAAAAGAAGCCAATTTTAACTCATAGATTTCATTACAGTATTTCTATCAAGTAATAATTTAAGTCATTCAAGGTGACTCGAGACAAGTACTTTGATCCTAATCAATCAATCATCTAATCAAGTACAAGAGTAATATGATTTCAGTCATATAATCCCATTTTTATATGACTGTAGTCATTTACCTTGTTCTTAAGTTATATAACTTAATCATTTAATTACAAAATTTCAGTCAAATAGAACTATCAAGTAATAATTTATTGATATACATAAAGTATAAGATTTATAAGATTGCATTCATGTAAGCCCATACTTACCTGACTGAAATCTTTTATCTCAATAAATAATTTTATACAACTTCTCAAAGGAACCTTTTATATCTTTCATCAAACCATAACAAACCATCATTGCAATATTATGCTCATTATAATAGTCAAGTGAATTCACACACTACCTTGAATACAATCTATATTAGATAAGACCTAATAGTAGTATAAATTGAATCTTGAATAAGAGTTAAATTCTTAATGAATTATATTTGAAAGATATAAAAATCATACTTTATTGGTAATCCAATCATTCACTTATAGACCAAGCATTTGTAGTTGAGCTACAAAAAATCACAATCCATACCATCTAAAGGGAGTTATTATGAATTGAATTCATTTCAAACTTAGTAGGGAAGCCATTATAAGGAATCAACTAAAATTCCAACATTAATACGTTTAACTTAGACTAATCACGATCAATATAACTTTATTGTCACCATGAGGAAAAAGAAATAAAATAGTTAATGCCAATCGATCGCTTATCCATGATCTAACTCAAGCAAGCTTGAGTAGTTATATCTAATAACATTAGTTGGGTGAATATTCAAATTGTAGGTTTAACTAACTAACCTAAGTCACATTTGACATTCATATATGCTAGGTTACTAACTGAGTCCTGAAGTTGAGTTGTTTTGACTTCCCCTTTATACACTAAAACAAAAGGATAATATTATTTCAACCATAATGGATTCAAAATCTTAATAACCTATCAACACTAAAGTCATGTCCATGATTTTGAATGAACTATATTACAAGACAACCACACACAACTGATACTGCAAACATCAAGAAATGATCCAATATCACGGTGGTTTTGATAACCACTAAAATTTACAACTCAAATCATGTCCACAAAGTGGAATGAAAAGAATATAAAGCAACACAATCAAGTGTTCATTCAAGAGGAAAATTAACAAACTTCGTGATAACTATAAACTACCCAAGATCCAAAATGGGTATGAATCAACAACAAGAAACCCAATTCAATATTCGAGAGTACCCATAATGGACTAAAAAAACATTGATTACAACTTCTATCTCCATTAAGGAAGTCCATCTGGGGTTCAATGCACAAATACCCATAAGGTATTGACTCAATACTTGAGTCTCAGAATAAATCAAGCTAACAACAAAAAGAACAATCAATAGAGATTGATTCACATGCCTGCATTTCAATAGAATATCCCACAAGAAAAACAAATGAACCCTTATAACATAACTACCTAGAATGGCAAGTAAATAATTATAAAATCTTCCATTAAATATTTTCACTAACCCAACAAAGATGGGTTTGTAACATTAGTTATAGTGATTTGAAAGAGCACTCAGATCTTTCTTATCATGGGTATTGATTTAACAAGTTCAACAAGCATATCCATGAATGAAAACACTAAACTCATACAAAATACACAACCCAAAAATCAAGAAACTCCATGTTTCCACACCAAATCAATTCATAGTCATGCATGATGAACCGAAAGTCATTAATTGAAATTATCTAGATTACAAAGCAATATTCAATAACACAAAAAATAATCATTGAATAACACAAAAACCACAAAACCCAGAACCAAGAATTGAATTCCACATAAAGATTAGAGTTATTTTCATGAAGTAATTAAATAGAGAAAATTATTTTAATGAGTTAGAGCCTATCATGCCTGGTAGAGCTCCTTCAAATTTCCTCCAAGATCCCAAACTCTCTATCCAAGCTTTCCCACAAAATTTCATAAAAAATTCAAACAGATTCCAAAAAATCCTAACTTCCTCTCCTCATTATTTTTATATCCCAAACCATAATTTTCTCCGTTAAATCCTCCATGCAATGGAGAGATCATTAATGAAACAAAAACAAACTAACAGTTCAAAAATTAGGAAATCAACATGCAGAGCCAAAGTGCTCAAAATGCCAAAGGAGAAATGAAAAAAACTCCTATCTTCTCACCAAAAACCATTGTGTTTTCCCCAAGGTGGTTTTCCATTTTCCCAAATCATTAATTTCCATGGTAGGACTACTAGTTATCCCACCATATCTCACCAACCACCATTTCAAATTTAGAAACAACTAAGAGTTAAACAAAACTTCATCAAACCTCTTTAGTTACCTTAATCTTTGTGCATTCCAAGTTAGACTTGGTCACTTTGCCAAGTGGTGGTAGTAGTGCCCATTAATTCTTTAATTTCACCAAGCATTACATGGGCTTACACCATGCTAACCATACTCAAGCCCTTAGTCAATATGCCACATGCAGTTAGGTCCTTAGGTTAGGTTTAGATCCCTTATCAAAGTAAAGCGTCACCTTAGCTTTGATAATATTAAATTAAATACATTAGGATAGTAGTAGGTCCCTTAGTGTATAGTATTTATCTTAAGATAGATTAGTTTAGGCCTTCAAGAAATTAAAATAGCCTAACACTTTAATCAAATCCAATTTATATTAAGCAAGTAGTAGTATGATCACAATTATAATCCATTTAAGAAACAATTAATGCAAGCTTAAAATCAATCAAGTGTTATTATAATGGTATATCGAGAAAACATTAAGAGACCATTCAAAACTTATCTAATGTGATCAAAATAACATCAATCAAAGGAGAATTCCTTGGATCACTGAAATTAATCCAAGGTATTATCCTTCATCTAGTATAGATGCAATAATATCAGGAACATAATTTATAACAAAACTTAGGTAGCCTACTAAGTTACCAATTTATCTAATCGTCCCAAGAATATGATTTTGCTTTCCACAATCTAAAATCACTAAGTTAATTATTTCAAAAATTAGTTAGTAAAGATCATAACATTAGTACAATTTCTGCCATATGATTGATTAATGGGACAAATTTCATTAGAAAGTGATAACTTTCCAACAACATGATTTAAGTAGTTTAGCGAGCAAACACTCAAGAATATAAGCACATGTCTACATTGCTGATCAATCCACAAGAAAGCAAGTACAAATGTAAGAATGATAGAGGCATTACACCACATCTCTAATATTAATCAATACTAGTGTTGTTTCTAGTACCCACCGAGTTTCACAATAGTATTCCATCCCCCATATTTTTTAACATATGCCTCAACCATCACAACCACTTACTTCCTCCAAATGCATACCAAAAAAATCACAGTCCCTCCCTTTCCAAAATAATCTACAATAATCACAACCATTTATTGGAACCTCTATTCCTTCTCAACAATTGTCCTCGTATTCACAACCCCTTATCCACACATCGATCCCCTTTCAACATATTCCTCAATAGTCACAACCTCTCTTGAACACATCTATTCCCATCCGGTATCAGTACATCCAACCATCACAACCATTGACCTTACAACCCACTTATAATATCCCCCTGCAAAACATTCCCCTCCAAAAATACACCCCTCAATAGTATCAATCATATGAACAACCTAGTCGGTTTCATTCAATCATACTTTGGTCCATCCTCGTCTAAGAAAAAAACAACCAAAATTGACCCCCTTCAGGCCTTGATGAATAGAATTTCCAGCCTCAAAGCTGCTTCCATGGGACCTTAAAAAATACTTTCATATGAACAAATATGTAATGAGCCTATTCACCCATCCGTACCTTACAAATCTTACCCTCCTCAGTGGGAGATCCCAAAATTTATCAAATTCTACAATAAAGAGGATCCCCAACAACACTTCTAAGCCTTTTTCATCCTCGCTATCTTATATCTCATGACCAAGACCTTATGTTAAGAACATTCCCCATGTCATTGACAAGTCCTGCTTTAGATTGGTATAATAACATTCCACAATACTCCCTTTTCTCATTTTCTCAACTCACACAACTCTTTCTTGAAACATTTTCAATCAACATCACCTAAAAAATCACCATTACCAAACTTTACGCATTCAAAAAAATTGAAGATGAATCCATTGTAGAATTTTTCGCCCACTGGAGGGGTATAATAAGTAAATTATCATTCTCACTCCCATAACTAGATTTGATCAAGCTATTCTCCTGTTCATGTGCCAAACATATCTCTTCTACACTTCAAATCCAATCTTTCTAGAAGTTTCATGAATCCTTCACCATGGCTAGTAAACTTGAATTTCTCACTCTCAAAGAAGGAAGAGTCAAACTTAGACCAAAGAAAGAATTTTTTTAATTCCCATCTAAATCCTCCTATAGTAAAGACAAACCCAAAACCTCTCGCTAACATCATAGTCGTTAAATATGCTCTAAATAACATTTAAACACTAAATGCTCTTGTCCCCAACTGAGATATATCCCAATTGGAGAGAATTATAGTGTAGTTTTTGATAAACTTCTAGCCACTAATATGAGCTCTCTCCCACCCATCCACCTTATCGTCACCTCTGTTTCTAAACCCTCTTGGTATAGGGATACCAATTATTGAAAATATCATAGGGTTAAAGTCCATGACATCTAAAGGTGTCTTTCATCCCGTAATTCCCTTCAAGATCTGATTGACAAAGGTGAACTTCATTTAGAAAATCCCAATGCACCTCGAATCAAAATCTCAACGTTTTAAAACAGCCCTTTTCGAATCATTCCCCATTGAGTAGTAAACACCAAACTAATAATATACAAGCCTGCCATACCATAAACACCATCAATTAAAAATCATCTATCACCAAACCCACACCCACATCTTCCCTAATAACACCCCTGAAACATTACACGACAAATAATTAGAAACACCCACGAAATATAAAATGGTTTCACTTGCACTCACCGCCTCTTTGTCTAGTTCATCTGTAAGCTCTTCTCAAACATCTAAAAAAACCATTATTAAAATATGAAGAGTTTGTATGATGATATTTCCTCCTAGTATCACCCTCGTAATCTTCAAAATCTTACTCCACCTTTATCCGATAAAGTCACAATCATAAACCATTCATCTATGCCTACACAAAGATCAACACACCAACCCTCTATCATAGGGCCACATCTCTTGTCTAGATCATCTATTGCCATCCCACAATAAAAAACCACTTATTAGCAAACAACTAAGAAATCCACATTGAAAACAACACCTCCTATAATTTCCAAACTGAATGAGACATCATCACCTTTGACATCCACACCAAATGGAAACTATGTAACTCTTCTAGAGAAGCTTATACAACAAACACTCATAGTACTAACTCCCATTAGGCCATCTAGATCTCATGGTTGGAAGCCCTCCTGGTATAATTTTGAAGCCTTATGTGACTACCATTGAGTTCCTAGACATTCTATAGAAGACTGTAAGGCCTTTCATGTAGTCGTTAAGAAACTTGAAAGTTAAGGTCTTCTCTCATCAATGACATCCAAATCCGTCACTATTGAAGAATTTTTGAGTAAAATCCTCCCTCATCAAGTCAATGACATTCAAATTACTACCCGAGCCCGTAATCATGAATCTAATCCTTTAGATTAGAGAAAATCCAAGACCTTTTTCTTCATTCCACCACCACCCGAACTCACCTCATATTCATCTAAAGATAAACCTAAGGTTTCCATCTCCATCACCCGAAACTTCCAATCAAATGTCACAACCTGATATTAAAATATTCCTCCTTACTTTGCACCACTACCTTCCACTACAAAGTACAAAATGTTGTCATTAAGAAATTACACCAATCTCTGATTAAAATGTCACTTTACGAGCTAGTCTAAACCTCACCATCACATAAGCAAGCCATGATCAAAGCCCTTCAATATATTACCATACCTATAAAAGACCCACTTTGTATTTTACTAACTTTATAGGTGCTCTCTAAGTGTCCACTTTGCCATCTCCTTTGAGTCCTCAAAAATACTATCACTTCAGCGTGAAGATCATCAAATGCCTCTCTTCATTGTCACCCAAATCAATGATATCATTGTTAAGAGGGTCATGATTGATGGGGGTGCCACTATCAATATTATATCATATATCACCTTTAACCAACTTTGATTACAAAATCTTGTTATTGTCCAAACACCACCTTGCTTTGAGATTTTAATGATATAACCATGCCCATGTTAGGGATTTTCATTCTACCTCATAACGTCATCATCAAGACCCTTCCAACTCTTCTACATCATAGAAGGAGAATTCCAATATAATATGTTGTTAGGACATCCTTGGATTCGTACCATGTGTTGCATGCCCTTGACACTTCACCGGTGCCTTAAGTATGAATTTACGGGTAAGTAGATCCTAATCCTTTCACTGATTGCAACATGACATACCATCCAAATGATGTCATTGTGCAAATAAAAATATGAATCATCGATGAAGTGTTCACCAAGACATCCATTCCACCATCTAAACTACCCGATGACTCCTCCCTTAGTGACATTATGGAACATCTTTCACTTTGGGATTACCTCCTTCTCATGATAAATCCTCTTCCTACACTCGAAATTATATGGAAGACTTGAAAAAAAAACCTATGTATGAGCTTGATCTTGGATATTTCATCTCCTATGACCATGTCTATCTAAAAACAAACTTTTTTTATGGGGGTGTTGACCACCCCTCTTCACAACATAATCATCAACACCATACCACGTATTTTAAATCCAATTTCAACTACTTATACAACCCATCTTTCAATCAAATGTACCTTCACCATTGCATCTGGAAAGGGTTTGAATTTGGATGTTATGAAAAAGGAATACATGATTTAATCATCCAACATTACCTCAAACCACATGAAAAGTATGAGCTAGAACATAAAAGACCCATTGCTGAATCATATTCTCATACCACATCCTTACATATCACAAAATTAGAACAATCGTCTCCCATAGAACTTGATGATCTTATGGACACGGATGATACCATCTCCATCCCACCTAACTTTTTTTAGTCAATAATATTTCTTTAGGACCATTAATTTATCACTCTAATGATGTCACTAAAACCATTCCTCTCATTTGGTCAAAAATGATTGAAGAAGATTCACCCACCATCGATATCCTTTAGTGCAGTGAAGATCAATATATATGTAGTCATTTTACACCCACTAGAAGAGTAGGGAATCCCATGCACACCGGCCTATCACCCAATGGGAATTGAGTGCTCACCCAAGGCACATGCGGGTACCGAGTCTCTCTTTTATGTGATTTAAGTGGGAAATCATCATCTAGATTAATAACTTAAATGGTGGCAATGAGACATACATTCATCATAGGACTCAGAACGGTCTTGAGACAAATGTGTTCATTCCGGATAGTAAATATTTGTAGATAAAATAAAACAATGATAGAAAGCAAATGCATAAGAGTTTACATCTACTCCATAGCTTCCATGAACAAGAATAAAATCATATGAATATGACATAACTAGACTCATGCTCATTTATGTTTGCAACCTCATTACATTTATCCTCATTACAATAAGTGAGAACATTTAGATTATCATAGTGGGATCATGTCTTTCATTCATACAAAAAGAAATTACAACTCAGCCCCTTAATGCTTTAGTATATCATCTCATATCTATCCAATCCTATAGAGCTCTGCATAGTGACTATATTCTCTATCTCCTTTTCCCTGAACTCTTCACCCGCTCTATGTCATCCTCTCCCTTCTCTTCTGTGGGCGCTCGTATATATAGGCACCCAAACTGCCAATGCATCCATCCATCGTGGCCTCAAATCCACCGCCAGTGTCCATATAGGCCCTCCTTGGGAACATGTTCCTTCAAACCTGGGCTCTGCACATTCGGCCATGATGGTTTCCTAGATGCACCTACTCTTCAGCATGGGCTCTGCATGTTCTAACATGATGGTCTCTCACGTGTGCCTCTATTGCTAAGCATATTCCTTTTGTGGGCCCCATGATGTCAGACTAACATGATTCATATCACATGCATTATCGAGACCTACTTCTTACACCAAAAATGGATAAGTCCCGAAACTGGGCTTAGTCCCACGCGCTTGTCTCCCACGCGCCCTTCCTCTATTATGCCTTGCATGCTTTCTTCTTGCACACCCATCCTTCAATCCATGTCTTGTGCCTTTACCTATGTGCTCTCACACGGGACGCGCACCTATGCGCCTTGGCAATATTTTTAGGGCTTAACACCACCCCACACTATGCCTATTCTTTGTCCATGAAACACTCCACCGAAACCAACATGTATACTAGCTTAAAGAATTAAGACGTAGCCTTACATTTTGTAAAAGAATAAGGGAATGAAAGAATAGGGAGAGAAGAAAGAATGGGGGGCATTATCTTAGAAAGCTAGTGAAATCCCTCTACAAGTTTGCTTCCATTTGTTCCATGCATCGACCTCGCCTGTGCCTTTTGGTAGAGGTCACTAACCAGGTGTTCACCTCATCAAAACTTAGACTAATACTCTGGGTGCCCAAAGTATCAACAATCTTCTCCATCTCCCTACCTAGGTATTTAAGTGTGTCCATACTTTTAGTAATTCAAGGTATAGCTCCTTTAGCCGAGCCTTGATTGAACCCCTTAATGTTTCAATTGCCTCATATTTTCTTTCTTCTTCATCCGAGAACCTTTTCCCTCTCTACCCTATTCCCTTTATTTTTCTCTTGGAACTCTTTTAGCTCTACTTCATGTGTGGTGACCATGGTGCTTGCTACCCTATTCTTTTGCGTGCATTTTCATATACGGCCTCAAAAATTGGGAAGCAATCTTTACATCTCACAAGCACCTTACTATACTCAACAATGAGCACTACCACCTTCAACTTGTCCTCTTCCTTTAAGTGCGCGACCACTTCCTCTGTAGACTCTAGGGCCAAAGGTTGTCTCTCCATGGTGAGGATGCACATTAGATCTTCTAAGCATTCCAAAGTTGATGCGTACCTCGGAGGGGTTGGCCCTAGGTCTGGTGCTTCAAAATGATGGCGCACTTTGATCGACTCCACCTTCTTGTACACTTCATGTATCTTTACGTCTTCTCATCTTTGAGCTCACGCCTCAACCGTGAACTAATCAGTTACTTCTTGCTTCAAGCTCTTGGCCTTCTCACCAGCTCTTCCCTTCTTTCTAGCCTTCCTTCTAGCACTCTTATTTTTCATTTTGCATAAAGAGTCTAGCCTCTGGTCTCGACCGTGACCTTATTGAGCATTACAAACATGCCGCTCATCCAGAGCTCTTAGGAATTTACTAAGGGATCGGCTCCCTTAGAATCTCGCACTATTATGATGGCCCCTTGACATAATTTGAAGTTTGGCTCATCAACGTGGGACTCAAACACCCAAGAGAGCATCTTCTTCATTCAGGGGTATGCGCCCTTCTCAAATGACCCCATGGATATAAGCCTTTTAGTGGGTACAATGCTCTAGAATCATGCGCATGTAACACCTTTTTGAGTCATCAACGTAGCTCATTGTTGGCCTTTGCTCGCATCAAGTTCCTTCTCCTCACAGTGTGTTCCTTTGGGAAAACTTACGCTTAGACCGAGACCTCCTCCCATACTATCTTACTCCTTTTGTATGTTTTCCTCTTTCCCTTCCTCCAATACTATGTCAACGTTGTACTCCATTTCTTGGTCTACTAAGACCTCAAACATTTTATTTACTCTCTCTCTGCTACCTTAGTGATCAATCCTTTTTAAAACTTATGGGCTCCTACTTTTCCTTCCAATCTCCTTGATCCTCTTCATGTCTTGAGTGTACTCCTCATCCTGGCACTCTTGCGCTACGTGAATACGAAATCCTATTTCTCCCTTCGCTCTCTTCCCCGAGTCATATACGTTAAGGAAATGTGGCTCCTAGTCCTTTCAAGCTCATCCTTCCCACTATCATCTCCTTCACTCTCATCCTCTCCTCCCAAGCCCATGTGTCTCTCCAGTGTCAGTCGGTCTCTTCTCGAGTCATCATCTTCTTATCCATCCTCTACTTTCTCTTGAGAGGTGGCTCTCGATGTGAGATTCACCTTATCTTCTTCCTTTTCCTTAGTGAGGGTTTCTCTAGTACATCTTCCTTTAACTCGGTGTCTTCCTCTCATGTGGACTTCTTCTCCGCACACGTAGGTACTTGGCTTGGTTCTCGTCGATGGCATGCTCACTGTCTGCTTGCGATCTGCACACTTGGTGCTTTTTCTTCTCTTCCCCTCTTCTTAGGCATGGGCCTCCTCTCCCATGGGATCTTCGGGCTTGGAGATATCACTCTCTAGGTATTCACCTTTCAAACTTGGTCCTTATGTAGAGGTACACGCGGGTCGCAAATCCTTCTACAATGAGAAGCATTATAGGCCTTGTCATTTGTATCTCATGCGATACATATCTCTCTTCCACGTATGCGCTTGTTGCTCCAAGGTAGTTCAAATTTTTCATTTCTCCATGCTCTTGGTCCAGACTACCCACTCCGGCCTTTAGCATTTTGGACTCCATGAATCGCTTTTACTCCCGCTTGGAAGTATTGAGTAGTGAACGTGAAGGAAGCTTGTACCATGGGCTTTAAGATTCATCTACTAGTCTTGAACTCTACCCATGTAGAAATATTGGTACACTACAAATTTGGCTTCTCCTTCAGTGACTACTGGTAGTTGTTTAGGAATCCTCCACTCTACCCCAAACATGTTCCTCAGGCACGTATACCACTTCTCCAAGCACGCCTTGTGGGGTGTTGTCATTGTGTCGCATGCATACTTCTCAAATCTCTTCGTGGGCGAAGGATCCTCGGTAGGGTACTCCCATACAAACTTATCCAAAGCATTAGGTACTCCAATCTCTGAGAATATGATGGTTAGTAGGATGTTGCCGAAGAGGATTCTGTCACCTTCCTTCGTGACACAACTAAAAATATCCTCCGCGATGTATGCAGATAAGTTATAGATGGTGCCCTCTACAATTTTCCTGTAGACATGTAACCAAGTTTTACTGACTGCATATCCATCTCTTGACCATTCAAATTTGTTACTAGATGTGTGACCATCTTCATCACTAGGTCCTTGATGTCTGAGATGTCATAGTACCTCAACCCCTTCTTGTAGGCATATTTGGTGATGGTTTCCTGAATTGCCTCCTTGTCACCTAGGTCATCCTCTAAGCTGTCTCCTTCACATATGAGGCATGTGAACTTGTGAGATGAGTTGAGGAGTAATGTGCATCTTGTGCCCTACAAAATGGAAGTAATCCTTCATGCACCCGTGACATCAACCATTGACATACGTCACTTTGGTTTTCCAAATAGGGACACTCATAGAGTTGCAACAATCTTGACTTCTCCATCTTGACCTTCACATCATCGTCGTAGATGGGCAAAACCCTTTGGTGTTCATTTACTTGTGGGGCACACCAACTCCAATGCCATTTCCTTCTATCATGTTTGTTTGATGGTTATAGTCACTCACAGGAACGTTCCTCAGGTGGGACTCCCACTCTTTACCCATCATTACCCCATTTGGGTACTATCATTACATACCACTCCTCATTTGTACTTACCTTAGGTTCTTCTTTGCTTGCTTGCTCTTACTTTGCCCTTTCCTTTGTTTGGTGCCATTGTCTATGTCCTCTTATCCCTTCACTCACTCCTTATCACTCTACTTCTCCACCTCTTCTAGTCTCATATCTCAAATCTGTGAAGAAAATCACTTTACCCGTGCCCTAGTTTCACAAAACCCTAACTCGGGATAATACTTCCACAAGACAAAGTTGCCTTCTCACAACCCTTCTCACGCTTGTGAAATCCCTTCTGGTTTGTAGATTCAAACTTAGCTACTCGCACCTCACCCTTCAGATTTTCCTTCACACGATCAAATTTTGGAAGCCCTAGTTTGCCACAAATGCACAATCGCTTCTCTCTATTCACAAAGTGAAAATGGAAGTGCCTCGACCCTTTATTTATAGCTTTTTCACTCCGTAACATTAAATGCTACCCTACCTACCACCATACCCTAGCATTAAATGTGGCTTTTTCAAAAAGCCCAATTTTTCACACCTTGTCTCTCGTGCCCAACTTTCATGCCTAGACTCACGCGCCACACCTTCATGCCTTAATTCACATGCCCATCCTTACACGGGATCATTTTCCAACCTTATGGCATGCAACCAAATCATCTAGCTAAAGAATCTTGAGCGTGTGTACCCTACGCAAAGGCACTTCTTCTGTCATGATTTTTGCTTTTGTCCTACCTCGTGTTGTTCATGCACTTGTTCTGCCTTTGTACGTGGTTCCACAATGTAGCTTTTTCTTTACACCCACCATTCCTTTTTCACTTTTCCTCCATGCAATTCCTTCATAGGGCCAACCAACTAGGCTCTACAATGAAATCCAACCCTTCTTCACCAACCCTTCTTGGCACTTCATACTTATCTTTCTTCCATCTTACTGTTCCACCCCACACTTAAAATGATGCGCGGTCCTCTGCGCATATTCAAATTCCCACTAAAGTAATGAGATCACCGGCGCCAAGGTGCAACACAAAAACCAACAACGAGGAACATAAGAAACTACTCAAAAGTAAAACGTAGGCTAACTGGCAATATTACCTTATTAAAAACACCACGAAGATTTATTTATAGTAGGGATTCAACCTACTCCCATTGAAGTGTCCTGGAAATCTCATGTCCCATCCAGCGCTTGTAACTGGCACGTGCCCGACTCAAGGATGTATGAGATGGTATAAGGACCCAACCAATGCACTTTAAACCTCCCAGGATGGTGTAGAAACTTGGAATCATATAGTAGTACCATCTGCCCAACCTCAAACTTTTTGTTCCTGATGTGGCGATCATGCCATGCTTTCTGCTTTGCTTTTTCTATGGTTTGGCTCCACCTAGCAAGTGATCTTCTCTCATCTAGCTTCATCAGTTCATCAATTCTTTCTTCTAGCACTTGCTCATCAGCCAGCCCTCCGCATGTGCTATACGTAGGGAAGGTAACATGAATTCAACTGGTAGGACAAATTTCGTGCCAAACACCAGTTGAAAAGGTGTGGCCTTGTTAAGCCTTTTATATGTTTCCTATAGGCCCATAACACAACTGATACCTTGTCATCCCAATCCTGCCTACCAACATCACATATCTTAGTCAATGTGTGACTAAGTATTTTGTTAAATGCCTCAGCAGTTCCATTTTCCTGAGGGTGATAGGGGTAGTTTTGTGATGAGCTACCATGAATTCTGCCAACAAAATCCTCACGGTCTCATTCAAGAAGTGGGTACCCCTATCACTTGGTGAGACTCAAAGGGAATCATACCTTGTAATGATATTATCCTATGGAATCTCGCTACGATGTAGCTGCTTTTATAGTCCTTAGTTGGGGCTACTTCTGGCCACCTTGTCAAATAGTTTGTGCAGTGATCACATAACGCAATCCAATCCTATGTGCGTTGTTGGGGTAGTATGACCTACAAAGTCTATTACCCATTTTTCAAAGGCTCAAGACTATGGATCATGGTGTGCAAGGTCATTTCATCCTCTTCTTGGCTTTCCAATGTGCCGATAATGGTCACATGCTTTGTAATACTCTCGCAATCTTTGATATAAGGTTTCCCACCATAATCGACCATCAATATCTTGCGTGCGATGGCTTCACCTAAATAATGCCCACCTACACTTCCTCTATGTTATTCCTCTATGATGGCAGTGAACTCATGCTATAAGACACACCTATGTAAAACTTCATCATGCCTTAGCTTGTATAGGTCTCCACTGATCAACATGTAGGGCACGACACGTATGGCTAGTTGCTTCCTTTCTAGTGTCTTCATTCCTTCTAGTGCCTGACCCATCTTAAGAAACACAACAATATCCTCCAAATTTGAGGGTGTGCACCGTAATCTAAAAAATTGTGCATCTAGCATAGTATCCTCTATGCTTTACACATCCTCTCCTGAATCAATCCTGGATAAATGGTCAGGTCTAGAATTGCTTTTTCCTAGTTTGACAACCACGGTGAACTCAAATTCTTGGAATAGCAGTACCCACCGACATATGTGCCCTTGTAGAATGGGCTTGTTCACCAAATATTTCAATGCCATGTGGTCAGTGTAGAAAATGAAGGGAGTTGCTAACAGATATTGCATGAACTTATGTAGCGTGTAGATCATAGACAATGCCTCACGCTCAGTCGTGGTATAATTATATTCTATTGCTGTCAACTTCCTACTTGCAAAGCAAAGGGGGTGATCAACAATTCCTTTACCAGGCTGCACAAGTACTGCTCCAATGGCCAATCTAGAGGCATCCACATGAACATGGAAGGGCTTGTCCCAAGAAGGAAAATGTAAGATGGGCACGGTGACAAGCCTATCCTTCAATGTATCAAATGCCTTATGCTTTATGCCTCTCCCCAGTGAAAGGCACTCTTATGCCTGAGTAAAACTCCTCTAAAGGCGTGGTGATCCTTGCATACCCCTTGATGAACTTCCGATAGTATCCCGTGTGTCTAAGGAATCCATGCACTGCACTCGGCTAGTTGGCTCAAACAATTCCACAATTACTGCAATCTTGGAAGGATCTACCAACAAGCCTTCTTTGCATATGATGTGCCCCAATAGGGTCCCAAATGGTGTAGCAAATACGCACTTCTTTATGTTGAGGGATATCCTCAACTTCCTACATCTCTCAAACATCAATTGTAAGTTATCACAATGGTTCTTGACCAATCCATACATGGTCTAATCATCAAGGTATACTTGGAGAAACTTGTGGATGAAGTCCTGTACTATAATGCGTGAAAATAAAACAAAAACATTTTTCAATCAAAAGGCATCACTGTGTGTAAGCAAAACTTCCTCACTTAGTGGAAAAAGTTGTCTTTTTCTCGGTCTTCTTTTGTAATCCTCACTTGGTGATATCCTGAGAACCCATCCGTGAAAGAGTATATCTCACACCTTACCACTCCTTCTAGGATCTCTTCAATACATGGGGTTGGAAAAGGATCAATGATGCACACTACATTCAATTCTCCCTGTAATCAACACATATCCTTATCCTCCCATCCTTCTTGATGCTAATCACCATCGAGACTTATCCACTCCAACTCCTCTACTACTTCAATGATTCCTAACGCTATCATCTTGTCTATTTCCTCCTTAACCTTTACGCATAGGTTAGGATTCATCCAGTATGGTCTCTTTCTCCACCGGTGCACACCTTCCTTCAGCTTAATCCTCATTTCTCCCAATGAGTGGTGAACACCTTTGAGCTCATGATAACCACATGGGAACAAATCCTCAAACTCATGCAGAATATCAATGATCTTGGAGACTTCTTTCTCCGACCAATAATCACCAATGATATCCTCCTTGGGTTCTTCCTCCACCCAATATTAACCTTCTTTGTTTTCAAGGGCTCATGATAGGCATGTGTTGTCTCATCAGCACTATCCATCACTTCGCGTGAGCCTAAAGAATGGTTAATATCCAAGTTCTCCACTTCCTCACCATCTATAACATAGACCATATTTCCTTTTTTTTCTCCGCATGCACACTCCAACTCTACCTCAAATTCATCTACACTAAACTACCCATCAAATAGGCTCTCTTAATAGTTCCGCAAGAAGTCTATCCTCTACCTTGCACTATCCCCCATTGTTAGGCGTTTGACCTCCTGTAATACCTTATCCACCGATGACTTAGTGCTCCGATACTCAAATGCTTGGATGAGTCATCCACTAGTTCTTGCCAATTCCTTGTTTGGTGGCATGTTTTAGAGTGGATGTACCATACCATGCACAACCTTGTAGTGTAGAATATAGTTTATGGATCCAGAGGGATGGTGGTAGAGATTTCGTGCCTTCTCTCCAAACCCTCTCATAGGTTTGGATGTGGAAAGAAGTGGGCTCACTACCATGGTAGTCCTTGATAGTGGTGGGCACGTTGCTTATGGAGAAATGGATAGAGAGATTATCACTTCACACCATTCTAGAAGGTTATCTCTATGTTGCCCACCAGTGTGCGATAGTTCCTAGCAGGATGTAACTTAGCATCCCTCTTCACTCTTTTTCCTCCTTCAACCGAGCCTCCATCTTTATAGAAAGATCTCGGGAAGGCTCCTCCCAAGTACTTTGGTACCTCTTTTCCTCCTAGGCATCTGACAAAGGTGCGCCTTTGTCACCCTTATCACCGATCCTCTCAGTGTCTACTAACCAACTCATAGGTCCCACCCTAATTATCACATGCCATATACTTGGTGGTGTCACTCACCACTAAGCATCCTCAAACTAGATAACTCCATCGGTAGGATGGATTATCTCTGGATCTCGAGATTGAGAACACGTATATCTGATCTAGGACCTCTTCTCCCAATGGTTCGGTATATGATGTTGACTTCCCATTAGCCACGG
The DNA here is from genome assembly GCA_018340775.1 of Taxus wallichiana var. yunnanensis. Taxonomy (NCBI): domain Eukaryota; kingdom Viridiplantae; phylum Streptophyta; class Pinopsida; order Cupressales; family Taxaceae; genus Taxus; species Taxus wallichiana. The sequence continues at coordinate 823,840,770 of CM031234.1, read as the reverse complement.
GTATGATGAAACATTCCTCCTTATTCTCAAAGCTGATGTACCCCTTGTTGAACCGGATATGTGCATTGTTTTTATAACACCATGGGCACCCAAGCAATCTTGGAAATTGTCCACCTCAAAGAAGCTCACTAAGACTTCAAAGTCCCCAGTAAATTTGTCTCCCTGAATGGTGATAGTTTCATCTCTCAGACACCTATGGGTGTTGCCTTTGTTTTGTTTGCCATATATAGCACATTTGAAGATGGCTATAATGTAGGTCTTCCCATCTGATGCCAAGCATCCAAAGTGAGAACATTGACCTCCACACCTATGTCAATGAGGATATTGCTAAGGAGCCATCCATCCATGATTGCATTCAAGGTGATCTCCTTATCATAGTCGAGGCTATGAGGAGGAAGGTTTGTATGTAAAACTTGCCTCTCGCTCTTCTTTTACGCATGGTACCTTTTCTCTCAACCAAGCCCCTAACAAGGGAATAACATTCTCTTGCCTTAGAATTCTACACACCTCCTTGACCTCATCCAGGTCCCTTTCGGCACCTCATCCCTCCTTTGCTCTGCTCTCCTAGTCTAGTCCTTCGAACACTATATTTCTCCCTGTAGGCTCTGGATCACATCCATGGTATCTTGGTACACCTCTTTCTGATGCGTGGGGTCTGGGTACCTTCCATGTACCACTTCTTCCCTTGAAACTAGGATTTTTGCCTCGGCATCTCCCTTACACTGACACCTGCATGTGACCTCTACCAATACAGGTTCTAAATCTGCTTCACATGCTACTCGTGGCATCCATTGGGTGTCCACCTTCTTGATGCTTACCATCACAGTGCCCTTGTCCTTCTGGTGCTGTTGACTCATATGCTCAAACAACTCAAGGAAATCATACTTGTACTTCTTCCCACACCATGAGCACTGTAATAGGTCTAGGTAATCACACTTATAGTGGTCCATGTAGACCCATAGTTAAAATAGGTTCCACATGGGAACTCAATTCTTCCTCCTTTGCGGTTACCACCCATAGAATCCTCCACGAAACCCTCTTCCTCACGTGCCTTCATCTATGTGCATGCCCTCATATCGATGATCATCACCTAGAACTACCGGCAATGCTTGTCGGCGTGTACCTTCGATCAATGGCCTCATGGATCTGGTCAATGATTCTGTAATCCTTAGTATCATGGGTTATAGAGGAGTAGATTTTATAGTAGCAGGATACATTCCTCCACATCGCATGCACTGTAATAGGGGACATTCACTCGCATCATGGTCCCCATGATAGATCTCACAATCTATTGATATGGCGCGCATGGTCCTCTGGGGGCAATTATCCTTCGCATTCCCCTCTACCTCGTAGTTTGTACACCATAACCCACTACGTGTCTCATGCACTAAGCTCACAGATAACTTCTCTAACTGCTAGCCATAACAGTGATTTGAGCCTCTAAAAATGGGCTAACCCCAGTGTCAACACTTCCAATAGCTTTTGTGTGTAGAGCTGATTCCAACGCTTCAGATCTATGAAAGTTTTGTGGGATAGGGCTCTTCTGAAAGGAGTTATCAACCCTCCAAAAAACCATTGAGCATGCTGCGAAGGGTGAATGTCATATGACAATTTTGACAAGAGAGTTTAAACCACACGTCATATTCCCTCACACTCTCTGCCATTCCTTGATGGATTTCCTTCAGTGCTATGCTCTTTTGTTCAAACTTAGGAATGTGAATTTCTACTAAAAGGCATTCTTAAAGCAGTATAATCCACCATCGTTTGATGGGGGTCATACTTTCTATACCAGCTATGTGCACGCCCTTGCAATGTTATTACAAACTGACTTGCATTTCGCTCTAGGTTAGTGATTCCCTTCGCATGCCATAGCAACTCACATTTGTGAACATGCTCTACAGCATCTTCAATGCCTCTATAATTTGGTAAATGCAACTACATCTCAAAGAAAACTTGAGGGGGTTGCTGGGGTCCTTGTCCTCCTGAGCTAGAACCTTGGTTTCCTCTAGAATTTCCTCCTCCGCCGGATCCACTAGGCCCACTAGGTCTTGTACCTCCTTGTCCACCAGGTCCATGGTGTCCACCAAGTTGTATTCCTCCCGACCTACCAAGTCCACTAGGCCCACCAGGTCCTATTCCCCCTGGTCTTCTAGGTCCTGTACTAGTTGTGCCAAGGGTCCCCATAGTCCCACTGAAATACACACGTCGATGGTCTGATGATGTCCCACTACTAATAGTGTACCCCACGCCACTCCTAGATTTGAGACCGAAGGTTGGTCCACTTTTCCTTTCCAAAATCCCTCTAAAGACTAGAATGTGTGTAGCCATAGAAGTTCCAAATGATAAATTATACCTTCATGGGCGTAGATTGGTTACTTCCATCGATACTAAATTGGCTAACAATATTCTCCCCTTGATCTAAAGCCAAACCAGTGGTCTTGTCACTAGGTGGGTTTAGAAATGTGTCAACGACTCTTCTCTCTTCACGTAATGAACTCTCAATAGATGTCGGGGAACCTCTTACGTGCTTACCTAGATTGGGTAGCAAGACAGACTACTTAGGTACCATGTCCTCCGCATGAACCTTAAATCCTTCCCACAACATCTACCTCCATATATCCATCACACCTATAACGTTTCATCATCTCACAATCTCCCTTTCATGCACTTCACCATACCAAAGTCGTCTCTCCTCCCTTTCCCTTACCACTACAAAATCTTCCATCTTCCCCCACCCTAGCTTTCCTCGCCTAACACTCGTTGGTTTAGCCGGCCATTGGAAATGCTTCCCAAACCCATGGTAATAATCAAAATCTTCATTTCCAAAGGGATAACACGTAGAAACGATCCTCCGGGTTCCCGCAAAAATTCAAACTAAGAAATTTCTGACAAGAGTATGTAGAAATAACATACTCCGAGTGTGTAGCTAGCCAACACACCTCTCCACTAATGACCCACAATATGGGTCCATGTCGATTAGATCTAAACTCTACTCGTATTCTCCTTCGGACCATGCATGTGATCCATAAAATCAATTTTATCTAGTCGCATATGCTAGAGCCATCCATGCACTATATTAGGAAGTAACATAAAAATGTTTCACATAACTCATGGTAGAGGTTCTCTTCTACCCATTTACGTGCATCAAACTTAGAACCAATGCTAAATCTATGAGAAAACTTATCCTTCATGCCTTTAAACCATGATTCCACACTTTCCAAAGTCAAACGCTCTGTCATCACTCATTATATAGATCAAATGCATGTCGTTTCCCACTATAACTTTGAAAAGAGGTCCCGAAATGGAACCAAGATGTAGTCATTTTTACATCCACTAGAAGAACAGGGGAATCCCATGTGCACCGGCCTATCACCCAGTGGGAACTAAGTGCTCACCCGAGGCACGCATGGGTACCGAGTCTCTCTTTTATGTGAGTTAAGTGGGAAAGCATCATCTAGATTAATAACTTAAATGGTGGTAATGAGACATACATTCATCATAGGACTCAGAGTAGTCTCGAGACAAATGTGTTCATTCCAGATAGTAAATATTTACAGATAATGAAACAACTATAATAGAAAGAAAATGCGTAAGATTTTACATATACTCCATAGCTTCCATGAACAAGAATAAAATCATATGAATATGACATAATAGACTCATGCTCATTTGTGTTTCATGACCTTATTACATTTATCCTCATTATAATCACCGAGAACATTTAGACTATCGTGAGAAGGGATCATGTCTTTCATCATACAAAAAGAAATTACAACCCAACCCCTTAATGATTTAGTATATTATCTCATCTCTATCCAATCCTATAGAGCTCCGCATAGTGACTATATTCTCTATCTCCTTTTCCATGAACTCTTCACCCGCTTTATGTCATCCTCTCCCTTCTCTTCTATGGTCACCCATATATATAGGAACCTAAACTACCAATGCCTCCATCTATGACCTTAGATCCATTGCCAGGGCGTATGGGCCCTCCTTGGGAACATGTTCCTTCAAACCTCGGCTCTGCACATTTGGTTGTGATGCTTTCCTAGATGTGCTCGCTCTTGAAGATGGGATCTGCATGTTCGACATGATTATCTCTCACGTGTGCCTTTATCACTACGTAGATTCCTTTTATGGGCCCCACGCTGTCGATCGACATGATTCGCATTACATGCATTGTCGAGTCTTGCTTTTACACCGAAAATGACTAAGTCCCGAAACTGGGCTTAGTCCCGTGCGCGCTTGTCTTGCACATCATTCCTCTATTATGCCTTGCACACTTTCTTCTCGCATGCCCATCCTCCAATCCATGTCTTGCACACCTACATGCCTTGACATACTTAGTCGATATTTCGTGGGGTCAATAATATTTTCTCCCATATGGGAGAAGACAACCATTTTCTTCAAAAATTTCTTACCACTAGACATAAACCCTTCTTTATGAATCCACCGTCGACGTTAACTTAGGAACCACTCAGAACCTCGCATATTTGAAGATGACCAGTCCTAAATCCAAAAAAATTAGAATATTTTACCCACTTCTTATCCAAATATACCCAAGCCTTTTCTGGTCATATTGTGACATGTCAGTATCAATCTAAATATTGTCGTACATAATATCCTCACTTATCCGAATGCTAAACCCATCAAACAAAATCTCTGTAGGATGCACCCTCACATGGATCTACTTATCAAAGAAGAGTTATAATGTATACTCTCCACTAATTTTATCATACCCATTGAATATTCACAATGGATTTATAACATTGTACCCGTAAGAAAAGCCTTAGGAAAGTTACACATTTGTACCGATTTACGTGATCTCAATCTTGCATGCCCTAAAGATGACTTCCCTCTTTCAAACATTGATCAACTAGTCGATCTAACAATGGCCAAAAAAATTCTTTCCCTTATGGATGGATTTTATGGCTATAAACAAATCCTCATCGCCACCGAAAATCAAAATAAGACATCCTTAATTACCCTTAGGGAATATTTTATTACCATGTCATGCCTTTTGGAATTAAAAATGTGGGATCCACTTATCAATGTGTCATGACATATATCTTCCATGATATCATCCACAAAACCGTAGAAGACTATGTTAATGATCTCTTAGGAAAATCTAAACAATGCAAAGACCATCTCACTATCCTTGAATCAATATTCATCCGTATTATTCAATATTTCCTTCATCTTAACCCTACCAAGTGTGTTTTTGGTGTTCTCACTGGTAAAATCCTAGGGTTCATCGTGTCTATCCGAGGTATTGAAGTAGATCCAACCAAAATTAAAGCAATCATTGAAATGCCTCCTCCATCAAATCTCAAACAACTGTGTAGCCTTCAAGGTAAATTGCAATCTATCTGATGTTTCATATCTCAATTATCCGACCATTGTCAACCGTTTCATCACCTTCTTTGCAAAGATGTAGATTTCAGATGGGATCTTAACTGTCAAAACACTTTTGACAAACTCAAACATTATCTCTTATCACCACCTGTACTCACTCCTCACGAGGGGGATCCCTTTTACCTTTACATATCCACCAAAATCATGCCTTAGGATCCATGCTCACACATTGTGATGAATAAGGCCATGAACAAGCCATCTATTATATATATCATATACTCCACAAATAAAAACCAATTATACCGAGGATGAGAAATTATGTTGTGATTTGTACTTTACAACATCTAAACTACGTCATTATCTTCTCAATCACAAAACATATGTGGTCACCTATCTCAATCCACTTAAAACCATGCATTCTAAACCATATCATAATGACCGCATCACTCGGTGGCTCATGCTTATGACCGAGTTTGACCTTGAATTTATATCACAAAAATCCATTAAAGGACAAGTCATTGCATACTAGCTTGTTGAAGTGCACCTTCCTCACTCAACTTCCTCACAAACAATTTTGTGATGACTCTATCAGGACTATTGATGATCATGAATTTAATCTAATCAAAATGACTCTCTTCTTCAATGGATATAAATTCTAGCAAGGGGGAGGGGCCAGATGATTGTCATACCACCATAGTGAATTCTTATTTTGCTATCCTTTAAACTTAACTTTGAGTGTACTAATAACATGGAAGAATACGAAGCCTTAATCATGGGTCTCATAACCACTATCTTATTATTTGTTCACATATTTGATATCTATAGAGACTCACAACTTGTCATTAATCAATTCAAAGGAGAATATCAGTGTAAAAATGAAATCTTACAAAAATATAAATCCAATGTTGATTTTCTCCTTGAAGCCTTCGATCATTACACCATTCAAAAAATTCCACAATCCTCGAACAAGTTTTTAAATACCGTGGCTTCTTTAGGAGTTCTCATCCCATTACAAACTAAAAAATCATTTGACAACCCCAAATTATCTATAGTCATTCAAATATTAGATCACCCCTCACATCAAAATCAACTCCCTCCTATTGATACTATTGACAATCATCCAACTAATATGTGGTATTCTCAAATATTCAACTATCTTTTGGAATCTAAAATTCCCTCTGATTTATCATGAAACGCTAAATGATCAGTTATTTAACGTGCAACTTGTTATGTCATCATAGGCAATATCTTGTATAAACGTGTCTTTGATGACCACCTATTAATCTCTTTAGTCTCATGAATCTATCAAATAAATCCAAGAGGTCCATGATGGTATATGTGGTGGAAATTTCAATGGTAACATTGTCGCTAAATGTGTTTTATGACTCATTTATTATTGGCCTACTATCAATCAAGATTGTTGTGCATACGTTAAGAAGTGTGTCAAATGTCAACAACATTATGATCTCATCCATGTTCCTAGTCAAGCCTTACAACCTACTCATGATCTATGGCCTTTCTCATAATGGGGATTAGACCTCATTGACATTGTCAATCCTAAATCATCTCAACAACATCATTCAATCATCACAACCACTAAATACTTTACAAAATGGGTCAAGGCTATTCCCTTGACTTCAACTAAAGAAAATCAAATTGTCAATTTCATTTATCAATACATCATATGCCACTTTGGTGTCCCTCATAAACTTGTTACAGATAATGGAAAATATTTTAAAAAAAGGATGTTAAGAAACTCAGACACCTTCAACATTAAACTTAGTTTTTCATCACCATACTATCCCTAAGAAAATGGATAGGTGAGGCCTTTAACAAAACACTTACTAATATCCTCATGAAAATAGTAGATGATGCAGGTAGAAATTGACATCTCCAAATCCCATTTTCTCTTTGGGCTTATCAAACTAGCATCTGTACCCCTATAGGTGCTATGCCATTTTCATTATTCTACGACTCCAAAGCGGTTCCACCCCTCAAAGTTCAAACTCGACACTTCATGTATCACTCAAAGACTTTATCCCTGATGAATAATATTGACAAGACCGTCTTGCACAACTAGAATTATTAGATGAAAAGTGTTTAATGTGATTAACAAAAATAAAGAATACCTTAGAGGTCCTCGGGATATCTAGGGTATTAATGTTAATCTAGTTAGGAGGACTAAAATTCTATAAACTAACTAAAGTAATATGAAATAAATGTAAATATATTATTCTAGATGAAATTAAACCCTAATGTGCAAAAGCAGAGTAAGGAAAAGTCTTAGACCGATAAAATTTGGAAGTGTAGACAAAACCTTAGGGACCCCTGAAGGGCAGAGATATAGACTCGCTCGAGATGAAATAGACACCCGAGAGTGTACTTGGGGCACCCCGATGTGCCCTGGTCTACACCGAAAATCCTCAAAATCTGAATTTGGTATGGTCACTAAGTATCTTCAAGTACTTCCCGTCTTTCATGCTGGATTCGTTGGATGAACTGAAGAATTACTTGTAATAGAAGGAGAAGTATCAAACCCTATAAAAATGAAATATGCACATGAATGTGTCAAACTAACCTTAGCCACCAAGCTAGTGATCTTATTGTCAATCATTGCACTACATTTCAAACCCGTTGTTCTATGTTGTTGTGTGTGTGTGTGTGTGTGTGTGTGTGTGTGTGTGTGTGTGTGTGTGTGTGTGTGTGTGTGTGCTCTGTGTGTGTGTCACACTTTGTGAACTTTGTGAAGTAAAGCAAGCAATATGAGTTATAGAAATGTAAGTAACATGTGTACATGGAATACAATGGAATCTCTCCCCTATGAAGTGGGTGTGATGAAAATATCCTATCTTGAATGCATGGCACCATGTGGATGCAAGTGATGTAATAGATGAAACCCTAGATGGAGTGATAGTAGTGATAAGATGAAATGACCTATGAACCTCATTATGGAATTATAAATTTATATTTATAGGGCTATCAAGCTTAATTTCATAATTAATCCCGACAAGGCCGACTGAGAAGAAGATAAGGATGACCAACAACTAGAAGTGACCCAAAAAGAAGCGGAAGAGGTTATGCATAGACTAGGGCACCCGAGAATGGGACTAGGGCACCTCAAGGTACCCTAGCACAGTCAGGGCACTCTAATTTTAGGATAGAATGTTGGAAAGGTCATGAAATGGGTTGATAGTTATTGAGAAATACGCAGAAAGAAGAAATCAAAGATAAGAAAAAGGTGGCCAAAATGTATGATTAATTAGTACTTTGTATAATTGAGAACCTTCTAAATAATAGTATAAGACCGGGCTAAATATTGTCTAATGTACAATATTTGTGTCTACATTTTCCCCCACTTTATGTTGGTGAGCAGAAAGCTCGGTAACATAAAGTAGATAGAGATGCGTACTTGATAACCATGTAGAGTGCAAAAGAAGACGTGCCGATGGACTGAGTCAAGCGTAAAATGAAAAAAAGAAAATGTGGAGGAAAGTGGATTCTAAAGATGAAAATGTGTATAAAAAGTGATGAGAGTGAACCTAGGGAAGAAAACGTGTGTAGCTGCTACTGTGTGTAGTGTACCTACATGGTTAGTAAAGGAAAATTCCTGTAGCAGTGTGTTGTTATTGTCGTTGTCATTTTTGTTGTAGTTGTTGCCCCTAATTTGACTACTTGTTTCTCATATGATGGACCTACAAGGAGAAAATGATCAAGTAGTCAAATATGTATGTATGTAAAAATGTTATGTAAAATACGTAAATGTAAAATATGCTAGAATAGAAAGTGTAAATGGAAAAATGGAACATGTGTACCGATCCATGTTGAGAAAAGGGTGTAGAAGGATATCTTGTAGTGTCACGAGATTTTGGGTGATCTCACACCACCCTAGCTAAAGAAGTATAGGGAGGAACCATGTTATATCCTCCAACCTTTAACCACTTCTGCTGAAATGTTAGAAGATATCTCTATACTGTCCTGGTTTTTTTGGGGAATCCGACGCCATTGACAAAGAATTTTAGAGAGGCACACCCACCGTAACCCCGAGCCTATAACCACTCAGTAGAATTATTGAAGGATAAAATATCTTGTTGAGGCCATTGTGTATGGAGTTCATAGACTGGTTTGAACTCACTCATTGTGTGTGAACCAGTGTAGATACATTGTGTTAGTATAAACCCTCAATGATGCCCCCTCTTTGGGGGCACATGCAATTCCTTCAAAGGAGAATGTGACCCTAAAAGAGGACCAACCACATTCTAACTTATAAAAATATGCCCTACAGGGGGAAAGGGGAACACTTGTTAGATACCAAGGTGTGCACAAAAGGGGATGGCTAGCCAATATAAGTGTTATTACGAACACATGCATGCAAATAAGATAAGTGTAAAATAGGAAAACAATGTAGAAACTACCAAACAAAGTACTGTAAACACATAAGAAAAACAAGAAGACCACACAAAGTGGGTTTCAAACATGGTACATCACTCACGATGTCACAAGACACGCAAGGTCATCATGAACGCAAACAATAATCAAGTGTGCACACAAGCAAAGGGAAAATCCCGCATACAATCAAAACAACAATGACAAGTAAAAACAAACATGTAGTCCTGCAAAACAAGTGCTTCACATGGAACACCCGTTAGCATGTTAGAGTGATAACCAATATGTCAAATCATGTAGAAGAAATTAGTAAATTATGTTTAGTACAAAATGAAACAATAACAACCGCATGCATGAGACAAATGTGGATGCCCCTAGTGACCAATATAGTAAGGGTAAAATGCGAGCATCCATGCCATGTGTAAATGTATTGTATCTTCAATCAAATTAGAGAAAGGCGTGAATGCACATGTGTGTATGATAATGACATATAAGCAAGTAACCTAACATGTGTAGTAAAATGAACATGCAAAACACTAGTAAGAAATAGTAAATGTTACCAAGACAATACAAAGATATCTTTGTGAATGGATGGAATGGAATGCAAGATGGAATGATAGGAGAAATGTTCCCCCAAGTGAATGGAAGTTTCTGCAATGAGGTTCATTTTGTTTTCCCCTTAGTATTCAAGAATGAATCGTAAATGAGAGTGTGTCATCAAGAAATGGTCGAGTAGTGTTGGTTATATCTAGCGTGTTTTAATGAGTATGTGTATGGAATGGTGATGAAATGCGACATGTAGAGAGGTGTGCATGTACCTTATAGCCTAAGTGTATACTTTTAGGAATAATACATGGATTAGTGCTCACATTATTGTTTGTAATAGTTAAATGTAATATTCATATATTACATTAGTAAGTTAGTGTGTTAGTAAGATATTAATATTGTTATATTAATATCATATTTGTGTGAGAAAAATAAAAGTTTGTAATATTATTAATATGAGTTATTAATCAACTCATTATTAATAATATAGGATAATATGTATTAGTTGTGAGTTTGTTGAATAAACAACTCACGTAGCTATTTGGGAGTTGTGTGAGAGATTGTTGGGTTTAGGAGTGATTATAGGAGAGATATGTGAGAATATTGTGGGATTAAAGATTGGAGTTGAATCATTGTTTTAAGGAGTTCATTCTCCTATATATTGTAATCTCTCTCATCATGTAATTTCTCAAGTTTTATTCTATCAATAATATATGGTATTTTTGTTATAATTTGTCCTCTCCAATTTTAGTCTTATATTCTGCAACTTTCCTTCATTATTAATGTGATTGTTCATTATGAACTTAGTTATACTATCAATTTCACATCATTTAGTATCAGAACAAGATACAAAAAGTTATAAGACTCATTGCAGATAAAACCGCACCCTCTTGAATACAAATCTATGGGTTTTGAAGCTTACTTTGCCATTTTCTAGATTCCATCTTTAAAAAATGACTGGTAATTCGTGTTTTTCTCAAAAAGCCGATTTGAATTTCGTGAAATTTTTAGGGTTTGTTTATTTGTATTATGGGAATGTTTTAATTTTTTTTACAGAAACCCATTTTATATTTTGAGATAAATCGTGGAAACAATTCTGACATTTTTGATTATTCTATAAAAAATAGTGACTGATTTCCAGCAATAAAAATCTGATATGCTTTATTATTTTGGTTAAATATAAATCTGATTATTATTGTAAGGGTGCATTATCGGTTTAAACCGACACCTAATAGAATTGTAACATGAGCCTCAAAGACAAATTCAGCCAAGTTAGCATCATCAAGATGGAGGAAGGAGGTAATGGAGGAAGGAGGTTAATCAATGACCTCTCACCAACCACAAGCGAAGGGGCCACACAATGAATTTGTGGAATTTATTTTTGTTGTGTTTAATTTTCATTGTGTGTTGTAATAAGAATAGATGATTTATTCCTATTCAATCTTGTAATAAGTGAGCTCTTGCGTGAGTGATATTTCTTGTATTTTCCCTTGAATGTAAGGATGGGGGTGGGGAAACATGTACGCTGCTATGGAGTGGTTGGTGGTCCACTAGAAAACCAATTTGAGAGTTTGTGAATCTCTTAGAAAATCACATATAGAGTGGTTAATGGTTCCACTAGAAAACCTGTTGGAGTTGATGGTACTCTTTGAAAACCATCGTATCATGAGCAGGTACTAGACAAAACTCATCCATGTTCACACTAAGGGGGAATGTTAGGAATAATCCATGGATTAGTGCTCACATTATTGTTTGTAATAGTTAAATGTAATATTCATATATTACATTAGTAAGTTAGTGTGTTAGTAAGATATTAATATTGTTATATTAATATCATATTTGTGTGTGAAAAATAAAAGTTTGTAATATTATTAATATGAGTTATTAATCAACTCATTATTAATAATATAGGATAATATGTATTAGTTGTGATTTTGTTGAATAAACAACTCACATAGCTATTTGAGAGTTGTGTGAGAGATTGTTGGGTTTGGGAGTGATTATAGGAGAGATATGTGAGGATATTGTGGGATTAAAGATTGGAGTTGAATCCTTGTTTTAAGGAGTTCATTCTCCTATATATTGTAAGCTCTCTCATCATGTAATTTCTCAAGTTTTATTCTATCAATAATATATGGTATTTTTGTTATAATTTGTCCTCTGCAATTTTAGTCTTGCATTTTGCAACTTTCCTCCATTATTAATGTGATGTTCTTTATGTAACTTAGTTATATTACCAATTTAACATCATATACCACGACATGGTTGAATAGACAAGTGATGATTTATACCTAAGCATATATCACTATGGGATGAGTGGATGTGAATGAGACATATGAAAAGATGTGTGTGGATCCTATACCCTAAGCGTATACCACAACATGTTTGAATTAAGAGTGATGATTTAGCCCTAAATGTATATCACTATAGAAGGAGTGGATGAGAATGAGACAGATGGGAAGATGTGTATGGACCATATAGCCTAAGTGTATACCATGACTTGTTGTATGGATGAGTGATGTTTTAGCCCTAAGTGTATATCACTACATGATGGAAGAAGAAGGTGACAATGTAGCCTATAACATATGTCACTACGAGATGGGTGATGATGGCATATGAAACATATATGAGTAGGTGGTGGATAACGGAAGGTGGTGATTTTAGCACTAAGCGTAGACCACTATGTGATGAATAAGGTGAGGGTGGTGATTTATCCTAAAGCGTATACCACTAAGTGATGAGTAGGATAAATGATGAGGTAATAGAATGACATAGAATAGGATAATAGAATAGGTGATGATCGGATGTAAGAGGATAATGTAGAATGGATGAAGGGAGTGGTGATTTAACCTAAGGTGTATACCACTATGGTATGTGATGATGAGTGTGGGTGACGATATAGCCTAGAGCGTCAGTCACTAGTCCGAGGAATGTGGTATGATGATATGTCACATGTAGGTAAGGTCCATTTGATTGGTAAACCCTTGGCAATCGAGTATGGACCGAGGAACTAAAGTGTGTCATAGGGTGGTGAGTATAGCTTGTCAAAGACAATGGAGTGTAAATGACCAAGGTATGTGAATGTGTGGTGTAGGTAATGTAATGTAGAATGTGCAAAGGTGAAAGGAACGATAAGAAGATTGTTCTGATCCACGATCTCTCGATGATAATAGCACACCACATTAGATTTGCAAAACAAAAGATCTAAAATACCATACATGGAAATCCATCATAATTCATAATGCTCAATACATTACAATAGAATGAATTTTAATTATTCAATAAGAAAGATGTACATATAGGAGGAGGGAAGTGCAACTACTACCTAAATCAGTGGTGAAGAACTCCCACTAACTGATACTGGTAGTTAAGTTAACTCCAAAAGACTAGTAAGCTAACTCCACATAACTGAGAAGCTAACTCAATACAACTATTAGGCTAACTCCACACAACTAGTACACCTAAGCAAGCTAACCCAACAAGTTGAGGGCTAACACAAGTGTAATAATTATCCTGATAAATAAATAAAAGGATAAATAATAACCTACACTAACACCCTCCCGTAAGCATAGCTTAGGTGGGCAAAAAAGAAGGTGGGTCCTAACAACAAGGCCTGATGAGGTACCCATGTACAACAACTGGTAAAATTAGACACCGCAAGGTACCCAAAACTAGTAATAACAAAGTAGAGAGAGAAAATCCTGATTACAAGATATCCTCATAAGCTTGGCTCTAAAAACTCATACAATGCTAAAGAAGTGTGGTGCGCACTGTGGTTTGAATCCACTGCTCGATCATAGAACTAAAAATTGACACTGGGCTTCACCAGAATAGCTCCATGTAAGGAGACTATCAATGGAGTGATGTCGAAAGTGAAAAACAAACACCAAACATAATTTGATCAACTGCTATAAATAGGTGTGCCATGATCCAAGAACAACCAAGGCAATAAGGCGGACACAAGATTCAAATAAATAGGAGTGCCACGATCCAAGAAAAGCCAAGGTAACAAGGCAAGGACACAAAAACCGAAGAAGCAATATCAACACCACACCCTCCCATACTGTAGAATGAGTAGAGTGATACCACAGATCTGTATGAGTTACCAAAATCAACTACTCGAACACTGACAAACTAACACTGGGATTCACCAGAATAGCTCCCCCACAAGAGAGACTGTCAACATGCCAAAAAAGTTTCAAAATATAGATCCAAAATATCTCAACAAACAAGAGAGATATAAATGTATACACCCATAGACACAAAAATGCATTACCCAAAAGTTTAGGACGTCGGGCTCAACCAAAATTGCATCCACAAGTGATCACAAAACCTTCCCGAATTTGACACTTTATAATTGAGTGAATGTAAATATTAAAATTAGTAAAAGAACCTTTTACATTTGAAATATGTGTATAAAAATGTCACCAATGCATAGATCTTGAAAAATACACAATTTCAAAAAAATATCACCGTAGTCCGAGCTATGGATAAAAAGTTATGAGCTCTACAAGGTTTTGCTATTGAAATAATATTTTAATGCTGATCTTTTTTAAAAGGTACATGTGACATCCAAATGTCCAAAGGGTAAAAGAGTGCATCCACACGATACATGCTTGCAACCAAAGGATAAAATCCTGCGCCCAAAACCTAAAATGTCAAGAGGGTAAATCATTGCGTCAGTGCAGAGGTACATGCCAATATCCAATGGATAAAAGAATGCACCCAGAGGGTACCGATATGCATCCAATGGATAAAATACGCATCTAAAACAGAAATATCTAGAGGTTAAAAGAATGCATCCAGAAGGTACATACTTATATCTAATGGATAAAAGAATGCACCCAGAGGGTACAGATCTCGCATCTAGTGGATAAAAGACCGCATCCGTAACTAAAATACCCGAGAGGGTAAAAGAATGCATCTAGAAGGTACACACTTATATCTAATGGATAAAAGAATGAACCTATAGGGTACAGATCTGCGTCCAGTGGATAAAAGACTCGCATCTAAAACCGAAATACCCAGAGGGTAAGAGAATGCATCCAAAAGGTACACACTTATATACAATGGATAAAAGAATGAACCCATGAGGGTATAGATCTACGTCTAGTGGATAAAAGACAACATCCAAAACTAAAATACCCAGAGGGTAAAAGAATGCATCTGGAAGGTACACGCTTATATCCAATGGATAAAAGAATGCACCCATAGGGTACAAATCTGCATCCAAATTTTACTGTCTCAAAACACGGTCAAGTTTATAGTTGATTCTAGGGTTTTGGCACCTTCTAAATCCAATGCCGTACTCTGATTTGCATGAAAATGCATGTTGCAAAAAATTTCTAAAAAATTTTAAATACATGAAAATAATAAACCCTTGTTTGCAAATAATAACTTACAGATGGATGTCTACATCATCTATCACTTTGATACCATGAAAGGAACGATAAGAAGATTGTTCCAAGCCATGATTTTAGATGATAATAGCACACCACATTAGACTTGTAAAACAAAAGAGCTAAAATACCATATATGCTATTTTAGCTCTTTTGTTTTACAAATCTAATGTGGTGTGCTATTATCATCTATAATCATGGTTTGGAACAATCTTCTTATCGTCCTTTCAATGGGTATGGAATGTAATGTAATAAATGTGTAGGTAGAAATAAAATGTGTAATGATGATAGATAAAACTAGACCCAAGTATAAGGAAATCTAGTGTAGGATGTAGAATAGGTAAGATGTATGAATGCAATGATAGTAATGTATAGAAATGGCGAGATGGAGTGGTGACAGTGGAACTAGACCCATGTGTAATGTAATCTAGTGTAGCATGCAAGATAGATAAGGTGTATGAATGCAATGTGGGTGTGTAGGAAGTATATGTAGTGTGGGAGATACAATGATAGGTGTAGGTAGAATATGTGATGGTAAAATCTAGACTCATATACAACGTGACCTAGCGTAAATGTAGAATGAGAGGATGGAATGCAAAACTAGGCTCATATACAATGATGACTAGTGTAGTGTATGCCATGAAGATATAATGTAGGATGATAGAATGTAAATGTATAGGTCATATAGTGCAGTGTGTGGGTTCAATGTAATGGTAATCCCTCAACAGTCCAATGTGAACCGAAGCACTAGGGTGCGTCATTAGGTAAGGAGGGTGCTATAACATGTGATAAAGATGTCGGTATGCAAAGGAAAGAGAGAAAACCATGATAGAATGAGGATGGGGGATATATAGTGTCTATGCCCCCAAGAGACAATGTGAAAAAGGGGACTATGAAATTCCATCAAGCAAATCATCGTTGTCTTGATCAAAACTGGAAGGAGCTGCATTGGAAACTTGGTAAGTGATAAAATGAGGTAGATCATATAAATATGCATTATGACAAAGGAGATAAGCATTCATCGCATATTCTTCATCCATAAAAGAAATTTGTGGGAATCCATGAGCACACCAATGTGAAATGTTAGGTACATATGTAGGAGAAGAATCATTAGCAATGGAGATAATACTAAAAAGGCATAGGGAAGGAGAGTGAGGAATGAAGTGGGTCGAGTGTGCCACCAATATAATCAAGCCAAGATCGTCTAAGTGTAAATGGAAACCCATGGGGAGTGCATGTAACAAATATTGTTAAGTGAAAAACCATAATCCATAAGTTGTTGTAATATGGAAATAACCGTAATAAAGATGGGGTGAATGGAGAGGTGGCAATATGTCATTAAGTGTCATGCTAAACCTAGGTAAGCAATCACATGTATAGATAATATCAGAACTAGCGAGATCAAGAGGAATGTGTTCCCAAAATGTCCTATTTATATATAAAGTACATGTGAAGGGTGGTCGCGAGACTACTTTTGGTGGAGAGGAAGATGAAACTATGTCGACACTGTTAACAAAGCCCTTATATAGGACCATGACATTAGTGGATGGAGGGTTTTGAATTGGTACTCACCGGGCCATCGACAACAAATGTTTCTTCAAAATAAGAATTGTCCACACTAAGAGGAGTAAAATAAAGATTTTGTAATGTTTCATTAGTGAGTTCGATAACATAGGTGTGTGCATCATCTGTTTGGGTAGCACTATCGAGGACATTCGTAGGTGGGGTAGGAGTAGAGGGTGGTGGGGGTGGAGTACTAACATGAACAAACATAGTGGGAGAAATAATAGTAGAAGTGTGAGTATATATAATAGGAATAATAGAGGTGGGTATACTAGATTGGCTAACATCATATTTATCTAGGTTAGCATACGAAATAGGATGAGGTGGTGGGATATGCATAGAAGTGACATGGTCAATGCGACAATATTTGAATGGTTATGGGTTAGTGGTAACAATATGTTCATAACCATCATGAAGGAATTTGACACATTGATGTACGGTGGAGGGTACGAATTGCATGGTGTGGATCTAAGGTCTACCTAAGAGGATATTGAATTGAAAAGAAGCATCAAGGACGTAGAATTCAGTAAGAATGGTTTTAGGTCCGACTTGAATATGAAGGGAGATTGTGCCTAGGCATGTACGAGTGGAGGAATCATAACCACAGATGAGAGTGGAGTTACGAGAGATGAGACTATCATTGATGCCTAATTGCTGTAAGAGGGAATGGGAACAAAGATTAATGGAAGACCCATTGTTAATGAGGACACGCTTAATACAGGTCGTACTAATGACAATTGTAAATAGCAAGGGTACACAAGGGTTATTATGGGCGAGTGGGTGATATGTCCTCATCTGTAAAGGAGATCAAACGTGGTAAAATATAAAGAGACTGAATGAGATGGGAAAAAGATTTGGTAGAGTGATCACATTCAACATGAATGGCATGAAGAGTAGCCTCAAGTGTAGTCCAGAATTCTGGTGCATTACGTAATAAATCATAAAGGGATATCTTGGTTGGTGTATTTTTAAGCTGGTCGATAATATCATAGCCTTTAGGAGCAGGTGGTGGAGTGACGAATGTGACTGGTGGTGGTATGGAAATAGGTGGACCAACTCGGTGGAGTGATATGAGTGCGACGAGTAGTGACTATGTTGATGGATGAGTTAGATGGAGGTGTGAGAAAGCGAGGTGGATGTTGAGTGTGGACACACATGAAGTTGGTTGTGGTAGTAGTTATATTGGTGACCTTGGTAGGTGTATAGGTGGGGTATGAAGATTGGGCCATGACTGATAAGGGGATGACATGGTAGGAGAAAAGGGTGTGAGGAAAAAACCCTAGAAGGTGGTAGAAAGAATGGTCGGGTTCACCAAAATGATTAACAAAACTAAATAATACCTCGAGAGGTCCTAAGGGGATATCTAGGGTATTAAAGTTAATCTAGTTAGGAGGACTAAAACACTATAAATGAACTAAGTATAAAATAAATGTAAATAGATTATTCTAGATGAAATGAAACCCTAATGTACAAGAGAAGAGTAAGGAAAAGACTAAACTCATAACGTGAAAACTGTCACACAAAGTGTCATGGATCTAGAAATAAAATCTAGAAGTGCAGATGAATGCTTAGGGACCCTGTGAAAGGTAGATCTGGACTGTCTTGTAACATTCCCATTTTAAGACTTTAGAAACAAGGGAATTTTTTTTATACATAATGTGCTCTGTTATAAATAAACATAATTTAGAACACACATTCCATCAATCAATCTCATAATAGAAAACCATATGCAGCTGTAAATGACTTGGTGAGCTATTGATCTCTCATTTCATGACTCGATTAACAACCGATCTCTCATGTTAACTTAAGTATTGAATACTTAATGTATACCAAGTATACTTGGTTCTCTTACCCTATTCTAGGTACTGAGTGTTTTGTTTAAGAAACCTATCTAAATATTTGTTACCAATATTCATCTGAAATCACATTCCTTAAACTAGGTGACATAGGACAATGCAACCAGCAGCTTGCGATACTTTGGCCAAATATTTCCAACATATTGTTCATGTTACTATTCCTAGATGACATACTTGTCTAATCGAATATGTCCTTCACCCCACTCATCTGTTATCTAGAATGGTCTTCACTGACTTCAGTCAGTCCACTTGTCCAAGGTTTGACCCTAACGCAGGTTAGTGACATAATTTAGAATAGGGAATCACTCACGATGACCTAGGGTATATAGACATACCCAATCGACCTAAGTTGATTGGATGTGCCTAGTTATCCTAAGTCATTGTGAGTCACTTCCTATGCTAAATCATAACTCTAATCTGACCTAGAGAGAAACTAAGTTCAAGTCCAAATTTGGGTAGGTCTAGATGAACCAATGTTGAAGGGTGTTGCAACATGTCAACTGCAACCTTGTATCCTCATGAAGACCCAAGTCTCATGAAGGTATAGTTCTATAGTTGGCATGTGCCAACATCCAACAAAACCACTTCATCTCAACGTACACACCTCAAAGAGGTCATTTCCACTTAATTAGTTTAGGATTAAGATTTAGATTACAACAACCTTACATAACCCTAATTCCAACAACCTTTAAGGTTTCCATCCTTATTTGAGTTGGTTAACTAATATGGAACTTCATAGACTAATGATTGCTTTATGTTCAATTAACTTTTTGCTTAACGTGTAATTAATCGAAAATAGAAACAACATCTATCATAAGATTTAATTAATGTGTCTCAACCATTCAAGGAATGTATAAGAACCAAAACAAGTTCTGATATAAAAGACTTCATAAATATGAAGTCTAAATGGTTATCGAACTCTTATATCATTCATTTATTTTGCATCCTTTTGAGAAGAGGAGAACCTTCCTCATTATGGTTAAGTATTAGGATTTATTATACCCATATCCAATTTACACATCCTGACATTATAACTATACGTTCATAACATCATAATCAACCATTCAAGATTAAGTAAAGAACATCAATACATACAACTTAGTAAGTTGCATTTAAGTAAGGGAAATTGTACTAATTCCCATTCATCTAGCCAATTCAATGACATCAGAAATAAGGATCCAATCAGATATGAATGACAACATCAAGGATATGATTATAGATTTTCCTTCTTATTATGAACAAGAGAATAGACTTAATCAATTTAAGTAACTTCAGTCTTTTCAATTCATCAAAATAAAATACACATCTTACAAAACTATGCATTACTGACATATTTCATGTCAACAACATCAAGATCATTTAGGAATACAACTTTTCTTCCTTCAATACATTTCAATAATAAATCAGAATTCTCTATAAATGGTCCAGAATTTTAATCAACCAATACATCATAAAATTTATTGCCTTCCTTTATCACTTACGAAGTCCATCTGCAAAAATTTCTAGCATGGGTCAATTCATTGAACTGAGCATGATAAACACTAAGCATTAAAATGAAATGCTTTCAACTAACTGTTTCATTAAACCAACTCTGCTTTAATGAAACAGTGAAGTCAAGAAGACAAATAAATCATAGTAATAACAACCATAAAAGAAGAACAATTAATCAATTTGAATAACATTCAAAGAAATGTCATGATGTAATCAACAATCTACAACATGTTATCAGATAAATAAAGTTCCATCCAATACACTTATCCATATCAAATAAAAGTACCTTCTAATTATTTCCTTCACAAATCATCTTAATTAGAAATACAAATGTAAATAAGAGTCTCACACATCAGATGTGGCATCCTAATCCCAAATGCAAGGCATAGCCTAATTTATCAAGTTAGACCATATATCAACATTAAGATAGAATTTACTCAATGTACAACATCTCACATTAGTCTTCTATCACAAATATTAAAAGCCTTAACACAAGTCAAGAGAACAAGCAAGTAGCAATGATGACTACTCAAGGCATTAAGGAAGTAGTGCAACTGATCCAATTAAATCTAATGACCAAATTTACCCAAAATAAGAAGGATGACTATGATGAAACAATGTAAGAGATTCCTATATAATTTGGTTAGCCGAATCCCCATACACAACTTTAGAGAAGAGAACACAACCCATATCATCCTATTATTTCCAAAGGGGAAGTGGTCAGACTTCACCTCAAAGAATGAAAGAGAAGGAGTCAAATGTCATGATCAAAAGGGAATTCTGACATTCAATCACATGGGAAGAAGGTCGCAAAGGACAATGCAGACCCATTCACTACATCCCAAACTCCTTTATAAAAGAAAACACATATAAGAAGAGATCAACAAAATGTGTGACTGTTGTGGTTGAAACAAATTTAAGCATGGTTTCCCATCATGGAAAACCATCAACAGTGATATTATACCCATATCAAAAAGGAGATGCAATGAAAAAAATTACAAAATGCCATGCGGGTAATTACAGTCTCCAACAGTCACTCAAGGATGTCAAAGTTTTAGTCAAAGATCCACAGACTGACCAATTCCTTCAAGATGGAAGTAAAACAATCAACGAGACAAACTCTCAATCGAATCCTCATAGAGGTGAGAAAATACAACCTATGAAAGGACAGAGAAGGTTCCTTCATGATTCGATTCCAAGAAGGTACAACCCAAGATCAACATAGCTTAGCTATAGGTGTACAAACTATCAACAAAATTATTCCCTCCAATCTTGCTCAGAGATCAAGAAATGGAAGAGTCCAAAAAACCCTTATTCAGAACTGATTTTGATAGTTCAAAAAATCAAGAAACGATAACCGCAAGTTCAAGAAGCATCCTTAAAGTTCATGATATCCCAATCAGGAGGGGTTTAACAAGTTTACTCAAGTAAGATACTCAAGAGATTAACCCAGTTTAGGGACAGTTAAACAAAAACCAACAACATCTACTTTGACCAGGAAGAAGACAACATGAACAAAATAAAGAAAGCTCAAATAGAGCTACAAGAGTAACCCAACATCGACTCCGACAAAGCCGACCCTCATAATGTCCCCAACCAACAAGGCCTCACCTATGTAACCTTTAGTTTAGTACTCAAGAACTTAAGAAACACAATATATATAAGATCAGAAGAAAGACTTCAAACATGGGAATCCCCATCAAGATAGCCTCAAAATCAAAGTGCCCAGAAAAAAATAACCCATAGTTTCCTTAAAAGAACCTAATTCGAGTACTTAGTTTAAACTGAAAAGTTTAAAGAAGTAATAAAACCTTCACTCTTGTTTCTATACAAGAAGAACCCACAAAAATGAGATTCCAAACATCCAATAACTACCCAGCTTCCATCACATACCGAATCCAAAGAACAGATAGAGTATATAGAGAGTTCAGAAGAAGGCACACATTTACTATTTCTATAAACAAATTTGAGCTCACACAACTCAGAATCCAAGCATGCATATTCATACAATTCCAACAGAGAATCATAACTTCCACAAAACAAAGAAGCGACAATGAAGGGTATTCATTTACCTTCTAACAACCCAAACTACCACTTGGTTCAAAACTTGAAGCACATATTATTTCCATAAAAATCCATTTTCAACAGATAAGAAAGAATCACGCATGTACTTCATTACTCATATCACCACAAGATTTAAGGTGGGTTTCAACATCAAATAAATAGGAAAACAACTCAATGACTTCCTTTCCAAGCAGAGATTCCTCAATCAGAGAATATAGAAAATAATCAAGCAAGGAAACCAAATAACCATCACAAAAATAAAAACCCATTTATCTCAAGAGAGAAAAGTTGTTTTAATGAAGACACTTAGAGAAAAGTAGAGCAACTTAATGGATAGAGCCTATCATGCCTGATAGTGCTTTTGTTGGTTCAAGAAGATTTCCAGCCGAGCCTTCACAACTCCTTCTCCAAATGAAATCAACAACCAAAAACTTCTTCCTCAAATGCCTCATATACTTCCATTGGATCAAAAATAGTCCAAGAGAGTTAAAAATAGCAACAAAATGAAAATAGAACTGTTGGTTCAAGAACCAGATAGCTCCATGCAGAGAAAAAATTGGAATGCATGAAAGACCAAACAACTCCCAACAAATCCACTTGCATGGTTTCCAAGGTGGTTTTCTCACCAAAAATGATGACAATTAATGTCATTAATTTCCATTCTCCCACCTAAATCTCCACGCCACCGCCATCCAAAATTGGCGAGTCCAAATTCAAAGAGAACATGCATTGTTTAAATTTAGAGATGGTGCCAACTAGGATCACCTCCAGTTTCCATGCCCCTGTCAAACTGACAATACGTAATGATTTAAATTCAAAAATCAAATCAAATAAATGACTTAGGAACTATTGCCATGCCTTCAACTTGCCATACGACCCCTTAGGTCCCCTTCTATCCTCACATTAGTTTAGGATAGATATCATTAGCTTAGGGTATGACCTTAGGTTAGTTTAGAAAATATTTACCTTAGGTTATCTTAATATTTCCTTAGGTAAATTTTCCACCTTAGGATAGGCCATTCTTCATACCAATATAGTATTAGGTAATAGGTTAGAAATATACCTATCATCACCTTAGGTTATTTCCAAATCCCTAACTTAGAAAACATGCAACTTAGGTTAGGATGAACAAGATTAGAGTAGGCATAGATATATGGTAGATCCAGTTTACCTTAGGTTAGAATCCCGTTAGGATAGATCTTATAGATCTAGGACTTAGGCTTTACCCTCAATAGTCCTGAAGTAGACCTCTTTCCAACTTATGCCATTCAGCATTCTAGAGAAGTTGACAAGAATATCTGAGCACACAACTTACAACAGAATGCACAACATGAACTTCCAAGAAGATCAATGAAATTGTAAACCTACAAAGGCTCAGTCTTTTATTTCCTTCAACCTATGAATGTCAGTTTTCCATACAGATCAGGTAAGAAGAATTAAAACATACCTTGGATCAATGGAATTGATCCAAGGTTTCATTATTATATATAGTGATAAATTTGTAAATAGATTAACCATTTACAACCTTACTTACCTAAAAAAAATGGATTCCTTACAAGCAACAAAATTTCAGCAATTGAATCCAATAAAAGAAATAATTTATTCATGACAAGCATGATTTAAAACACAATAAAAGAATACACCTTCATAGGAAAAATCACATGTCAATGGTTGCATTTCAAAGAGGAGAAGTTAACATTTTATTAAAGGTGTTACATGTTTGAGATGACACGTGTGCTCGAGAGTGTACCGGGCGCACTTTGGGCACCCTGCAGTCCATGTAATCGTAGCGCTCAAACACTTCAAATCCTCAAAATATGAATTTGGTATGATCGTTAATTATCTTTGATTTCTTCCCGTCTCATTGTAATCTTTGGATTCATCGATGAATTGGAGAATGACCCATAATGCAAGGATAAGTATCAAACCCTAGAAAATGAAAGATACATATGAATGGGTTGGATTGACCTCATCCGCCAAGCTAGTGGTCTTATTGCTGAGTGTTGCACTACATTTTGTACCCGATGTAGTTCGTGTGTGTGTGTGTGTGTGTGTGTGTGTGTGTGTGTGTGTGTGTGTGTGTGTGTGTGTGTGTGTGTGTGTGTGTGTGTGTGTGATGCCCTAGGTGCTCTTGTGCTAGTCGCACTTTGTGAAGTAGTGAGAAATAGTAGTTATAGAAATGTAAGTAGCATGTGTGCATGGAATAGAATGGAATCCTTCCTCATATGAAGTATGTGTGATGTATATATCCTAGCTTGAATACATGGCACTATGTGGATGTAAGTGATGTAATGGATGCAACCCTAGATGGAGTGATAGTAGTGATAAGATGCAATGACCTAGGACCCTCATTATGGTCTTATAACTTTATATTTATAGGGCTCTCAAGCTTAATTTCATAATTAATCCCAACAAGGCCGACTGAGAAGAAGATAAGGATGACCAATAGCTAGAAGTGACCCAAAAAGAAGCAGAAGAGGTTGTGCATAGACCGAGGCACCCAGAATGGGACCAGGGCACCTCGGGGTGCCCCAGTACAAGATGGGGTGCCCTAATTTTAGGATAGAATGTTAGAAAGGTCATGAAATGGGCTGATAGGTATTAGAAAATATGCAGAAAGATGAAATAAAAGATAAGAAAAAGATGTCCAAAAGGTGGGATTAATTAGTACTTTGTACACTTGAGAACCTTCTAAATAGTAGTATAAGACCGAGCTAAATATTGTCTAATGTGAAATATTTGTGTCTACATAATGGCCCTTGAACATCATCAAGTCTATCAAGAACACGTAAAACAAGCCTACAATAAACATGTAAGAGAACGCGACTTTAAAATAAGTGATCTTGTACTCAAGGAAAATCAAACTTTCACTACCTTAGAACGGAGTAAATGTGGATTTTACCCTAATTAGATCAGTCCATATGTCATTACTCACAAGTATGGGTTGGGAGAATATCACTTAGCCTCCCTTGATAGTGAATGTGAAAAGGAACCTTTGAATGCCTTGCACTTGAGGCTTTTCTACTATTAACCTTTGATCATTGTGACAATAATTATATCTAAGATCTTATTGTACCATCAACCAGGTCAATTCTCATCATAATGATTTGAAATCATGTGGTTTTCCATCATTTTCCTTATAAACCTTAAAGATGAACACCATAGATCTGCTTCATTGATTCTTTCATACTGGAAAATTTCTTCCTTAGTCGGAATGCCATAATCATTACATCCATCTAACCTTGTACCAACTGAAAGTGTGTCACGGGCAGGTATGTGTAGGTCATGTACACATTTCCCCCCTCCTTGAAATAGTCTAGTAAGGGTTTTCCTCATCTCAAAATAAAGTAAAAATATTTTCTCTTTATAAAATTAAAATATAATAGATTGATCCCTCAAAGGACAACTATTCAATATATCAAACATTATCAAAAAAAAAAGAAGTAGACTCGACCCCTCGACGAGAGATAGCTACTAGTCAAAATAATAGACTGATCCTTGAAGGACAAATATTTGTATAAATCAAATGTCAAAATTGATGTCCAAGCCCTCAAGGGATGGATACCCATGTAAATAGGCTTCCCACATTGATAAACCTTCAAAAATTCAAAGTATCAAAAGCATCCTAGGAAAGCTTCGTTCATCGATCAAATTTCCCATCAAAGAAAACTTTTGCATCAATCAATTTGCGTCAAAAATAAAAATATGTATGGCTCTGGTATTTCTCTATGAAACTTTTAAAAGGAGAACCCTCTTTCCCACATGACCTATACATGTCAAACCCCTTTCATGTCCTAGGAAGGTACATCTAATCACTTCATCTCTATAATTAAGGTCCCATGTATCACTACCCACTGATAGTCTTGTGTTAACATTATTAAAGGCTAAAAGTGTAAGTGCTTTCACATTTCTATACCCATCACATATGTATCAAAACCAACACTAAAGAAATCATTTCATTTTTACTCCTACTTCAAAAAATAAAACACATTTTTGATTAATATTTTAGTCACACATCAAGTCACATCATACATCATCATCTAAATCACATTTAAACATTTAATCATAAAATCACATTTTCCATATTGAAAAACTCAAGACCAATCAATCAAATAGACCAAATCACAACCACATCATCATCACATAGTATAATACACATACGCAGACGAACACACAGACACACACACACACACGATCAAAGTCCCAAATACATAACGAAAAGTCTCCGTACATTATATACATCAAAAGGCTACACAAAGAGTCATATATTTATATACATATCAAAATCCACAATCCAAATACACATAATCACTCTCCAGTAAACTGGACATCTCCTAGAAACTCACTAACATAGATAACACTCCCATCACCTCCTTGAGCACCCCCACCACCACCAACTCCTCCATCCAGCCCTTGAGGTGGCTAGCCTACACTCCCTGCACTCACACTAAGCACTTCCCCTCGTATCGCTTAGATGATCCACATACAATACAACATTAGGAAAGTTATGTATAACCATATCCTCATAGTATGCCAACTCTGCATGCAAGGACTGATAGTGAGAAACACTAATCATACCCAGTGCTCCCATCTGATTGCTATCCTGTGCATGAGTTATCAACTCTGCAGTTGATATAGAAGACCTCATAATTCCTAGGGCATTCCTCAAGGTAACCCACTACCGATGGTAACAATATTGATCGATTACCACCTATGCCAATTATTCTCTAATCCATCTCACTCACATATGACACTATATATATATCTCCAATCAATGTATCCCTCATCCCAACAAAACCATCTCTCTCTCTCTCTCTCTCTCTCTCTCGATTATCCCTCTCGGTCTCTCTGTGGCCTTCTCAGCCTTCAACTGTGTCACTTTGGCTGCCAAGTCCCCCTCATCCTCATTATCATCATCATCACTAATATTCACCACCTCATGTGCTCCCTCTACCTGAGGACGTACCCTCCTCCCCCTATGAATCAATCATGTCCTCTCAAACTTAGCATACACCTTCGACCACCATTGCATATAGTCAACAATAACTCGCATCACCAATAGTAACTAAGTTCCCATCCACATCTAAACTCATACCCCTCTCCTCTACTTTCACAAATAGATGACCTATAACTACCTTGGGAGTATTTGTATCTCCCTCTTCTCATCTATAAGCACTAGCTCCTCAAGTACATCATGCATTAAACTGAATTACCATATGACATGGCTAAATCTAACCATCTCATACTCCCCTCCTGCCTAGCCTATACCCATAAGTCTTGTTGTGTCCCAACAAGCTCATCCTCATATCCCAACCACTCAGGAAACTCTAGATAAGGCCTCCATATCACATCACCCACCTGCAATCCTATCAAAATATCTCTATAGTAGCTCACCTTCCTTTTCCATCACACCTAAAACTTATCCTCTCTTCATCTCATAAAACCAACATGCCAATCAATCACTCCACCCCATGGCTACCCCACAAACAAGAAATGGCTATATGCTCATATTCACAACAATGTAACAAGAATGCCACATCAATACCAAATGTCTTGTGGAATTTCCAAGCCCAAAAATCTCTATAGTTATGTGCCAATAGTTTTGGTGCCCAATCAAAGATAGTCTAATGCTCCATCATTTCTACAACTACTCCTATCATCATCCAAGAGAACCTACCACCAAAATTATCGAGGGAAAATCATGAAATAGCCATCATCATCATCATCATCATCCGTGCCCCTCTCTCGATGGAAAATACAAAGACTGATAAGAAAAATCTCCTGACACATACTTCACATCATCTGCCTCATCCCCATACAACCTCCTCATAACACCCTCTCTCTCAGACTCATCAATAATATAAATACCCACTCCACAAACTGACAATCTCATGATCTTGTGAGTATCCTCCACTATAATAGTAATCTATCCTACCTATAATCCCTCATTCACACAAAACCCATTGCCTCTACATGGGCCCAATCATCATCTATCATGTCTTCCCGCACCTCCTCTAAAATCAATGGTATCTTGTCTTAGAGAGTCAACTTCACATCCACCTGCGCAAAAACTCCCACATTAGAATCCATTTCACTATAAAAAAATCCAAAAACTTTATCCAAAACATGGGTTTCCAACAAAAAAACATTGGTTGGAGCTAAATAAGACTAATAGCCGGTAATTCACTTAAATCGCTAGCAATCTCCTTGAATCGTCGGTGATTCTAGAAATTTCAAAATCAGGAACTCCATACACGATAAAACAATAAAATAAATTAAAAAACTAAAAAAATTCATCAAAAACAAAAAAATTGAGGACTCACCTCTGTGTGTGTGGGCCTCTTATGTCACTTGAGGACGCCATCGCCCTTAAATTGCCCTAAGTCACTTTTAATCACTCTCTCCAATTGTAAAACTTGGGTCACAATAATGAACTATTCACCACCGACCTCATCTTCCATAGACCCTAAAAATATTCCATGGCAATTTCCGATGATTCCTTAAATCATCGGCGATTCATCCTAATCACCCGCGATTTACCCTATTTTTTCACATTCATCTATACTATGCAAAAATAAACACTAATTCGTTCCATTTATAAAAGACATTGTCTCATTTAAATGCCCCCAATCCTTTAAATATTACATATCGAATCAAAAATAAGCTCGGGATATGTTATACATCTATGGGATACGATCCCTTTGACCCCCATCATTTAAACCCCCATCATTACAACCTATCTTTACGGATCATAAGTTTATAGGTAACGGACCCTTTGGCCCCCTATAACTTGGTTCTATGGTAGAATTCCTCATTTATGTACCCTACTTGGGAAAATTCTCATGAAAAACATGTACAACTTATCCAACCAAATTTCATCAAACTGGTGTTCCTTACACTGCACTGCAATTACCCCATTTTGAGGGGGATCACCCATACAAATAAATTTATCATTATTTTTGTCTAGCACTTTTCCTACACCAAACTACTCGACAAAAAGGGGCAAATGTAGACACTCAAAATTTTCACTCATAATTCTCCTATTAAATTAATCAAAATCACTATCTCATTCATATATTCCCTATCCTAAGTCTAAAAATATCTATCATATTTACCTCTGTAAATATTATCCACAATTATAAAATCCACCTCTACCCCATCCAAAACTACCTAAAACCATTTTAAAGCCAAAAAAAAAAAGAAAAGCCAAAAAAAATATTGTAACCATTTCAACCCCTTCACCTCGTCATTCAAAACCCCCTTAACCATTTACCCAAACCCCAAACCAAAAACCTCGGTTACAAGTAGTTTTAACCACTTTAGCACCTTTTATTCTAAAAATCTGATCATCGGGAATTTATTTGAATCATGAATGATTATAAATATGAACTTTCAACTCTCCCTCTAGGATCTTCAATTTTTGAACTTCAAGCCTCAATTTTCAATCTCCATCCCCAAAGTGTTTTCCAAAGATCCTGTATCTCATTATTATGCGTTTCAACACACAAGACATCAACAAACATCATCAAGTTTTCATCAAGCATTTTCAAGCATCTGGAGATCAATTTTTCATCACAACATACACAATCTGCTCAGATATTTTCCATTCAAGGTTTGAGGTGTTAGTGCTCGATTTTATCTCACCCTTTTATCTAGTGTATACCTTTGAAAATTCCATCTGACTGGTTTACTCATGTGAAAAATGTATGCTTGAAAGATATAGTCATGTCGAATGCGAATGAAAACCTTATGTTTAGGGTGTTGATCCTCTTTTTTGATTGAGGATTGTGAAAGCACATAATTACTAAACAACCCTATGAAATAGGTTGAAAAAACTATGTAAAACCATGGTTTGTCCTTTTGAATGTTGCCCTTGTTGTCCCCAGTGCAAATTACAGACTATAAAAAAAAATCTATGACTTGGCGGGTATTCGAAGACAAAAATTGAGAAGCAATGGAAGTGAGGAACATCACCATGGAAAGAAGGAAGGTTATCCATGTGTCCCTTCAACACACCTTTGAGAAAGTGTAAGAAATTAGGAACCTCCAAGTTACGAGGGTCGACCACGTGGCTTAAGCGTGGTAGGGCAACCCAAGTGGGCTGAAAAGATAAAACAAAGGAAAAGAACACGCATGCCTCCACATGTTACCCAGGACTCAACTTCAAAAGAGAATAAGTATGCGATGAAGGAAGAAAATTTCCGTGAAATAAAGAAAAGGCATTACAGATGGATATTGAGAGCCGCGCTACTCTAAGTAATGCTACGAACTAAGGTAACAATGCAAGGCGAGCACCGGATCATAATGAAGTGAATCACATCATCTGAATGAGCCATGAAAGGTTTTGAAAAGCTGCGATACACTAAAGGATAGAGGACACACGTGACATGACACCATTGGATGTTCTGTGATGGGTTTCTTTTACAAAGAATGTTGATATAAAGCCAAATATTTTTGAATCCAAAAAAAGAGGAGAATTTCACGACAAAGGATAAAGAATCAGTTGAAAGTGGTGAGATTGATTGTGGAACCTAGGAAATGATCATAGAAGAGAATTACACAGATCAAGCTCAAAAAATTGAATTGTAAAATTGTAAGCAAGGCCATGGGAATACAAGTAAATAATGGATCAGTATGTGGATGTATCGAGTAGTCGACCACGATATTTGTTTCCCCTAAATCATTATTTTATCTTATTATAACTATTATCCTTGTTTCATGAAAAACTAAATATCACTTTGAAGCAGTTTTAGACATAAATAAAAATTGGGGTTCTATAGGGGCCCAACCCATGATGAAAAAATTTACATACATATTTAGAAAATACATCAAAAATAAATAAGAAAAGAAAAACACTCAGCCATCCACTACTCCTACTTTTAAATCTCCTCCAAATGGGGGATCTTGTTCAACAACCTATTCTTCCTTGATATGAACTCATTTGAACCTTGAGATGTCTAAGAAAATACAACTAACCCTACTAAATTTTGAGACATCCCCATCTCCATAAATGACTCAACAATCATTTTGGGACCATCCATAATATCCCCACTCAATCTTCTTTTGATAAGAAGATACCTAGTCCAAAAGGTCTAAACCACCTATAGGAAATGTTGTTTTCCCTTTTTCCTTGTAAGAAGTGGACTGAATGGGAGTGGATTAAGGGGAGAATTTGGAGTGGTTGGAAGAGAAAGCACTATGACCCATGGACTGATGGAGCAAGATATTTAGAACTAGACTCACCCCTGTGCCTCCTTGTGAAAGGTGGATGCTCTCTTGGTAGAGGAACATGCCCAGGTCCTGATAATGTTTACTCTATCAAAGAAGCCTGTTATACTAGATGAATGGAAGGTTGGAGAGTAGACTTGCTCTTGCCCTCCTTGGTGGAAGATAATGATGCTTTGGAACATTGAGGAGATGAAATATCTACTTCTTCTTCATCTAAAATCATAATTGGTGACTCAAAGCTTGATTCCCCACTCTTCCTTCTTGATGATGGTGTTTTTATGGTGGATTATTGGGATGACACGTGTATTTCTTTAAATTTTTCTAGAGAAATGATTCTCTATTCTAGTTCATCAACTTTATGAGAAATGGCAGGCACAATATCAATGGAAGTCTTGTCGTAAAGTACATAGGACTCCTTAGGAATATCCTTTAGCATGAAGTTTTCATCACATAGGAAGGGAGACTCATAGTCAGTCACCCCTGTCACAATAGGCCTCCTTTCAATCTAGAATTTATTTAATTCTTCTAGGGTTTTTCTGATGTTCCCACCGAAAGAGATGGTAATGCAAGAATTGGAATCTTTGAGAAGATAGGATTCATCCTAATTAATCTCAAAAGGAGTGAGAGTCAAACTTCACAATAGATCAAGGGCCCTTTTTGTCCCCATGGTCCATGATTTCAAAGAAGGCCCTAAAAAGGCCTCATATGGACCAATTAGATCAAATATTTGGTTTAAATATTCTGAGGATATTTATTTCAAGTTATTCGCCACAACCACACTACCCATTATACTAGAAAAGAGCTCGGAATAATTCTTCACGTTCAGGACTGGAAAGAGGATGCATATTGGGAAAAAATAGATTTGAATTTATAATGAGAATGGTATAGACAAGCTGAGTTGAGCAAAATCATTTCCATAAAATGAAGAAATATATTTCACTTAGCTCACACAAGGAAATAAATTTGAGGGAGATCGACATCATGCAACAAAATACATTTGATTGATGTGATATGATCCATGTGAGAATATTCAGCTCTAAAATACATGAATACTTGCTTAAAGTTGATCCTTAAAAGGTGAAAGGGATTGCACATCACATCAAGCTATCTAGAGGTGCACGTGAATATCCAAAAGATTTCTCACCCGCCAAAAGGGAGAAATGATGACATGACGTCCTAGTCATATCTGAGGAAGTGAAAAATGATGAATAGCTCATAAATTTTCCACCTAGAAAATTAGAGAAGAATATTCTCTTTGAATTTCATGATTTTAGGGGGAAATGGAGAATGCTTGAATGAGTGAAATTATATAAATGTGATGAGAACACTCTTGTATAAAGGTGGTTAAAAGTGTCTAAGATTTTAGAGAAGTAAGAGAGAACCTGTTTGTACTTGCTAAAACTAAACCAATTTGAGATATCTAAACTATTATTCATTTGTTCCCAAGCCTTCTTACCAAGATGATTGCATTGTATAGTCATTGGAAAATATTGAGGTCATAGTTATTGTGTCCCCTTATTGAAGAATTAGTGTTTCTTGAATCAATTTGCGTGTATTCTCATGAGCATTGTTGCTTTGTTCAAGATGAATTCTTTTAAATCAATTGTCTGCATTTCTTTTGCAATCTTATGTTAATTAATCTCTCTGAATTACATAAAGCCTTAGTTAAAATAGTGACAATTTGGTAACTGCAATTACATGATTGATGGAGCTTTCCTTCATGATGTGGTAAATGGTTTTAAAATCAATTTGTATCTGTTTGATCTAAGATCTTTGTCAGTTCCTAAGTGTATCTAGAGCGTATTTGATCAAATATTGTTAGTATTTTGTTGAGAGTTTGTCATGAGCTTTTGTGTTTGAATTCTCAAAGTTTGTGTGAAATCCTGTGTTCTTGGGCTTCCATGAATACAAACCTTCTGGTTGAAGGAATGCTTTGGACTATGTGATCCATATTTTACATCAAGAACAATTGTCTACAGTATTTGTAAGGTTCATTTGAGGTTTTTGTATAATCAACTTTATCCTACTTAACTTCCCAAAAATACATCAAAATTACAACCAATAACCATCAGATCCACTTGAATTACCCCTTCTTTCACTATTCATACATAAATACTATAGAGATTTGTTAAATTTGTTCACCCTTTGCCCAAAGTATGTAAGAGCAAGTTGGAATTATGACTATCTTTAGTAACCTAAGCCTTCTTTAGAAGATATCTACATTTTATAGTGTGACAACTTATGAGAGTTAGATAATGTTTGTATTGACCATGTCTTCTTAAGGTTATTTTTCACTTCCCTGAGAAAAGGAGTCCAAATATTGTTGTTCTATCCATCAATTTTAACGAATATAGGTTACAAAATGGGTCATCTCATCCTAGTTTTAGGAAAAACCTAAAGTAGTAGGGTAGGTCATAACTTTAGTGAGTGTTATCCAACATTTCCCAAGTTAGAGAGTGAAAAGAGGCTATCGAGCCATCCCCGGCTATAAAATGACTCAAATCCTAGTATGTCTTCCTCTAACCATCCTATTTAGAATAATGATGCTACTCGTCTTACAAGGTGGGATTGATTTGGGTACCAACACCCTCGTGGTGCCATTTCCTAGGGAGTATTTATGCAAATACAGATAAATATCAACCTTTGGTAGTGTATTAAATATGTTTAGATGTAAATACATGATCTAGACATCATCCTTTGTTGAGATTTACAAAAAATGAGCTTGATCAGAAGTTATTTGCTTGATATTTTCCTAGTTTAAGCAAGCTTTCCATTAAATTTTCTTGGCTAGGGGTAAATATTGACAAAGGATGTTGATTTGTCAAGCTTTGTTAAATTTGATCATTAAGGTTCACATTGACAAGTCATTTACAGTGATTTACACATCTAAGGTGCAAGACCTTAGTGACGAATCCACATTGTTCAAAATTTCTGGTAAATACCAGTGCCTCAAGGTTCAATTTATTGAAATATGTCATTAAGATCTGTAAAGCTAGAATGAATAAGGTCATTCTTCAAGACAGATCTTGCTAGAAAATTGTTTTCGAGCTAGGAAGGATAAATCCAACTAAGAAACAATTCTGGAGAGCTTTGGGGGATCAAAGGTTGAAAGAGAAAGTAGTTCATGTGGTTGAAAGTGATCACCTTTGATAGAGGATTATTATAGTTCCTCAGAAAGTTCTAGATCAATTAGTCCCTGCACAAATTTATACACTCCAACTTGTGAGGGGCCCTCATTTTCAAGTTGATATATGTATTCCTTGTCTTCCTCCTTTATCACTTAGAACTAATAGAGTCTTCTGTGAAACTGAGTCACTAAAGGACCATTACTTTGAAGATCATACACCAT
Organism: Taxus wallichiana var. yunnanensis; assembly: GCA_018340775.1. NCBI lineage: Eukaryota > Viridiplantae > Streptophyta > Pinopsida > Cupressales > Taxaceae > Taxus > Taxus wallichiana. Next base: position 823,805,536 of record CM031234.1, on the reverse strand, counting down.
TGCCTCAAAGACCTCCTATCCCACACCGTTTAATCCTCCTATTAGGACACCTCCTCAAAATAACATGGCTCAACCTCCACCTAGACCTACCTTTGTTGTAAATTTTTTTAGACCCATAGATTTCATAGGCATGGTGGGGTATCCTAATGCAGTTCCACAAGAAGTGAGGAATAGGTTGCCTAAATTTCAAGGAAATAATGTTGTTACTGGCGAAGAACACCTTATAATTTTTGTTAATATAGGGGAGGATTTTGAAATTGAACATGATTGGTACAAGTCCTTACTAGAAAACTCAATTGATTCATGGATTGAGATGAAAAAGCGAATTCAGATCACAATATGGGGACAAAACTGATCCAAGGTTTCTTCTCTCTGAGTTTGAAAACATTAAAAAGAATCCCAATGAGTCTATTCAATATTTTAATACCAGATTCAACAAAACCTTGACTAGACTACCTATAATTTTGAGGCCAAGTGATGAGTCCTGCCTAATAAAATACTCAAGCTTTTGATAAGAAAGTTGCATATTATTTGAGGGATAAGAATCCTAGGAATTTAAGACAAGCTTTCTCTATGGAAGTACAAATTGAGAATAACATTAAGGTAGCAAGAAAACCTCCTAAAAGGGAGGGTGTCAAATTAATAAATCCTAAAAGCCTTAACCAAGTAATGGAGTTCATTTGGAGAAAGTTGTTAAAACTCTAACAGGAGCAGTAAAAGAAATATCTTATAAAGTTTCTATCACAGAGAAAGGGATAGGAAAAATTTCTCAGGGGCAACACCAACCTCAAGGTAATGGTATATTTGGAAATCATCCTAGGGGTGATTGTAGGTACCCAAAATTATATGTACTTTGTATGAGTCATAAATTAGTCACGAAACCCCAATGATGATTTAGATCTCTTTGCAAGGTGTTCGGAATCCAGAAAAGCTCGCCAAGTATAAATTTGCATCCTAAAATGTCTTATCTAGCCTCTGCATGCTTTATTCTGACCTCTACCCTCTTTTTCCTTAGATTTTGGTCTTTAAGTTACAGAACCGCCACCCTGCTTGGGCGGTGCTCCCGTGACCGCCTCCTAGGATAGGGTGGCGGTCTTATAATCGCCACCTGCGCGGGCGGCGGTCCCGTGTGTGTTTTCCGAACGTTAGAATATTTCGTCAAACATAAAATATTAATTTGCATCCGCATTTATCAACCACTCTTGCTTGCATTTATGTTTTGGCCGCCTGGTAATTAGTGATTTCTCTTTGTTTATATTAAAAGAGATCAATTCAAACTTACCCTCTGGAAAATCCAAATGCTATAAATACTCAGCTTTTTTACAAGCAAATGGCCCCTCTCCTTCTATGAATTATTATTCAGTGTGTTTTGAAGTTCTTCCATAAGTTTCAATAGGTTTAGATTTTGCATGAATTCTCAGCCTCTCCTTTCTACTTTAGAGATCATTTGATCTTCACACTTTCATTTTGCTCCATTGCTATCCTACATAGTCAACTTAGCATAAGATAGTTTCAGTTCTAGATTAGAGTTCATTTTGATAATCTTAGAGTTACATGTTGTTGTTTTGTCACAAGAAATAGATCTCGTGCTTATCAGTATATTTGCATTGTATCCCGGCAATAAATCCTGCTAGGAATTGCATAGTCAAGATTTGTTTACTTGCACTATCCCTCTCTTACTTGCATTGTATTTGGTTTATATCCAAATCTTCCATTGTTTAAGTATCTTCTTCTGCTGACGCTATCACATTCACACTTTTCTAGATTCATGAGAACACGAAGGAACATAGAGATCACACTAAGGGGACAACTCATGACACAACTAGATTTACCACTATTTTGTAAACTTCATGTTTGAGCTATCAAAGTTGTAGTTACAATATATCAAATAGAGTAGCAAATCATTTTATTTCAGTTAAAGCTCACTTTCAATATTGCCAGGGAAGTTGTGGGGAATGATAGTTTCTGAGAAACTATGATTCGTTCCTCACTTCTGAGGTAAGATTGGAAGTATTTCAATTAAACTAGTTAGTTATTTAAATATTTAGGATAAATTCACAAGTGCACAAGAAAATAGCTATATCAGGCTAACTTGCTTGTTTTAATTTTGTTATTAGATTAATTGTCCATTATCTGAATATATTAGAATAGCTTCTCTTTTAATTTTGTTCAAATACACATCATTGAAAATAAAAAAATAAAAGAAATATAAGCATAGTGTAGATATATCTTTCATAGTTAGTTTACTCATTTCAATTAAAGTTGAATCATCTTTTGCATGACAATTACGGGACCTAGAGAGCCCAGGGATTACGTATTCAAACCAGTAGTACCTCAACCAAATCTCTTCACAACATTAACGGATATAGATCAAGGGATTAGGATTTAGGTATTTCAAATGACAATAAACCTACAAGCAGTTAGTGAACAATTGAGACAATTGAATATTGAAGACAAAAAGCATACACATTCTGGTCAAGTCAACCCAACTATAGATTGCATTGATAGGATATCCACATGACCATACAAGAACCTGAAAGAGAACAAATATTTGGTTGTGATCCATTAGTTCCATAGCCAAATGCAGGAGACCTTCTCATTGACATAGACACAGGATTATGTATACAAGTTGCCAGAACACCCGTAAGGTATTTTGAGAAGATCACACAACTCCTAATATTAAACATAGAAGCCGAAAAGGCTTATGACTATTGGATAGTCGAAGAAGAGATTTATTCTTCACATGACCATAACAGGTCCACAATGACCACCAACTCATGGTTGTGATCCCCAGGTCCCACAACCCAACGGGCCTACTAGTCAGTTAAGTATAGACACCATTTTATGCACGCTGGTATTTAGATCCTCACCACTCCTACCAGATATCATAACACAATTTTCCACATTAAACATAGAAGCCAATCAAGCCAACATTTTCTAGGCTAGACCAGAAAACCACCCATAGTTTCTTATAAATCCACTACACATCTCACTACCATTTTCCATGACCTTATCTGGAAATATACACGAAGCACCTATAGGTCACTTTCCATGTATCCAACAGCCAATAGATAGGATCTCGGCAAAGCTTGACATTGATTGGAGCCTCCGAGCAGCAATTATATCTCGAACAAACCATTACGCCAATTCGGTTAGGAGAGCTTTCTTTGCCTTAGATTCACATATCCCTTTATTGCGTGTTGAAGATATAAGATTGCCCAACTAGTTTTTCTCTGTATCCACATACATTCCATTCTCATGGACTATCTTGGCATGACCTCGGGAGTTCGGGTACAAAGAAGAGCTACTTGTAGATTCTCATGATTGCATGTCACTTTTCTATCGTATAAAATTGGTGAACTTGACGTGAAAACAAGCTGTTCCCCTTTTATTTTCATTTCTTTCATCCACCTTCAATCTTTCCCATTATTCTCGTGGGTATTTATATACCCCTTGAATATGTCAGATACAACACATATGACAGACCTCTCTCGGTCTCGAAGCATATTATGGTCAAATAAATAGACAACTGTCACCCTCGCTTTCTGCATTGGCTGACAACTATTTAAGAAACTACTTGTCATCACAAACTCCTCCTCAAATAACTAGTTCTAGTTCTTTATTCTGAATTGAGGAGTTGGATCAGCTCACACAAATGCAACAACCAGAGCTCTCAGGCTCTAACAATATGACTTTTACTAGAGAATCCATTTCATCTCCTCAGGTTTTGTTCAGACCATAAATCAGTAGATAGTCAGATCCACTCCCTTTTTTGGATGAGGAGTATTTAGTGTGCTACACTATAAGCGAACAACGCTTCCAAAACATGTACCCACCTATAGGAAGTTTGTAAACACAACCCAATACCCTGCTCTAAGAAAACACCCCCATTCCTCCACCTATTGAAAATACTCTCGGTGAAGCTTGGCAGGGGTAATGATCAATTCATAGCATGGTATGATACTCCTTTATAACCTCAAGGTGTGCAACAACCACCATTAAGGAAAAACACTATGTCTTCACCAATTGAGGTCATCTCAGTATTAGTTGAGAAGGTTAGAGGATTAGAACTTGCTCAAGCAAATCAAAATTCACACTTTGGGCAAGTAGAAACTTCTAACCCTCTACATCATCCCAGTCAAGTTGACCTCCTCATAGGAATATGCACATTAGGTATGCCTCCTCAAAATTCATATAACTATCCACAACAAACACCAACTAGAACAGCATTTTCAAACGATGCTCTAGTTAAAGGTATGATACCTCCTATCTTAGCACAAACAACCCATACCAGAGCAATGCTCCTCCCTACTTGAACATTTATTCAAAATCACCATAGGAGACATGTTCTCCTCCTTGAGATGTTCAATCAACCATAGGGATTTCCTTATGTCCCCAAAAACACATATGCTATGCCATATCAACAACCCATTCCACCTCCACCCCCTCAACAGCACCATCGATGGTTGAGACCTATACGATGAGGACTTACTCGAATATTTAAAAGAGCCTCTAGATTTCACCGTGCGAAGCATCATGCTTTCAAGACCCCTTCCCAATTTTCCTAAATACAAAGGGGAGGGAGATCCAAATGCACATATCAAGGCCTATGCCACGACCATTCGAGAATTTCTCCCTTGGGATGCGGTTGTTGCTAAGATATTCCCTAAAACCTTAGAGGGTATTGCCCTTGATTGGTATTATAGAATACCTAAAGCTTTGATACACTCATTTAAACAACTTGTGTTAGAATTTATCAAAGCTTTTGATATGAACAAATTGTTAAGAACAGGAATAAAGGAATTCTTACATATTAAACAAGAGCACAATGAATCCACTACTCATTTTATTCAAAGATGGCATACAGTCCTCTACTCATCAGCAAGTGCTCCAAACATGGATCAAATGGAACTATGTAACTTATTCCTCCATTCTCTTAATAGAGAGATAAAGGAAGAAGTCCAGAAGTTCCCACTAAAGACTTATGATGAAGTACTCGAAAGTGCTCTCTGAATAGATCAAGTGGCAATAGACAATGGTCATAAGACATGGAACAAATGGGAAATTAATCACTCCTAATCAAAACACTATGACTTATCCTAATGTTGGGAATACCAATCAAGGACCCAAGATCCTTAACAAAAGCGTGGGGTTACAACAGATGGAGTAATGGACTAGGTTAAAAAGGCAAACGTCGTAAACATTTCACCACCCATTAACAATTAGTGAAATAACAACTTTACTCCAATAATCAATGCGGTGGATTTTAATCGTCCATCACGACAAAAACAACAACAACAACAATGAAAAATCCAGACATAGGGATCAAATCAAAACCCAAATGGATATCAAAATCAAAACTAAAGGAAATAACCTCAAAATTTTAACTCTAACAACTAGCAATCTAATCAAAGTTTTGGACCACAACAGGTTTCAAACCAACAACCTCAAAATTATAATCCCAACTTGTATTGTGGTTTCTACAAGATTCAAGGCCATGATACTAGGACTTGTCACAACTATAATAAATTCATGCAACATTTTCCGAAGACCAAAGACAAATTTTAATAGATATGTTTTTAGAAAATTCTGTAGTACCCATGCCAAACACTTATACGGAGAAATTTCCCTCAAAATGCACCCCTCAAGATTTTTAATAATCCACTCCCAAGTCACTCTAAAAATAACAGAGTTAGATTTAAACAGGGATGAATAAGGGTGTTATGACAAGAAATAACAATCATGAAGCCTCAACTTCATTAAATCCACCCGATCCGCACCCCAATTAGGAACTCGACCACAAACCAAGATAGTTGGTCTAGTAGAGTTAGATACCAAGCTACCCATAGAAACCATAACAAGAACACAAGATTAGTCTTCTCAACCGGTTCCAAACTATCCATTAGAACCAGAAAACATTCAACAAACATTGGTAAACCCATAGGTGTTTACGATCTAATTAATGACCTATCAAATACCTTCTCTCACATTTCCTTCTTGGATTTGTTGAAGAAATCTCCCGCCCATAGGGCTGCTCTCTTAGAAGCATTAGGTCTTGGTCATCTAATTAACATCAATCCTCCTAAAATGCAAGTAAACCACATAGAATTTGATGTCTACCCTCAAGGGCAGCTAGATAGGGATACTTGAGTTTATATTTGATATAAGTAAAATTCCAATAGATACTGAAATTACGCATAGAGGCGACCCAACCTTGCATTTACAGGTATGCATTTACAATAATTATGTTAAGCGCACAATGATTGATGATGGGGTAGCTGTTAACATAGTCCCCTTCACTTTTATTCAAAAGCTAGGATATGGAGAAATGAATTATTCCACAACACGAAATGCTAAGAGGTTATGATAGCCTCAAGGCCACTTCAATTGGGACCATAGTTTTACCAGTCACCTTAGGACCTAAGACAGTCCTCACCAAATTTTATATTATATATCGAGAAACAAACTATAATATGATCCTCGATCGGCCATGGATACACCGCATGAAGGAAATCCCTTCCATGTTATTCCAGAAATAAGATTTTTACACCTAGGAAAATATTTGTGGCACAAGGTGACCCAAAACCATTTGATATACACCTAGTAGACTTGAAGAAGAGACTAGGTGTTCACTCTAAGTTTGAACTCCCAATGAATCAACTTAACAAACCAATCAATTCAAAACTAGAAGAAAAATTGATACCTACAATAGAATTAGAAATTACAAATCTAGTCAAAGGCATTCCAAGCACTCAAAAATGAGGCTAATGTCATAGAAATGGTATCATTAGGGACTACCACAAAAATTGTAGAATTACTAGAGAAAGATCTACCCATTCTCCTACCATTTGATTCTATGGGTATGGGATACACCCTAGGAATTGGTTCCCTTCCATCAGATGAAGTTTGTATGGTAGAAGTAATTGAGGAAAGAAATAGATGTGAGGAATGTCCCAACATACATTTTCCCAAGAAAATATTGGACTCTCCACTTCGATAGAGCTAGATATCATTTTGGAGTCAGGGCGGTGTGTGATCTTTACTTCTCCCGAGGGAAAGATCCTACCTTTTTCCTTTAAGTTAAACTTTGAGTGTACAAACAATGGGGTTGAGTATGAAGCCCTCCTCCTTGGCCTCATCATAGCCAAAAGGATGGGTGTTGATAACATTAGAGTGCTAGGAGACTCGCAACTAGTTGCAAACCAAGTCTCTGAGGTATATGAGACTAGAGCTGAGCATTTACAACTCTATAAAATGGTGGTATTAGATCTAACCAAAGGATTCAACTTCATATCAATCAAAGAAATCCCATGCGAAACAGTAACCTTATCGTGGATTCAATAGTAACCTCAGCTTCCCATTTCACTCCAAGTAGTGAGTTGGAAAATACAAGTTTCATGGTATCACTTCATACTGAACCATTGGTGCGTAAAATACCAACAAACCCACTCCTGACACATATAGAAGCTGAGAATGAGTTTTCTATCCCGGATCACTTTGACAATGATAGAGTCACTCTTGAATATCTAAATGCCTATGCGGAGCTACATCTCACTCATCACATAGTGGATTTTTCCTAATTCCACATTTCTCTTCCTATTTTAGAAATCCCATGATATAATCTCCACAACAAAAGGATCTCGATATCTATGAGGTAGAGAATAGAGAAAATTTGGAACTACCTCCGGCCCCACCTAAATTTAAAGAAGGAAATGCTTCCTTAATCAAAGAAACAATTGACATAATCATTAGAATGGAGGAATAACCAAATATTTTGAAGTTGGGATCCTCATTAACTCCGGAGAGAGATAGAAATACGTACTCGGATCCTCAAGGAACATCAAAAGGCTTTCGTATTCAATTACAAAGAAATGACGGGAATTACACCACATATCACAACACATAATCTTGTCACCAAACTAGATGCAAAGCCAATTAAACAAAATTTGAGACCAATGAAACCAAAAGTGTCTCTCATGGTGAAAGAAGAAGTAATGGAACTTCTCCGGGTGGGATTCATCAAACCAGTCGAATATTCACAATGGGTATCTAATATCGTCCCTTTTCTTAAAAAGAATGGAAAGATACACATTTTCATAGACTTTCGGGATATTAATAAAGCTTGCCCCAAAGATGACTTCCCATTGCCATCCATTGATGTCATTGTTGATGCAATAGTTAGATTTGAGCTTTTGTCTCTCATGGATGGATTCTCGGGATATAATCAAATCAAAATATCTGAACAAGATCAAGCCAAGACCACATTTATAACTCCTTGGGGAACTTATTGTTATCTTTGTCATGCCATTCGGTCTTAAGAACACCGACGCTACATACCAACTGGGCAATGACATACATATTCCATGACCTTATTCATAAAATTTTGGAATCCTACGTGGATGACTTATTAGCCAAGGCTAAGAAGCATTGTGATCACCCAGAGGTACTCCATATCATTCTCTCATGATTGATCGAATATGGTGTCACATTGAACCCAAAGAAATGTGTATTTGGCATGATAGGAGGTAAGCTTTTGGGTTACATTATATCCTCATGAGGGATTGATGTTGATCCAGCCAAAATTTGGGTTGTTCTTGAAATGATTCCACCATCAGACGAGTATGGTATCAGATAATTTCTTGGGAAACTCGGTGCAATTTGAAGGTTCATTCTAGACTTAAGTTTTGTTGTTCATCCAATCAACAATTTATTAAAGAAAGATTATAGCATTGATTGGACAAAGAATGCAACAAGGCCTTTAAAGCAGTTAAACGCTTCTTGTTATCTCCTCCCACGTTAAATCCTCCTAGACTAGATCATCCTTTTATCCTATATTCACAGGCTACTGATGTCTTGCTAGCCTACATGTTGGCTCAAGAATATAATGATAAACAAGAACATGCATTCTATTTCATTAGCCAGATGTTGCTTGATTATGAAACACATTATACATAGGAAGAAAGAGAATGCCTTGCCATAGTCTTTGCAATGAAACATTTAAGATATTACATGTTAAATCAAGAAACAAGGGTCATTGTAAAGATAGATCATTTATGGACATTCCTCACGCAAGGGTTTCTGCTAAAAAAGTTGGACGTTTCATAACCTCAATGGGTGAATTTGAGCTAACATTTGTAAACCAAAAATCCATTAAGGGGAAAATCATTGCAGACTGGTTAGTTGACAATTTGTTAGATGGAGGCTATCTAGTAGATCTAGAATTTCCTAATGAATGCATATATTTTGTCGAAACCAGACCCCCCATCTCTATATGTCCTTGGTACACTGACATCGTCAATTTTATCATGGACCATACGTACCCAAAAGGTGCCACATTGCAACAAAGAAGGTGGTTACGCATTATCACTGCCAAATATGTTATCTTAGAACAAGTTCTCTATCGTAAAGCCTTGAATGGAATGCTTTTAAGATGCGTTGACATTGAAGAATCCAAAAATATTCTTTATAAATCCCACAGTGGGATATGTGGAGGCCACTTTGGTGGTCATGCCACTGCTCACAAAAAACATCAGATGGGCTATTTCAGGCCTACTTTAGAACATGACGCAGTAGAATTTGTGCGTAAGTGTCATAAATGCCAAGAATTCTCTCATGAGATTCACATGCCAGCACAAGCCTGCTCTCCCGCAACCAATCGCAACCCCATGGCCCTTTTCCACATGGGGCCTAGATTTGAAAGGGAAATTCTCTCCCTCGTCAAAAAATGGCCATAAATTTATAATCACGGCCACATAATAATTTACCAAATAGGTAGAGGCAATGCTTCTCACCACCGTACTCAGGATTTGTAATCGCTAAGTTCATTTTGAATCAAATCATTTATAGGTATGGTTTCCGTAAGTCATTATCTCAGATAATGGCACATCCTTTAAGAATGATGAGGTCCGTGAGTTATGTAGTAAATTCAAGATAAATCATCATATGGCCTCTCTTTATTACCCTCAAGCCAACGGATAATCCAAAGCCACAAACAAAACATTAAAAGCTATTCTCCTCAAAATAGTTAAGGAGAACAAACAAGATTGGCATTTAAAATTATACCCGGCCTTGTGGGCCCATCAAACCTCAATAAGAACACCAACGGGAAACCCCTTTCTCATTAGTATTCGGGGTAGAAGTAGTTCTCCCACTTGAGGTTGAAATACCCAGTCTCTGCATCTCATTACAAGGGATTTTAGGAGAATAATCCTATAGAGAGGAACACCTCTCTTAACTAAAAAGCCTTGATGAGGCCAAAGCTAAACACTAAACAATGACATAGAGCCTATGCTTTGACCGGATGTCTTTGGAAATATAACAAAAAAGTCTACGAACGAGAAATATACGAGGGAGATCTAGTTATAAGAATAGATATCCAAATTGATAAGAAAACTGGTGAACGAAATTCCGGCCCAAGTGGTTGGGCCCATACCGAGTCATGAAAGACTATGGAAATGGTGTGTATCTCTTGTGTACACTAGAAGGTGAGGAGTTCAATGAAACTGTCAATTCCTTGCATCTTAAACGGTTTTACGCATAGGTCATCAACGTCACCATCTGTATATTATATCTACCTACATTACATTTAATCACTTAGTTGTTTCATTTTGTTCACTCGTTTTGTAAATTTTGTGGTCAAGGAACTTATTCTTAAGCAATTCATTATAAGCTTCTAAAAATATTGGCAAAAGCATTCAAATCATATCTCTTCAAATCTTCATAATATCATCAAATGGTTCTAAAATCATTTCATCAATTCGATAGACAAAGTCTTGACAAAAACCATACCAAGGCCTACATACTTGGTCATACTCATTCTTTTCTACTTGGTTAAGTTGTTCTTACCTACGGCCTATTCTAGAAGCTTCTTGGTGTCACATCTATCCTTCTTACATCTCTTTGAAATAAGGATACTCCAAAATCACAAATCAAAAATGTCAAATTAAATCAAAAATACTAAACAAAATAGAATATTTAATTTTACACACTTCTTTGCCCTTACCAACCTTCGGTGATGAGCTGCGTCTCTTACTCACCTATGTCCTACCTTCGGTGATGAGCCCATGCTTCCTACCAGTAGCATGAGATAGGGCGTAGGGGGTCCATTCACACAAATCAATGAATCTTAGCATTTTAAAAATGCAAAGAAAATGTGTTAAGTGAAATTAAGTATCCAAATTCCAAAGAGATCAAATCCTCAAAACCATATTTTGTCAACCAAATTTCCATCCATGGATCTAAGTCTAGATAAACTGGAAAATAAGTTACATTTTGAACTATGTAGTAGTTTCGAGTAAGAGTAAGTACGGAGGTCTAAATTTGGTTTCTGTCAAAACCTCGTCTTTTTCTCATCATTTTCATTCATTCAAACTCATATAATTTACGCCCTTCCCAACTCTTGGTGTTGAGCCCTCACATCTTACTAGTTGCGTGGAGTTAGGAGTGGGAAAGTTCATCTCATTATCACTATATATTCATCACGTTTTGCCAAAACAAGAAGAAACAATGAACATTTCCCAAAGAAGCCAAAAGTTCAGTACTAAAATATGTTTGCATCATCACATGTCAGCATTACAAAAGAAAATAAAAGAGAAACATTATGTTCAACATTTGTTATCACTTGTCATCTATTGCATACATTCTGAAAAGCATATAAAGACAGATTCTACAAAAATCTAGTGTACACATGGGAAATGAATCACAAAATTCTAGATACAAGAAGATCTAGATCCAAAAATATATATATATATATATATATATCATGTTTTATATACAATGCCATCATGCACTAGGCATGGTCAAAATGCTCAATGAGCCCAGAAAAGTACAAAAACACTCGTATAAACATCTGCCAAAAATCACTACAAAAAGACACCATGATCTCTCAATCCCTATGGGATCCCTCAGATGGTGCACGACCGCGTCTAGGACTCCTACTATGATGATGCTCAAATGAATTGAGGGCTCACGATCATGGCCAATAGCTATGGTCTCACTATGAGAATGACTCCTCATCAAGTGCTCAATAGTCCTATATCCAGCCAGCTCAGTACGAAGAGAGGTCACTAACTTTACCACCTTCCAGATAGGGGCAAACACATCAGTATGTTGGCCAGCTATTGAGGGCTCTCCAATGTATGCAGTAAGCTCATATCAAGTACTCTCCGAAGGGAGAAATAGGGTGTCCACACACACTCGATGAATCAAGTCTTGCCATCCCTCAGCAGTCGCTGCAAATAAAAAAGAGAAATAACAAGCTAGAAAATAGCCAAAAATAAAGTCAAAAACAAACAAAACAAACAAAAGAGAAATATCAACTAAAAATTTCTAGCTAAAAAAATTTGAGAAAAGAGTAGTAACTCACTTGGATCTCTAGGTATCCAGGTGGGATCTCTAGGATCTAAGCCTACCACTAACATCTTACTACTGGACTGTGGAACCTCCCCCAAATTAGGAAAGAAATGACGGCTTGCCACAAACTCATCATCTCCCCCAATGTCCTAAGAAGGCAACTCCACCATGGACTCATCATCTCCTTTAATGTCCCGAGAAGGCAAATCCTCTGAGATTATGGTCTCCTTCTCTGCACTCTCCTCCACCCTCTCGGCCCTCAAGATATCCTGAGTGTCATGCCACTCAGAGTCACTCTCATCCTCCTCGGCTATCCCACTAGTCTCATCCCCAGCGTCTCCTCCTTTGTATCCCATCATGTGAACTCAAATTCTAAGTCCACATCAATGGGCTCATCCCCCTCTCCACTATGAGTAGGAGAAGCTCGATCACTGAAGTAAAGGTGCTCAAGGAGCACCGGCTGCCCTGGGCATGAACCACTCACCTAGCTGCAATGGGAACTCTAGGAGTAACCGTGGTCCAACCTTGGCCTCTAGGACCTCCCTTGGCCTCACGAATAGACTTGTATACTAGCCCCACTTGGAGGAAACATATCAATGTAGGGGAGGCCAAACTACTAAGGTACTCTGTCAAAGGGGTGGGTCTCCAATTTCCCCGTCTTGTCTACCAGTTGACCTTTAGTATAGCAAGCGATCAATGTATGTATCTCCTCTCCCCATAACCCTACCATGGCCTGATAAGGAGTGGCCTCCATGCCTATAATAGTCGGAGATCACATGGATAGGAGAAGTAGCAATGGAACAGACCTTCACCCCCTTCTTCGAGCCCATGGAGACAACAACATCTCCCATGTAGGTAGCCCACTAAACTGTTTGAGACTTGGATACTACTGTCTTAAGAGATAGCCACCTCCAAAGAATTGGAACCCCCAATATGCGATAGACATCCTCAAGGGTGATAGTCCACTCACCCCTAACACCTAGAAACTGGAAGGTATTCTGGTCTGCATCCCAGTATGAAAATAAGTCACACAATATGTGACTAGTAAACGCAACATGAGGAACATGTGCGATCCTTGAATCGGCCCTATGCATAGTGTTTCACTTGTCTAGGTCAGTGCCTCTAACACTGCTGGGAGCCAATCACACTCCCTCTCTCTACTCCATTTGATATACTCCTCCTTCTGCATCCACCCAAAACAGAGAAAAAGAGTAAGTTAGTAACATAATCCAACGGAAAAATCATCAAGAACATATAAAAATGTCAAAAATGCAAAAACAATTAAAAATACATCTTTTTTACATTCTATTCAGAACCGCCGCCTTGTGTATAGTGGCGGTTCCATAATCACCGCCTTCTGAGGCGGCGGTCTTGTAACCACCACCATTGTAGGGCGGTGGTCCCATGACCGCCACCCTGTGTAGGGTTGTGGTCCTGTCCTGAATCGGTGAACACCCCCAAAGCCCTAAAAACACTTTAATAGAGAAAAATCACATCGTTTGTATAAAATAAAGACCTACCATATGTGCACCCCCCCTAGAGACTCATTTAAAACTAACATTTCCAAAAATGATCCCCCAAGACAAATTTTTCAACATTTCTATATTTTAGGCTTAAAAATGATAAATTGAGAAGAACTAACTTGAGACTTCGCATGTCGATGCCCTGCTCTCGGAGGCATGATCACGATCTCACAATGAACATTTTGACTGTACTCTCGTAAAAAATGGTTACCGTGGGTCCCAGAGCTCAAAAACCACCAAATCAACACACGTAAATGAATATGAAAATGAGCTAGTTATACAGTTCCATAATCACCGCCTTCTGAGGCAGTGGTCTTGTAACCACCACCATTGTAGGGCGGTGGTCCCATGACCGCCACCCAGTGTAGGGTCAGTGTGTCCCGTCTGAATCGGTGAACACCCCCAAAGCCCTAAAAACACTTTAATAGAGAAAAATCACATCGTTTGTATAAAATAAAGACCTACCATATGTGCACCCCCCGAGACTCATTTAAAACTAACATTTCCAAAAATGATCCCCCCAAGACAAATTTTTCAACATTTCTATATTTTAGGTTTAAAAATGATAAATTGAGAAGAACTAACCTGAGACTTCACGGGTCGATGTCCTGCTCTCGGAGGCATGATCACGATCTCACAATGAACATTTTGACTGTACTCTCGTAAAAATGGTTACCGTGGGTCCCAGAGCTCAAAAACCACCAAATCAACACACGTAAATGAATAGGAAAATGAGCTTGTTATATATATATATATATATATATATATATATTCTAATCTTGTTTTGAGTGTTTTTACATAGAGTTGGAGTGCCAACGAAGGTAAGTTCTTATCCTCACGCAAATGGTAAGTCCTCATTTCATTTTAATTTAGTATTTATTTTTCGATTTATTTTATCTATCTACACTTGAGTCCCTTTTTCATTTTACAAATAGTAAGAATTTGGATGGCGACATTTTGGCACACGAGCATGTCAGGTATATCTTCTAACTCCCCATTTTGGGACCGCCATGTTACTCGAACCCATCATTTTATGCCTCTTCTTGGCTAAAATGCTTCTCCGAGAGGGCAATATGTACATACCCAAAATTGTATGTACTGTACAGTTGGAAATTGGTTACGAAAACCCCAATGATGATTTAGATCTCTTCGCAAGGTGTTTAGAATCTAGAAAATCTCACCAAGTATACATTTGCATCCTAAAATGCCTTATCTAGCCTCCGCATGCTTTGTTTTGACCTCTTCCCCCTTTTTCCTTCCATTTTAGTCTTTAAGTTACAGAACCACCACCCTGCCTGGGAGGTGGTCCTGTGACCACCTCCCAAGATAGGGCAGCGGTCTTGTAATTACCACCCTACGCAGGGCAGTGGTCTTGTGCATGTTTTCCAGAACGTTCTAAAAATTTTGTCAAACGTAAAAAATCAATTTGCATCCACATTTCTCAACCAATCTTGCTTGCATTTATGTTTTGGACGCCTGGTAAATAGTGATTTCTCTTTGTTTATATTAAAAGAGATCAATTCAAACTTACCCTATGGTAAATCCAAATGCTATAAATACCCAGCTTGTTTACAAGAAAATGGCCCCTCTCCTTCTATGAATTATTATTCAATGTGTTTTGAAGTTCTTCCATAAGTTTTAATAGGGTTAGAGTTTACATGAATTATCACCTCTCCTTTCTTGCTTTAGAGATCATTTGATCTTCATACTTTCATTTTACTCCATTGCTGTCCCACACAGTCAGCTTAGCATAAGATAGTTTCAGTTCTAGATTAGAGTTCATTTTGATAATCTTAGAGTTACAGGTTGTTGTTTTGTCACAAGAAATAGATCCCAGAATTCTTGGTATATTTGCGTTGTATCCCTGTAATAAATCTTGCTAGGAATTGCATAGTCAAGCTCTGTTCACTTGCACTATCCCTCTCTTACTTACATTGTATTCGGTTTATATCCAAAGCTGCCATTGTTCGAGTATCTTCTTCTGCTGACGCTATCACATTCACACTTTTCTAGATTCACGAGAACACAAAGGAACAAAGAGATCACACTGAGGGGACAAGTCACGACACAACTGGATTTACCACTGTTCTATAAACTCCAGGTTTGAGCTATCAAAGTTGTAGTTACAATATATCAAATAGAGTAGCAAATCATTTTATTTTAGTTAAAGCTTTCTTTCAATATTGGGGAAGTTGTGGGGAATGATATTTTCTGAGAAACTATGATTCGTTCCTCACTTCTGAGGTAAGATTGGAAGTCTTTCGATTAAACTAGTTAGTTATTTAAATATTTAGGATAAATTCACAAGTGCACAGGCAAAATAGCTATATCAGGCTAACTTGCTTGTTTTAATTCTATTATTAGATTAATTGTCCATTATCTGAATATATTAGAATAGCTTCTCTTTTAATTTCATTCAAATACGCATCATTGAAAATACAAAAATAAAAGAAATATAAGCATAGTGTAGATATATCTTTCATAGTTAGTTTACTCATTTCAGTTAAAGTTGAATCATCTTTTGCATGACAATTACGGGACCTAGAGAGCCCAGGATTACGTATTCAAACCGGTAGTACCTCATCCAAATCTCTTCACAACATTAACAGATATAGATCAAGGGCTTAGGATTCAGGTATTTCAAATGAAAATAAACCTACAAGCAATTAGTGAAAAATTGAGACAATTGAATATTGAAGATGACAAAGCATACACATTCTAGTCGAGTCAACCCAACTATAGATTGCCTTGATAGGATATCTGCATGACCATACAAGAACCCGAAAGAGAACAAATATTTGGTTGTGATCCATTAGTTCCATAGCCAAATGTAAGAGACCTTCTCATTGACATAGACACATGCTTATGTATACAAGTTTCCAAAACACCCGTAAGGTATTCTAAGAAGATCACACAACTCCTGATATTAAACATAGAAGCTGAAAAGGCTTATGACTATTGGATAGTCGAAAGAAGAGATTGATTCTTCACATGACCATAACAGTTCAAAAAAACCACAAACTCATGGTTGTGATCCCTAGGTCCCACAACCCAATGGGCCTGCTAGTTAGTTAAGTATTGACACTAGTTTATGCACACTAGTATTTAGATCCTCACCACTCCCGCCAGATATCATAATGTAATTTTCCACATTAAACATAGAAGCCAATCAAGCCATCATTTTTTGGGATAGACTATAAAACCACCCATAGTTTCTTATAAGTCCACTACACCTCTCACTACCATTTTCCATGACCTTGTCTGGAAATATACATGAAGCACCTATAGGTCACTTTCCACGTATCCAACAGCCAATATATAGGATATCGATAGAGCTCAACATTGATTGGAGCCTTGACGAAGCGGTAATTATATTAGAATGATCCATTACACCAATTTGGGTTAGGAGAGCTTTCTTTGCCTTAGATTCACATATCCCTTTATTGCATGTTGAGGATATAATATTTCTCAACTAGTTTGTCTCGTATCCACATACATTCCATTTCCACCGTCTGTCTTGCACGACCTCGGGGAGGTCGGTATGAAGAAGAAATACTTATAGATTCTCATGCTCGTATGTAACTTTTCTATCATACAGTGACCATGAATCAGATGAGAGAGGTAAAGGGCCCATGGGATCAGAAATAAACAACAATAACCAAGAGAAAACAAATTGGTCCCTGATCCTTTAACTACTAGAGTTTCTATGATAGAAGAAAATCATGTTATTGAGTGGTGTGATAAATGTTTCTTACCACATTCCCCATGTGATCTTAATGAATAAAGTGAAGAGGTTGATGATGATGCTACTTTTGGTAATATGTGCAGGATGGAATGTTGTGAAAGTCCACAACAAGGAGCTACTTCTACTGAATTGTTGAGTGCTAGGACTGTGGAATGTTTTGGGATTGCATAAACTAGGTATCTCCTCTTCCTTCTACTAGTAATCTTGAATTTGATATGGTCTAAGATTTTGACTTTCCCAATCATGATTTTGAATATTTAAGGGCATTGATGAAGAAATATGATGGTGGAATTCCTTCTAAGGAGGATAGATAGTTATTAATGAATGCAGTGGTGGCCTAGGAGAAAGAATATAATCTAAGAAATATGATCTGTAAAATGGGAGGGCCACAGCCCAAACCAAAGAATCCCCTCCTCACTAATATCCCAAAGGATCCCCAAGAAAGATGTGCCAACAAAAATCCAGCTAATTCCAATAAACCTAGTAACCCTGCCCAAGCCATGAAGAACCTCATACCACAAGAAAAGTCAATTACCCTACCTCTCAGTATAGCCTTACCCAAGTATACCCCTTGCAATATGGCTCAAATTTTGAGCCAGATCAAGGTCATTGTACCCATCATTGAGTTGCTTAGGATCCCTAAGCACAGAAGAAGAGAATTTGAGTACTTGGGATTTAAGGAGGAGGTAGTGGCCCCAGGAAAATATGTTAACAATCTTGATATTCCTCCTGTTATTGAAGAATTGGAAGTGCCGCAGACATTGGAAAATTTAGGGGAATCCCCTGAAGTATATCTAGGAACCTCCCTTATTGAATCTCAACTTGATGTTGATCCCTTCTATACTACTTTGATTATTAAAGACATGCTTGTTCATAATTGCATGTTTGATTCAGGAGCTTCATGTAATGTGATGCCCCTTGAAGTTATGAATGATTTGGATATCAAAGTAACAACAACCTTTGGAAAGTGCACTTCCATGGACTCAAGAGAAGTACCAGTAATTGGGTATGTTAAATGTTTAGTGGTGCAATTAGCAGCTTATTCTGTAAGTATTTAACCATGAATGTAGTCATTGTGGATTGCCCTACTAAATGGGGTATGATGTTATCAAGGAAGTGGGCTGCTAGTGTTGGTGGAAGTGTGCAGATGGATATGTTGTATGCCTCCATATCAAGTTATATGGTGATAAAAATATGTTGCATCTGATTGAAGATCCTGACAATGCTTCTTATGAAGTGTTATATGCAGATGTGGATGTTAATAAATTTGTTGGCTATGTGGATTTTGAGGAACATAGTATTAATAAGAGTAAGTGTCTTGAAAAAATTTGTTCTCCCTGACTTTGATGTTTGATGGAGCTTGCTCTAGCTTGGAAAATCATGCTAGAGTTGTCCTTATATCTCCAATTCAAGATATTTTTAATTTCTCCTTCAAGCTTAAATTTGAGTGCACAAATAATATTGTAAAAGTACAAGGCACTACTTTTGGGATTAAGGATTGCATGGAGGTATGGTATAAGGGACATAATTGTTAAAGGAGATTTGGAGTTGGTGGTCAAACAAGTTAGAAAACGTATGCTACAAAAATCAAAGGATGAAACAATATAAGCATGCAGTTTGGGATTTTATTGAAATGTTTGACTCCTTTAATATATTGTATCATGACAGAACTCAAAATGTTGTGGCAGATAGGTTGGTGGTGTTTGGATCTAGGTTTGAAAATTGTATTGTTTCTCCTTATTGTGATTATGATATTGAAGTATTGTCAAGACCATCTATTCTTGATAATGTGAAACATTTGAAAGTATTTGAAGATGATGCCCAAGTTTAGAGGTTTTTTCGAGAATGAAGGATAATTTACCAATCAGTGCATGGATTGGGAACCAATGGTTTTTATTTGTGATGGTAAGGAAACCCTATTTGGAAAGGATATAATTCAATTGAAAACCAACACAATTCCCAGAGGGTTGGTGGCTTTAGAGTCAAATTTTGATAATGTTGATAGGGTGGTTCATAGACACATCTCTTCTTCAAGGGATGTTGAAGAGTTCAATATAGGAACTGAAGAGAAACCTAGAAAGGTATGGCTAGGAAGTAATTTGAGTAAGGAGGAAAAGCAATCCTATTTTGAGTTGTTAAAGAAATACCAAGAATGCTTAGCATGGTCTTACTCATAATTGAAATCATATATGGAGGATCTATTTCAACATAAAATACCTTTAGAACATAATGCTAAACCATTTAGGAAAAAATAGAGGCCAATCAATCCACTTCTTTCCCTCAAGATGCAGGAAGAATTGAAAAAGTTAAGGGATGGAGGGATAATACAACCAACAATATATTCTTCATGGGTGGAAAACTTAGTTCCAAAGAAAGAAAAATGGAGACATAAGGTTGTGTGTGGATTTCAGGAACTTGAATAAATCCTCAATTAAAGATAATTATCCATTGCCTAACATGGATAACATGCTACAATTGGTCACTGGAGTCTGGTTGTTTTCTACATTGGATGGATTCTCAGGGTATAATCAAGTGGTTGTAAAGCAATCAGAGTGAATTAAAACTACTTTTACCACCCCATGGGGTACCTATGTGTATGTGAGAATGCCTTTTGGTTTGATGAATGCTTGAGCCAAGTTCCAAAGAGAAATGGATGTTGCATTCTCAGGTTACATTAATGAATTTATTGTAGTTTATCAGGATGATGTGACAATATTTTCTAGAAAGATAAGTGACCATTTGAAACATGTGGAGAAGATGTTGATAAGATGTAGAGAGTATGACATTTCATTGAATCCTAAAAGTGCCATTTTGGGGTTCAAAAGGAAAAGTTTTGGGGCACATTGTGTCAAAAGAGGGGGTCATGATTGATCTTGAAAGGGTGGAAGCAATTGACAAAGTCCCTGTCCCAAAAAATAAGAAAGGGATTCTCATCCTTCTTTGGTCAAATAAATTTCATTAGGAGGTTCATTTCTAACTTTGCTGAAATGACTATCCCTATTACAAGAATGTTGAAGAAAGACCATATTATACATTGGGAAGAAGAAGCTCTTCAAGCTTTCACTGGAATAAAAGAGGCATTGAAAAATTCCCTAGTCTTGGCACCCTAGATTATAAGAAGGCTTTTCAGATATTCTCCTTTACATCTGAAAACACCATTGCATCTGTATTATTACAAAAGGATGAGGAAGGAAATGAAAGGCCTATTTCCTTTTTCAGTAAAGCCTTACAGGGGCTGAACTAAAGTATACCATCATGGAGAAGCAAGATTTTTCTTTGGTGAGAGAAAATAAATTTTTTAGGCCCTACATCTTGAGCTCCAAAATTGTAGCATATGTTCCCCACACTATGGTCAAGGACATCTTATCAAAGATGGAAATTTATGGCAAAAGGTGTCATTGGGTGAACAAATTACAAGAATACGATATGGATATACAAACCAACAAGATGGTTAGAGGTCTAGGCCTTACAAGATTGATGGTAGAGAGTAACCTGTAGGTAATGCAAATTAACGAGATTGAGGAAGGAACTATGGATGTCCTAGAAAAATTAATCAATTCCACATGGTATAAGGACATAATATTTTACCTTAGGAATTTGGAGTGTCCTGCCATTTGGACAAAAATCAGAGAAGGACACTCAAATTGGCCTCCGGAAATATATCATAAATTATTATGGGTTGACTTGGAAGAATCCTGAAGGGGTTCTTTTGAGATGTATCATAGAAGAAGAAACTCCCAAACTTATTGTAGAATTTCATGGGGGAGTATGTGGAGGCCACTTTCTGGGAGAGTGACAGCTCACAAGATCTTAAGGGTAGGTTACTTGGTGGCCCACAATTTTCAAAGATGCAACCTTGTTGGTTAGGAAATGTGAAAGTTGTCAAATTTTTCAGAGAGAATGAAAGCTTCAGGTACTCTACCCTTGCAACTAGTGTCAATAGAAGCTCATTTTAAACAATGGGGCATGGAATTTATTGGAGAGATTTTAGATCCCTCAAGTGCAGGGCACAAATGGATATTGGTGGCCACATATTATTTTACCAAATGGGTTGAAGCTATTCCCACTAAAAGGAAATTCACCAAATTTTCATGGATTTCATCTTGAATCATATAATTTGTAGGTTTAGAGTACCTTGACAAAAATAGTTGTTGATAATGCTATGAGCTTTAGAGCTAAACCACTGGTAGCTATGTGCCAATAATATGGGATAAATATGACGTATGAATCTAACTACAATCCACAAGGGAATGGTCAAGATGAGTCAAGCAATAAAAATCTGCTCAAGATAATTAGGAGGACATTGGAGATTAACAAAAGAAAATGGGGTGAGAAGTTGAAATTTTCTTTATGGGAAGATAGAATTACTACCAAAAGGGTTACTGGAAAGAGTCCATTTGAATTATTTTATGGAGTCTAGGCTCTTTTACCCTACATATACAATTATCTTCTTATCATTTCATACAATAGCTTGAGGATGAAGAGGTGAACCCCTATGAAGCTAGGATTAATCATATTGTGGAGTTGGATGAAGAGAGAAGAGAGTCTCACCAAAGACACCTTAAGTTCAGAGAGAAACTCAAAAAATATTTGATAAAAAGGTGACTCCTAGAAATTTTAATGTTGGAGATCTTGTTTTTTTATGGGACAATAGACATGAGGATAAAGGAAAACATGGTAAATTTGATGCCTTGTGGATGGGTCCTTATTCTATTGACATAATAATTAGTGAGCACACCGTTTTCTGAAGGACCTAGATGGAGATTTTCTTGAATTTTCTATTAATGGCAGGCATCTGAAGCACTTTCTAGAGTGATTATAAATAAGGTACGTATTCTTGTACAATGTATAGCCCTTTTGTTTTGTTTGTGCCTTTGTTTTTGTTTTTTTCCTTTTTTCTTTTATGGTCTTGTTGATCAAGAATTTCGCACTTGTTACTGTCCCAAGTTAATGCACCAAACTAAACACAAAAACCACTGAAAACTCCAATGAAATAGATACACTGATGGACAAGATCCGAAGATGTAGACAGATGAGGAAGCCGATGTAGATAAGATGGCGCACACGAGTAATTATGCACAGTAGATCCAAGTAACCTGCGAGACACCGATGCTTGACAGAAAAAGACCACGTTAAAAGATATTTAGGTGGACTGCCCAAGAAGCGGGTCCGGGAAGTGATAAGCTCCCTCGGCGGATGTCAGTCCATGCTTTCAATTAAGTAAAGAAGCATACATGATAAAAGATGTACGTACAAGACTAGATTTTCTGATCAAAGTAATAAACAAAATCTAAACAATGAGCAGAGAAAGCAACAAAAAATAGGGAACTGTGAAAACAAAGCTGGATTTGTGTTACCTGTGTCCTTTTACCTGTCCACAGGATGATCGGCGTCGATTATGTAGAATCGTCTGTCGATCGGTTCGAATCGGCGTCGCTTTGACATAGATCGGCGTCGATCGACATAGATCGGCGTTCTCGACATAGATCAGCGTCGATCCGAGACAAAGTGCAAGAAGATTTGGAAATCGAAAAACAAAGGAAAGATCGTCAATGTCTGCTGGATCTGCAGAAGCCGGAGAGATACTGGCAAGGCTCTACCTCTTTGGATGCGAGAAGAGTCACCGAAAATCAATGGAGACGTGCGATGTTGATGTGATAAGAGTAGAGTAACGGTGCTCCTCTCAGGGATTGATTTGGACAAGATCCGCTCTCATTCGATAGATAATGTTCATACTTGATGCGCAAAAATCTCTTGTTCTCTCTCTTACAATCTGTGTCTCTTTCACGATCTGTCTCTCTCTCTGTTCTCCTCTCGGGCCCGAGTTCGGGCCTCTATTTATAATCGGTGCCACTCCGAAAAATTGGCGTCGACCGAGTACCGGTCGGCGCCGATCATGGAACAGACTCCCGAGACGGCCAAAAGGAGTGATTTCTAGAAAGATAAGAGTGATCCCTCCACCTCAAATATGGGAAATATCCCACTTTGGGAGGAGAAGAAATAGGGGGGATATATGGATAGAATAGATATGGGGTAGATAAGTGTTTAGGATACATGTGAAAAGGTGTAATTAAATAGTTAATATTTAATTACTCACGGAGTAAAACATAATGGGGAGAATTAAACTTAGGATAGGTGTTTAAATCACAAATTGAATAATACCCCAAGGGGATAGTGGTGATATAAACGTGCCTCAGGTTACCTGAGAGAGCAAATGCACACGAGGGACACTAAATTGGATAACAAATTTTAGGTGTCTACAAAGTGACTAATTGCCTTGGTATCTTGGTTTGTTTTTGTGTTTTTGGTTGGTTCACTTTGACCTTGTGCATGTTTTAAATTGACTTTGTAACCCAATGGATTTAGGAACTTGGTATATTCAGTGTTTGGTTTATATGGTTCTTGTGGAACCCATGGGGGGTGCCCATCCCCAAGTTAGATCCGGTGTTAGTGCTCGATTTGATCTCACCCTTTTATCTAGTGTATGCCTTCGAAAAATTCCTCTAACTAGTTTTCTCATGTGAAAAATATATGCTTGAAAGATATAGTCATGTCAAATGCAAATGAAAACCTTGTGTTTAGGGCATTGATCCTCTTTTTCAGTCGAGGATTGTGAAAGTGTGTCATTACTAAAAACCCCTATGAAATAGGTCAAAAAAACTATGTAAAACTATGGTTTGTCCCTTTCAAATGTTTCCCTTGTTGTCCCCAGTGTAAATTGTAGACTGTAAAAAATTCCATGACTTGGCGGGTATTCGAAGAAAAAAATTGAGAAGCCCCAGAAGTGAGGAACATCACAACGGAAAGAAGGAAGGTTATCCATGTGTCCCTTCGGTGCACCTTTGAAAAGGAAATAAATTGGGAGCCTCCAAGTTGTGAGGGTCAACCACATGGCTTAAGCGTGGTAGGGCAGCCCAAGTGGGCTGAAAAGCTAAAACAAAGGAAAAGAACACGCATGCCTCCATATGTCACCCAAGCACAACTTCAAAAGAGAATAAGTCTGTGGAAGGAAGGAAAGTTCCATGGAACAAAGAAAAGGCTCCATGAATGGATATTCATATATGTGCTACTCTAAGTAATGTTGTGAACTAAGGTAATAGTGAAAGGCGAGCTGCAGATCACAATGAAGTGAATCACATCATCCAAATGAGCTACAAAAGGTTTTGAAAATATGTGATACACTAAAGGATGGAGCAAACATGTGGCACGACACCATTGGATGTGTTGTGATGAGTTTATTTTATAAACAATGTTGATATCAAGCCCAAGAGTTTTGAATCCAAAAATAGAGGAGAATTGCATGAAAAAGGATAAAGAGTCGGTTGAGACCGATGAGATTGATTGTGGAACTTGGGAAATGATCATAGACAAGAATTGAAGATATCAAGATGAAAAAATTGAATTGTAGAATTGTAAGTAAGGCCATGGGAATAAAAGTAAATAATGGATCAGTGTATGGATGTATCAAATAGGAGGACCTTGATATTTGTTTCCCCTAAATCATTCTTTTATCTTATTATAACTATTATCCTTGTTTCATGAAAATTGAATATCACTTTGAAGCAGTTTTAGACATAAATCAAAATTGGGGTTCTATAGGGGCCCCAACCCATGATGAAAAAGGTTACATACATATTTGGAAACTACATAAAAAGAAACAAGAAAATAAAAACACTCATCCATCCACTACTCCTACTTTGAAATCTCCTCCAAATGGGGGATCTTGTTCAACATCTTGTTCTTCCTTGATATGAACTCATTTGAACCCTAAGCTATCTGAGCAAATACAACTGACCCCGCCAAATTTTGAGACATCCCCATCTCCATCAATGACTCAATAATCATTCTAGGACCATCCATAATATTCCCCAGCTCAATCTTCTTTTGATAAGAAGATACCTAGTCTAAAAGGTTTGAACCACCTTGTAGGAAATGTTGTTTTCCCTTTTTCCTTGTAAGAAGTGGATTGACTAGGAGTGGAATGAGGGGGAGCATTTGGAGTGGCTAGAAGAGAAAGCACTGTGACCCATGGACTTGATGGAGTAATAGATTTATAACTAGACTCACCCTTATGCCTCCTCATGAAAGGTGGATGCTCTCTTGGTAGAGGAACATGCCAAGGTCCCGATATCCATCACGAGAATCCTACCGCACTAGTTGAATGGAAGGTTGGAGAGTAGACTTTCCATTGCCCTCCTTGGTGGCAGATAATGATACTTTGGAACATTGAGGAGATGAAGGCTCTACTTCTTCTTCATCCAAAATAATAATTGGGGGTTGAGAGCTTGATTCCCCCTCTTCCTTCTTGAGGATGGTGTTGGTATGGTGGATGGTTGGGATGACACAGGTCTTACTTGATCTTTTCTAGAGAAATTATTCTTTGCTCTAGTTCATACACTTTATGAGAAATGATAGGTATAGTATCAATGGAATTCTTATCGTAAAACACGCATGACTCCTTGGGAATCTCCTTCAACATTATTTTTCATCACATAGGAAGGTAGACTCATAGTCACCACCTCTGTCACAATAGGCCTCCTTTCAATCCATAATTTCTTCAATTATTCTAGGGTTTTCTGATGTTCCCACTAGAAGAGATGGTAATACATGGATTGGAAGGCTGAGAAGACAAGATTGATCCTAGTTACTCTCAAAAGGAGTGAGATCCAAAATTCACGATATGTCATGGGCCCTTTGTTGTCCCGTGGTTCCGTAATTTCAAACAAGCCCTCGACAAAGGCCTCATCCAGACTAGTTAGATCGAAGATTTGGTTTAAATATTCCAAGGATATTTCTTTTAATCTAGTTACCACAGCCACACTCATAATTCTACTAGAAAAGAGCTCATAATAATTCTTCACGTTTAGGATGGGAGAAATAATGCATATTGGGGAAAAAATAGAGTTGAATTTATAATGAGAATGGTGCAGACAAGTTGAGTCGAGAAGAATCACTACCATCAAATGAAGAAAGATCTTTCACTCAGCTCACACGAGGGAAATAAATTTGAGGGAGATCGACATCATGAAACAAAATATGTTTGATTGATGTGATATGATCCATGTGAGGATATTCAGCTCTAAAAGACATGAATACTTGCTCAAAGTTGATCCTCAAAAGGTGAAAGGGATTGCACATCACATCAAGCCATCTGGAGGTGGTACATGAATTACCCAAATACCTCTTGCCCGCTAAAAGGGAGAAACAATGACATGGCATCCCTTCATATCTCGAGGAAGTGAAAACGTGAATAACTCATTACTTTTTGACTGGAAAATTAGAGAAGAATATTCTCTTGGAGATTCATGCTTTTGGGGGAAATGGATAATGAGTGAATGAGTGAAATTGTATAAATGTGATGAGAACATTCTCGTATAAAGGGGTTTAAAATTTTCTAAGCTTTTAGAGAAGAAAGTAGAGAACCTATTTGTATTTGCTAAAAAAATGAACCAATCTGAGATATCCAAATTGTTATTCATTTATTCCCAAGCCTTCTTGCCAAGATGATTGCATTGTCATCATTTGAAAATATTGAGGTCATATTTGTTGTGTCCCCTTATTGAAGAATTGGTGTTTCTTGAATTAATTTTCATGTATTCTCATGAGCACTGTTGCTTTGTTCAAGATGAATTATTTTGAATCGATTGTCTGCATTTCTGTTGCAATATTATGCTAATTAATCTCTCTGAATTACATAAAGCCTTAGTTAAAATAGTGAAAATTTGGTAACTACAATTACATGATTGATGGATCTTTCCTTCATGATGTGGTAAACGGTTTTAAAATCAATTTGTATCTGTTTGATCTAAGATCTTTGTCAGTTCTTGAGTGTATCTAGAGTGTATTTGATAAGAGATTGTTAGTATTTTGTTGAGATTTTGTCATGATATTTTGTGTTTGAATTCTCAAATTTTGTGTGAAATCCTGTGTTCTTGGGATTCCATGAATATAAACCTTTTGGTTAAAGGAATGCTTTGCACTGTGATCCATATTTTATATCAAGAATAATTTTCTATGGTATTTGTAAGGTTCATTTTAGGTTTTTCATATAATCAACTTTATCCTGCTTAACTTCCCAACAATACATCAAAATTACAACCAATAACCATCGATCTACTTGAATTACCCCTATTTACACTGTTCATGTATAAATACAATGGAGATTTGTTAAATTTGTTCACCCTTTATCCAAAGTATGCAAGAGAAAGTTGGAATTATGACTTTCTTTAGTAACCGAGCCTTCTTTAGAATATATCTGCATTTTCTAGTGTGACAAATCATGAGAGTTAGATAATTTTTGTATTGACCATGTCTTCTTGAGGCTATTTTTCACTTCCCTAAGAAAAGGAGTCCAAATATTGTTGTTCTATCCATCGCTTTTCACAAATACAGGTTATAAAATGGGTCCTCTCACCCTAGTTTCAGGTAGAACCTAAAGTAGTAGGGTAGGTCATACCCTTAGTGAGGTGTTATCCAACATTCCCCAAGTCGAGTGAAAAGAGGTTTTTAGATCCATCCTCGGCTACAAAATGACTCAAATCCTAGTCTATCTTCCTCTAAGCATATTGCTTAGCCTGTTGATGTTTCTCACTTACAAGGTGGGATTGATTTTGGTACCAACATGAGGCATATTTTAGCTTAAAAACACTTTAATGTACTTATATTATCCTTTTTATATTTTATCACATAATCGGTCTTTAAATCAATCAAAATCATCATTATGTTGCTTTAATCTTTCATTTTTATTAAGCTTTCAAAAATCACACAAGCAATCACCAACGATTGGCCTAAATCAATGGCGATTCTTGTTAAATTCATCTTTTTTAATATTTAGTTGTTTATCAACTTTTATCAAATCTTTTGTGTTTAAAATTGTTGTTTCCAAGTATGGCTCTCTATTAGATAGCAATTTGTGGCCGTTCACATCTGATTACTAACATTTACAACCTTCCAATAGTTTGACATCCATTCTTCTGGGAAAATTATAACATTTTATATGAACTTACACTTTGCACAATCCATTTTGTTTGACACCAACCAAGACATTGAAGATCAATTTGAATTCCTTCACGAGATCAAACAAAAGATTGGAAAATTCTAGTACGACTACTTTGAATATGTCTAGATTGCATCTACCCTTACTTGGGCCACTTTTAAAGCTGCATAGGACCGGTCCATTCATTTGGATTTTTAGAGATTATCATCTTATATCTACATATCTATGCTTATTGCATATCTTTACAATATATCCTTATCATTATTGTCGATTCACTTAATTTTCTAAAAGTGAGATGGAATCCTCTAAGGAAGTCCCTTTGGATTCTTTGAATTTTCCTTTTCTGAGTATCTCACCTATCTATTTATCTAATCCTTTCTGTTTAGTGTCTTTGAGCATAGGTTACTTTACAGGACATGAGGACTTACATTCATTTGGACTTGATCAAATTCAATCGAATGTCGCCTTCACTATCAATCTCTGCAGTATTGGTAAACCCCACCATCTTCTCGAGTTTGGTTTTGTTTTATTTTTTTCACTTCATTAATTTAAAGTAGAAAGGTAAAAACATCTCTCGAATAGCTTGTCCCCACTTCTATTTCTATTCAACCTCCTACTTCCACTTTTCCACCTATTTCTATTGTTCTACTCCCACCAACCATTTCACTCCACCTCTTGTTTCTCACACATGGTAGGTTTCTTCCATTGGCACTATAGATTTAGCCTCCTTTATCAAGATCTCCAAGTTCAAATCCAACAATTGCAGAGAGGGCTACTTCTCGTGCATCTCCATCTTTGGATTCCACTTTATTACTTCACACTCCATTCGCACCCGCCATTTATGCTTACCCACTTCCTCCTAATTTTTTCACCCCTAAGCTTCCCATTTTCAATGGGCATGGTGACCCACAAGAGCATCTCGATATTTTCATGTGGCATGTCTAGATTTTGTAGATGATCATTTTCTTCTAGCTAATCTCTTTCCTCATAGTCTTCACAATTATGCGATGCGTTAGTTCTATGACCTACCTATCCACTTGGTAACATATTTTATGCATCTAGCTGATGCTTTTATCACTCATTTCTCTATCAATATCGGCTCTAATATATCATATGCTCAACTCACACAACTTAAGAAAGGATCTAACAAACATCTAGCGGATTATGTCTTGCAATACAAAAACAACTTAGCTAAGATGTCTAATGTACTTGCAGACTCTGAACTTCAAGACCTATTTATTCAAAGTCTATTGCCACCTCTCCAGGAGAGTGTTCTCTTTGAGACATCTCCATCATTTGATCAACTATGTCATACTCTTAAGCTATGCGAAAAAAAAATATTATCTATAGGAAAGCTTAAGTATCAAGAGAAAGCTTCATCTTCTATGTGATTTCAAAGTAAATCAACTTACAAACCAACCGCAAATTTTTTTGAATCTAAATTCATCATCAACGTTGTATCTAATACTAAAGAACTTCAATGGAAACCACCTAAGTATACATATACAAAATTAATTGTTGCTCCACATATTTTACTTCCACAACTTGTTAAGAACAACCTTATTATGCTTCCTCCACTCAATTTAGATCCATCTCACCCTAAAGGTCATAATTATGATGAAAAAAATAAGATGCGACTATCATTAATGTGTTGGACATTCTACAGATCATTGTTTTAAACTTCACAATCTCATTCAAGATCTAATCGATAATAATGCAATTGAGCTTCTAGAGCCTACGAATTCTACACCTATCAATGAAAATCATAAGCTCAAGATCTTTAACAATCCTCTTCTAAAACATGAAAAAAAAGCAACTGAATCCTCGATGAATCATACATATCATGCAATGGCCTCCTCCTACATCAGGGGCTCTTGATTTTCTAGTTTCTCATACTAAGACATCCCCACTACTTATTACTTTATTTGATTATGACTATCACACTACATTCTCTTATGATCACTTACACATTAGTGCTTCTATTGATCCAATTATATCAATAAAAATATATTTTATCCATCATGGCGCATCAACGCGTGTTCTATCACACTTCTTGTTGCTATTGGCTATCCACTCTCACAAATTTCATATCCAGTTCCTAAATCATATGGCATTATCAAGATTCTAGTCACTGTTGGTCCTCTCACCATGCTTTGTGCCTTTTCTTTTGGAACCAACAATCAAAGGGTGTGACATGCTCTTAGGTATCAATTGGATTCACGTATCCAAATATATCATCTCTTTGAATCACTTATGTTTGAAATTCATTCAAAAAATAAAGTATTTTCTATTAATGGTGTGCCTCTATCTACACCATGGTCACAAACTCCTCTTTAGGTTTTCATTGTGTCAACTTCAAGCATCTAGGTCCCCGCAACCTCTTGAAACTAAAGCACAAACTACTCCTAGATTTCTTGTTCACGCATGGCCTACACGGTCTCATTAGACTACCATCCCATCACACCATTCTGGGTCTACCATACATACAACACCTTTTTCTTGGTATACATCACCTATGCATTTTACTTCACATAGGTGTCCATCACCTCCATGTTTTACCTCACATAGGTGTCCATCACCTCCGCATTCTATTTCACATAGGTGTTCATCACCTCCATGTTCTGCTTCACATAGGTGTCCATCACCTCAACATTATGTTACACAAATATGTCCACCACCTACATAGTATACTCATTGGTTGCATGCATATAGGATTCATTCACCTACACAACGTCTATCTCATATACCACCACTCTTAGAGCATGATCACATGCCTTTATCTCCACAAGCATTGGGTGGAGGACCCTTGTCTTTCACTTTTATCGGATAACACATTCATCATCACACACTTTGGGGAATCACACTAGTTATTCCCCCTTCTCGCATCAACGCATGTATTATATTCTCATTATTTCACATTTAGTCTATCATACACAATGCACACATCTTGGTACATTAGTTTTTTCATTACTCGATGATGGAATCTCATCTTATAGTTAACACTTGACCGTGAGGGAATTCTATACCCATGATCCTCACACATTACACACTACACTACACTACACATTACACATTACACTACACACTATACATTACCCACTACATGTTTGACACATTGCGTTCTTATCACATCTATTTCTCGTAGCATATGCTCTACACATTCACAACATATCTTTTTGACATCTAATTCCACATGTTGTGGTCATTACCCTATTACACACTCTAGTTCCATGGTCCATACTCGAATGTTGAGGGTCTACATCTAAAATGAACCTCATCACACTCACTTGTTCACTTATGCTCCAACACTCTATGCTTTAACGATCACATATTTCTAATACACACAATTCAAACCATTTCCCGATGACACACTCTTGTTCTACAATTCATTCTTGACTACTGAGGGGGCATGTATAAATGAACCTCATCTCATGCATACACATCCACATCCACTCAATGGGTACACTACTCCTAGCATTCACACTTTGCATTCCATTCCATCTCATCCATAGAATATTGCATATCTTAGTTGTATTTACTATTGCTTTATTATGATTACATGTACACTTTATTACACATGCTAGATAGATACCTTATATGTCATTATATTTTTCCATACACACATACACATTCACTTGATTTCTAGTTGTGATCAAAGATTCTACAGATCTATACACATGCCATGATACTTGATGCGTACTCTTAGCGAGTCCCACAACGCCTTCTTGAGGGCATCCAATTTTGTACACTATAGGTGCTATTGTTTTATGTTTCATAAAGCACATTACTTTATTGGATTATACATGCCTTGGCATACATTTTGTTTTTCTAACATGATAATGGGTGCTCTATGTGCAATATTTTTCTTACATGTCTATTTTCTTCCATGGTTGTCTGTTACATTTCTTGTCATTATTTTCCATTGTTTATGGGCTTTTCCCTTTGTCTTGTGTACACATTATCTACTTTCAGCCATCTCGGCCTCAATTTTCTTACGACATCATGAGTGATGTCCCATGTTTGAAACCCACTTTTCGTGGTCTACATTGTCTTCTTGTGTATTATCTTCTTGTGTCTTAGATTACACATTGTCTTCTTGTCTGCTAGCTTACATTTTACACATGTTTTTGTCTTGTTTGTACTAACACTTGTTTCCTAGCCACTTTGTTTGTGTGTTCCTTGGTTCATATCAAGCACACTCCCCCCCCTTTGTAGGGCATCGGTTTTAGCACACCGGTTGGTCCTCCTTTTAGATGCATACTCCTCAAGAACGACACATGCACCCCAAATGAGGGGGCATAATTTGGCTAAATAAGTCACCCTATACAATAGTCTACGATTCTGATTCAACACATCTCAATATCGGTGCAACGCACTCATTAACATCATACATGGCTCATAAATTGACTTGGGTCCTTACTACATCACATACACTAGTGCCTGACCAGACAAGAGCACTGGGTGCCCCTGACCCTTCCTAGACGCTTGTGACTAAGGGTAGTTACACAAAATTCTTCACTACAATCCATTCTACAACACTTCACAAAATGGATCTTACAAGGCATATAGTCCTTAGCACATAACATACAACATTTTATTTTTTTTCGGCATTGGGTCCGAATCGGTCGAATCTGGATTGGATTTGTACACACCATATACAATGGTGTTTCATACATTGGTAAGTAGTTAAAGGTTGGAGGATGATACCCGACTTTTATCCCTACAATTCTTCCGATTCTTAGTGTGATATCACCTTAAAACTTACATCCGACACAACCGTCGTGATATCACCTAAAAAAATCTCTCTTCTACATCATCTATAAGACCCTTTCTATGCTTTTTTCCTCATCATGATCAGGTGCACATGTTCATTTTTCACATTTTTACATGATGTATTACATACATTTTAATCATATATATCCATATTTGACTATTTGTTTGTTCTTCTCTTTTTTGCAAGTTCGTCCTTATGTGAAGCGGTAGAGTCAACAACACACACAACATCAATCATTAAAATAATCGACATCAACAAAAAGTACAATGGAAACATTTAAACATGTGTTTCTGCCCTAGGGTCATCATCATCATCACTTTTTGCACTTTATCCTCTCTAGTTTCCACGCTTCACATTTTTATCACTCCACACTTTTTCCTTGTCTCTCGGCATGCTTTTGCCATCGATCTACATGTTATCAAGTACACATCTCTTATCTAATTTATTTTATCGATATTTCACTCAACATCATAAAATGGAGGAAAATGTAGACACAAAATCACACACTTTGGGTGATTATCTAGTCTTGATTGCATACTATGATTCATATAATTCCTAAGTAATAAAAGTAATAATTAACCCATGTCTTTGGCCATATTTTCTTTCTTTCTACGTAAAATTTTGGTCTTACACACCTCCTTTCTTAGTCCGACATTCGACCCTTTAGTTTGTTTGAGTCGAAACAAGCACCTAGCTAGACGCTAGCTCAAGGCACCCCATCCCCTTTGGGTGCCCCGACATCTTTGTACTTTATTCACATATTTCGAGTCCTTTTTAGTCATTTGAGAGTCTTATATTATTGGTAGTTGGGTCTTTTTGGGGTTAATTATGAAATTCAAGAAAGGGAATCATATAAATATAAATTTATGTGACCATAATAAAGGACCGAGAACTAAGAATTAGCTATCACCACCTAAGGTTGCATCCAAAGGCTATTTAAGATCATTCAAGCATCCATTCAAGGGAAAGGGATCTGTATTATTTTTCATACACTTCATATGATGGTAAGTCTATTCTATTCGATGCACACATCTACTTACATTTTCTACATCTAGCTATCATCGTTCGCTATTAAGTGTGAAACGTATAAGAGCCACCTAAGGCATGATTCCACACACACACACACACATCTACAACTACATTGGATCTGAAATGTAGTGCAAGGATCAGTTGTAAGTTCACTCATTTGATAGATGAGGATAGTCTGACCCCTCATTTGAATTCTTTTCCTTTTGGGATTTGATGCACTTGTGAGGTTTTTACAGGTTATCATCGACATTAGCGATCAATGTATGAAATACTAGTGATAAGAAGTGAAGGACAATGAACATCTCACAACTTTGTGAAGGAGGTTTTTTTAGGGTTTTAGCAGTCACTAGAACCCAAAGCAAGTCTACGGCACCTGCAAGCACCCCTATCCCTTTCTAGACACCCCCACTCTGGAAGATCATCAGCTTGCATATTTTTTTAAGGCTCCATATGACAATTATCACTCTCTTTTCATCAGGTTAGCACTTTGGCATAGTCCAAAATTGGTTACAAATCAGCTAAGTCTTTTTACTCCTTCTTTGCAACTAAGGTTTCTTATTTACTAGCTTAATTTTCTTGGATCATATTTATTCTTATCGCGGATTCATTTTATTGCTACATTGCAATTAGTATTAGGCATCTATTCATTCAATATTTTCTTAATCAAGTAGTCGCATGACTGTAGTGTTCTATAGAATAAATGATGGCATATAAAGATTATATATCCACCATAAAAGTTAATTATTTTTCATATTTGGCTACCACATATTCATAGGCGTGGTGCCTTCCTATTACCATGCACCTAACAATTCCCCCATTGGAGTAGAGTGGTAACCATGTCTACCTCGATCATTATATCAATTTGAGCCTTAATTTTTACTCTTATATAGTCTTATTGGCATCATATTGTACCCTTCCTTCTACCTATGGTAAAGTTTTGGAGAAATACACAACTAATCATATTGATAAATATATCTAGTAGAAACTATTTTTAACATCCTCCATTTGTGGATGTCATCGTCAAACTTTTCCAAAAGAATCTCTCAACATTTATATTTGAATTTCATCGACACCACCTCGTAAACAATTATATCACTCTAACCATGAGTGGAATATTCCTAGCTTATGTGGTATGCCTTTTGTTTATACCCTATTTATATTATGTGAAATCTAATTTAGTGAAATGAGTACACTAAAGGATGTAAGAATTAGCTACAAGAGGTTATTATGATTAATTAACTTCCAACATTAATTAATAATATCATAACATTGTAGTAATACTTGTAACCAATGTAATAAAAATATATAAACTTGAAAACGGAAGAGGATGAGTACACTTACATTATTACGGATGGTTTTAGGAATTAATGGCTATGTGGACTACTATAATAGGGAGATCTAGGGCTGGTGACACTTTGTTTCTAGAAATTATGACTAGAAATTGACTTGGTATAGTACCATATACATCCGTAAAGGTTGTATCATATGGTATTTCCCCTTCTATATAGTCTTGAACATATGTGGATTATGGATTTGTAACTTCTTGAGATGGTCACCTACCTATAACTTTATATCACTATAAAAACTAATTTGAAACCATGCAATGAAGCTATCTAAATGTCCTAAATGAGGTTTCAAAACCTAACCATGGGTGGAAGCCCTTGTAAAAAAAAAAAAGGTTATGGGTAACCCCTATGTATCATCGACATTGGCATTACTCTAAAGAGGCCTAAAACCACACGTCCTTATCCACCTAGCATGAAAAATATGAATGAAAACAATTAGATTTGGTAAACTTCTTTGACAATTCTTGAGTTGAGTTTGGATCTTACTAAAATACTTGGAGAAGGATGTTTGAATTCTTGTAGATGATATGCGATGACTCCTTGACTTGGTAAAAGCTTTAAACCTATAGTGGTTTCTTCCTTAATGGCTTTAGATGTGCTCTTGAGATATTTAGGGAGTCTTTGGTGCCTTTTACAAGTGTTGGAAGTGAGTGTATTAATGTAGTGCCATAGGATTTATAGGTTAGTAAATGAGGTGGTGTTTAGTTTCTTATATAGGGTTATATAGGTGATTTATCAAAGAAAGTATGACTCAAAGGGATTAAAATACCCAACAAAAAATATGAAATTGAAATAAATGTTGGATAATATGTTGGTGTAAGACTTTATAAGTAATCCAGACTAGATATAATATTCTCGACTAAATCGTAAAACCTTTTCAGGGATGGAAAACATGCAATATGAAGTTTTCAACTTTTCAATTGATGTTTTTATATGAATTTTATGCATTATATTATCATATTTTGAAGACAAGTGAGTGTGTAAGGATAAAAAAACTAGACACAAGACCTTATAATGTCCTATAAAGGAGTCGAAAGGTTGTGTTTATCTTGATAGAGTGTATTTTCAAAATTGGCATTGTTAAAGAGTAAATTTCCAAATTTGAGTGTCTAATTTTGCCCCCTTTAATTATGAAAAGAAATCCAAATGGTTAAAGGAAAAAATACTTGAGTGTGTAGACACACTTTTTCTTCACTCAAAGTTTGTTTTACATAGTTCTATTATGTTGGTGTAGGCACACTCCACAATGAAATTTACAATATAGAGTGCAGTCAATGTCCATATTAAAGAATTGAATTTTAACTCAAATGTAAAATGTAATACGTAAGATTTACATTTTCATAAAGTGAAATGGAAAGAGATGAAAAATGGAAGGAATACACCTATTTTTTCTTATAGAGGAGAGTTCCATGTTCTTTGTTTGTACTTGAAGATCTGCACCATTGTGTTTGTTGAAGGATTGGGGGTAATCAGTCCCCAATTGTGCTAAGGATAAATGATAGTGTTGAGTACATGCAATCCATTATGAAGAGAGAATAAGAAGAATGAATTTTCAAAACAACCAGCTAAGGAATAAAACTGGGTATAAAATTCATTTAGAAACTTTGATATCTTCCCCTTTAGATGCAAGAAGAAAGGAAGGACTACCTAAAAAAACCTAACTACTTTGATACCTTCCATAACCACATAGACCACACTAATGTAGAGATATCTAGGCCCTATTCTGTAAATAAGAAAACATAATATAAAATAGAAAGAATTCCCCATGCCCTTCCCATGTGCCACAAAAATTAATAAAAATTGTAGTGTACTGAATGTAGATGAATCTTAGAGGCCCATGCCTCTAAGATTCCTGAAACTCTATTAGAAATTGAATGTCATGTTGATGCAATGAAGTAATTCATACCCTTGTAATTAATCTAGAATGAGTGGAGTGGATCTAAAACTATGTCGAAAAACCTATAACTCTAGTTGAAATTTTGATAATGCTTTGAGGAAGCTAGTATAACTAAACCTAGGAAAATATGTGTGAAATGGGAAAGATCATATCATATGGTCCTAACCAAACTATTTATTTTTGAATATATTCTTATTTTTCTAGATTTTTGTTCTTGGATGTGCTTGTGAGTAATTTTACCCTATTTATAATCATGTTAACCAAAAAATTCTTGTGTTTATTGTAGGTGTATAATATATCTAGATGAATTCTCCCTCTTTTTGGGGCATGTACGAAAAACATATTGAGCACTTGCTCAAAAGAATAGATGTATTCCCCTACACTAGATGCCTAAGAAGTTTTAGGATATTGTAGAATGCTAAATAGGTGGCCACCTTGTAGAATGTGCATGGTGGAAACCATTGTGCACAAAAAGAAATGATAGAAACATTGGTACTAATGCATGAAGGATAAGATAAGTACAACAATAGAAAATTTAGAAGCAAATAATGTCAAATAAAATACATTAAGTTGTAGACATGGTGTTGGACAATGTGTCGTGTTGTTTTCATTGATGTCAAGTGGCATTGATTTTAAAGGATGTCTTGAGTGCATGACGTGTCTAGTTGCATGGATAAGTGACATGGTGAGTTACATTGATAATGTCATGGTGCATATGCATAGTTCTTGCATGGTTCAAGTAATTAGGTGTCATGAATGGGATTCAAAGATTGTGTGAAGGTGGCTACATGATTTAACATGTTTAGGGTGACATTTAATAGGTATAATAAGGTCTATAAAGTGAAGAATAGGTCAGTTTTAACATGACATGTGTTGAAGGAAGACATTCTAGGCCTAGTACTAGACCTAATATATAACAAATAACATGGTTGCATGAAGTATGAAGTAGGGAAGTTCTGTTTAGGCATGTATAAGGTGTTTTAAGGTTGCATGTCAGGTGTAGAAATCATACAAGGTCGCAATTTTGATGTATGATGCATGTTTAAGGTTCTTTTGACGAAAAGAATTGAAGAAAAGGCTAGTAGGCATGGGAAAACCATGGTGTATGGTGAGTTGCAGGTGTGATAATTCATAAATGTGAATTGGAAAGCATTAAGGAGGTCATGTTAGAGTTGTATGCCAATTTTTAGGTTAGAAAAATAAAGATAATGCATGAAAAGTCGTTTTTGGCTCTATCGAGCTCACAAAACACTCATTGGCAGATCCAAAGTCAAGTTTGGAGTGCTCACTTGCACGTGAAATATTTACATGGGGACATGGGACTTTCATAGTTTTTTAGGCATGGATCCAAGAGTATTTTTAGTTGGAATGAAGTGAAATTATGCCCTATCGTTTATGAACAATTGTTAAGAAGCATAATTGGTCAAAACCATCCCTAAAACCCTAGTTCTAGAGCAACAGAGAAAATATGAAGTGTATGGGGATGAAATGACTATGGAATGATAATGTGATGATTAAATCTTGTATATAATTCTTCCGATCTCATGTTGGTGGTGGTTTTATGTTCCAGAGTGTTGGTAAGATGAAGAAAAACCCTTGTTTTACGAATAATTATTATTTTAGAGTTGAGTTGTAGGTTTCATGAAATAAAACAAAGTGTTATAGAAATATTGGGATGTGTTATAGATGATCATTAAAATTTATGGACAATTTCAGGTGGAGATAATTGGTGAAACAAGTCACACATCAGTGACCTACAAACTAGAAGGCTAAAACCAGCTTTAGTGGTCTAAAGGAGTTAGTGATGTTTTGCATGTTGTTGTAGTGGAATTTTAGATTTGATAGACTTTATAGGTCACATAGGATGTTTTTATATATTGGTTTTATCTAGTGAACTATTTTCATGTTAAATTCCTAATGGTCTAATCATCCCTATTAGGATTGTTAAGAAGGTGTGTTTAAACTAGTATGCAAATGTGGTTTTCTCCATATGAATTATTCTTGGGATTTCTTGAAGAGGTGTG
Organism: Taxus wallichiana var. yunnanensis; assembly: GCA_018340775.1. Lineage (NCBI taxonomy): Eukaryota > Viridiplantae > Streptophyta > Pinopsida > Cupressales > Taxaceae > Taxus > Taxus wallichiana. Next base: position 823,765,851 of record CM031234.1, on the reverse strand, counting down.
TTAGGTTTCTAGTAAATTTTTCAATGTAGTGGTGGTGCTTGGAAGTTTCTTTGAAGGTGTTAGAAGTGGTTGAGTTCAAGACCGGTTCTTGAGACATTGTAGTAGGTTTGAGTAGTTTTAGTGAAGGAAGGAAATTGGTGCCCTATGACTTGATTTGAAGGATGGATTGTATTGTGATAGAATCCTAAAATCAAGATATTTTTGTTGATTTTTCTGTTATTTCTTCAATAAGTGTTTTGGTATGTGAAGTATTTCACTTTTTGAGAGTGAAAATTAGGTGTTTAAGACCTAATGAGGGTTTCTTTCCAAATGAAGTATTTCATGATTAAGGTAGAGGTCCCATATGTTCATAAGATTGTAGATGAGTGTGAGAGGATGTATCTAACATGTGTGGATATGTTGAGTCATGATGGTGACATTATATATGCCTTGAAATTCAAAATTTTGACCATTGGACAAAGAAAAGTTGTTTTAGGCCTAATTTAGAAGCCTTGGGAAAATGCACGTGTAAGACCTATGCCAACATAAACGGTCATGTTATATCATTTTAATATGTTTTTAAGTTTTTCATCACCAACCTTAATGGTCTTATCTCGACATGCATTTTTTTATGACAAGAGTCATATATAAAGGTAGTTGTGTATTGCTCATTTGAGCTAGTGTGTATGATGTAAGTTTAAGAAAGCTAGAAGAAGTGAAAGAAGAGGTTAGTGAGCTCTAGGGAAAATATGATAAGAGGCATGAGGAGGTGATAAAATAATATTAATAAGGATTCAATTTCATTACACCTAATCAACATATGAAGGTGTAAGTTTGAATGAAGAAGGAAAAATAATTGTTTAAGATGGTTTTGAATGGATGGATTTGAACAAGTGATCAAAATCAGTTGTTAGAATAATAAATTAATCAAGTGATATTCATATTTAGGTGGTTGAGTTGGTGCTTGATCATTTTAGTGGGTTTTAGCCTCCTTGTAGGATTGGTTCCTTACGAAATAGGGGTTGGTGTTCCTTATGGGGTTAGTGCCTCACTAAATTTTTAGGGGTTGGTGATCCTTGTGAAGTGGGTGCTTCACTAAATTCCTTTTTTTTAGTAATATATGCAAAGTTTGAGTGTATTTTCTTTTCCTTTATGGTTTCCCACTTTATATATTGTGTTCTCTTTTGCTTTATGATATTACAGATGGTTGTTTCATGGTTAATAACCTCAAAATGATTAATGAATGTTGAATGGATGTTTTGAATGACGTGTGTAAGATAATTAAATGAATTAGAAGTTTTGAATGACTGATTCACCCCCTCTCACACTATGCTTCAAAAAATTGGTATCGAGAAATGTCCTTTTGAAGCAATTTTAACCACTTAAAAGAGATCCTTGAAGCACAACAATGGGAAAATCATCTGAGGTTGAAAAAAATTGATATGTCTAAGAAAGAAAAATGAATTATTGGAGTCCTTAGCCATGGGATTAGATGAACAAATGATTTTTATTGATGTTGAGCATAATTAGGCTATAAAATATTTGAAATCTCAAGTTAGGATTGTGACATAAGCTCTAAAAGGAAAAGAAGAAGAATGTTGCTAATGTCTTAATAAAATCCCTAAAATCTAAAGAATAAGATTTCATCAGCTATGAAGTTGAGTATAAGTCCATGAAGACAAGGTTAGATAAGACATCTAGTAGGTTGAAGGATTTTGAGAGGTTTGAGAATAGCCATGTGATGTAGTCGATAGTTCTAAAAATGGCCAAGAAGAAGGTTCCTATGCAAAGAAGGTATATACAAGGTTTAATCCTATCAAGAAACATAATGTAATGATGTACAAAAATTATTTTCATGGTTATTGTTATGCTTGTCATGAATTTGGTCATAGGGAAAGGGAATTTGAAAGAATGTTCTCAAGGAATAAGTATTCATGGGATTGTGAAATATCCTTCAATGACTATTGTTATGCATGTAATGAATATGGTAATAAGGCCATGGATTGTAGTTCCAACCTTAGATCTTACCAGCTTAAGAAGTAAAAGTAATGTTGTATGCTATAAGTTATAAAATAATGGTCATATAAAAACATTTTTTCATTACAAGTGCTTAAAAAAGTAAAACGTTTGATGCATCTAGACAGGGTAAGAGTTTTCAAGACAAAAGGTGTTTTTCTAGAAGTACATAAAAAATTAACCAAGTAAAACTAAGGAAATCAAGAAGTCCGATCCTATAAATATAGTTAAATAAGATTAAAAGAAAGTCAAAATTCCTAAGAAGAGTGATTATGTAAATGAAGTAGAATAGGAACCTAAACTTATTAAGACCATATTTAAATCTGACCATGCGATCAAGGAAAAGGAGAAAATCAAGGAGTATAAGGTTGTCCAATCATCACGTCAAAAGGGATTTTTACATGATTGTGAACAAGCTAAAGTTTGAAGAGGAACATATAAGTGTGACTAATATTCAATCGAAGAGGAAAATGAGGAGCATGTTATCATCAATTTTGAAAATCCAACCAAGAATTCAAGAAGGAAGAAGGACATGGACATTTGGGAATATTCGAGTATTTCTAATTATTATAGTTCCCTAAGAAGCATGGGGTTTCTTCATTAGGATTCATGAATACATTCATAAATTAGAGAAGCATAGGTGTGATCTACCAAGATATCTACATGGTATGTTGTTCATTGTTGGATTCATGTTGACTCATTTCTTCTCGTGTATGGAATGTCATGAATAATTGGTGTGTTCTTGGGATTTGAAATACTATTAGTGTCTAAGTGGATCTATTTCTATGACCTCAAGTCATGTTAGTGTTGATCACACCATGAAAAGGACTGAATGTGTATTAAAAAATTCAATGATTTCTATGAAGGATAATGAGGTTGTGTTTCATCATGTATAAGATCTGTTACTAATACTTCAAAGATTCATGAGAATGTTATGTATTTGAACTACATTGTGGGATCTATCTTGTTCTACATAGAAAATATTGAATCAGGTTGAGAATGACATGTTGAAGATTTATGGTAGTGTATATTTGATGCCTAAGAATGTCTTTATAAGTCTGTGATTTTAAATGGTTTGAAAATAATGGTATGAGAGTGATATGTTGATTACTCTATGTTTGAAACCTTATTTGAGACTTATTCATGATGTTGTAAGAAGAAATATGATGGTACAGCTCTCTAATAAAAGTGATGTTAGGTTGAATAGTGTCTCAATAGATGGTGTTCTCAGAATGCAAGGAATAATATCCTAGTAGGATTATTGGTTGATTTAGAGGTTTATAGCTTATGTGATGACCCAAAAATTGGGTATTAGGAGAATGAAGAATCTTGAAAACAAGTTTCATTCAAATTCATGAAAGTTTGACTCGGTGTTGAAAAGGATAAATCCAAGAAAGTTGGTACATAAAAGGAACGATAACCAGATCATACCAAGCCAAGATCACAAATGCTAATCAAACATCTCGATCAATAAGATGAAATTAATTCACCGTAATAAATTTACATAAAACTTTGCAAACAAATGAGCAGCAATATCATATATTATTATAGAACTTTATTAAATACAATGAGAATGAGCCTTGCTTATATAGGAAAGGAATAACAATCTAAGAACTAGTTAAGTCCATAGATTTATGAGAGAACTAGACATCAAGGATCTAGTCAATACCATAGATCAAGGAAAGAACTATACCTAACAACTAGATAATATCCCCCTAATATCTAAATAAATAAAAGGAAATATCCACACACATAAGTGGGTGAGGATAAATACAATAAAGGTAATTAAAGTACCTACGTGAACATGAGCTAAGGTAAATACCTACTCTAACACCCCCTCAAGTGAAGATAGGGGCCAAAATAAAAGTGACATGTCCATAGTATGAGTCCCGACAACTAGGCATGATGAGGTACTCATGTACAATATATCCATGAAGAAATATCGAGCCAAAAGAAGGAAACAGAAAGAAGAATAAGAAGGAAGATGTTATCACGAACACCCCCAAGAACAAATTTTGAAACCCCAAGCATTCCATGCAACTCAAGGTAGCGAGGTGATGCAAAAGGCTTTGTAAAGATTCCTGCAACTTGTTGCTAAGTCGGAATGTACTCCAAGCAAAGAACTTCATCCTGAATGTGTTGACGAATGAAGTGGATGTGTATCTCAATATGCTTGGTCCGCTGGTGCTCAACTGGGTTACGAGAAATGTGAATTGCACTTTGGTTGTCACACCAAATTATAGTTGGTGAATCCTATGGGAATCCAAACTCTGTTAATAACTAGTGAAGCAAAGAATCAGCTAACTCGTTGTAACTGCTGCCCTATAATCTGCCTCTGAAGATGAAAGTGTAATATCCTATTGCTTTTTACATGCCCAAGCAACAAGAAGAACCAAGACATAAAAGATATCTAGAAGTGGAACGCCTGTCATCAATAAAACCTACCCAATCTGAATTTGTATACCCAACCAACTGAGTAGAACCCCTAGTGTAGTGTAGGCCAAAGTAGGAAGTGCCATGCAAATAGTGAAAAATCCTTTTAGTAGCATGCCTGTGACTACTATGAGGATAATGTGCAAACTGAGATACAATCCCTACTGCAAATGAAATATCAAGGCGAGTATGGGTCAAGTACATGAGACTCCCAAACAACCGCTATACAACGTAGGATCATAAAGTGGTGTGGTACATGTGGATGTAAGTGTAACTCTAGACCGAAAAGGAGATGGAATTGGCTTGCAATCAGCCATATCAAAGTTCCTAAGAAGATCATGGGTGTACTTTTGCTAACTTAAATGAATCTCTGAATCTATCTGAGAAATATGTAAACCAAGGAAATAATGCAATATCCCAAGATCTATCATATCAAACTATGTAGAAAGATCCCTCTGAATACTCTGAATGTGGGAAGAAGATTTGTCAGTAAGTAATAGATCATCAACATACAAGACAAGTATCACAATATCCTCACCAACATGTTGGAGATACACTGTATGATTGGAGTGGCAATGAAAAAAACTAGTAGATAGAAGAAAATAATCCATCTTCTTATAACAAGCTCGAGGGGCTTGTTTGAGACCAAGAGAGACCTTCAAGCCAACAAACAAGAGAAGAATCCTGACAAATCCAGCTTAGTTGCTCCATATATATTTCTTCTTGTAGATATCCATGTAAGAAGGAACTCTTCACGTCCATCTGGTATATGAGCCACCTCTGTGATGCAGCAATAGCAAGTACAAGGCATATAAAATCCATCTTGGAAATGGGTGCAAAAGTCTTAGAGTAATCAATACCTTAAACTTGTGAAAAACCCTTTGCAACAAGACGAGCCTTATACTTGTCAATGGACCCATCAGCTGCGTATTTGATTCGGTATACCCACTTACACCTAACCATCTTTCTTCCTTTAGGAAGAGATACCAAATCTCGTATGATTCTTCATCAAAGAAGAATACTTAGCTGTCATAGCATCATCCAAATCCTATATCCCATGAGCCTTTGATGTGGATCCTCAAAACTACCCGACACAAAAAAAGTCTAGAACTCGTAGAATGTGCGTGACGATGCCTAATGGGTGGAAGATCCTCTATGAAATGTGTTTCCTCAGAAAATTTAGTACGAGCCCACTTAGGTATAGTGACAACATAAGTGGGAATAGGATCCTCAACGACATCTATAACCTCATCATCAATCTCCTCAAATAAAGGATCCTCAATATGAGATGAAGAAGAAGGAATGGAAGAAGATGAAGAATCATGAGTGAAACGCTCATAAAACTTAACATGTGTTCAAAAAATAGCATCAAGTGTATTAGGATCTAAAAGATGATAAGCTCTCAAGTCCTCACAATACCCTACAAAGATCAAGGGTTTACTCTTCTTATCCAAAGCTTTCCTTTTCTTCTTTGGCACAAAGGCCCTAGCATGGCTCCCAAAGACTCAAAAAATGAGACATCCGGCTTAGTGTTGGACAAAGATTCCTCTGAGTCGAATTCTCAAGTGCTCTATGTGGTGTGCGATTCTAAATATATTTAGCACAATTAACTACTTCTTCCCAATAGATAGGAGGCATATCTATAGAATGCATCATACATTAGCCATTTCCTTCAAACTTCTATTCTTCCTTTCTACTAAGCCATTATGTTTGTGGAGTATGAGGAACATAATGTAGGTGAATAATGTCTTGAGTTGCTAAAAAGTTAGAAAAGTCATTTCAAGTACTCCCCCATTATCGCACGAAGGTTCTTTATGCTACTATAAGATTATTTCTCGACCAAAGCCTTGAAGACTTGAGAAAAAACATCACTTTTGTACTTGAGAAAATAAACCCAAGTACGCCTCAAGAAATTATCAATAAATGTAAGTGCATACTTAGCTCCATTGAAAGATGGGGTAGGAAAGACCATCAAGTCACTATGCACAAGCTCAAGTGGTGAAGAAGCTCTCTTAGAGAAATTCTTAGGAAAAGGATCTTGGTGTTGTTTCCCTAATGCACAACCATGACAAACTCCCTCAAGATAAGAAACTCTAGGAAGACCATCTACCATATAATGAGTGCTCAACTCCTTCAAATATATGTGATTGATATGTACAAATATTTCATGCCAAAGCTTACTCTCTGAATCTACATGAGAAACAAATCTTGTCCCTTTAGAAGAAGTGTCATCAAAACCCTCAAAGTGATATAGTCTATAACTATGATCAACAATACCCTGATCAACAAGTGAATAAGGCTCCATAAAATTTCTTACTTCGCCCCATGTGGTGTAAAAGTCACTTTATTTTCCCTTGACTGAATGAATAATTTGATATACAAAAATAAAATTTGTAGTGATGTTAGGAACATATAGTGCATCTTTGATATTGCCACCATCAAGTTGTATATCACCTTTTCCCTAAACAGAAAGAAATGAAGAATCTCCAACCTCAATTTTGGAAGTAGAATTCAAACCTAGAGAAACAAAAGACTCCTTGGAAGAAGTCATGTGATGAGAAGAACCACAATCTATAACCCAATTTTCTACAAGTGGTGAATGAGATCTTCCAACAACATTAAGTGCTTTTCCATGTTGATTAGAAGGAGGTGGAGTGGAAATAGAAATTTTATGTTTCTTGACTACATCCTCTAAGGCTTGCATTTGCTTATAACACATATGTTCTTCATGATTACTACCCCACAAAAAGATCATAAACGGATAAACTTATTCTTGGATTTAAAAGACTCCTTGGGTTTTGAGTTGTTTTCTTTGGGTTTAGGAGCATTTTGAAATGGAGAAGGTGTGGATTTGATTTTTACTATTTGGTTTTCCCTTGCCCTTAGGATTAGATGAAACTAATTCCTTTTGAGAGGTGGAAAACTCAAGGTGAGACAATTTGGATTCTTCCTAGTAATTCTTTCACAAAATGTTTCTAAGTTAAGCATTTTGAATGTGTCACCTAAGGCATCCATGCTAGAGAAAAAGTAGAAGCAAAAATTTGGAATGGTCCTCTCAACTTGGATAGAATCAAGTAAAAACACTCTTCATCTTTCTTATCTCGTCCAATCCCCTTCAATTGTGTCAACAAATACTTGAAAATGATAAGATAGTTTATAATTGTTGGAAAATCTTCGGATTAAGAGAGGTGATCTAAATTTCAAGTTGCATGGCTCTTATATGATCCACCTTACCAAATAAATCCTCCAATTTCTCCCATATTTGAAAGGAGAGTCACACTTTTCCAAACGAAATAAAACATTGTCACTTACATAAGTTCCTATCAAACCCATACACTCATCAAATTTTCACTAGTACTAAAATTTCTCATATTCTCTAGTGAACATTGGTTGTTCTGAAGAAGTTAAAGCCCATAATCCTTTCCTCTTGATTATTGTTTTCATTCTTGGTTTCCATGTGTGGTAGTTATGTGTTGTTAATGGATCAACATGATCTAATTCAGAAGTAGATGTCATCCTCAAAAATCACCAAAAAGAAATTTAAGAACCAAACAATGCAACAAGACCCCCAAACAAGGCAACAAGAGCCCCCAAATTTTGGCACTTTATAATGAGTGTGTGTTACATTATGTAACTTTATAATTATAGTTAATTTCTCAAAATAAATATTTACAATGGAAAGAGTACGGAAAAACAAGAAATTTTGCAAAAATGGCACTCAAAACGAGTTACCGATCAAAAGTTACAAGCTTTTCAATGTTATGCTCTACTATTTATTTTAGTTGCCACTAAAATAAAATAAAATACTCTTGCCTTCACCACACAACTACAATGAAAGGGGATGGAGTTAAGCACCTACTAGTAGGAATCACAAGATTTAATCCCTCATATGACCAAGGGTTAAGGATTTCAATGGGTGTGTATGACTTACTATTTTGGGGTGTGTCGCTGGTTTTGAAAGTCACATCCAACAGATTCTTCTCGGTTTTGTCACATTCGATCTTAGGGTTTTGCCACCTTCTGGATCCAATGGAAGCCTGAGACAGATGTCAACAACAATCTCCTTCTCTCGATACCATAAAATGAACGATTACCAGATCGTACCAAGCCAAGAACACATATGTTAATCAAACATCATGATCAATAAGATGAAAGCAATTCGCCAGAATAACTTTACATAAACCTTTGCAAACAAATGAGCAACAATATCATATATTATTATGGAACTCAATGAAATACAATGAGAATGGGCCTTGCTTATATAGGAAAGGAATAACAATCTAAGAACCAGTCAAGGTCATAGATCAAGCCATAAATCATGGAAAGAACTAGTTAAGTCCATAGATTTATGAGAGAACTAGACATCAAGGATCTAGTCAATACCATAGATCAAGGAAATAACTATACCTAAAAACTAGATAATATCCCCCTAATATCTAAATAAATAAAAGGAAATATCCACACACATAAGTGGGTGAGGATAAATACAATAAAGGTAAATAAAGTACCTAGGTGAACATGAGCTAAGGTAAATACCTACTCTAACTATACATATTGAATAATAATGTGTTGTGGTGGCCTGAAATTTTTCATAAGTTGAAGTTAATGATGATGTATTATTTTTAAGGATTAGTAGGTTAACGTGGTTATAAAACTTGAAAGATCATGTTTGAATTTTTTTTTCTCCCTATTGCATGAAGAAGTAAGTTTCATATTTGTTTCAAGTAGTTGTGATTGTAGTGAAGCATGATCTAAGTGTGGAAGCATCATCATAGGGGAGATAGTTTCAATAAAGTGTGTCAAGCATTCTACTATTTTTTAGGATGCATCAAAGGTGTGCAAAGTGTTTTAAGGTTTGAAGTATGTATGGAGTATGAACATCCATGCATATGTGTGAGAAGTGAATTGATTTGTGTTTTTCAATCCTAAACAAGTATTATATGCATGAAAGAGATTTATAATTTTTCTTGTGGGCTGGTAAGTATTTTGAATGATGATCACTTCATAAAGGATACTTTGACAAGAAATTATGAAAAATCAATAAATTTTTAAGGAAGTTGAAGAGCTAAAAATATCGATCTGAATTTTCATGAGGATTGAGTTAAGAATGGAGATGTTGTAGGAAAGGGATTTTGAAGTTGAAATTTGGTAGCTATATTATTTGGTCTATCATGAGGATATAAGGTATGCTTATAAATTGATTGGCTCATTAGGTTTTGTCTCGATCTTGGATTTATATTAGGATTAATCACGCATCAAGTAGTATAATGGAGACAATGTGAAGAGTCTTAAGAACTAGTATATATTTGTAGCAATAAACAATCAAGTTAGCAGAGTTCTGAAGGTCCTAATTATGTATGGTTGAAGACTCATTATTTTAGGACTATATGAAGAGCGTTAAGACACGTAATCTACGAAGAAGCTAAGAAGGATTAATGTTGTTGTTGATAGGTCTGATTAAAGTGTTAGTAAGATGATGATCTAAGTTTGTTGATATTATAGTGGTAAGACCTTACTTAGGATTGCATGTCTCGAAAGGATGACAAAAATAACAAGTAAAGGCATGAAGGTAGGAAAGTGAGATTTGTGAAGGTATAAATGAAGATAATATTATCATAAGGAGAATTATGACACATATCATCTACAAGAGCAAGGTTTGCATTTGATATGATGAGACAATGTGATTTTGAATGTGTTTTAAGACTCAAAATTAGAAAGATAGGTTCTCGTATATAGTTAGAGTGCATGTTCCTAGGTGGAGTCAGCCCACAACTAACATAAGAGGTATGAATTAGTTTTCATATTGTGTTTATGTGCTCTAGATGGATGCATAATCTCAAGGGAATTCATGTATGTTCAATCATCAAAGGTAAAGTCACAAAAAGCACACGAGTTATAAATTCAGTCCAGGAGTTGTCTATAACAAGAATGCAAAGAAAATATGGTATGTACTTACCCAGAGGGGACTGCTTGAGTGTCTTAAGACAAATTCCATGGATCATTTGTAGTGGTTGAAGTCAAGGAGGTGTACAGCACCAAGGGGAGAAAGTAAATAAGAGTTTTTGCATTATTGTTATTATTTGAATGTCAAGATGTTATAATAGCCTTTGTCATAGATGTCAAAGGGGGAGAGTGAGTGTACTCATAAATAAGAAGTTTGAGGTCAATATGTCCTTGCATGTTTGGTTGTCATCAATGTTTCTAAATATGGTTGCCATTAATGACAAATGGGGAGATTTTTGGACATTGTATCGTTGTTCTTTTCATTGATGTCAAGTGGTATTGATGTGAAAGGAAATCTTAAGTGCATGAGGTTTCTAGTGGCATGGAGAAGTGGCATGGTGTATATGCATAGTTCTTACATGGATCAAGAAAGTAAGTTTCATGGATGTGATTCAAAGGTTGTATGAAGGAGTATAAATAGTCTAACATTTTTAAGGTGATGTGTTAGAGGTATAAGAAGGTCTCAGAAAGTGAAGAACATGCTAGTTTTAGCATGACATATGTTGAAGGAAGCCATTATAAGCCTAGTCTCGTGCTTGGTACATAGAAAATAACATGTTTGCATGAAGTATGAAATAGGAAGTCCTATTTGGGCTTGTGTAAAGTGTTTTGAGGTTGCGTTGTAGGTGTAGAAGGCATACAATGTCATAATTTAGATGTATGATGCATTTTAAGGTCCTTTTGAAGCGAAGCATTGAAGACAACGCTAGTAGGCATGGGAAAACCATGGTATATGGTGAGTTGTAGGTGTGATAAGGAATAAATGAGCATTTGAAATTATATAGGAGGTCATGTCAAAGATGTATGCCAAGTTTTAGGTCAGTGAGAATAAAGATAATGCATGAAAAGTTGTTTTTGGCTCTATTGAGCTCACAAAATACTCATTTTCATCTCGATGGTCATGTTTGGAGTGCTCACTTACACGTGAAATATTTTCATGGTGAAATATTCCTTCATTTTTTTTGAGGCATGGAGTCAAGACTATTTTTTATTTTGAATGAAGTTAAATGATGCCCTATCATTTATGAATGATTGTTAAGAAGCACAATTGGTCAAAACCATCCCTAAAACCCTAGTTCTAGAGCAATAGAGAAAATATGAAGTGTATGATAATGAAATGACTATGTAAGAATAATGTGATGATTAAATATTTTAGATAATTAGTATGAGCTCATGTTGGTGGTGGTTTTATGTTCCACGAGTGTTGGTAAGATGAATAAAAATCGTTGTTTTATGAAGAATTGTTATTTTAGAGTTGAGTTGTAGGTTTCATGAAGTAAAACAAAGTGTTGTAGAAATCTTGGGATGTGTTCTAGATGATCATGAATTTTTTTGGATAGGTTCAATGAATAAAATATGTGAAATAGGTCTCACAATGTGCCCTACCACTAGAAGGCTAGAAAGGCTAAAACAGTCTTAGTGGTTTGAAGGAGTTTGTGATGTTTTACATGTTGTTGAAAAGGAATTTGAGCTTGGATAGATTTTATAGGTCTTGTATGATGTTTTTGAGGTCTTTTTTTTATCTCTGGGAAGTGTTTTCACGTTATAGTCCTTATGGCCTAATCAACCCTATTAGGCTTGTTAAGAAGGTGTGTTGAAACATGTATGCAAAGGTGGTTTTCTCCATATGAATTATGCTTGTGATTTCTTGAAGAGGTGTGTAAGGTACCTAGTGAATTTTTCCATGCAGTAATGGTTCTTGGAATTTTATTTGAAGGTGTTATATGTGGTTAATATCAAGACCGGTTCTTAACACATTGTAGCAAGTTTGAGAAGTTTTAGTGAAGGATTTTGGTGCCCTATGACCTGATTTGACAGATAGAATGTGTTGTGTTAGAATCCTAAAATAAATATATTTATTTTTATGTGTCATTTTTTCTTGAATACGTGTTTTGGTATGTGAATTAGTTCTCTTTTTAGAGTGAAAATTAGGTGCTTAAGACCTAATGAGGGTTGTTTACCAAATGAAGTATGTTTTGATGAAGGTGGAGGTTGTAGATGTTCTTGAGATTTAAGATGAGTGTGAGAGGATGTATCTAAAATGTGTGGAGATATTGGAGTCATGATGGTGATGTTCTATGCTTTGAAATTCAAATTTGTGACCGTTGGAAAAACAAGACTTATTTTAGGCCTAATTGAGATGCCTTGGGAGAATGTGTGTGTGTGTGTAAGGCCTATGCCAACCTAAAGGGTCATGTTATATCATTTGAATATGTTTGTAGGAAAATTTTTAAGTTTTTTAATGACTGAACTTAATGGTCTTAGCCAAATTGTGGTTTTTTATGACAAGAGTCATATATAAAGGTAGTTGTGTATTGCTTATTTGAGCTAGTGTGCATGATGGAAGTTTAAACAAGATGGAAGAAGTGAAATAAGAGGTGATAGGGATATACAGTAGTGCTGAGAAGAGGTATAAAGAGGTGAGAAGAGTAGAGGAGTAGGGATTTAAGTTCATTATACCTAATCAACATATGAAGGTTCATGTTTGAGCGAAGAAGGAAAAAGAGTTATTTGAGAAGGTTTTTAGTGAATGTAGAAGAACAAATGATCAGAATCAATTGTTAGAGAAACAAATTCATCAATTGATCTTCATATTTAGGTGGTTGAGTTGGTGCTTTAACATCTTATGGGGTTGTATCCTCATTATAGGGTTGGTGCCTTATTAAATAGGGGTTGGTACTCCTTGTGAGGTTGGTGCCTCACTAAAATTTTAAGGGTTAGTGCTACTTAGGAAGTGGGTGCTTCACTAATTTCATTTTTGTTGAGTAATATATGAAAAGTTTCAATGGGTTTTATTTCCCTCGAGGGTTTCCCACTTTATATCTTTTGTTCCGGTTCCCTTTCTTGCTTTATGATCTTGTGAATGGTTGTTTCATGGTCAATAAGCTCACAATGATTAATGAATGTTGAATATATGTTTTGAATTATGATTGTAAGCTAAGTAAATTAAGTAGAATTTTTGAATGCATGATTCACCCCCCCCTATCAATCATTTTGATTCAAACATATGGGACACCCATGGTGTTGCAAGACAATCGAGGCTCGTAGGATAGAAAATAAGTGTAAACAAGATAAGCATAAACCACAAACATAAGACAACCATGGTTTTACAAGAAAATAAATGTAAAAAGGAAAAAATCAATTAAACAAGTAACAACAAACATAAGCAAGTATGCATTAAAAATAAGTGTGTCATAACATTATTATATGATATAGCGGTCAATATCAATGAAGATATGTAAAATAATAGATGTGAACACTACACAAGACACATGTTAGTGTTGTTATTACAAAATATAACATGCACACAATATATGTAAACAAGCATAATGAGGAAATAGAAAGGAACCATAATATAATAATATCATCTAAATGTAGTGTATGATAGACAACCCTAGATGTATAGGAATTTTAGGTAAAGGGTTAGATGACACCTATGATCATGTACCACTATGTGTATTTCTTACATCAATCTCAAAATACCATGTGAATTCATGTGTGTTAAAATTAAATAAGCATGTTAAATATCAAACAATAAGACAAACAACATGTATAATGTAAAGTTCTAACTACAAAAGAAAATTTAATAGGTTTTGATTTGTTATTTTGGAAAATATATGAATGTTTCTTTTATTTTGAGACTATGTTATTTTTTTTTGTTTTTTAAAAGTTCTTATCTATGTACATGAAAGAGGGGTAGCGTTGATCTATCTAATGAGAACCTTCAAATGGGGTGAAGCAACCGAGAAAGGAGATGGAGGATTAGGCCTTGACTATACAAATGGAGGTGACTTAAGTTCTAGTGGCACAATAGTGGTACCATTTGCGAAAAGAGGGTTTAGTGAATGAAGGATATGTATGAGAAGTGTTTTAAGTATAATACCTATGTGGAGGTATGGAAGAGAGAGTACTCCTAGACATACCATGGGCCTAGTTTTCATTTGGGAAAGGATGGAGGCAACATATGCACTAGAGGACCTACATAGGATCCTGTGAGGGGAATATTCATAATAAATAGTGTGTGAAACCAAATTCCTATCAAGATAATTAGGAGAGATAGAGATATGAGAGTAAATTTGTGTAACCAAAAGCCTATTAGGAGACCCAGTGAGCTAGAGCCATGAGTAGTAGTGTGTGCAACCAAAGGCCTATTAGAAGAAATACAAGAAGTAGATCCATGAGAATTAGTAGGTATAATTACATGTCTAGGAATAAATCGTGATGGAAATTATGTAAAACAAAATACCTAATTTTAGGTGAACTATGTATAGGGATATGAACTACCTAATCATTGGGAAATGAGAATAATGAGTCTCAAAGGAGTTCCTCTAGTGGTGAACATGCTAGTTATGAATAAACTTGACACATTGCTGGATGAAAAAGGAATAGCTCTATGAGCACATAGCTATGGAATACTTAGATGTAATGCACCAAAACTAAGGGTAGTAACAAAAATAATGAAGCCAACGTAGGGATAGAATAAAAACTGATAGGTAGAGTAATGCTTTGATATTTGGGATTAGTGACACATGGAAGATTTCTTGTAAAATTTCTAAGAGATTAAAGTAAAATGTGAGATTAAATATTATATTTGTTGTGTGGATAAACCAAAACACCATGGACAAGTAATTTATTAACAGAGACACAAATAGATATAATATCATAGCACAAGTGTGTCATCTATATCAGAGTCATCAAAAGTGATAAGTGGTGTAGAAGATGATGTATAAGTGATAGTGGAAATCATCACATCCAAGGGGTGGTCATAAGATGGTGGTGGTGCAACCACACAATAGTTATTGTGAACTTTAGAATAGTGAGGTGACCAATATATTGATTGTAATTACAGTTACATTGGAATCAAAACTCTTACTTTGAGGTTTTCTCATATCAAACTCAAATGGTGGAGGGAGAGACACAATATTACACTCAAAAAATTGTTTCAATACAATGTGTGGGGCACAAGGTAAGTGATAAAATTTATTATGTGTGGGTTAGAGTTGAAAATTAGTTGTTTGAGAAATAATATTGAGAGTTTCCTTATAAGCAACCTTAGTTTCATTAGTATTGCCTTTGAATGTGGATTTTCTTGTAAACTTGGCATTAGATGTAGTATGAGTGATATCAATGTACTTGAGTTTTTCATATGTAATAAATTAGATTATTGTTATTTTAGTATATGAAATATATGGTCAAAGGATCATAATTTTTCAAATAGGACCAATTCTTACAAAGAAGAAAACAATATTTATGTGAATAGATCTTGAAATCCACTCTCATCTCGATATATTTCTCATCTTAGTAAGCATGGTCTTGTATCATAAGACATAATATTTTATAATTATATTAGATTCTTGCCAAAATTTAGATATTTGTGCATAAGAAACTTTTTCCCCAATGTTAATAGAAAATTGTGCCAAAAATTGATTTTCCAAAGCGGTAAAAGAGCACACAAAATGTGTGGGGAGATCATAGAACCATTGTAATGCAAATTCCTTAAGACTCATATGAATGATCTTGGTGATCAAGATTTCATTAGAGGCATAATAAAATAAAGTCACATGAAAGGAGCTAAGATGATCAGTGGTATCCCCTTTATCATCATAAATAGGGAGTTTAGGAGAAACAAAACTAATTAGAAAAGGGTAAGAAACTACTTCAAGTGAAAGTGGATTTTGAAGCAACCGAGTAGAACCCATGTCATGAAAAAGCAGATGCAAATTATTATAATTGTAATAATTTTTATTGTAATGTATGAACTATGGTTTCAAGATCTTGTGTACTTGATGAAGAATTGTGTGGACCATTAGGAATGGATATATGATGTGAAGTAGTAATAGTAGTTGCAAGAATAGGCATATAAACATTGTGCATTTAAATATTGAGGTTCCCCCAAATGTAGAAACAAAATCATGCAATTATAAATATTACATCATACCTTAGAGATGATGTCATTATATGCATGATTCATAAGCAAGAAAACTAGACATTAACGACACTTGTTTTATTTTACATTGAAATTGCTTTATCTTTCCATACTTTTGTTTTCTACTTTTCTAAATTATCCCCTTACTTTTGGACATACACAATGTATTACAAAACTCATGTACTTCTTATTTTATCTTTGGATCTCTTCGAAGACATTAGTGCCTAATATGGTATAGGAGCACCCAAGTGCTATTGTTCCCTTTAGGAGCTCCTATCCATTTCCCTTGTTTTCTTATGTTTAAAATTCCACATCAATTGTTATATTTTATTAACTTCTATTTATCACTTTGGGTTGAATTTTAGGGTTGTTAATGAAAAAATTCAAACAAAGGAATCATATATATACATGACCTACTAACTATTCTAAGGGACAATAAGAAGGAAATAAGAGGCATGATTGTTTATAATACTTTCTCTCTACTACTTGGGGAAAAAGAACACTTAAGGACTACATTTGGGATACATTATTCACTACATAAATGATAGGGTAAATTCTGAATTCCATCACACATATTATCTTAAGGGAAAAGTAATTATATCCCACTATCTTGGAATGACTAACAAAAGGGTAACCTAGCTTTAAGGGACATGATTATATGAAACTCGCACCATAACTACATTGAGTTTGAAATTTAGTGCATCACTGGTGAAAATCATATTTGGGTGACCACCAAGGTTAGTTGGACTCAAGCATAAGCAAATTTTATTCCAATTAATGTGTGTTTCATCCTTGTGTAGGTAGTCAAGGTTTGTTATTTAGGTACATGCATGATAAGAAAAACCTACATAAAAGTGGATGCGACATAGAGCAAAGTGAAGGTGACATTGAAACTCAAAAGTACTAGGTCTAGACTCATTACTGTGACACTAGATCCCAAAGAAAAACTAGCACTGGGTGTTATTGTCCCCTTCGGGCATTATCATCTAGCATATTTTCATACCACTTCATGCCCTCCTAAAAAAGAACATATAGTACATATCCATCTTGTTTCATCATCATTTCATCTCAACTCTTGTGCAAACGAGTTACTTTTAAAGTCACTATAATCCTCTTGTTCCTGTACTTGTTTGCCATTGCATGTTGTATCTTGTATATTTATGATATATATCTAATTGATCCATTCCTCTAATTAAGATTTTTTTTTAAAATCACCAACAAGGTAGGCATTGTAGATGTAGCAATAACATATGTATTTATATGAGAGAGTGAATCATGCTTAAGTTGATCTCTCGCAACATAGATAATAAGATCAATATGAGAAGGATTATTTTGTAGGAGATGTGTAAGGTGTTATGCCTCATTTTGAAGAATATCATGAGAGTGAGTAATAGGGTTATTATTGGATCCTTCGCTTTGGATAAGATCAATATTGATGGTAAAAATAGTATTATCAAAGATATTAGATGTAGAATAGGAGCCTAGAGTAGGGTCATGGTGCCACGGTGTATATTGACATAAGGGGAATAATATCTCCTAGTCATAGATGATCGAGATCCCCTACTTTGAAGGACAGGATTACATAAGAGATGAGGGTTAACTATGATTATATATATACACAAACAAAGAAATATAACACCAAGAGTGAAAAGGAAGATCATAAGTAGTCTCTAGGGAAGTTAAGGTGGATGCTAAGATTGAAGCACAAGTCAAGTTCACCAAAATGTTTACACCATCTAATGTTAGATTATGTGAAATCCATATTAGTGGAATGAGTAAACTAAACAAGGATGACCAATGGTTAGCTACATAATATTATTTTGATTAATTATATTCTAACATTACTTACTAATATCGTAAACAATTCATTAATACTTTAACGATATACTAAACAAGATATAAAATTGAAAACAAAATAAGTTGAGTACACTTAGCTGAGTAAACAAGGTTATGGGAAGTTATAAGTGTGCAAACTACTAGAATATAGAAATTTAGAAAATGATTATTCTTTGTTTATGGAATTGTGATTGGAAACTAACTCGGTGCAAGACTATACTTTTTCTAGGGTTATGACCAACATCGATGTTCAACTCTTGTATGGTATTGAGCCTACTTGAATTATGGAATTACAACTTCCTAAGATGGTTACCTAATTGAACTATTTTTCATTTTCAAAGCCTAATTTTTTGTTCATGCATCAAAGCTCCATAAACATCTTGAATGAGGTTTCAAACCCTAATCATGGGTGGGAAACCCTACAAAAAAATTACTTGGGCACCATGGGCACTCATGTGCACCATTAAAGTTGAAATTACTTTGAAAAGGCCCAAAAATGCATGTCATTCTCTACCTATTTTGTATTATCTAAATGAATACAACCAGATTTAGAAGCCTTCTTTTAAAAATTTTGAGTTGAGTTTGTATCTTGCTAGAATACTTGGAGAAGGGATGTTTGAGTGTTTGTAGAGTAAGATGAGATGAATCCTTTACTTGGTGTTGTCACCCTCTAAATCCCCCTCATTTTCTAAGTCAAATTCAAAATTTTGAGCTCACGCCCTCCAAAAGTGTTCAAGTAAAGTTGGAAGTCTGAAAAGATAGAGAAATTCATGCTTTAAAGTTGTTTAAACTCTCTAGTCTGCATGTTTGATAAATTTTCTGTTTTCCTGTCTGGACGTGTGAAAATTTTATTATTGTCCTCATTTGAATGAAATTTTCAATATTTCTATGGCCATGGATCATCGAACCTTGTATTTTTTTCAATTCCTTGGTTCACGAAAGAAATTTGAAAATCGAGCACAAAATGGTGGAGTTTTCTTCTTCTCTACATTTTTCCATAGTCATGAATGATGGGCATTTTCTTCCCCATCAAATTTTGGCTCTATTATC
Source organism: Taxus wallichiana var. yunnanensis (assembly GCA_018340775.1). Taxonomy (NCBI): domain Eukaryota; kingdom Viridiplantae; phylum Streptophyta; class Pinopsida; order Cupressales; family Taxaceae; genus Taxus; species Taxus wallichiana. The sequence goes on along the minus strand of CM031234.1, from coordinate 823,746,608 downwards.
CATGGGTACATGGACATATCTAATTGGAAGTGGGTCGGTGGAGAACTTTGAGGTTTTGAGCCTTTTTGTAAAAAGGCTAAAAGTCATAAAGTGACCCACAGCCCCGATCATGCCAAAAGGGAAAAAGTCAAATCTTGAGCCCACCAATGGAAAGTCAAAGTGGGGAAGCAAGTCGGCAGAGAGATTTGATAATTTGAGACTTGTTTTCATTAAAGGGGCTTAAATTTAAAAAGTGACCTGCAGCCCTACCAAACACAAAGGAAAAAGTCAAATACTAAGCCCGCATCGAAGGTCAAAGTAGGAAGGTGGGTGAGACTGAGACAATTTGTGTTTTTGAGCCTTTTTGGTAAAAAGGGCTAAAAGTCATAAAGCGAGCCGTGATTCCTTCACCAATCAAGTGAGGCCACATGTCAAGACCTTATCAAAAGGGGAGAGCGGGCCAAAATGTTCCAAAACGCCATTTCTCCAAAAGTCACAAAATGTAAAAGGCATCCTCCATGCTCTAGTAAATTTCTCCCACGTGGATGACTTTGGTTTAAAGTTTCAAAGGCAAGATGAATGGTTCAAATTCAAAGTTACAAAACAAGTGTAACAAATGCATTATGAAAAGTCTAGTTTTTTTCACCATTGGCATTTCTTCATGAATCAAGAATCTGAAATGGACGCAGAATGACTGAAAATATTGTAACCGTTTCTTGCTAACAAAGAAGAAGTTGTAACCATTTCTTGCAATATATTTAATGGCTTCTTCACACCATTGTAAAGGGTTGGAAATTGATCTTGTAAACTCACGAGTGCATTGTACTTAGAGAAAAAAGGAGATAGCCATTTTCTTCTACTTTCCTCCATTCTCAAATTTCTTCCATTCCCACATTATGTACAACTCATGTTTAAGCATCAATACAAGAAGAAGGATTTTGTAGCCTCTTTGATGAGGAGATTTTAGAAACTTTGAGTTTGTAATCTTATCTCGTCTTGTTGCCATTTGTAGGGTTATTTCTTCTCATAAATGCATGTGTTGAAGTTTCTAACTAATGTGTGTAGGAATCGATTTCTACCCCAACATTAGTTCTCCCATCTCTTTTCTCACTCCCTTTCCCACCTTCAGACAAAGTATTATCTAACAAGAGAAGCTATTTTCTTTAGGTTCGGTGAAGTGCCCATGTTGGATACCTAGCCAAAAACCACCACAAAAATCCATGCTTTCTCACACATGCATACATGACAGTTACACTAGTTAAGTAGAGGGACTTAGATTCCCAGAGCATTGGCAAGGAATTCACAAATTTTTCTACCCAAAAAATTCCCTCGCCAACAATTTTGGCACCCATGCGTGGGTTAGATTTAGCAACATCTCACCTGAATGCGACCTCAAGGTTAGAAAATTCAAAATTCAACAAAAAAAGAGATAAAATTTCTGTAATTCGAATGGATATATGAGCCACATGGATTAAAATCATGACTATTTCGGGAAACCTTCCTATTGAAATACCATAATTTCTCTCTTCCACATCCAAGAAGACATTGCTTCAATTTGAGGAAGTTATCTGGCATAATAGAAAAAGTGCCAATCACTACTTCATTTCCACGAGAATTCTGGACCTTAAAGAAGAACGTTCTTGAATTGGAGAGGCAAAGACAAATTCCAACACCACAAAGAAGAGAATATATTTTCAAGCTAGTGGATAGAAGATTCACCTAAAAATAGAGACAAGGAGGAAAAATTGATCCCATTTTTGAGGAACTTCAAAGGAGACAAGAGCTACTCGGAATCTAGAGGCTTCCTTCTCAAGAACCCAGGTCACATTGGGAACCTATATGTTGCCAATCCTTTGGATGGTGAATTTGCATACATCAACAAGAACCTTATAGACTTCATTGACGTGAAGACCGAAGAAGAATCTAGAGAAAGAGAGTCAAGAGCCGATGAAGAAATAAGATCTCAACTCGAAGAAATTGAGAGACTTCAAGCTGAGGCAAATGAAAGAGTAGCAATAGAAGCCATAACCTTAGCAAGGTTGGAAACTAGAAATAAAATAGAATGGGGGATCATGAGCATGAGTGTGAATGTGGTCGTGAGGCCCGTAGGCCTAATGTACCATGGGGAGGAAACACCGGTCCACTGGCTCTTATTCAACCACTCTATGAGCTACCGAGAGGCTCAAGAAAAAACTTCCCAAAATTTAGAGGGGATGGTTCTCAACTCCCTAAAGAACATGTAGCAACATTTATCACCACTTGCGGTGTGTTGGGTGTTGAGGATGAAGATGTGTCAGTCGACTCTTTGTGGAGTCACTTCAAGAGAAATCTTGGTTCTACATGCTACCACCAGGTCCGTCACCTGTTGGGAGGATATAAGAAGTGCATTCAAACACAGGTTCAAGAGCATATAATATTGTCAGGATCTTCTAGTCCAATTGGTACAAATGAAGAAAGAAACCTTCGAGTCAATGAGGGACTTTGTAGCAAGATATAACAGAGTGATAAGAAGAATCCCTGAAGATGTGGTGCCTCCTAAAAATAATTTGAAGAGATTCTTCATCAACGCCTTGCCATCAGAAGTAGGTTTCTTCCTTAGAAGAACCCAACCAAGAACATTGAGGGAAGCTCAAGACCATGTAATAGAAACTAATGATGATCTAATCTTGTTTGGAAAGGTGAAAGGCCCCAATGGAAAGTAAAAGGGTCAGAATTCAAACTTTGTCACCATAGATCCGATGTTCCAAAAAATGGCAAATGACTTGGTTTCCTTGAAGAAGAAGATATCTCAGATCACAATGTGGAATGCTTCAAGGAGACCAAACCCTCCAGATAGGCCAAGGATTACTCCACCTCCTCATCATCTTGCTCTTGAAGCACCACCAATCAATTCCATCTGTGACACCAAAGAGCCAAAAGAGGAAGCAAAAATTGATGAAACTGAAGAATAAAATATGGAAGACTATGAAAACTATCTTGAGGTCAAGGAAGTTGATATGCACAATGGCCTAATTGAGTACGTTGATGATGAATATGAGGATGATGAAGAAGCTCCAAGTTTCTCATGTGCTATTTTCACTCGTGCACAATCCAAGAAAGGTGCTTCATCCTCAATGATTGCAGTAAAGGATAAGAAGAATAAAGAAGATCTCCTCCTAGAGGTCACACAAAATAAAATCATTAGTAGAGGATCACCATTACCACCTTCTTGGAGTTGGCCAAAGAAAACCAAACTCACTAGTGGTTGTCGGGGATCATACTACTATGCCAAGTAAGTCATCTAATTATTCTCAGCTCAAAAGTTCTAAGAACAATTCTCCTTTAAATGTTGTTCCCGCAAAAACATCTAAGGTTCAATCAAAAACTACACCTTCACCCCCTTCCAAGCCAATTGCTACACCTGAAAAGGAAAATTCAACACCCAAAGTAGCAAAGCCTCTACCATGTAAATATTCCTCCATTTTCGAAACCTCTTCCTCGCTCACCATAGCCCCATTTGACTTTGTGGAACATGCAAGAAAAACCAAAGTCCATCTTTCAAAAATAGAATACCTACAAACACACCCACTCACGATTTGAAATAAATTCATGAGGAAGTGGTATCTCTTTAGGGTCCACTCCAGCATCTAGGAGTTGGTTAATAGGTAAAGAAACGTGTACTTGGTGTCCTGCCCAAGATAGAGACCTAGTTTGATAGGTTCGTTATCACACCTCATGGTGGTAACCTATATCCTCGAGTCCTAATTCTAAAGGCTTACTACCCACACCATCCACACCACCTTCCCAAAACATGTTAGCCCTCCTAGTGCCTCCAAAACCAATAGGGTTGAACCTTTTACTACCATCACTCCTCATTAAAGGATTCCACTAAATAATTATATCATAGATTCCGAAGCCTCGGACAATGTGATGCCGTAAAAAGTTGCAAATGCTCTAGGCCTCACCTTGACCCACATAAATGGCACTTTCTACTCAATGGAATCCAAACAATTTCCATTGGTAAGAAGAATCAAAGATGCACAGTAAGCACTAGCTAATTTTCCAGACAAGAAGGTGCTCCTAACCATACTTGGTAGCGGACATCCCAACATCCTTTGGTATGCTATTGAGTAGGAGTTTCGTAGAGACCCTAGGGTGGAGAGATAAAAATGGATTGGTCATCTACAACTATCCCAAGAAAAGTGAGATGAATAAGTTACTACTAAGTAAGAAATATGAAGTTCACAAGTGAAATTCGATGATCTAAAAGCAAACATTCTCTTTGAAGATTGTGGGCTAGGAAAGTACTTCCTCACATCAGAAAAAGAGGAGAACTTGCCACTTCTCATGGAGGAAGAGGAAGATCAAATTTGGAAAATAGAATTTGATAGTATTCATTCCAATGCGGGCTCGGGGAGCTAGTGCAGTATTGTACTCTCCTTCCAATGAGTTGTACCCATTTTCCTATAAGCTGCAATTTGATAATATAAATAACACCGTAGAGAGTATAAAGCACTACCCTTAGGCATGAGTGTATCGAGAGGACATGGGAATCAAGAAACCGAGATGCTTTGAGGTGATGCATAGAGTTGTAGTAAAGTATGTCCACCAACAATATCGGTGATGAATCCAATCTCAAGACTCGGCATTACGAAAACAGTGTGGGACTGCATTGAATCTTTTGATGCATTTTCCATTGAAGCTATTCCAAGGGAACATAATGAAAATGTTGATTCTCTTGTAGTGTTAGCTTCCCTAGTGACACCTCATCCTTCTTTTGGTAAAGACAAAGTGACCATTGAAATGGTATTCAAGCCTAGTGTACCAGATAATGCAAATCATTGGCAAGTATTTAATGATGATAACTAAATTCTAGCCTTTTTAGAGAAAAGGGATAATTTTAATAATCTCTTCTTCGAAGGAGGTGAAAATCCACATCGAGAAGTAGTCCCCAAAGAAGAGAAAGAAGGAATTGAAGGGATTGATGATGAGGGAATAATCAAATTGAAAGGGAACAAAATTCCCAAAGGCCTAGTCTCTTTAGAAGACCTCTTTGACAAACATGACAGATTCATTCAAGAGAAAGAAAATCAATCTTCTCGGTGCCTAGCTGATTTTGATAAAGAAAACATTGGTACCCCGGAGGAGCCAAGGATGGTCAATATTGGAAAATGTTGCTCTCCTGAAGAAAAAAGAAGGTTTGTTGCATTACTCAAGAAATACTCAGATGTCTTGGCCTACTCTTATGATGAACTCAAATCCTTCTAGCCAAAGGAAATGCATCACTCAATTCCTTTGAAGTAGGGTGTTAAGCCCTTCAGGCAAAAACAAAGGTTGTACAACCCAAAGATTGTTGATACCATCAAGGAGGAGGTAATGAAGATGTTTAATGCAAGGATCATATTTCCCATCCACCATTCAATGTGGGTGGCTAACATTGTGCCAATGCAAAAGAAGAATGGTGAAATAAGGATATGTGTAGATTTTCGCAACCTGAACCAAGCATCACTAAAGGACAATTATCCTCTTCCTATCATGGATCATATCCTATGAATAGTCACTAGATCTGAAATGCTTTCATTACTTGATGGATTCTCAAGATATAATCAAATCAAAGTGGCAGAGGAGGACCACACCAAGACAACCTTTACAACACCTTGGGGAACTTTTGCCTATATCGAGAATGCCTTTTGACCTAATCAATGCTTTGATACATTCCAAAGGGCGGTGGATTTGGCCTTCAAAGATCTGAAGCATTGTATTGTCATATATCTTTATGATCTCACAATATTTTCAAAGAAGAGGGAATATCATATCTATCACTTAATAGCAGTACTTGCAAGGTGTAGGAAACATGACATATGACTAAATCCAAAAAAGTGCATTTTTGGAGTCACAGAAGGCAAGTTATTAGGGCACATTGTGAACAAACATGGATCACACATTGATCTTGAGAGGATTATTTCCATTTAAGCATTAGCCCTACCCACAAGCAAGAAAGGAGTTCATTCATTCTTCGAAAAGGTGAAATTTCTTTGTTGTTTTGTGTCTGAGTTTGTTGAGTTGACGAAGCACATCACTTCCATGATGAAACCACAAGAAAACTTCAAATGGAACAATGAAGGGAAGGTAACATTCGAAGAGATCAAGAAATCCATTTCCAAGAATCCAACTCTTGTATCTACATATTTTAACAAATAATTCATCATGTATTGTTATGCATCAGAACATACACTCTTTGCCATTCTCGTTCAGAAAAATGATGAAGGCATGGAAGCACATATTACTTTCATGAGTTGTCCTTTGAAAAAGCATGAGCTAAAATATAGCCAATTAGAGAAGCATGCCTATACAGTGGTCAAAGATGTAAAAAAATTTAGGTTTTACATCCTCAATTCCCATACGGTGGTGATGGTCCCCAAAGTGATTTCAAGTCCATCTTGACACAACAGGATCCTAGAGCTAAAAGAGGAAATTGGATTCCAAAGAATCAAGAATATGACTTGGAGATTTGACCCTCCAATCTGGTAAGGGGAAATGGCTTGTGCAAGTTGATTACTGAATATGAAACACTCAAATCTCAACATGGTGAAGAAAACTATGCTTTCTCAACTTGTTCAAAAGACAACCCACATGTTCTCTTTGTCACCACTAATGATGAGTGGTATGCTGATATTGGCTATTACTTGACTTATGGAGAATTCCCTCCCCATCTTGATTACAAGCAAAGAAGAACACTCAAGTTGAAGGTATCTAAATTTGTAATCTGGAATCATGTGCTTTATAAAAGAGGCTTGGATGGTTATTTCCTCAGTGCGTAGATAAAGAGCAACAAGAAAATTTTCTTAAAACATACCATGACAAAACATGTGGTGGAAATTTTTTTAGTAATGATCACTTTAGCACACAAGATTCTCTCGAGGAAGGTATTATTGTCCCAAAATATTTGCAAACACTCGAGATTGGGTTTCTAAATGCAAAGCATGCCAATAGTTCGTTAGAAGACCACAACTTAGTGCATTACCACTCGGGCATGTGGTTATCAAGAACCATTTCAACAATGGGGGCTGGACTTCATTGGTGTTCAACCCTCACTCAAGAGCAAGGTACACCTATGTACTCACAATAATAGAATACTTCACCAAATGGGTGGAATCCATTCCATCCAAACAAGCCAACACTGAAACAATATGTAACTTCATCAAAGAGAATATAATAGTCTCAGTCGAGTAGGCCATTGAAATCCTTAGCCCCTGGTCATATGGTATGGTCATATGAGGGTTTAAAGCTTGTGATTCCTAATAGTAGGTGCTTAACTCCAACCCCCTTTCATTTTATTTGTGTGGTGAAGGCAAAAGCATTTTATTCTATTTTAGTGGAAACTAAAATAAATAGTAGAGCATAATATTGAAAAACTTGTAACTTTTGATCGGTAACTCGGTTTTGAGTGCCGTTTTTTACAAAAGTGTGTAGTTTTTATGCTATTTCCATTGGAAATATTTATTTTGAGAATAGAACTATAATTATAAAGTGCCATAAACACACACTCATTATAAAGTGCCAAAATCTAGGGGGCTCTTGTTGCATTGTTTGGGGGTCTTGTTGCATTGCTTGGTTCTTGCATTTCTTTTGGTGATTTTTTAGGATGGCATCTTTATCTAATTTTGCATTAGATCATGTTGAGCCATTAACAACACATAATTACCACACATGGAAACCAAGAATGGAAACAATAATTAAGTGGAAAGGATTATGGGCTTTAACTTCTTCAGAACAACCAATGTTCACTAGAGAATATGAGAAATTTCAGTACCAATGCAAATTTGATGAGTGTATGGGTTTGATAGGAACTTATGTAAGTGACAGTATTTTATTTCATTTGGAAAAATGTGACTCTCCTTTCAAAATATGGGAGAAATTGGAGGATTTATTTGGTAAGGTGGATCATATGAGATCCATGCAACTTGAAATTGAGATCACCTCTCTTAATCCTGAAGATTTTCCAACAATTATAGACTATCTTACCAAGTTCAAGAATTTGTTGACACAATTGAAGGGGAGTGGAAGAGATAAGAAAGATGAAGAGTGTGTTTACTTGATTTTATCCAAGTTGAGAGGACCATTCAAATTTTTGCTCTACCTTTTTCTCTAGCATGGATGCCTTAGGTGACACATTCAAAATGCCTAACTTAGAAACATTTTGTGAAAGACTTACTAGGGAAGAATCCAAATTATCTCACCTTGAGTCTTCCACCTCTCAAAAGGCATTAGTTGCATCTAATCCTAAGGGCAAGGGAAAACCAAATAGTAAAACCAAATCCACACCTTCTCCATCTCAAAATGCTCCTAAACCCAAAGAAAACAACTCAAAACCCAAGGAGTCTTCTAAATCCAAGAATAAGTCTAGCCTGTTCATGCTCTTTTTGTGGGGGTAGTAATCATGAAGAAAATAGGTGTTATAAGTGAATGCAAGCCTTAGAGGATGCAGTCAAGAAACAAAAAATTTCTATCTCCACTCCACCTCCTTCTAATCAGCATGGAAAAGCACTTAATGTTGTTGGAAGATCTCAGTCACCACTTGCAGACAATTGGGTTATAGATTCTGGTGCTTCTCATCACATGACTTCTTCCAAGGAGTCTTTTGTTTCTCTAGGTTTGAGTTCTACTTCCAAAATTGAGGTTGGAGATTCTTCCTTTCTTTCTGTTGAGGGAAAAGGTGATATACAACTTGATGGTGGAAATATCCAAGATGCACTATATGTTCCTAACATCACTACAAATTTTATTTCTATATATCAAATTTGTCATTCTGGTCAAGGAAAACAATGACTTTTACACCACATGGGGCAGAAGTAAGAACTTTTTTGGAGCCTTATTCACTTGTTGCTCAGGGTATTATTGATCATAGTTCTAGACTATATCACTTTGAGGGTTTTGATGACACATCTTCTATAGGGACAGGATTGGTTTCTCATTCAGATTCAGAGAGTAAGCTTTGGCATGAAAGATTTGGACATCTCAATTACAAATATTTGAAGGAGTTGAGCACTCATGGTATGGTAGATGGTCTTCCTAGAGTTTCTTGTCTTGAGGGAGTTTGTCATGGTTGTGCATTAGGGAAACAACACCAAGATCCTTTTCCTAAGAATTTTTCTAAGAGAGCTTCTTCACCACTTGAGCTTGTGCATAGTGACTTGATGGTTTTTCCTACCCCATCTTTCAATGGAGCTAAGTATGCACTTACATTTATTGATAATTTCTTGAGGCATACTTGGGTTTATTTTCTCAAGTACAAAAGTGATGTTTTTCACACTTCAAATTCTTCAAGGCTTTGGTCGAGAAACAATCTTCTAGTAGCATAAAGAACCTTTGCACTGATAATGGGGGGAGTACTTCAGCAATGAGTTTTCTAAATTTTTGGCAACTCAAGGCATTATTCACCAGCATTTTATTCCTCATACTCCACAACATAATGGATTAGCAGAAAAGAAGAATAGAACTTTGAAGGAAATGGCTAACTGTATGATGCATTCTAGAGATATACCTCCTATCTATTGGGAAGAAGCAGTTAATTGTGCTAACTATATTCAGAATCACACACCACATAGAGCACTTGAGCATTTGACTCCAGAGGAAGCTTGGTCCAACACTAAGCCAAATGTCTCATTTTTTTGAGTCTTTGGGAGCCATGCTTGGGCCTTTGTGCCAAAGAAGAAAAGGAAAGATTTGGATAAGAAGAGTAAACCCTTGATTTTTAGGGTATTGTGAGGACATGAGAGCTTATCATCTTTTAGATCCTGATACACATGATGTTCTTTTTCAAACACATGTTCAATTTGATGAGCATTTCACTCCTCATGATTCTTCATCTTCTTCCATTCCTTCTTCTTCTTCATCTCATCTTGAGGATCCTTTCTTTGAGGAGATTGATGAGGAGGTTATAGATGTCATTGAGGATCCTATTCCCACTGATGTTGTCACTATGCCTAAGTGGGCTCATACTACATAGTTTTTGAGGTAACACCTTTCATAGAGGATCTTCCACCCACTAGGCATCATCACACACATTCTACAGGTTCTAGAATTTTGTGTCAGGTAGTTTTTGAGGATCCACAATCTTTTTCAAAGGCTCATGGGATACAAGAGTGGGATGATGCGATGATAGCTGAGTATTCTTCTTTGATGAAGAATCATACTTGGGATTTGGTATCTCTTCCTAAAGGAAGAAAGATGGTTAGGTGTAAGTGGGTATACCAAACCAAATATGCATAGTGATGGGTCCATTGACAAGTATAAGGCTCATCTTGTTGCAAAGGGTTTTTCACAAGTTGAAGGTATTGATTACTCTAGACTTTTACACCCATTGCTAAGATGGATTATGTACACCTTGTACTTGCTATTTGCTGCATCACAGGGGTGGCCCATATACCAGATGGATGTGAAGAGTGCCTTCTTACATGGATATCTACAAGAGGAAATATACATGGAGCAGCCAAATGGATTTGTTCAGGATTCTTCTCTTGTTTGTAGGCTCAAGGTCTCTCTATGGTCTCAAACAAGCCCCTCGGGCTTGGTATGAGAAGATGGATTATTTTCTTCTATCTACTGGTTTTGTTTGTTTCCATTCCGATCATACAGTGTATCTCCAACATGTCGGTGAGGATATTGTGATACTTGTCTTGTATGTTGATGATTTGTTACTTACTAGCAGCTCTTCTTCCCACATTCAGAGTATTCAAAGGGCTCTTTCTACACAATTTGACATGACAGATCTTGGGTTATTGCATTATTTCCTTGGTTTGCAGATTTCTTAAATAGATTCAGGGATTCATTTGAGTCAAAGAAAAAGTACACCCATGATCTTCTTAGGCACTTTGATATGGTTGATTACAAGCCAAGTCCATCTCCTTTTCAGTCTGGGGTTACTCTTACATCCACATGTACCACACCACTTTGTGATCCTACATTGTATAGGTAGTTGGTTGGGAGTCTCATGTACTTGACCCATACTCACCCTGATATTTCATTTGCAGTAGGGCTTGTATCTCGGTTTGCACATTCTCCTCATAGTAGTCATTAGCAGGTTGCTAAAAGGATTTTGCACTATTTACAGGGCACTTCCCACTTTGGCCTACACTACACTAGGGGTTCTACTTAGTTGGTTGGGTATACAATTTAGATTGGGCAGGTTCTATTGATGACAGGATGTTCTACTTCTAGCTATCTTTTTTGTCTTGGTTCTTCTCCAGTTTCTTGGGCATGTAAAAAGCAACAGGATATTGCACTTTCATCTTCAGAGGCAAAGTACAAGGTAGTAGTTACAGTGAGTCAACAGATTCTTTGGCTTCGCTAGTTATTAATAGAGTTTGGATTCCCACAGATTCACCGACTTTACTTTGGTGTGACAACCAAAGTGCAATTCACATTTCTCGCAACCTAGTTGAGCACCAGCGGACCAAGCATATTGAGATACACATCCACTTCATTTGGCAACACATTCAGGATGGAGTTCTTTACTTGGAGTACCTTTCAACTCAGATCAGGTTGTAGACATCTTTACAAATCCTTTTGCATCACCTCGCTACCTTGAGTTGCATGGAATGCTTGGGGTTTCAAATTTGTTCTTGGGGGTGTTCGTGAGAACATCTTCCTTCTTCTTCTTCTCTTTCCTTATAGCGAGATTCTTTCCTTATTTTGGTTTGAGATTTCTTCATGGATATATTGTACATGAGTACCTCATCAGGCCTAATTGCGGGACTCATACTATGGACATGCCACTTCTATTTTGGCCCCTAGCTTCACTTGAGGGGGGGTGTTAGAGTAGGTATTTACCTTAGCTCATGTTCACCTAGGTACATTATTTACCTTTATTATATTTATCCTCACCCACTTATGTGTGTGGATATTTATTTTTATTTATTTAGATATTAGGAGATATTATCTAGTTGTTAGGTATAGTTCTTTCCTTGATCTATGGTATTGACTAGTTCTTTCCTAGATCTATGGTATTGACTAGATCCTTGATGTCTAGTTCTCTCATAAATCTATGGACTTGACTAGTTATTTGATGACTAGTTCTTTCCATGATTTATGGCTTGATCTATGACCTTGACTAGTTCTTAGATTGTTATTCCTTGCTTATATAAGCAAGGCCCATTCTCATTGTATTTCATTGAGTTCCATAATAATATATGATATTGCTACTCATTTGTTTGCAAAGGTTTTGTGTAAAGTTATTATGGTGAATTTATTTCATCTTATTGATCGTGGTGTTTGATTAGCATCTGTGTTCTTGGCTTGGTACGATCTGGTTATTGTTCCTTTTAGTCCGTTTCAGAGTGCTTTAAGATTGTAAAATATAAAGCTACATATTTATGTTCAAGAGAGATGACCAAGTTTTTCTATGGCTATGGAATTTCCCTATCTCATTCTTCTCCGAATACTATCCACAAGGAAATGGACAGGCCGAATCAAGCAACAAGAACGTTGTGACCATTTTCTCGCAAACTTGTGAACGAGAATCAAAGGAATTGGCACAAAAGGTTGTACAAAGAATTATGGGCAGATATGATCACTCCCAAGAAGGCAATAGGTATGTCACCATTACAAATTTTGTATGGAGTTGAATCAGAAATTCCTCTCACAATCGAGATGCCATCTCTCAAGTATAGGAAATAGAGATGGTCAATACAAGGATTCCATTGACAAGAGGATTCTCTTTCTTGAGAAGTCGAAAGAAAATAGACTCCATGTGGTGGATTGCATTAAGGAGCACCAATTGAAAGTAAAGAATATTTTTTATAAGAAGGCCAAGGCAAGAGAATTCAAAGTTGGAGACTTCATCCTACTATGGGACAAGATAAGAGAACCAAAAGGAAAGCCATGGAAATATTGATTCATTATGGCTTGGCCCATTCCATATTTGTGAAGCTTGCAGGTGAGAATGCTTTTCTTCTCTCATATTTGGATGGAACACCACTAGAATTACCTCGGAGTGAGAAATACTTGAAATTGTATCATCAATGAAAGCGGGTTTTTCCCCACCTTGTACCATAGGTGATTGTTAGGTGTGTTTCCCTTTCCATTGTGTGGTTTTGTTTCCCCTTCTATTGTGTGTCATGTGTTTCCTTCCCATTGTGTGTTTGTGTGTTTCCTTATTTTGATCTTTATTTCTTGAAGTTATACATGACTCTACAAGGCCCAATGGATAAGGCACTAGTCAACAAATTACAGGGTCTAGAGATTGAGATTTTGGATTCCCATGTCATGTCTTCACTATGCTTAGTCCATGTCATGTCCCCAAGCTAGAGCTAGCTGTTGTCGCCCTCAAAATCCCCCTCATTTTCTAAGTCAAATTCAAAAATTTTGAGCTCATGCCCTTCAAAAGTGTTCAAGTAAAGTTGGAATCCCAAAAAGATAGAGAAATTCATGCTTTGAAGTTGTTTAAACTCTCCAGTCTGCATGTTTTGATAAATTTTCTATTTTCCTATCTAGATGCGTGAAAATTTTATTGTTGTCCTCATTTGAATGAAATTGTAAATATTTCTATGGCCATGGATCATCTTACCTTGTATTTTTTTCAATTCTCTGGTTCACAAAATAAATTTGAAAATCAAGCACGAAATGGTGGAGTTTTCTTCTTCTCTGCATTTTTCCACAAATGTGAATGATGAGCATTTTCTTCCCACTGTCAAATTTTGGCTATATTATCCATGGGTACATGGACATATCTAATTGGAAGTAGGTCGAGGAGAACTTTGAGGTTTTGAGCCTTTTGTAAAAAGGGCTAAAATTCATAAAGTGACCCGCAGCCCCAATCATGCCAAGAGGGAAAAAGTCAAATCTTGAGCCTCGCCGATGGAAAGTCAAAGTGGGCAAGTGGGTCGGAGGAGAGATTTGAGAATTTGAGCCTTGTTTTCATTAAAGGGGCTTAAAGTTAAAAAGTGACCCACAACCCCACCAAACACAAAGGAAAAATTCAAATACTAAGCCCGCATCGAAGGTCAAAAAGGAAGGTTGGCCGACGAACGATTTGTGTTTTTTACCCTTTTTGGTAAAAAGGGCTAAAAGTCATAAAGTGAGCCGTGATTACTTCGCAAATCAAGTGAGGCCACATTTCAAGACCTTGTCAAAAGCAGGAGAGTGGCCCAAAATGTTCCAAAATTCCATTTCTCCAAAAGTCACAAAATGCAAAAGGCATCCTCCACGCCCACTCCAGTAAATTTCTCCCACGTGGACGGCTCTGGTTTAAAGTTTCAAAGGCAAGATGAACGATTCAAATTCAAAGTTACAAAACAAGTGTAATAGCTACATTATGAAAAGCATAGTTTTTACACCATTGGCATTTCTTCGCGAATCAAGAATGTGAACAGACATGAATGATTGAAAAGATTGTAACCATTTCTTGCTAATAAAGAAGAAGTTGTAACCATTTCTTGAAGATATTTAATGGCTTCTTCACGCCATTGTACAGGGTTGGAAATTGATCTTGTAAACTCATGAGTGCATTGTACTTAGAGAAAGCAAAGGAGATAGCCATTTTCTTCTACTTTCCTCCATTCTCAAATTTCTTTGGTTCCCACATTATGTACAACTCCTATTTAAGCATCAATACGAGAGGAAGAATTTTGTAGCCTCTTTGATGAGGATATTTTAGAAACTTTGAGTTCACAATCTTATCTCGTCTTATTGCCATTTGCAGGGTTGTTTCTTCTCATAAATGCATGTGTTGAAGTTTCTAACTAATGTGTGCAGGAATCTAATTTCCTACCTGCAACATTAGTTTCCCTATCTCACTTCTCACTCCCTTTCCCACCTTTAGAAAAAGTCTTCCTTAACAAGATATTTCTAGCTTTTAAATGGTCAATGTAGTTCCCCTGTTGGATCCTCACCAAAATGCCACCATAGAAATCTACACTTTCTCTCACATGCATAAACAATAGCTACACCGCTTAAGTAGAGGGACTTAGATTCCTAGAGCGTTGGTAAGGAATTCACAAATTTGTCCACCCGAAAATTCCATCACCAACACCTAGTAAGAATCTTTAGACCATTAGTGATTGCTTCCTTGATGACTTTGGATGCACTTTTACAAGATTTAGGGAGCTTGTGATGCCTTTTGCAAGTGTAGGAAGTGAGTGTATCAATGTAGTGTCATATGGTTTCTAGGAAACGAGGCGGTTCTTACTTTCTTATATAGAGTTTCGTAGGTGATTTATTGAAGAAAGGCTGACTTAGAGGTTTTACAAGACCCAAAAAGAATATGAAATAAAAATCAAAGTTAGATAACATATCAATACAAAACATTAAAAGTTAGAAAAACTAGATATAATATCCTCATGAAATTGTATGACCTTGCCTAGGGATGGAAAACACATACTATAAAGTTTACAACTTGGCAATTGATGTTTCTCTATGAATTTTTATACCCTCATTTGACATCATGTCAATGTTTAAGGATTAACAAGCTAGACAAGAGACCTTAAAATGTGTTAAGAGAGTGAAAAGGTTGTGTTTATCTTAACAATAGTGAATTATCCAAACTAGTAGTGATAAAGAGTAAATGACAAAATTTGAGTGTTTACAACTTCTAAGTGACTAAATTCATTATATGTCTCAAAGTAGGGTGGTGCATATTTTTAATGGATATTCCCGCTTCATTAAATTTGTTCCTAGTAGTATATATTTTTTTCCCCAATTGTGGCTCCTCTATTATCTAAGAGGTGTTCATTATTTCCTTCTCTCATCGGTCCTAGTGACTTGCTAAATTTTAGCTTCAAAATTTAGTAGGTATGCTTCAAATATTACAGACTATTGTGGAATTTTCTTGATAAAATTTAAATGTGCTACTCTACCAATTGAAAGAAGCGGAATTTTGATTTGTATACAAGTTCATCCTCAAAATTACCTTAGCATGCATTCTTTCCATTCCTCCTACTGAGTTACTATTTTTATCTTCACCAAGCATCCTTGATCTACCTCTAATCTAATATGATCAATCTATGCTAACTTAAAGTGAATATACTTTTGTATATGTCGTTAGTGACAAAATTTTAATGTCATGACAGAAAAGCCCCTTGGGTTTTGGTAGCAATGATTTCATTGTCTATATCTTGATTACTAGTTTCTCAATCTCTTGCTATCTAACTACTTGTGGTGGTGCCATTACTTTATTATTATAAACATATATGAATAACAAACTCTTTTAAGGCTTTGTGCTATCAAATTTTAGCTAAGTCTTAATGTGTATTGTCATTTTTAAGTGGTCTAATGTGTTTTCTTAGATTTTAGGTAGATCGGATCCTATTCTCTTATATTTATGACTTTATCTTGCCTAATGTATTTGTGTGACTAAGTTTATCCACTTGTGTTCTTTTTTTAAAAATCTCACCTATTTACTTGCATTCTATCACATTATCCCCAATAAACTAGTGTAGATAGTAAAATTTTGTAACTTGTCTTTGCATAATTCCAAGTTTGACCTTGTATCCTTGCTAAGAAAATGATCACATTTAAAATCTAATCTCCTCATCTCTATGTCCATTCTATAAAATTCCTATCTTTACACTATGATCCATAGTCAATTATGGGAATATTATTTCATCAAAGTAACATAAAACATTTGATATTCATAACACAACTTTCAGTTTTGATGTTTCTCCTTTCCAAAACCATATGGAAGGGTCATGATGTGGGTCTATTCTTGGCTGACATGTATGATCCCACCCCTTCTCAATCAGTGAATCTGATTTCAAATTCATCTCTTTATTTGCCTCATTTCATCTTCCTAGGGTTGGATTTATTAACATATATCACCTATAGAAGACTATATAGACAATTCATTATCACTTTATAAATCACCTAACATTATCATAAGATACTATTGAGAAAACCATTCCAAAAACACTTGAAGGGTTCCTAAATATTATAAAATTAGTTGTGCATAATCTAGGGTAGTCCCTACTACAAATTTGGAGCACTAAATTAGGTCAAAGATTCTAGCTTCATCCATCTATGAGCACACACGTATCATATAGCCATGTATTAATAAGAGAAAAGTCATCCCAAGCATTACAAAATGATTTTAATAAGAAAAGGGATATGTTGCATAGATGAGGGACACCATATCTCACTATTATCATACTAGATACATTTTATACAACATATTTAGTCCACTAACTTAGTTTCAAGATACATGAGGGAACCCTTAGGGGGCTAGATAATTATACACACTTATATGAGCACCTAGGAGAAATACACGAGTCTTGATTTACACAATGAGGATATGTACTGTAACACTTGGATTGGTTTAGTAGTTGGGAGAATGAACACCAAAGGTGTTCTAACCTCAAAATCACACACATGTTTTTATCCTTTTTTTTTTTAATTCTATGATTAAGGGTTCTATAGGTTCTTAGGGTTTCCAATTTTTACAAGTTATCACATGTCATCCTAAATTTGTGTGAGTAAAAGTGACATAAAATGAGCATAATTTCTAGGAAAGTGAAGCACATAGGAAGTTGCAAAACTAAATAGTATCATGTTCTAAAATTATACAACCCCATTCTTGGATCGTACATCTCCTAAAGAGACCACAAAAATCTATAGGTTATTTCATCTGATCAATTTTTAGTTTTATAATCTCCAATTTAGAATCCTTAGTCTCAAATCTTCTTGTTCGTTTTACTACACATCCAAATCATCACTAAGTCATCGTAAACAACTAAGTATATCTCTCCTCTTTTGTGTTTGACTAATTGCTTATTGTTTGTCATTGTTTTTCTCATTTCAAGTTTGAATGTAGTATTTTAGTCATGTATAATCAGTTTTGGAAGTTAATTAGATAATAATAGTCTACCTATTGATAACCCTTACATACGCCTTAGTTGTTATACAATAAAATTATAAAATCTAACTAGGGTGTAAAAACTAGTTTCTTATTTTCCACTAATATCCAATTTCATGTATTTCTTGCAACACACATGATTTTACTATATATTTTGGGAAAAATTCCTCACATATTTTCACAACCCCACCTCACCAAACTCACAAATTTTTAGTTTTGAGTTCGGTAGTATTCATTTTTATTAGTCTATTATTCAATTTTTTCCCAAATTACTTATTAATTTGTATTTTTTTCTTAAATTTTTGTCAGATTTCTTTTCTATTTTTGTTTCAAAATTTCTTTTTGTAGTGTCTACTTTTTTTCTAAAATTTCTTTATGTAGTATCTAATATTTTTATAAAATTATTTTTGTAATTTTTCTTATTTATTCCAAAATTATTTTTGATATATTATATCTGTGGAGATAGATATTTCTTTATTTTTTATTTCTATTTTCTTTCATCTTCATTTTAGAACTACATAGGGTTCAATCCTATTGCCATTTACATATCCCTTCCTCTTTATTCTTGATAATGTTTTTTTAGTTCAATTAGTCCCGTGACAAATTTTGATCTACTATGTAAGGTCACAAACGAAAAATCTTCAACTTCAATGGTTTCTTATATTTGCTATCACATAAGAACATTCTATCCTTTGTTTCAAATTCATTATGTTTATATCGGTGGTCCTACCATGATTTTTTTGCCTATTCTCTTGTGTTTGGTTGTATGCACTATAAATATTTTTTTCATCTAGTTCATTTAACTCAATCGATCGTGCATGCACATGTACATATTTTTCCTTATTAATTTAGAATGTTGCTTATATTGTCAAGCTTGGGATAACGAATTTATCGGTATTGTGTCCTTCAAAACATAGACTAAATAAAAGGGACAATATTTTTAAACTAATTATATGTAGTTTGGTACGCCTAAAATGTGTAGTTATATTAAGATACTAATCTTCCTTGTCTAAGGTACATATTTGTTTACTAAATTTTCTATTAAATAATTGATTACCTTAACTATCCCATTGGCTCTTGTATGTGATAGGGTGTGATATTATTATGGTTAATAACAAAATGTCTCAAAAATTCTTTAGTGTTTTCATTCAATAAATGCTTCCATTGACCACTTAGAATACCTAGTGGACATTTGAACTACTTCATGATATTTTTGTAGATGAATTTAGCTATGGTTTTAGTAATATAGTCTTTACTTGGGATAGTTTTAATAAATCGTAATAATCAACTTCCATTGTGAATGATAGGATGTTATCTTACTAGGTTCAATAAAATCAACTATCCATTTCTCAAAATGAGGAAATGATAACAAAATTTTCAACAAAATATAATCTTGTGCATTCATATTTCCAATCTGTAGACAAATATCACAACTATAAGAATATTTATATGTGTAACCATAGCCCCGTAACCTCCATTAAGTCCATCAAATACCCCATTATGAGATTCTCTTATTATCTCTATTATTTCATGTTACATCACTAATCTTTTCATAGGTTCATCATGGAATTTTTATATAGTACTCTATCAATCAACATAAATGAGAATGCTTGAATAAGTAACTATTTTTTTCATTTTTTATTATCCTTCTGGAAATTCTATCATAGCTAAGCATTACACCATAGTATCCATTTATTTTGGATATGCTTCAATGTAGAACAAATGAGCTCCCGAAAATCATTTTTATAGGTTTCTTACCTTCCCCATTTGTATCCACAAGAAATAGTCAGGTCCATTTTCAAGCTTTCTTGATTTGAGCAAAATGGTGAATTCAAATTCTTGAAACAACACGAGCCATGAAAATATGCATATTTATATTACTAGCTAATTGATTAGGTATTTCAAAGTGGTTCGTGATATGTGTAAAATATAAAGGGTATAGATAAAATATAGTGTCTTTATTTTGTAATGTATACATCATTTCTCGTGCTTCACGTTCTATTATGGAGCAATTTTCTTTTCTTTAGGTAATTTATAAATAGTGAATGAAATAATATGAACCATCATACCTCACATCTTTGCTAAGACCGTGCCAATTTCTATTCCTAAAGCTTCAACATGAACATGAAACATAACCTTCCAATATAGGAATACAAGTAAAGGTGCATTTAGTATTTTTGTTTTCAATTTCTCTAGATACTCCTAACATTTTGTGGTCTATTATATTTCCTTTTTTCCTCCATTAGTTCCTCTATCAATGCATAAATGGCAATATAGTTTCTAATGATTTTTCAAATATAACTACTATATCATAATAATGTTCTTACATCTTTATGTGTATTTGGTGGGGGATGTGTCATAATAATGGATGTTTTTAATGGATATCATAATAGTCCATCCCTACGATAATATGGCCTAATAATGTTCCAAATAACATAAAAAATAGACATTGCTTAATATTCAATACAAATTTTAGGACTTGACATCTTTCAAATATTAATGTTTACACTTGCATGCGATATTTCAATAATTTTTACACCATCCAAGTATACTTCTAGGAAGTCATGAATAAAGTATTTAAATGCATTCATCACAATCCTCAAAAACTAATGGATAATTCTTCAATCCAAATGACATTGTTGTATTCATGAAATAACCACACCTAGTTGTAAATGTTATTTTAGGATAATATTTTTGGGAAATCATTTCTTGGTGGTAACGTAAGAACCCATATGTAAATAAATGAGCCTCCTTACCAACTAAACTTTCTAATAATTCTTTTGTAAGTGAGGTATGGAAGGGATCATGTGCACATGATTTATTTAGTTCCATATAATCAACACATATCATTATTCACTAATTTTCTTACTCTATATTACCATTGAAATAATCCACTCCTAATGCTCTACATGTTGGATTATACTACTAACTATAACTTTATCTAGTTCAACATTTACTTTTAATTTTACATTTACATTAAGTCTCGTATGGTATTTTCTTGAGAAATTTTATTCCCTCCTTAATATTAATTTTCATTGTTCCCAAATATTCTTTTATTCCATGGAGGTCATAGAAACTCTTTGGAAACATATCTTTGTATTTTTCAAAAACTCTACAATTTTGAGGACCTTAAATTCCTCTTACTAGTCTTTGATCTTTGTGAATTTATGTTCACATGCTTACCCAATGTTTTCTTCACCTAAGTGGTTGAATTTTTATTTTATTTTATCCGCATTTATTTCTATTAAGCCCCTTTTGTCTTCTTCTACATAGAATTTTATGTTTTACACACACATTTCTTCTTTTGATTCATGTGGTTTTCCTCAATGTTGTAATAGTACATGAGATCCTTCTCTCTATGTATAAATATTATTACTTCTCAATCAAATATAGTGATCATATCTTTCTTTATTCCATATTTACAAAACTGGTAAATGAAATCAACATCTGCCACTATAAGGAATAATTTTATCTTCCTAAGAGCATGAAAAAGTCTCTTATCATAGTCTCATAAGTAAAATGTGTGCTAAAAATAGTTTTTGATTGTTCCCAATTTCTTGTCTCTTATAAATTTCTTATAAAATGTACCACACATGCGGAAGGGTGCATAAATTCTAATAAAAATATGGAAACAAAACTATAATGACAGCTCCCTAATTTTTTCTAGTGGTTCTCACAATGGTTAATATGTCTTTGTGGATAAGTTATTCTAGTGTATTATGGGATTTCCCAAAATCTACTTTTTGTACATATCTTATTTTGATTAGAATGGTAAATACATGTCATATGTTAGTATATCCTCTATGAGTATCCCACAATCTTGCAACATTAATAATTAATGTATCATCAATGGGTTCTATTCAAACTAGTTCATTTATAAATATTTGTTCTATTTGAAAGATACAATATTCAACATTTCCAATACCAAAATTATTCGGGAGTGCTTTGTGTTATTATCTTCTTCTTAATTGTAACAACCTTCAAACCTCTCTTTGTAGTTATATTTCTTCTTTCTTTCCTCAATATTTAAGAGTTATAATTCTCTTTTTTCTTTCATGGATGTTTGTATGTATATTGTGACTTTCATTATTATTTTTTTATATGTGTATATCCTCATTTTTCACATGGCTTCATTGGTATATATTCAATGGCCTTGGGTTTCTATTCTTCTCATACAAATTCATGGTATTTTCTTGTAGTTTCATTATTTTCCTCTATCGAGAAATATTTCTCATCAAAAATTAATTGAAACTATCCATGACATCATACCAATATGTTTTTGGAACTCTTCATATGCGTCATAGTTTTTGTACCCTTATTTTGGGCATTCCATATAGTTTATACTTCAATATCTCAATTGGTGTCGCTTTAAGTTATTTTCTTTTAACTCCATTTTTTCCTTCTTCATTAGGGTCAAAATCCTAATTGGATGTTAGATTTTTCTCAATGGCATAAATTCCTTGTCATGTATCATATTCCTAGTCCTCACTAGCATCATGCCTTAATTCCTCTATCCAAGTCAGCACTCATTCGAGTTTCTAAAGGTATATGTGCTATTATGTCATTTATTTCAAATGTGATTTATTTTTGTTTAAATTTGAAAGTTCCATTATGATAAAAAAATTAATGCCAATAATACAAATTACATAGGTTTTTAAGAGAGATTTTCCATTATTTTAAAATCAACCAATCATATTATCCCCATGAAATTTACATTAAATCCATTTAGAACTCTAAATGGTGCCTTAAGAGTACCATCCAAAAAGCTATGTCAATTCGACTGGTTATAGTCACGATTTCCATAATTCCTCTCATGCCCTATGGGACATAATATTGACATTAGCCCATAAGTCTAGTTTTACTTTTGGAACTCGTTGTCCATTGATTTTTACATCTAAGTAGACAACACTTTGTAAATTATCCCTTTGTGTGTGAAATATATTCTTATTTTTAACTTTAATTATTTCAACCCTTTGTATGCAAATGTTCTTTCCTGTTTATTAGATAGTATTTACATAATTATTTAAATTTGTTTGTGAGACTTTGTTTTGTTACTAACTTGACTAATTGTTTGAGTGCTACCACTTCTTCAAAATATGTTAGTTTTTCTACCTCTTCTTCCCAATGTTTTTTGATCACTTATTGTGTATTATTTACTATTTTTTCATGTATTTATAGGTTAGGGTATGTTCTACTTGAATCATCATCACCTGAGCTCGAAATATATTCCCATCACATATCTTTGAATGTATCTTTTATTTTTACTATGACACTCCTAGTTGAAGCATGAAATCAATGTTTTGTGTCTTCGTTATCTTGTAACTTTTTTTGTATAGTTTTAATTTTAACTATATTCTCCTTTATATCTTATTTCTCTTTTAAATTATTAGACATTACTTGTTTTCCTTATAAATAATTATCCTTTCTCCATTATAGTGTTCCTTTGATGTTTGTCAAATAAAAGGTTAGTTCATGGAACTTTGGTTATGTTGGGTGGTTTTTACTTCATTTTGGATAATTATTTTATTTTTATATCACCATTCTACTAAAATTGTGTATTTTTTGGAAAACTAAATGAATCATGTGTTCCCTTTCGTGGAAAAATCCACATACATTGGGTTTATATTTTTGTACGTTATCTAAGAACATGACCTTATTTTCTACATTGATAACATGTCACAAGTTTCCTCTCTAGGTTTCCCGATATCTATTATTTTCACCTTGATTATTTTTATACCTAGATCCTTGATTATTTTTATATCCCCCTCTTTAGTGCCCTTGGTATCCTCTTCCACCTTGATATACTCCTTTATATCCACCTTTTAAACCTCTTCTATTATATTTTTTTCTACCATAGCCTCCATGGTAATTGTCATTATTGTATGTTGGATATCTTCCCATATTATTGAGCCCTCCTTACTGGTAATCATTGATCATATTTTTGGGTAACCACCATTGTAATTTTTGAATTAATGGATTTGTTTGGTAGGTGTGGCATATATTATCATATGGTGGGTAATGTTTGAAAATATAGATTTTTTATGTTAATGGAGTGGAGGGTGGTATACCAACTAGTGAGGGGGATTGTGGTTGTTGAATTATTTGTTTGATTAAAAAAAAGTAACCTATCTCTATGATCCATTAACTCTTCCATTGCATCAATTCTTGTAGAATTCTATTGGTAATAATTATATGAGCCACATGTTATAAAGTGCACCCTTTGATTCATGGGTGGGGATACCTCCATTAATGGACAAAGTGTGTTTGAATATAATGGTCCCATAATTTATAAATGCCACACCATAATAATAATTTTTATGATAGGTTTTGTTGAGGAAGTGGAATACTAATATGTTGTGTTTTTGACCTAACCACCCTTGTTATTTATTCTATATATAGAAACTTTATCTAACTATGTCCCTCATCACAAAAAAGTATAATCCATATCTTATGTCTACTCATGGATTTTGGAAGATTATTAGTTCTTATGTCTATTTTCATATGAATTTCCTACCTAAGTCTTAATTGGGCTGAATCTTATTTTACCTTTTCTAATTATGTTACCATTACTTCTCCCTCTTATCTCTATGGCTGTTCCTCTACTCTAGTATCCATCTCTAAGGAATTTGGAGAATTTCTAAATTGATGTCCACATGTAGATGAGCTCAAATAAGGTAACAATCCTAAAATAAACCATTCAATTCTCTATTTTTCTATCAATGGTTTATCCAACTTCCTCACAAATCCTTTAAACCTTTTATCAAAATATTTAATTGTCTCTCCCTCCTTTTTTATCAATTACCTCATCTTGTTTGCACTTTATGTGTATACATCCAAGTAATGTAAATCTGATTTAAAATACCTTTTTATTTCATCCCATGTCTTAGTATGTATTAGGATATTTTCATATACCATTTTAAATTATCACCCTCAATGACCCAACAAAGTCAAACAATTTAACTTATTTTTTTAAAACATTATTACTTCTCTACTATGACTCCAAAATGAATAAATGATCCTTCAATCCTTAGTATATTTTCTAAAAAGGGTAAATTTGGGTTTTGGGCCATTTTTGAGGTTTTATATGCACTGGATTCATACTATTTATTGTGTTCCATTACATTACCATTGGGTTCATCTTCTTCCTTTCTTTATTTGTTCTAATTGGTCTTTGATAGAATATGGTTCTTCTCTTATCTCTTTTAAGTTATTTCTCAAAATGACTTCTCCGTGGTATCTCATTAAGTTTTTTTATTACTACTTATCATCTTCTTCTCTCCTCTCTTTGCTTTTTTCAACTATTTTTCAACTATTATCATATATATATATATATATATATATATATATATATATTCAAACATTGTCTCCTTTAGTTTTTATAATGTCATAAGAGATGACATTTGGTCTAAGGGATTAATTTTCTCAAATGTTCTCTTGTAGTTGGGAGGGAGTGTCATTTCCTATCTCTTTTCTATCTTCATTACTATTTTCATCTTAATTGAATATATTTTTATATGTAATGAATCTTAATTTAGTTTCACCTCATGAGTAAAACCTATCTTATCCATCATGTACTTATCCTCCCTCATCACTTCCTAATTTTATTCTATTCTCTATAATTTCATCTAATAAACTATACATACTCTCTAATTCACTATTAGTCCCTCCTACTACTCCATAATATGTTTCCTTCACCTCATGGGCCAAAATGTTTGTACTAATGTTTCTAAGTCATCTATCTATCTATTTTTAATTTTTTCTCACTTTATACTTCCACTTATTTCCATTTACCTCCTTCATATATCTCTCATTTATTTATTAAGATAAGTCTATATAAGGATAAACAATCTAATTGGTCTTCCACTCCTAAGGTTCTCAATGCACATGTTTAAAGCTCTACCATTATATCTATTAGCCTAAACATATTAATTGGAAAAATCGTAAGAGAAATATTTGCTTCATGTAGCCACATACTATCCATGACTATATTTCCTAATTATGGTATATTTCTATTTTTCTAGTGGTGATGTGAAATCTAGTTGTCCAAAGATCATCTAAGTGTAGTATGATTGATTTGTTTGGTTTATTTGGATGTCATAATTCTCCTACTTGTAGACTTGTGGATCCCACAAACCTTGTTTCAAGTCCATAAGAATGTAACTCTTTGAATCCCACATTTTATATATTTTAAAAGCAAGTTATCACATTCTTTATTATTTGTTTTTACATCCTTTACATTAATATTTCCTTCTACATGATTAATCTTAACTCCCATTTCATCTATTAATCCTATTAGTTTTATAATTTCTCTTCTTTATGTGGCAAATGGTATACTACTATTATTCTATTCCTTCCTATTGTCCTATCTATAATTAATTTTTTCTTTATGTAATTATTTATTCTCCCCTAGTCATAAATTAATGTTTTTTTAGAAATTAGTAAAATTTGAGGGTTTTGAAAGGACCCACATCCTTGTAAAACAATCCCTCAAAGTTGGATAAAAACATAAAGCGTAAAAAGAGGAAGTCCCCATGAACAAAGGGGAACAACAAAAGATAAACAACAAGTGAGAATAAAAATGAATACCGTGGTACTCATTTTTATCTCTCACACCATATTACCTTATAGAATCTCATCCATGGGATCTTAGCTGCATAGAAAAATCATTCTTTTTTCTTTTAACGATAGTCTAATCATCACTCCACAATTCTCCTCTGCAGATGCAATCGGTGGTTTTGGAATGAATTCCTTTTCAAAAAAATCCTTTGAATCAGCTGCTTGACTTAGCCTCCACATCAATAAATAAAAGATCTTGATGAGAGTCCTTCCACAAAGAAACTTGATCCTTCTTATATTTCTACTTTACCAAATTGATGAGAGGCAAGATGCCCTAGGTTAAATCATTTTCTACATCCAAGGGTAATCCTTTGTAATCAAGGGGCTGTGACCAAACCTTATCCAAAGACTTTGAGATCAATAGAAGTAGGTAGATTAAGAGAAGTATCCAGATCCATGAAAATCAGTGAGAAAGTAGTGTGAGTTTAGGATTATGTATTTGAATCAATGGATAAAAATTTACCCTAAGTGTTACCAATAATAGTTAAACTTTCCTCTCCCCAAAACTGCAACGACATATGGGGTAAATGAATCCAGACCGGTTTAACAGTGAAAGAGGTTGTGAGTGGATTGAAATTTGGGAACCATGGTTTCATCAATAGGTGACGATTCTACAATTTCAAAATATTTGATAGAATGATATCCCTATCAGCATTTGTGCTAAAATCTACAATAAAAAACCCCTTACACAGAGGTAAATGTTTTTCCTACCAAAAACAATAGGATGTCGGTTCGAGTGATCCATGAGTGAAGGAGTGAAAGACCGGCCAAAGGCCATCAAGTAGAAAATCAAACCATTGGAAGAGAATAAATCCTCGCCTCAAGTAGTGATTCCCAAGAGTGACCAAAGGTGGAGTCTTGGCCATAGAGAGAGGATTGGGAAGTGAAGGAGCAGAAGCATAGCATAAGAGTGCTTCCCGTAAACCACAACAAATCCCACCTTTTCGAATGGAGAAATATAGGGGGAAACATGTCCTTGGTTTCCATTAGAGAGATCAACACCAAGACCGATAGAAGAATCCCGAGGGGATTGAATACCCATCTCCACCTAAAAAAACTCCGCCTAAACCCTCAAAACATCCCCCATTTCTCAAGATCTCGCAGAGATAGAGATTAGAGTAGAAGAAGTTGATCCACCGCCAACCTTGTTTCCATTTGATGCAATAGATCTAGGGATATCAGAAATTTGTTTAGGGCATGGCAACGTCGGGGATATTTACAAAAACCCATCGCGGAGAGTAACAATACCAACAATTAGAACAATCCCTTTTCTTAAAACTTTAGATGGTAAACACTTTTATTATACTAGAGCTATAAAATGGAGTGGTGGAGGAGTAATTTATATAAGTGGGACATGTGGGTGGACTTGAGTCCTTAATGTCCACTAATCAATCCACATTCAGAGTTCCCCACTATGTTCTTCTTGGTCCATATGGAGAAGTTCAACCCCTACCTCAAGGTGTCCCTATGACTTCTTATAGAAAGTATTTTATGAACTCAATGGGAATGGAACTTGGGATGATGATTACAAACTACTTTTAACTCACCAATAGCCCAAGACCTTGAGTTCTCATAAATTAATGTTGATATATCTTATCTCTTCTATTTTTTTATTTTCTCGCATTTCTTTCTTCCTATTTATTCCCCAACCGTTAACCTAAGTCTTCTTCAAATGTCACATCTTTTTGATTGCCCTCTTTCCACCCATCGTCCCATAGGTTCCTTCACATAAATAAACTAACTACCACTATTTACTAATCCATTCTTAATTAAAATGATTTAGATCAAGAACTGGATCCTTTCTACAAATTATCCTCTTTTCCCTTTTATAAATTCAAATTTCATCACATTAAAGCTTGTCTAACCTTGGATTTCCCATGTAATAATAAATGAGTCTTGTGGGGTCTCAAAAAGTAGTGAACAATGTGGGTCCAACATTAATATAAATCCTTAAGGTTTTTTGAAATTCTCTTTATATATTTGAATAAGTTCTTATAATTGAATTTTAGACCACTTGGTTTCTTTAGCTATTCTCAAAATACAAAACCACAATAAGTTATGGAAGGACGAATAAAAATCCACATATTTCACCCTACATAAATCATTTATAACTTGTGTGTAAGTAGTCCATGTTAGATTTTCCTCACATTGCAGAAATATTTTCAAATTTTCCTCCCACCAATTTTCTACTTCACATATCAGAGCTTTCACGTAGTAGTGGGTATCCACCTTTGGACATTAGTTAACTAAACTTGGGCTCAAACACCAAATTTTGGAATAAATTATACATGAATTTTAGTTTATTAAGATCTTTGATTCTATTTATCTATCTAATATATGTAGAGGTCGATAAGATTATTAAACATAACTAATTAAAATAGATGCAACACAAATTTTGTAGTAGGTCTACAAATTTAGCATATACGATATAACCATAACTAAGAAATATAACATAAAGAGAAATAGTTTCCTAGTCTAACTTCATTTTATTCATATATTACTATTCAAATTTATTGTTTAGATTATAGGTACTACCAAATACATATTCTCTTGAATTCCACCTCAATATTCTACTTCTACTCTTTCATATACTTTAATCTACACTCTCTGCTCTCTCTCTCTCTCTCTATCTATCTATCTATCTATCTCGCTACTAATTACTCTACCTTATCTTATATTTGTATAAATTAAATCCATTACAAATATTCATGGCTATTATTCATTTATGTTATACTTTTAGATTCTTCACTCTAAGTTGTGAAGTATTTTCTAGTGTTTTGTAGGTTCATCTAGTTTTGAAAACTTTCCTTACCTAACGGTATACTCTAAAGCTTCCATAGTCAATGTATTCTAATTGAACCCAATTAAAAACATGCCAACATGTAATACCTAACTCATATTTGAATTAGGTGTCAAGTCAATCAACTTGTAAATATAAGTCCATTTTTATAGAGAGAAGGATTTTCAAAACTTGGAATCCTCTGTTAGTATTGTTAAATTAAATTTGAAGTATTAGCCTTAGATGGAAACCTTGCCACTTGAGGAATTATGATTCTAATAATTTTTCTCATCAGGACATATATAGGTATTATATTGACATCACTTTGGTGGTCTTCCATTGTTAGGAAAAGAGAGATAAAATTGGTGAGGGAATTTAACAACATGAAATGATTCCTGATGGGTATGATAATAAAACTATTGAAGGGTGTTTTAAAGCAGCCATAAAGTGGCCAATGTAATATTTTTGATTAAATATCATAATGAAATTCAAGAAAAAAGTTTCATTCTTTATTGCCAGGGAACAAACAATGAATTCAAAGTTATTAATATTATTGAGGGATTGAAAATTTCACTTTATTCGAAACTCTATTATATTTATGTTGACTATGACTCCCAAATTATTATTAATAATATGATCAAAGGATTTAAATCCATTTAAATAATAAATTTTTTTGTTTCGTGATGCTATAGAGAATGAAGAATCATTATTCATGTCACGTATATAATAGATAGAGATTGATAGAATATATGTGATAGATGAGATGGAATCCCTTCTTTCTATTCTATGGGAATGGGCTAATGATCCCTTATCTATGATCTCAAGGAGAGGAATGCAATTCAGAAGAGTGTTCCTCGTCATATTTAATCACATTTAGTTTAGGCATTTTTAAGGGAATGTTATATATTAGTCGATATTTTAGATTATGCAAGCGGTCTCTTAAGATCTCATATCATTCACTTCTAGAATTATCTATTATGATTATGCAGTATGTGTCCAATCATCCTAGATAATATATTAAATGCATAAATTCTTAAAGGGGTGGTGTTTAGAGTTCTAAGGGCATAGTTATAACATTTTTGTAGTCAAAACATTCTCAATCATTATGTAGTGATTATTAGTTATCGAGAAGGTACCAAATGTGAGATAAGAAAGTATTTTTATTTAGATGTTTGTTATGTGAGATTCCCACAAAGGAATGATACATCACTAAGACCTTGTAATTTGGGTTTCGAAAAGGGTTATAACTCTATTAATGGAACTCTATTCAATCAAGGGATATTTACAGAAGATGACACTTAACATAAACTATAGATGATATGCATGTATATGGATTAATAAATATAACACTAATAAGAAACATAATATAACACTCATTACATCATTGAATGCATAAATAAAACACAAATACACAAATATTATTAAAGAACACATAATTCAATCCATTAATATCTAATATTTTTATATATTTCTTTCTCAATTTGATTACAAGTTTTATCTCAATACCATTTCATATATATCTCATTAATCAATTTAACATCCGTTAAACATATCAAGGGGTTGAGCTCAATTAGTTGAAATAATTTTACCCTCATTGTGAGACCCATGTACAAATACCGATAGTGAAAACTAATGTGAAATTCTAAATTATGACTCTTGGTCTTGCATTATTGGAATCTAGTGTGGTTTCTCAAATGGAGCTAAGTATTATTCTAATGTTAATACTCAAAAGGATTTTTGTATTAGTCTCATTAGATTCTCACATGAGCCATATTTTTACACTATCCTTAACAAAAATATCCCTTAAAATAGGCTCAAGGCATGATTTTATATAAACTAAGCTTGTCCTTGTAATTATAATCGAACTCATAATTGGTTGTTATACTTTGTTAAATCCATGATTTTATCAATAGATTCTATTTTAAGTACTAAAAATAGTTTCCATCTACAAGGTTACTACTATCATTATTGTTAGAACTCAAATTTACATCCACGCCCGAATTAAGATGATTCAGGGCTTTAAGGAAACATGGGATTTTTGAAAGTTGTGGGACTTGAGTCATGAGACAA
Source organism: Taxus wallichiana var. yunnanensis (assembly GCA_018340775.1). Taxonomy (NCBI): domain Eukaryota; kingdom Viridiplantae; phylum Streptophyta; class Pinopsida; order Cupressales; family Taxaceae; genus Taxus; species Taxus wallichiana. Next base: position 823,715,340 of record CM031234.1, on the reverse strand, counting down.
ACCTCTAGAGAAGGCCGACATCCTATACCTATTCCTAATTCTAAAACTACTCCTAAGGAAGGAAATTCAGCTATATAATCCTATTATAATAATGTAAGGTACTAGAGGAAGAGAAATATGCATGAAAAGGGGAAATCCTAGGCTAAGGGGGTGATAACACTGGAAAGATGGGGAAGGATACTCTCAGATGAGTAAAAATGGGAGAAAATGAAGAAGGATAGGGAAGACATGGGTGCCACACCACAAAATAATTCAAATTTCCATTTTCATAGAGCATAATAGAAAATAAAACCTACAAGAGAGATCAAACATGCACAACATACAAAAATTGAAATAGAGAGGAAAGAAGATGCAATAAACACAAAGCTATGGCAGAAAATTGTCATAAAACATAAATTTTATTACTTCAAAAGAATACACAATCCATTACAATGAAGGAGGAAGAAAAAAATCACTATGCAAAGGGTCTAGAACCAAGGCCTCGCAACTCAAAATACTAATGCATTACTTTGAATAATTCCCTTGCATTCCAAGAAGGTCCAACCTTTACAAATGACCCTCATTTTATAATAAATATATAAATTGGATAAGGAGAGGATGGAAAAGAGAGGGAAACTTTAACTATGCATTAAACCACCAATCATATGTATTGAATGTATGAAAACCATGATGGGTGCCCTCAGCAAGACCATTCCTCCACACTACATTACTAGTTGAAGAAACAAAGGGCGCCATATTTCATTTATGCAAGTGGTTGAGCCGTCTGGTTACAAATTAAATACCCAAAAATAATTCCTCCTTTCCCATCCACAAAACCTCACCAAAATTTGAATTTCTTGATTCCAAGTTGAAGAGCCCAAGGATACCTTTTTAATGAGGCCTATTTCACTTGATTTTAAGCTCTAGAATGAAAGATATGGTGATTTGAAAATTCACAAGTTGGGAGGAACATGAAGTCGGCATGTGGCGGCTTCTAGTTGGTCATAGATATTTCCCTCTATCTAATGTACATCACCCATGTGTCACCTCATGATTGGATGTGGGGAGTCGGAATGAGAATGCATGCACACATGAGCATACCAAGTTGTAAGGGAGGCCCACAACCCCGGAAATGAGACCATAGAGTTTGGGTTCCACCTTGTAATTTTGTATATGTGTGGCTTTTAATCCTTTCGTTGGTTATTTTCAAGGTTCCATGGGTTGAGAAAATGCATGGGACACTATGGTTTTAAAAACTTGTGAAACACTACACAATGTTCCATGGCTCTTCGCTTAACCAATTCTTTTGATTCCTTATGCGAATAACAACCCCATGACATTCGAACTCTTCTCTAATTCTGCCCCAGCCTTATCTTGAGCACTTCATTGATCCATGGGCTAGAAGAATACACTAGATATTATGTTCTCGAATTATGTAGTGAACTAAATGATGACTTTTCAGCTTAGTAGAGCATAAAAATGGTTAACTTCATTTTCATGAGTTATTCAAAATTTGAAGGGGTGCAATTTTGGATAGCAATTTGGTGAATTTCATGGGTCATCTACTTTCTAGATTGAGATTAGTGGCGTTGAAGCATCCATTGGGCATGGAGTCAACCCAAATGTAAAAATGATCTGAAATTTGAAAATCTCACCCCTAAATCTGCATGAAGCACAACTTGGAATAAGAACTAAACTTCCCCGAAGATGATTTGTTGGTTATTCTAGACATGCTTTGTTAAACTACCTAAGATATGATTTTCACCATGAAACCTTCTCTCAAACTAGAATGGATTGTGCAACAACAACAGAGCCAAAATATATGTACAAAGTGGAAAAATCATATATGTTCCAAGTGGAACAAGTAGAGTGTGCACCAAAACTTATTATAAATCAAACATATACTACTAGCAAGATGATGTTTTGAATCAGTTGGAGGAGTTATAAGTATTATAATACATAAGATGCAATGGAAAATCTTAATGTGAATGCTTAAGATAAATCCGATCGAATGGAATTTGTAATGCATTTCCATCAAGGTCATATAATTCAAAATATTTGGCCTCTTTGCAAGAAGTAATGATATATGGCCCACTCTAAAGTGCATCAAACCTAGAGTGCCACCCCTGGTTTAATTCTATCTACATCACATTTCAAGACAAGATCACCCAATTAAAAATTTTGAGCTCTAGTCTTGTTTAACGAAGAATGCAAAAATGTAAAGCATGAGGATCTTCCGTGGATAACACAAACATTGACTGAGTTACACTCTAGTAGCATCACGAGGTTGTATGATGGAGAAAACATCAACCATGAATGTGCATGTAATGATTTGAAATGGAAAAATTGCAATATTTCTCTCATAGATATGAAAAAGGGAAGGTGTACAAATAGGGGGTGTTGTGTAACCCCCAGTGCATGCAATCATGACTCCTCAAGTGGAGAAGGGGAGTTACATTCCCGAAATGGAAGTAACTCCCATATGATGTACTGACATGTAAGGAATCTAATGATGAACCTATGACACCTAGACCTATGACCTCACCTAAGTGAGATGACTCGTCACATGATGTAGAAAATGAATCACACTAACACCTCCCTTCATCATAACTTAGGATGAGGTGACAAGTTAGAAATGATAAATGGGTCCCAACACTAAATCTTGATGAGGCACCCATGATTAACAAGGATTTGAATAAATGGAGGAAAAACATCCACCATAAGATATGAAAAACACTCTCTAATCTAATAAAGATGTCACAAATGGGTACTAACAACTAAGGAGCCCGATAAGGCACCCATGTAAAAAAGGGAAATATCTTTGGAAGAAGAAGCAGAGAGGAGAAGAAGGAGATGAGAAGAATGTACAATATTTCATGAAAGGATATGAACTTTTCAATTATAGGAAGTCTCCCATAATAGTGTCGATGACGTGGTCCTCTACCTCTTGACTAAAGAAGAGCCACCTGCACTGAACTGTGTGCCTACTCTTAGGAAGGAAAGAAATAGATTACTAGAAGTCCACCAACTCCATGAAGGAAATCAAGGAAATTATACAAAGAACTCTGAATCTGGTCCACAGAAGGAAATAGGTCTAGCAAATGGGTGCCAAGGAACCAAAGGTAATGCCACGAGCACATAATCACAAAGTATGAGAGAGGAACATCCATTGAAAGGATTTCCATGTGAAGTGAAGGAAATACAACAACCCCCACAATAGAAATAGGATCCACAAGAAAGGGTGGATTAAATATGATCTCCTAATCGATAAGAGTCCCAAAAGGTTAACTCCCCAAAAATATAATGAACTCCTTCAAACACCTGTAGAAGGATGAGGAACATGTATTACATCACAAGTAGAAACTTTGAAAAGTTAATGAATGTCTGGAAGATAATTATCCCAAGAAGGGGGCTATAAAAACAAAAGATCAATTTCGTACAGTGTATGAATCATCACATGAAGGTAGAGGAGTGGAAAGGGCCTCACAAACTAGAAGTGGGAAGGAGGCAAATGCAATGACGACATAAGGGTGTGAATGGGACTACTTGATGTTTGGTGGAAAGGGAGGAATGTCAACATAATTTGAAAAGATTAGAGAAGGAGGAGAGGATTCTTATGTGGCACTCTCGTCATCAAGGATAGAGACAATCAAGTATGTGTCAACAGAATGGTCATCACATGTAGCGAAGAAGAGACAATTATATTAGCAACATTAACAAAAGAAGTATGTGAAGGGTCTCCAAACAAGGACTGAAATATGCTCGGATGGTGTGGGGAGGATCTAAGTCTGCCACATGAAGGTGGAGAGGTCTAGTGACATGAAACATCAAGTGACCAATAACATGGTTGCAAGTGTCAACAAATTCCTAAGGATGACTAGAATTAGTGGGTGCAGGAACTAATCTAGGTAGAAAGGGTGATAGACCTTCATAGGAAAGGTAGTGTTCAATGGAAGCACGCCATGATTATGTATATCCCTGCATACATACCTTATTATTGCACCAACTTAGTCACCAAATAAAGAGTTAGATTCATCACTTAGAAAAAATCACCAAAAACATGTTATAAGCACACTTTCTCAAGAAGCTTGAATCTTGCTCAAAAGGATAAAATGCACCAAAACACTGAATCAAAATATATAACAACTTTTAACATGCTTAAATACACCAAACAAACTTTTTCAAATCACTAGACCCGTTTCATCACTTCATCTTTCATATTTTTCCTTTGTGACCTCCATTCTTGCTTATATCCCTAAAACCCCGATTTTTGAAATAACACCCTCATTTTTCACTTCCAAATCTTTCTGGTAAAATTTTTTGATACCCATTTAGACCATTAATATGCATACGAAATTTCAGGTCTTAAATCATCTCGAATAAAAAGTTATACTTCTTTTAGCTATTTTGGCACTAGGTCTCAATTAGCCCTCCTAGAACACAAATCTTGAAACTATGAGACGTCTACAAACAAATAAAAACTAAAATATGTTCCAAATACCCTTTTATATCATCTTATTTATTTTCCACTTTGTTTTCCCTATCACTTCTCCTATCACTCCCAACTCTAAGTTTCTCCTTTTTTGCTTGTTTACTAGCTTAAACTAGGGTTTCATAGCAAAAACTAGGGTTTAGTCTTAATCAACTGATTCCAACTACTAATATCTCTTATATTACCTTAATCCATCATGTTCATGTTTAATTTTCATACTAGTTCACCTTTTGATTCCATTTATATCATTTTTTCCACTTTGGCTACTTGGTTTCTTGTTCTCTCAAGAACTCAAAACTGAAAAGTGACGATATCTTTCTCCCACATTTGTATTTCATCTTAAAATTTTCCACACATATTTTTAGTGGTATAGAGACCGTATAGACAAATTTTATAAGAGCCCACTTGATAAAACAAAATTCATGATGTTTTTAGAAATTTATCCAAAATAGGGACAAATGAGGCGAAAAGCTTAAAAAATCATATCTTGAGTTGTATACACTTTTATAACCTCGCTCCAATTGAAAAGTTCTGTTGTAATGAGAATTTGTTTTATCTTTATATTTTTGAGTGATTATGCCTTCTTTAATGTGATCCAAAATATTTTGGTGACTAGTTTCTTGCACAAAACGAGGGTTTGAGACTAAGTTTTCTCTGTTTAACCTATCAAAACTTATTCATTTCCTCTGAAACTTTATGAAACCTTTATTCATGCCTCAAACTACCTTCACACCAAATTTTATCCCTTTATATCAATCACAATGCAAGATATGTTTTTTTTCCTTTCCAACACAACAAGGAAATACCACAAATAATTTGCATACCTCATCCGAATGAACTGAATTATTTCTCCAAATCCTTCATAAGATTTCTCGGAGAATTTTTACACCTATAAAAACGATCATACCAAATTTTAAATGGAATAAAATTATTATTTCATAAAAATTCAATTCATAATCATATTCAAACCAAGAAGCTTTTATTTGATTAAATCTTGGATTTACAAAGCTTCGAGAGCCATTAGGGCTCTGTTATATTTTTTTTTCACCCTTCCCACTCTCTCTACCAACCTTCAACAATATTTCCTTCATTCAAATATAAAATATTTTGATGAATTTAGAGGTAGTTAGGTTTCTGCCATTTGACCCACACATGGTTTGGAAATCTAGAGTGAGTTTACACTTTGGTAAGGATGAAGTGAGAGATTTTATTACATGTCCACCTCACTTTATTAATATCAATCCTATATTAACACCTAATTAACTAACTTAATAACTCCTAGGATTACTAACTCAGTACATGACAATTCAAATATTCAAACTATGGTTTTGGAGGGAATCTCTCAAAACCATATATTACATGCTTAGAGAGTCTAAATGGACTTGACACACCTAAAATGACTAGAAAATTTTTTTCAATGTAAAAGTGATGCTCCTGCATCACATGATGTGTATTTATCTCTCTCAAGAAGAGGTGGTAGAGGTTGTAAAGTGATCTCACGACACTAAATTTTGGAAATAACATCCTCTATGATGTGAAAGCAAGAAGTGCAAGGTGCACAAGAAGATGGTGTATGGATACAAGTAAGGTGGAAAGACATTGGACTTAATCAAGAATACATTTGTGTGCAATATAACACCAAAACAATGATAACCCCCTTTACGAAACTTGATAAGTAGTGTGTGATTACAATAGGGTGCGTTCATGTGACATTGGATAGTTGACCACTCACCTTGTAGTAGGTAATGAATCATAAAAGAGTGGAGGCCACAATGAGTCCTAATCAAGTAAGTATAGAAACGCCACACAATTAGGAAAAGAAGAGCATAAGCACAACAAGGGTATAAACACTTCTCAGTGTGAGAGAAGGCATCTCACATTGCAAAAGGAAGGCTCTCTTTTCACAAGGATGTGGTGGACACACACTAGGTGTAGGTGAAAAAGAGAAAAATAATGCAACGAACTAGAAAAGTGACCCGGAAATCCCAATAACCCTATACATGAGACCCGGAAAAAGATACTCCCCCCTTGTACGATGATTAATTTTATTACTTTACCCTTTAATTACTTAAAAAATGTTGAGAAAAAGGGGAAAATAAAAAAACAAAATCAAAAAAGGGTAGGAGGGAAGCCCAGAGTAGGAGGGTGAGCCAACTCATCTCGATGAGCTGGCTAGCGAGTTGGGTTGTAGACCAAGCTACTTGATGTGGCTCACCGGGGCAAGTTGATGTGTGAGTTGGGTTGGATCACCTAGTTATGTTGGTGTGTTAAGGAGTGAGCCACTCAGGTTGGGTTTATGTTACACTAAGATGAGTCAAGTGTTGAAGCGTCGAGATGGCTCTAAGTGATGAAGAAGTGCGAGTAACTTTCAATGAGTTGTTGGAGGGAGAAGACCATGTGTTGGAGGGTTAGATGAGCACAGGATACATGCCAAGATGAGGATGACTCAATAGAGATAGTCAGGTGAGTTGGTTGTGACAAGATATCGATCGAGTGGAATGGAGTACCTACCGAGTCATGTGGAGAGATAGGGGCATGCATAGAGATTCCATGGCTCAAAGTGTGTTGAACGGTCAAACCCATGGATATTCCCTCTAGAATGAAAAAAATTGCATGAGGGGTGATTGAATCAATGAAACCAATGTAGGGAATTTTAAAAAAATGAAGCCAATGTAGTGAGGCACAAAACAAATGAAGCTAATGTAGGTCAAGGGTGTAAAAGGAAATGCAAAAGTAAGCCAATGCACATTGGTTGGTCATACTAATAGCTATTGAGCATGCAATATTGTCCCGAGGGAAAGACACACATAGGATTCACATGGAGGTACAAGGCATACTTGAAGGTGCGGAAGGATAGGAAAGGAAATGCATTCCAAGACAAGTTAATTTTGGACTTATCCATTGGATACGGGCTATTTTGGAAGATAACGTGTGGAGCACACATTGGGATAGATACTTGCGCAACATGCAAATGCTATATTAGGAATGAGTATCTGATAAGCATCATGCATAAGTTCAAGAGAATAATAGGATCACTTCTTCCAGTTAACTATAGGATGACTATTATTAGCGCACTTGCATGTGTGCATGTTATTATAAAGGCGCATGTCTATTATCAGCATGTGACCTATTTTGGGAAGTGCGTGGGTAGTGAAGGGAAATTCCCCACCCCTATAAATATGTAGTGAACTATGTAGTTAGAGAGAGGTTGAAGAGTGAATTATTGTAGAGTTATGTTGTTGGATCTGATGCGCACATGACTTATGGTAATATTTTGTAATGTAAGAAGCTTCTATGTAATTCAATGTTTAATATAATGGAGTATATTGGATGGATAATGGTTTTAAACATGACTATAACTAGTTCTTGTATGGTTAATCTTATTATGGTTATTGTTTAATTCATGATTCTCTAAGATCTAGATCTGGAATATGCTTTGTGGAATGTTTATGCTTATTTATGTTTTGAATATGATGTATCTTCATTACACTAACATCCTACGCACAAGAAAATCTAAAGAGGGACCTAGTACCTTTGCACTTCGGTGAGCGCTCAAATCTCAGCATGAGTGATGTGCTAAACGCCTGGGTTTTTATGGGTTTTATATAGTAGATTCTAGGCTACATCATTGGTTACATTGTTGCGGACCTCTTTTTCAGCTATTTTCAGGATGTTTCACGATGAAGACGTACTGGTTGACCTTAGCAAGTGTTGAGGAGTGGATAAAGGATCTAGAAGAAGAGTACACTCGGAGGTTCAACACTAGATCTAAGTTTGACGCACGTGCGTGGGTGGAGTAGAATTTGTATGACTGTCTATATGAGAGATTCTTTGTTATTTTTCCGGTAGAGCTATACAAGTGGCTGGTTGCTTATGCATCTAAAAGGAATTGGAGGTATCACACGCTTGTCTAGATGTAGAAGAATTTCAGGCCCTTTATGATGTTGATCTGATTTGGACGTGTGCTATGGATACTTGGTTCCATGGTGTTTTGAATAGTTATATTTTGGAGTACTCAATTTCCACTTATTCTTTCCCTAAAGGTAGTTGAGTTCTAGTTTTTACATTATCCAAGGGGAACTTATTTCAAGGCATTCCATTAGCGATCAAAATCTTGATGGTAACCTTGAACTTGGAAGAAAAATTGATGGCTAGCTAAACCCCACCACGCATGGGGTAGGAATAGGTTTGGTGAAAGATGGCGGACCTAGCAGAGAGAGGTAGAGAAGAAAAGTGGATTAAGTATAATGAGGCACGTGAGAGGGAGATAAAGAAGCAACATGATATTATAGAGTGGATGACGTTGAGGAGAGAGATGGCTCATGAAGGATTTGAAGCTCACACAGAGGTGTGGAGCCGAGCATCCGAACTCCCCATTTGGGAAAGCATAATAGGGAACCCTCCTTGGCCTCACATGGGAGTGTGCTAGTAAAGAGACAACATGGGCCACTAGCGCATGCATCTAAATCTACATAGTAACCTATCCCTTGTGCTTGGATTTCTAATATCTAGTACAACTAGTAGTCAATAAGCTAGTTTGGGTAAGTAGAAGAGTAGGAGTAAGTCAAATAACAAGTACATATATGGCAGGGAAAATGTCTTCTTTTTTGTTTGGAGGTACCTTTTAGGCACATCATCAACACAGAACTCAAGTGCATAGAATTTTGGACTCACTTATGGGAGTAGTACCACCTCATAGACTATAGGAGTTTAGTTTAGTACCACTGTTGGGACACAGGGAAGTACATCCACTATTCCACTTCGGCTACATGGTGGAGGATCAGGGGCATAGGTGGCTCTAGTTCTGTGGATCTGGTGGTTCTAGAGGTAGAGGTAACACAAGGTTCTAGATCAGGTGGCAGGTCCGTACCAACCCCCCCAAATATTTACATGGATATGTCTCTTCATCTTCCAGAGTATAGGGGCATAGAATATGATGTTGAACACATGCACATGTGTGAGATACTTATGGCATGCAAAAGGAGTTATGGCTTCTAAGTGCAAGGAAAGTCAGTTTTAACTACATTACAGGGACGTGCACATAGTTGGTACAAGAAGTTTGACCTTGATCAGACTTGTAGATTATGCAACATTAAAGGATGCTTTCCTTAAGGAGTTTCATATCCTTGAGTTTGAGCAAAGAGTATAAGCACGCTCAAGGATATTAAGCAGGCACTACTGAGAGTGTTTGAGAATATGATGCCCATTTCAAGACACTGTTGTCTAAACTTTCTTATGATATTCATGCAAGCCAGCATGCACAGTGGTTTTTGGGGCTTGATCACACCTTTTAGAGGGTGCTATCACATAAGACTTATACGGACCCACGCAAAGCACTTGAAGCAGCTTTTCATGCTAGGTAGTCAGAAGTATAGACACTGGAGTGAGCCCATTCCTGGAGGCATAGATTGCAGCTATGGAAAAAGTAGTTGGAGAAACTATCAAAAAATTCAACACATGAGATGTGCACTAGGATTTGGTGTACATATTGTGAAGTGGAAGGGCACACCAAAGATAGTTTCCTCGTAGATTAGTGCATTCATTACTATTGGACTATTAATGAGATATGTCATTTGACCATGATGCAAGCTACTTCCCATTATTACAACATGATAAGGAAGAATGTATCTTGTTATTATAAAATATTTTGGTCCATGACTCATGATATAAAAGACTTGTAGGTTGATTGGTCAGATCCATGATGCCATAGATATTGGTGTGCAACAGACTAGAGTATCAGATAACTCTAAAGGTAAAAGTGAGCACCATGATCATGATCACACCAAGCATGCTATGATTGGAATGAAGGGTGCTTTGAAGGAGGTCATGGTAGAGGTCAAGGATACCATGGTGGATTTAGGGGCCATGGTGGTGGATGAGGTGAGTTCCCTCATGGAATGTGTTTTACATGTGGATCTCCTGACCACTACAGTGTGAATGTCCTCAAAATATTACTTGTTCTTTTTGTGGGAAGAATCACAACTATGAGGAATTCCCAGACTTATATGAGCATCTTAGCAAAGTAACATAAATAGAGAAAAAAGGCATAGGGATGGTTAGAATACAACATGCTATGGAAAATCAGTGGATGCCAAAGTTGGCACCGAACCTAGGTATTACCTATGAAGATTACTACACATGTTGAAGTTGCATGCACCATAGAGGCATTACAACAAAAGCCTACCATCACCAAGGAGGAATTTTACATGTAAGGTACCCAAATCCTACACATCAGAAGGAGGTTTATCAGAAACCATGGAGGTACTCAAAATATTTAGGGTGAAATACAATGTTTGAAGGAATAGTCATGGAAGTTAGAACAAAAGAAGGCAACAAAGACAATTCAATCGATATTGATGACTTGAAAGAGGTATGCAAAATGTTGTGCCAAGAGAATATCATTCCATTACTAGGAATTGGCTAAAGGGAAACACTCTGCACATAGTGTATGAGAATGGAAATCATATATCCTGCATGCTAATCTTCCCCTCATAGCTTGGATTATGACAAGGAGATCACTCTGAATGTTGTTGTGGATGGGTGGCTCTTGAGTAATATATTGATTGATATAGGCATGGAAGTTAATGTGCTTACTTTAGATGCATGGGTACGATGGAATACCTCCATTACAACCATCCTCTAATGTATTGTTCATGGCCAATCAAACTAAGGCCACTCCCATAGGAGTTTTAAAGGATGCATCCATTACTATACAAGGGCCAAGTTCACTAGGGACTTTGAGGTCTTAGCACTTGTAGAATCAGATAGCTTCCCAACTCTACTTGGGCACCCTTGGTGTTATGAAAATAATGTTGATTTACAGTTCAACAAGGGGTATATAAGTTTTGAGAACAAGGAAGAAAGAGTAATTATCCCTTTGACATATGGGAAATCTATGCCTTATGTTGAACCTTTGAGTGAGGAAGACTCTAAAAAATTTATGTACGTGTCATTCGGGACCCAAGTACTTGAGCCATCAAAGGAAGGAATCCTCTAATGGGAAGATGCATAGTCTATCAGTGATACTACAAGTATTGCTTGTGACAATTGGGCACATGGCACCTATGAGATGGTTGGGCATGAAGTAAGAAGTGCATTTTCATGGAGAATCAAACCTCGATGTATTCGGAGGATAGGTAACAACCATGTACCTCGGTACACTGGAGAAGGAGATCCTATGGTATTCTGTATGTGCCATGGAGGAGAAGTGGACAAATCAAGTGGAAAGAAGGAATATGTTAGTATATACCTTGTGTGGGACAAAAATGCATGGGTGGATGGTTCATAGGATAATCTTATGGAATGGAATGAAGTCAAATTTCTCTAACCACTCAGTTTTTAGGAGCAATGCACCTACTACAAATCTGCATGTATCATGGTAATCAACCTATTCAACACCATGTTCAATAGTGTGAGAGACTCTGGATAGAGGGGCAGGAAGATTTACCACCTTCACTTTGGGTGCACAAACTTTATTCCACTTTACAAGGCTACGCACACAGCCTAGTATGTTTATGTAGAGCTACATAGGGAGACTAGAAATTGGTAAGACTTGATTGTAAGAATGACCCAAACTTTTGACTACTTCTCTACTAAACCTTCGTGGAAGAGGCATTAAGGGTTATAAAGTGCTTAACTATGGGAGACAGATGCAAAGAATGAAGAACTCATTCAAGAGTTATTTGGTGAGGTAGACTCAGGAGCATTTTTGATGAAGTAGAAGAGATAGATGCCACACTACTTAAGCACATTTTTTGTGAGAAAAGAAAAAGGAAAGATGGTCTACATAGTGGATGATGAAGAAGTAGAAAATATGGATATAGATCATTCAAGAGTGAGTGCGCAAGTGTTAGATAGTGTGGATAAGAAATGCAAACACTATGCACACCTATCATGAACCTATGAAGACCAAGAAAGTGAACATTGGCATGGATGTTGAACCTAAGGAGGAAATAATTGGGGATTATTGGTCTTTTGATTCTAAAGTGGAAAAGATAATTGAGTTACTACGATATTTTCAGGACTTATTTCCTAGGGGCTACCATGAGTTAAAAGGAGTGCATGAGTCATTAGGAGAGATGAAGATTAAGCTAAAGGAAGGAGTGCACGCCCGGTCAGAAGAGACCTTACAGATGAACCCTAACCTACATGTCATAAAGTTAAGGAAGAAATTGACAAAATGTTGAAATCTAGAATCATCAATCCCCTAGAGGAATCAGAGTGGGTTAGCCCCATGGTGATCAGTATAAAGAAAGATGGTCGATTAGGATTTGTGTGGATTACAGGGAATTGAATGTTGCATGTGTGATTGATCCTTTTCCTACACCTTTCACAGAGGAAATATTAGAAGGTCATGGCAGGGTGCAACAAAGTTTATTCTTTTACAAATGGATTCTCTAGGTATCATTAGGTTAGAATTGCACATGAGGATCAAGAGAAAATGACTTTCACCACTGAATGGGGAATTTTTGCATATATTGTGATGCCCTTTGGTTTGAAAAATGATGCCTACTGTATTTTTGTGCATATTTGTTCAAGCATTCCAATATTTTATTCACAACTTCTTACATGTTTACTTGGATGATTGGATGGTGTATGGACTTGTTAAGGATCATTGTGACAATTTGTGCTTAATTTTTAAAATATTTAGACAGTTAAGCATCTCTTTAAACATCAAGAAGTGTGTGTTGCTACACCTTTTAGAACTTTGTTAGGGCACATCATCTATAAGGAAGGTTTGTTAGTGGATCCATAAGGTTACAGCATTATTGTAGGCCTGAAGAGCCTACTACCGGTTTGAGTGAGGTGTGGATTCTTGGGCCACATAGGGTATTATAGAAATTTTATCAAAGGATATGTGAAGATTAGATCAATTACCCATGGAAGAGAGTTACTAAAAGGAAAAGGGACGTTCTATTTGGGAGAATTCAAACAACCAAGACATTCATTTGAGGCATTGAAGGAGAATTACAAAAATGCCTATTATGTGTTTTCCTTCATGGAACCAACCATTTCATGTACATGTGGATGCCTCTAACATAGCCATTGGTGTGGTGTTAGCTCAACCTAGAGAAGGTATTATAGATCATCCTATCTATTTTTCTAGTAGAAATTTGACTCTTGTATAGAAGAATTATACAACAAGAGAGTGTGAGGCCTTTCGATGATCTACACATTGCATAAATTCAAACAAGAATTGCTAGTAACACCTTTTGTATTTTTGTGCATATTTTTCAAGCATTCCAATATTTTATTCACAATTTTCTACAAGTTTACTTGGATGATTAGATGGTGTATGGACTTTTAAGGATCATTGTGATAATTTGAGCTTAATGTTTGAAAGATGTAGACAATTAAGCATCTCTTTAAACATCAAGAAGTGTGTGTTTGCTACACCTTTTGGAAATTTTTTAGGGCACATCATCTACAAGGAAGGTTTGTTAGTGGATCCAATCTAAGGTTGTAGTTGTTGTAGGCACAGTAGAGCCTACCGGCAAAGGAATGAGCAGAGAAGAGTGCGCAATTCTTGGGCCATGGACATTATTATAGAAATTTATCAAATGATATGTGAAGATTTCCACACCCCTAAAAGAGTTAGTAAAAGGAAAAGGGATGTTCTATTAGGGAGAATCGTAGTAGCATGCATTTGAGGTGTTAAAGGAGAGACTTACAACAACGCCTATTTTGTGTTTTTCCTCGTGGAACCAACTATTTCATGTACATGTGGAAACCTATGGCATAGCCATTAGCACAGTGTTATCTCAACCTAGAGAAGGTATAATAGATCATCCTATCTATTTTGCTAGTATAAATTTGACTCTTCATTAGTATCGATTTATACAACAACAGAGCATGAGGCCTTGTCGATGATCTACACTGTTGCTAAATTCATAACAATACTTGCTAGAAAACGCCTTTATATTCTATACTGATCACATGACATTAAAATAATTGGTAAATAATCTTTTTTACAAGGGTGCATATGTCGATGGGTGCTCTTATTTCAGAATTTGATTTCATAGTGAGGTAAAACTAAGTAAAAGTATTCTAGCCATGCACTGGAAATTATCAAGGATTTAGTCAAGGGGAGCATGCATTAGAGAAATTTAAGATATAATGCCGATGCACAATTGTATAGGTTACATTGTGCACCTTCAAAATTGGAGGATATTGTTGTCTTTTTACCTTACAAAATTGGTATGGTGCCGAAGGAATGAAATAATTGAGAAGAACCAAAGATTGCAATTCACGTGGAACCCTTTATGTTGATCAATAGATATTTATACAAACTAGGCGAGATGAAGTTTTACGCCGGTGTGTACTAGAACATGAGCACACATATATCATGGAAGAGGCTCATGGTGGTATTATAGGTGGGAACTATACGTGTGATGCCACCATGCATAAGATTCTACTCATTGGATTATGGTGGGAGACCCTGTATAAGGATTGTAAAGAGTATTGTAAGGAGTGTGGTCACCGCAAGTGTTTGGAAAACCTCAAAAAGAGATGAAATTCCTTTGAGGCCTATTAATAGCTATTAGCCATTTGATAAATGGGCTATAGAATTTATAGGTCCTATTTCACCAATCAGCATGTAGAACTTGATCACTATATCATCACTTGCATAGATTATCTTACTAGGTGGGCAAAAGAAAAAACACCTACAAAGGATTGTATAGTAGCTACATCAACCAGGTTCTTATGGGAAAATGTTCTTACTAGGTATGGATGTCCATTGAGCTTGACAAGTGATAGGGGTACACACTTTTTGAATGAGACAATTAGGATATTATTGGATGAATTTATGGTTGTGCACTACAAGACTACACCCTATCATCCTCGAGAAAATGGTACTGTTAAGGCCTTTAACAAGATATTGATCCAAACCTTGAAAAAAATTGTGATGTTAGAAGGAAAGATTGGGATGATAAAAATTTTGTTGTAATTTGGGTGTAAAGAACAACCTACAAGAGGTTGAATAAGGCCATACCCTTTCAGTTGGTGTTTAGCGTAGAAGAAGTTCTTCCTATGGAATTCATGTTACCTTCTTTGCGTATTTTTTTCGTGTTGAGGTCTAGATAATGGAAAGCATTAGAAGAAATAATTGATAGGTTAATACAGTTGGATGAGAGGCATGCCATAACATGTTGGATTCAGAAGCAAGAAAAGGTTAGGAAAAAGGCATGACATGACCGACACATCAAGGATAATAAGCTTTAGAGGTTGGAAAGATGGTACTACTTTATGATTCTAAGTTTTGTGCCATCCAGAAAGCTCAAGGTGCATTGGTTGGGACCATATGTTATCACTCATATACTTGACTCGAGGCACTTGTCGATTAGAGGCACTTGATGAAATGCGGTTACCCTGGTTACTTTAATAGGAGTAGGTTGAAGCCCTACTATAAATAAGTCTTCTTGGTGTTTGTAATAAGGTAGTGTTGCCATTTAGTATAGGTTTCCCTTTCTATATTTCCTTTAATGTATTTCCTTCTTCATCACTATGCTTTGTCAATTTAGTTTGGTGTTTTTGTGTAATAAGCGTGTTTGCACACTGGAAGCTAATTACAATTTGAAGTATTTTTATGCTGCAGAGGACTATACATACCATTGGTGTGGGGTGGTTGTTATTTGTTATTCACAAATGGGTACACATGAGAATAAACTATTACATGTGTTATTCAAGTATGGAAAGGAGATGTTAGAAAGGAGATTACTTCTAAAGAAGACCATAGATGGAAATGAATGAAGGGACAATATAACATGAGGTAAGAAATGGGCCATGGAAACTACTATGAGAAGGCACAGTGGCGAGGTACTCGGTGCATGGAAGCACATGGAAGAGAAGTCTGTAGCCAGAGGGTAGGAAGGCACACTAGAAGGTTATAGCTGGGGCGTAAAATTGTACCACATGGAAATTTTTGGAAATTTTTAAAATGGTCAATTAATGAGAGGATTGTTGGTAGGTGAAGGAGCAATAAATGCACTAATTTTTGAAAATTTATATAAGGACATGATGCAAGTTCATTTTTACCTTTACAATCACAAGTATTCAAGCAAGCTAAGTGCAACCAAGCCAAGTGAATCATGTTGAGGTGCGAGAGTTACAAAACCAGATGTGGAGAGTAGATTTATGCGTAGAAAAGGCTTGCATCCCCATTGATGAAGGGTTTGAGAAAAGCAGAAGCATTGAGAAGGAGCTAGGGCATACGGTTTCAAGCTAGGGAACACAATTTTGAGCTATGGTTTGAAATTACTTAACACAGAAGACAAAAGGTGGGATTTTTACGATGGCACCAAAGAAAGCACCTACAAGGCACAAAAGGAAAGAAAAAGGTGGAAGTTGAGGTTGAAATTTCTCCCGAGAAATTTTTTAGAGATGTAGTACCTGAAGGAGTAATAGTCAAGAAAGATTGGGATTCCCACATCCATAGGTGCAAATTAAATGAATATAACCACCACACCACTGATAACAAGGAGAGTTGGACGCTTTGTTGAAATAAGAAGACCAACAAGCACATGGTGGAAGATATGCCAGTGTATGATGATGCTTGGGGAAAAGTTGCTTAAGTAGGTAGGATTTTATCAACTATATGAGCTCCCATATTTTGGAAAATATGAACCTTTATACCAATGGCTTATGAGTAGAGTCCATGAGGACTTCTTCTATTTCATCGGACAAAGGGTTAGGCTCACAACGGCCCTAATTACAACATTAATAGGATTGAAGGGCACATGGACAAACATTGTTAGTGATCTAACTGATAAAGCAATGGTTATAGCCATAAGAAAGGAGTTGGGGTATACCAAGGTCCTGCGTGAATGGACATCTAAAATTGAGGAAGTACCCTATGGTGCAGGCAGCCACACATTCTACTCACCAAGCTGAATGATCAAGGGAGATGGTCACAGGTAAATACAATGTGGCTATACATTGCAAAGAAGATGACAGAGGATAAATCTACAACTTAGCAAGGCTATATTGCATAAACCATTGTTGAGGAAGGCATGCACAAGAGAAAAGATAAGTTTTGGTGTCATTCTCTTATCTCTTTTTTTTTAGAAATTGGAGTGCGAGATGGACCAAAGAATAAAATTTGGGAATACCCCATTTGAGAGAAGAAGTCCTCATGGAGAGGTTTGAAAATATTTATGTGAAGGATCAATGAGTGTGTATTCAAGAAAAGGGTATTAAATGTGGTATGACCTTCATGTGGCATTTGGAGGATAGGCATTCCAAGAACTACCTTTGGTAGTATAGTTCATGGTGTATCAACACTTCTCATCACATGGTTTTCCATGAAAGTATGGGACATGGAGTGCATGGTGCAAACTTCCTTATGCCTTCACAAAGGCACTACTTCCAGGCCTCAGTGCACATATTTTTGATGCACGCATGATGAAATTCATTCAATGCAAAAGGTAGATTGTGACTACCACACTCTCATAAAAACATATGTATATCTAGTTCGGTCTGCCTACATTGAGAGGCTTATTTCAAATGTCATCAGTATAAAGCTAGTAAGTTTGGCTATTAGGGATAGTGGAGAGCCGTGATCATATATCTTCATCTCAATCCTAGGGTGGAGATTAATATGTATGTGGAGAATTAGTTCATGCTCCCATGGCCATCTAAGGGCAAGCACACAATGGAGAATGTGCTAACTCCAAATCCTACTACGACCATACATATATATATGAGGAGGAAGAGGAACAAGAAGATAGTGGAGAATTAGATCATAGAGGCCGAAGGCATCCCTCGAGACAAAGTGGAGAGTGAGTGTGTATATTCTCCACCACAAGCACAAGATGAAGAAGAGGACTTGGACATGGATGTAGTCCCTAAAGAGTTCCAGTTTAAGAAGGTATTCGAAGAACCAGACCTAAGGCACGGGCACACCATAACCTATAAGAAGATCACCTAGAATCTCCCCTTAGAAAGAGGCACTTGAGAAGAAGAGAAGGAGAAATATGAAGTTGGATGAGGAGGCAGAGGAGTCTGAGGAGAGTGTTCCTGGAACTCCGGTAATTAGAATATATGGATGAACCTAGAGATGAATAAATGAAATATGAAGAGGAAGGGATGAAGGAAGCAGAAGAGATGCGGTGCAAGAGCAACCTAGTGCACATGTTACTACTCAAGAAGGAGAAGGGCCAGCTCCAAACCTTAGTACTTAGGTTCCTAAGGGGCCAAGAACAAAGAGAACAAGTGAAGAATATGTTGTGCCAAGTATGGGCTATGCTTGAGGACACAAGAAAAATTATCTACGCCTAGTTTTAGAGCATATTATGCCTTAAGGAATTATATGGATGGGATATTGATGGATCTAGACATGACCACCATGTGCACAAGGAAAAATTATCTTGGTCCATGTAGACCCATATGGACAAGCCATATTTTGATGTCTATGAGGAATCTTTTGTATCAAGGAGAGTGAAGAAGGCACCCCAAAGAAGACACATGATAGTCAAGCCTACTCTAATTTCTGATGAGCAGGTGAGAAATGATTTGTTTAAGGTATCTACAGAGGTGGCGTGGAGGAACATTGATAAGGTTATGCCACCATTAGAGAACTACTTGAAGATAACAAGGCAAAAACTACAGAAATAACACATTTAAAAGAGAGAAGGACCTAGAATAGAAGAAGAATGAGGCCTTCATTAGCATGGAAGAAGAAATTGGTGACTACATTCTAAAAGCAAGACCTCATCTTGATTCTAAGGTACCTGAGAAGTTTCCTTTGGCTATGCATTATGTGCACACATTGGTTGATTTGGTGCTATAATATTGGCCAATTCAATGCCAATGCCAAAGGATCCTGAACAAGAATAAGAAAGAGAAAGGGCCTTCATGGTTAAAAAATTTCAAATTATGAGGCATTGCTCAAGACTCGAAGGATGAATCAAAGAAATCCAACCAAGCTCTAAATATTTTTCTGGCACTAGAAGCACTGATAAGATCAGAACTTTGATTGAAGACAATGATGTTCTAAAGGCCATGAAATATGAGACAAGGGATGTGCGTAAAGATTGGCACTTGTGAAACAAAAGCATGAAGCCCTTGCAGCAGCTCAAGACCCACATAAGGAGAAAATAGATGAGATTGGAAAGCACATAACATAGAAGATGGATCTTCTAACAAATGATGACTGATATGGCCAATGTTGTCCAAGTACTTGTAGAATGAAAAGGAAAATATTACTCAGATGAATTGGAAGCCATTGCCACAAACATTCCAGAGAAGACAAGGACCACGCTAGATGAATGATAGACATTGGAGGCTGAGATTAAAATAGAATATCCAAAATTGATCCTCCCAATTGAAGAAGAAGGTGTTGTAGAGTAGAGGTCTATTCTTTTGTACAGTGATTCATTATATTCTTTCCATTCTTATTCTTTATTCTTTGATAACATCAGAAAGAATCCCCATTGTCGGGATAGAAATGTACTTTAGTGTGGGGTAATGTTGAGCAGAAAATATTATCCTAAGGAGAAGACACACATAGGATTCGCACACAAGGGAACAAGGCATACTTAAGGCGCAGAAGGATAGGAAAGGAAACACATGCCAGGATAAGTTGATTCAAGACTTGGCATTTTCATGGATATGGGATATTTTTGGAAGATAATGTGGAGCACACATTACAATGGAGACTTGCATGACACACAAATTCTATTTTGGGAATGAGCATCTGATAAGCACCATGCATAAGTTCAAGATAATAATAGGATTAATTCTTCCAGTTAACTATAGGATGTCTATTATTAGTGCACTTGCATGTGTGCATGTTATTGTAAAGGCGCATGGCTATTATCATCATGTGACCTATTTTGGGAAGTGTGTGGGTGGTGAAGGGAAGTCCCCACCCCTATAAATATGTAGTGAATTGTATAGTTAGAGAGAGGATAAAGAGTGAATTATTGTAGAGTTATGCTGCTAGAACTGATGCGTGCATGACATATGGTGATATTTTGTAATGTAAGAATCTTCAATGTAATTTAGTGTTTAATATAATGGAGTATATTAGATGGATAATGGTTTTAAACATGACTATAACTAGTTCTTACATGGTTAATCTTATTATGGTTATTGTTTAATTCATGATTCTCTAAGATATAGATCTGGAATATGCTCTATGGAATATTTATGCTTACTTATGGTTCTAAATATGATGTATCTTCATTACACTAACATCCTACACAAGCAACTCTAAAGAGGGACCTAGTACCTTTGTGCACTTCGGATGAGCACTCACTCATGCTTTGAGTGATGTGCCAAAGTGTGCCATGGTTTTTCCGGGTTTATATAGTAGATTCTAGGTTACATCAATGGTGAGGTACCAAGAGTAATGCATGTAGAGTTGGTCCGAGTAAATGAACAATGCGTAGTAGAGTTATAAGCAATGCATGGGTTTGTTGAGTGACAAACATGAGATGGGAAAACTAAAACTGAATCTCTAAATACCAATGCATGAGTCATGAATAGATGCAAGTGATCTAATGTGAATGTAAACAAAAGATATTTCAACTGAGTTATCCAATGTAGATTTATGGAATCTCCAAGTAAAAAAAAAAGCAAGGTGCCAAGTTATGAAGCTAAAAACTAATGCAGATCGGTGAACAAGGTAGAACGAGTTACGGACAACTTGGTTCCCAATTCGGTGAGATAGGGCTGAGTTGGGCCATTAAGTGATTCTTCTAATCTACTTAAAACTCCAAATTAACACCTTTAAACTCTGAATGAACCTCTAGAAAAGCACTCCAAAACTGCATGCAAGACCTGTTATCCTGCAAAATCGACAAGGGCAATTTATAGGTAACCATACCAAAAATTCCATTTTGGTCCCCTAAAGAAGTCTGATAACATTAAAAATGGCCTAAAAATCCATTTCAAAAATCAAGTTCTTTCTAAACTTAGCCATTTTTGAGCTTGCTATTTCCTCGCCGATTTTTCATGTGTCAACAATCCAAAAATTGCACCTTTTTTTGCCAAGGTGCAAGAATTAGCTCTTTTGGTGTAGAGAATTATATGTTGACATTTCCAAAACTACGCCCCTTAAAATCTTTGGCGCTGAAATTTTTCATGCAACACCTTGCAAAATTGTGCCCTTTCTAAGCTTAGCGCAACTTTTCTCAAGTCAACACCAAGCGCAATTTTCCTCATGTTGACACCTTCCTAAATGTGCTTTACCCTTTGGCACCAAAATTTGCATGTTAACATCCAAAACCGTGCCCTTATCCTTGGCACAAATTTTTTCATGCCAACATTAGCGTAACTTTTTTCATGTCGACATCCTCCCAAGGTGCATCCGGCAATAAAAAGCCTCTGAAGCATCTTTGTGAACTCCGCACCTTATGCCCTAAGCCTTATAATTGCTCATTCTTCATTCTACAAGATTTCATTATGAATAACATGATGGTTGACATGGCTCTTCTGTGTTAGACATCCTTGATTCATTTTATAGAGAAACAACATCTATCCTTGAGCTCACACATGTCTTCACCAAGCAAGAAACCAACTAAAGCTAAAGCTAAAGCTAAGCAGTAACAAGAGATGAAGTATAAATATCAGAAATTTAGAATGTCTGACTCATATGTAGAGTGCAGCCTCGACATCAAAGACTCTGAGCTGGGCCATATTGATATGGATGACTTATGGGTGAGGACCAACCATCCAAGCAGTGGCCCGTGGATGAACAAGTTGGTGGGCAATGGATTGCACTTTGCAGCTGGGCTGCCAGTAAGTGCCATAAATAATGAGTTTATCATGTTAATTTCCCGGTGATATAACAAAGGCACTAGATGTGTTGAAAATAAAGGACACTGGACCATCATAGACCTCACACTCGTCACTTTGAAATGATTCCTATCTCCACCGAACTTCCCGCTCTGCGCTTAGCTCGAGTAATTGAAGATGAAACTTTTCAAAATTCTCTTGAAAAGAGGATTATGTACCTGACGGAACTTGAAGAAAAGAAAGTGAAAGTGGTCAAAAAGATCAATGAACATCAAAATCAAGTTAAGAGGCTATTCGACAAGAAAGCTAAGAAAATAAATTTCCAAGTAGGAGATCTTATTCTTCTGTGGGACAAACGAAGAGAACTGAAAGATATGCACGGGAAGTTTGACTCTCTTTGGAGAGGGCCATACAAGATCAAGCAGCTCAATAGAGAGAATAGTTTTTATCTCTAATATCTGGATGGAACCGAGCTCCTACTTCCTTATAACGGGTAGCACCTGAAGATCTTCAGGAAGTAGAGATTGATCTCTTCTTTGTACAGTTTGCTTTTGTTGTGTGTTTGCTTTATGTTTGTTATGTGTCCCTTCCTTTTTATTTTCATCGCCCTTGTTTTTGACTCTCTGTAACCCAATGGATAGGCACATGAAAATTTGGGATTCTCTACCCTTAAGTTTCACTCAAAGATAGTCCCTAGAAAGAGCCAGTTGTTATCCCCAAAAATTAAAAGGGCAATCAGAGGTAGTAACCATACCAAAAATTCTGTTTTGGTCCCCTAAAGAAGTCTGATAACGTTAAAAATGGCCTAAAAATTCCTTTCAAAAATCAAGTTATTTTTGAACTTAGCCATTTTTCAACTCATTTCTCCTAAACACTGATTTTTCATGTGTCAACAATCCCAAAATTGCGCCGTTTTTTGCCAAGGCGCAAGAATTCACGTGTCGACATCAAGAAAGTTGTGCCCCCCTTAAAACATCTTTTAGCAAAGAAAATTATATGTTGACATTTCCAAAACTGTGCCCCTTAAAATCTTTAGTGCTGAAAATTTTCATGTAACACCTTGCAAAATTGTGCCCTTTCTAAACTTGGCGCAACTTTTCCCAGGTCAACACCAAGCACAATTTTCCTCATGTTGACACCTTCCTAAATGTGTTTTACCCTTTGGCACCAAAATTTACATGTTAACATCTATAAAGCGTGCCCTTATCCTTGGCACAAATTCTTTCATGTCGACATCCTCCCAAGTGCGCCTAGCAATAAAAAGTCTCTACAACATGTTGTGAACCTGCGCCTTGTGCCCTAAGCCTTATAATTGCTCATTCTTCATTATGTAAGCTTTCATTATGAATAACATGATGGTTGACATGGCTCTTTTGTGTTAGACCTCCTTGATTCTTCTTGCAGAGCAACAACATCTATCCTTAAGCTCACACATGTCTTCACTAAGCAAGAAACCAACTAAAGCTAAAGCTAAAGCTAAGCAGTCGGAACAAGAGATGAAGTATAAATATCGTAAAGTCGAATTTCGACTCATATGCGAGAGTGTAGCCTCAACATCAAAGACTCGAGTTGGGCCATATTGATATGGATGACTTCTTGGTGAGGACCAACCCGAGCAAGCAATGGCCTCGTGGATGAACAAGTTGGTGGGCAGTGGATTGCACTTTGCATCAGGGCTACCATTAAGTGCCATAAATAATGAATTTATCATGTTAGTTACCCGCTGCTATAACAAAGACACTAGATGTGTCGAAAATAAATAACAACAATGCATTATAGACCTCACAACTCATCAATTGAAATGATCCTGGGCATTCCTCATCACAGTAATATGTAGAGATAGGTCTCAAAGACTACAAGAAGGCTTAGGATGATAATGAAGATAAATGCATGCAAATGATGAATGAGCTTTATCTAAAGAACAAGAAGCCAGGTGAGCAGATGGCCACAAACCATCCACCATAGTGACTTCAATGAAGAGTTGAGTGATACAATCACCTTCTTAAATAGAGTATTTGGGCTCCCTAATGCCCATTATTTCCACAAATGGATGCTAAGGTATCTGGAGACCATGAGCAAGAATGCACCTAATTAGCATTTTGGTTGGGGTGAAATCATCAGTGACACCATCTCCCAATAGCTTCAACAAGTTCTAACAACTAGGAAGTTCTACATGAATTCCTATGTTGTATACGCTGCTACGTTAGCAAGGGATTTCGTAGGGTTAGCTTGGCCCCAGGTCAAGATATATGAGTTCTACCTGGAGTGAAGCTTGAAGCTAGCATCTCCCAGTTCTCTAAAATTAATGATTCCTTCTTCTATGAGGTAATCTACTTGCTGAGACCAAACATGAGACATGGTCGGACCAACCTGAGTGTGATTGCTGCTACAAAGAAATGGGGAGCATTGTTCACACAATTCCCCACATTCACATACCTCAGAGATGTGAATTTTGAGGAGAACCAACGAAGCTACCAAGGTTTGCAGGGCCAAAGCTGATCCTCTTGGAGTTGTCAATGCAACTAATCATGTATCATGAGAAGTGCATGAAAGAAAGAAAGGAGGAACTCCATTCCCCCTTACAGTTGGCTGATACACTTGCCCCACACTAGCCAAAACACGGGAGATGTATGATGAGTTAGAACTACTAAATTTGAAGCATAACTTCCCAACAAGGCCAACCTTCGATCATTGTTAGAGTTGCCTCCCAAAGGAAAAAAATTGATCACATCCATGTTCCCTAGATTGAGGACATTTGGATCAACTCGACACATTAGATATACATTAGGTGAAAGGATCACTCCCGGTGGCTCTAGAGGAGATCATCCACTATGGCATAGCCATCATCCCAAAGGAATTCCAAGAGACTGATCAAGAAGTTGATCAGGTTTACCTTGACATAGATGGGGATGATTGGCCATTTGTGGAGATCGACAAAGCCAAAGCACCAAAAACCATTCAGGAAAGGGTTAAACCCATGTTGTAGCGCACCGAACATTGGTGCAAATAGAATGGTCTCACCTACCTCGAAGTTGATTTCACTACTTCTCCTTCAGGTAGAGCACCTCCAAGACCAGCCCAAGTGCCAAAAGGAAAAGGAAAGGATAAGGAGGGAAAATCAAGCAGACAACAAGAAGCTCCTGAAGGCCTTCCTTCTACTTCTGAGAAGCAAGTGGTTGACTGGGTGTCTCTAGGAAAGGAGAAACAACAAGTTTTAATAGATACATCCACCTGAATGTTATCACAACTACAACTACAAAGGTACCTAGTGTTCCTTCTTCCATTTCTTCTCCTCTTCCTGTCATTGAAGGCTCTGTCCCTATGGATGTGTCTTCTCCTCTCCCTTCCTCCCTTCCATCTCCCACCTCTTCCATTTTTCCTCTCTTGCAGATTTGTCACCCAAGTATTCCCTCCATCCAATTGCGGAGATCCCTTCCATTTCCATGTCCATCTCTTCTCCCCGTAGTAACTCCAAGCCCCGTAGCGGTAGTGTGTTGGACTCCTTGTCCATGACACCACTAAGTGTTTCAACACACTTCCGTAAGTCCTCTATAGTTGCTCCCCCTCTCACTCCTGTTTCTTCTTCCATTTCCTCTACTCCCACTCCCATAAGTCATGGTTGGATTTCCGACCACCTGAGTCAACATAAGAGAAAGGTTCCCATCACACCCATGGACTTCTCCATCATTCCGAAGAAGGGACCCAAGAAGCAGAAAGCAATAACTCACTTTTCAAAAAGCACTTTGGGGAGAGAGTCATGGAGATTTCTTACCCGGACCCCACCAAGGAAAAGAAGGATTTGTCTCCCACAGACTTCACAGTGACTCAAGTCACAATGGGGACCTCATCTGAAAGCCTACAAGGGGAAGCCTTGTTTGCAGTAGATGCTCTCTGTAAGAAGCTCCAAGAAGCAAAAGAGGAGAAGAGAATACTCAAGGAATAGAACAAATATATCCTCCAAGCATTGTAAAAAATGGGCAACGCTCCTCCTCCGACTACTCTGCGGAACCCATTTAAGTTCTCAGTCAGGATAAAATAAATTAATATGTTAATATTGGTGAACAAGGTACAGCAGTATCATCCTAGATCGATCAGATCCTTAGAGATGGTCATGAAATGATTGGGAAATTCATAGTGCTCTATCAAGATATAACCCAAGAAAATAAGGAGCTACAAGTAGTAGCAGGTTCCCTCTCTAAAGAATTACATAACGCTAGATTGCAGCATGAAACATTTCAAGCCATGGTTGGCTACTTAGTCGATGACCTATTGAAGGTTATCGTTATCGATCACCCACATGCACATAACAAAGCTCTCGTCGCTTTAGATTACCAAGTTAATCAAATAGAATATATCTTGGAGAGGATAGATAAAATCAAGGATGAAGCTCTAGACGCATGATACAACATGGAGCAAACAGTTACAAAAATGGCTCCAGAAATGCTCAGTGAGTCGTATAACTTGAGGGAAGTAGATGATACATTCCAGTGCTTCAAGGCTATCATCACTCAAGGTTTGGCACTAGAGGTCACTTTCGACCGAGAATCAATCAATAACCTCTTGGCCTGCCGTGTCTTCATTGGCTTTTTGATCGATGCGTGTGAAACTTTTACTGAGTTACCTGACAAGCTCAAGAATGAGAAAGAAACTTTTGAAGTCATTGGTGACCATTTTAAAGGTCTAGATCATGATCAACTTCAAGCAATGATCAGCAAGTTTATGGAATATCGAGCATAGTGTCACATTGACTCTTCTGATCAAAAGCAAGACACCAAGTTTGAACAAAGGGATGATGAGGATTAGTTTCTCCTCTTGTGTATGCTTTGATCATTTTTGTAAAATATTTAAAAATCTTGTTGGCATTTATGATGACATCATCCATGTTACACCATGGGATGTTGCCATCCAAAAACTTGCCCAAAGTCAAATTTTGACTTTTTAGATATTTTGTAAATATCTTGTAAGATATTTTGTAATTAGTAGTTAGTTTGCTTTTGTCTTCCTTCTTCTTCTTCTTCTATAAATACTAGAATACTTGTATTCTGGATGGACATTTTTTTTATGAAAAGAGAAGTGAGGAGAGAAAGACTTTGTGTTTTCTTGTAACAGAACAAATATTAATACATATGTTCAAACTTTGTGCTTAATGTATGTGTTATCTACATCAGATATTTCTTAAGTTAGATCTATGCTTTTATTCTATTGGATTCATTCCTAATATTTTCATTTGTTCATCAAGTACTTCTTTAATCGTTTATACAAGTAAGTTTGGTTACATTTTACTACCAACCAAAAGCATAAACCTTCCGACCTTTCTGTGTTGGAATTCATTTATTTTCTCCCTTTAGATCTACCCTCCTCCATTCCTTCCTTCCTACCTTTTCTGTTTGTAGTTGGAACTACCTCTTTGGGATGAGATCCCAAACCCCGAAATTAGAATAGTGTAGATTTGCACAAATTCTTGCTTGATAGATTAGCAATAAACTAGTTTCGCTTTGCTTGTCTCAAAGAGGGCTATGCCCACACTATTGGCCTATTTCCACATGACCTTCCTAACCAAAAAAATTTCAGACCAATAGTTTTTGTGACTCTGGAGATCGAACTAAGGAAATAAAAAAAAAAAAGCTGCAAAAAATCACTCCTAGATTGCAAATTTTAACTCTTTGTTAAAAATTCAAATTTTTTCATAAGTGATCAAAACTAAAAATTTCCTTATACAAATCCATAGATCTGGACCAGATAGGAGCTTTTAGTTCACTGAGTTTTTACAAAAACTTTGTACATTTTAGTAGATCTCGAGATTCGACATTTTATGTTATTATCAAAACCTTGCAAAATTCAGGTCTAAGATCTGAAAATCAGCTTTGATCAAGTACATGCTGCTGATTTTTGGTAGAAAAATTAGAAAATCAGCAAGTATAAACAAAAGATTATTGTAAATCTACTCTTAATTGTTGCAGATTTGAATGGGTACGCTAGCGGGTGAACAATTTACTCGTGGTAGAAGAGCTCATGGAGAAGTTGATCCAATTTTGATCTACTTTGAAGGCACAATTTCAGTATCACTCCAACATAATTCACATCACTAAGCTCAGTGGATCAATCAGCAAGAAGTGCCTCGCCTCCACGAAAGAGCCAGATTTCACAAGGTGCCTCGACATCAACTTGCAGTGCTCTTTTGCTAAGTGGAACCACACTCCTGCTCGTGTTCTTTTCCTGATTTTCAAATGGCAATAAATCTTCTGTCAATGGGAAATGCCATGGATCCTCTAGCACTACCGCATCCGATCAATCCCCTCCCTCACAGAAATCGTAAAATTTTCTCGAAATTCGATGGGAGTGGAAATCAAAGCACGGACATGCATATAGCTACGTTTATTATGTCATGCAGCATTCTAGATGTGACTGATGAAGACGTATCAGTCGACTCTTTACGGAGACCTTGCAAGGGCTGCAGCAAGTGAGTGGTTCCAACATCTACCAGTTGGATCCATCACCAGTTGGGCCACATTACGGACTGCATTTGAGGACAGATACAAACCTTCATAAGACACATTTGCATTATTATCAAAAATCACTCACATGAAGAAAGAGAACAATGAAACCATGCACGATTTTATCACATGTTTCAATTCACCGATCAACTATGTGCCACTTGTCATGATGCCAACATTAGAAAATCATAAGTGTTTCTTCTTGAACACCATGAGTTCAAAAGTAAGTTTCTTACTTTTACAGGAACAGATACCCACCTTGGCCCTTGCTCAAAATACAACAATTCGTAATGAAGACAACCTTCTTATATACGGTGAGTTAAGACGAGAGTCATCCAAATCAAAGGCTTCAACTTCTTCTTAGGCTACCTCATCAAATATAGCATTCCAGAAGATGGTGAATGACTTTCTCTCATTAAAGAAGCAATTGGCTCAAACTCCATCTGCTACTCCATACCGAGATATCCCACGGAGGAACTTCACTCCCAAAAATTCCCCCAAAGGCCGTGTTTTCCTATTGCTTCTCTAAGGTTAGCAATTGAAGCCCCTCCGCTTAATGCTTTGGTCAAAATCAAAGAAGATGATCCAAATTACGAAGAACCTTCGTCAAGAGAGAAGATGATCAAGATGTCGGTGAACCAAATGGAAACTCTACTATTGGGTATATGGAATTTGAAGATGAGGAATCTGATGAAGAAGAGGGTACCCAAGGGTATGCGAAGGGACAATCATATGTGGTTTTCACTCGCTCGTAAGGAAAATAAGAAAAAGTTGCTGCTAAAAAATAAAAGGAAAAGGCTATGGTAACTCCTCCTCCAACGATCGCTAAAAGAGGTAATCCCCTTCCTACTCAACCTCTGTTAAACCTTTTGTAAAGAAATATTTTCCTCCTGTTTCTCCTCCAATTCAACCTTCCTCCAATCCCATAAAGACCAGTAATCCTCCTCCACAAATGTGAAATGAAGGAATCATTCCTTTGTTAGCGCAACCCTTGGTCGCATTTGATATAATTGATCACGCTAAAAAGACCAAGATCCAAATGTCTGAAGTTGAGTACCTTTAGTCCAACCCAGAGTAGCTTGTAAGATTAACTAAGTATATCTAAAGCCGATTGACATCCCTCTTGTCATTTCCACAGAAAGGAACTCTTCCCATTCCTACTACATCTCACGTAAACATTGCCTTGACTTCCGCATCAAGGAAAATTGAACCTTTTTACCTATCTCTCCTTATCAATGGTCATAAACTAAGTAACTGTATAATTGATTATGGAGCTTCTGATAATGGTATGCCAAAGCGTGAAAGGTCACCCATGCTTTGGGCCTCACACTTAGTAAACCTTTTAGCAGATGCTACTCCATGGAAACCAAATACGTACCATTGATTGGTCAGATCAAGGACACACAGTTCGCACTCATGGCATTTCTTGAGAAAAGGGTAAAAAAGACTATTCTCGTAGTTGATATTCTAGCAAAGCATACGGCATATTGCTAGGGAGGAGTTTCTATAAAGAAGTTGGTGGGAAAATTCACATGGACTAGTCCAAAGCCAAGATTCCTGTCAAAGGGGTGATGTAGACATTGGAACCAGAATCACAAAAGAAATATCTAGTCACCAACTCTGATGACCCTAAAGCTTAGATTCTTTTCGAATCATCAGGGATGGGGAACTACTTCCTATCCACCGACTCGAATACATGGATGTTCTCATTTAAGAAGAGGATCTCAACAAAGTATCGACATTTCATCGATGGTAGTTGTGCAACAAGTGGATGCAGTGCTGGGGTTGTTCTAATATCTCCTAAGGAGGATATTTTCCCTTTTTCTTTCAAGTTGTAGTTCATCAATACGAATAATACTACCAAGTATGAATCCTTGTTACTTAGCATGCAAGCTACAAAAGAGAAAGGAATCAAGAATCTAAAAGTACAAGGTGATGTTGAGTTGATTGTCAATCAGGTAAAAGGGATATACCAAGTAAAGAATGATCAAGCTCAGAGCACTCTTTGCGATATGCAAGATGGGATAGCATCGAAAATTTTGATGTTTTCTCAATCAAAGCAGTTCCACGAGCCCAAAATGACATGGCTGAGTCATTGGTCATCTCAGCTTCCTCTCTCATGCTCCCTCACCCAGGGTTAAAAATAGATACATATACCATTGAAGTGGTTTTTCACCCAAGTGTGCTAGATAATTCACAACACTGGCAAGTGTTCAATGATGACAACCAACTTATCACTTTTTGGAGAAAGCTGACAATTTCAAAGAACTCCATTTCGATGGATCAACTTCTACATGTCATGAGTCTCTCACCGGTCAAGCACATGAATTTGAAAAAGAAACAGTGATACAGCTCAAAGGAAATAAGATTCCTAAAGGTTTGGTTTCCTTAGAATGATTATTTGATAATCATGACCGTTTTGTCAAGAAAAAGTGATAGGATGATCCTTCCTCTTCTCTGGAAATTGAATCCATCAATCTGGGTACTGTGGAACATCCTCGTTCCGTGAATATCGGGAAGTGTTGTATGCCCGAGGAAAAGTGAAAATTTGTTAAGTTGCTAAAAAGTACATGGATGTATTAGCATGGTCTTATGCTGATCTAAAGTCTTTCAAGCCAAAGGACATTCGGCACGACATTCCGCTCAAGGATGATGTCAAGCCTTTCCGTCAAAAACAAAGGCACTACAACCCCAAAATCTCGGGTACCATCTAGGATAAAATTCAAAAGATGTTGGATGCAAGAATAATTTTTCCCATTCATCACACAGATGCACAGGTTGCAAATATTGTGCCTATGTGGAAGAAAAATGGCGATATATGCATATGCGTGGACTTTCGCAACTTGAACCAATCATCCTTAAAAGATAACTATCCACTGCCAATAATGGATCAAGTGCTATAGGTAGTAACCGGTTCAGAAATGCTATCTATGCTTGATGGTTTTTCAGGTTACAATCAAATTCAAGTCATGCCTAAAGATCGATTCGGATGCGGTTCACCACTCCTTGGGGTACCTTCGCCTATAAAGCGAGAATGCCATTCGGTTTGATCAACGCCTAATCTTAGCTTCCAATGAGAAATAGACTTTGCATTCAAAGGTATGATGGGAAAAGTCATCGTATTTTACCTAGATGACTTGACCGTGTTCTCCAAAAGATGAAGTGATCACTGTGATCATTTGGAACAAGTCTTGATCAGATGTCGAGAGCACGAAATTTCACTAAATCCCAAGAAGTTAGTTTTGGGGTCACCAAAGGAAAGATGCTAGGACATGTCATCAACAGAGAAGGAATTAAGATAGATGTCGAAAGGGTCAAGGCTATTCAGAGCCTTACTTTGCCTACAAGCAAGACTGGTGTTCACTCTTTCTTCGGAAAGGTAAATTTTCTTAGATGCTTTGTTCCTAATTTTGTTGAGAAGACTCATCATATATCTAATATGATGAAAGGGTCCCAAACATTTTGATGGAGTGAGGAAGGTAGGGCATCATTCAAAGACATAAAAACCTCTGTCGCTCATGCCCCCTGTTACGTGTGTGCCCGACTTTAGCAAAGACTTCATCATGTACAGTTATGCATCTACACATATTGTATCAGCTATCTTAATGCAAAAGAACTCTGAGGATATTGAATCCCTGATTTATTTCATGAGCTCTCCTCTTAAGCCTCATGAACTGAAGATGTCATAATTGGAAAATTATTCCCTTGCTTTGTGGTAAAAGAAGTCAAAATTTTCCGCTACTACATTCTGAATTCTCATACAATAGTGTTGGTTCCAGACACAGCTGTTAAGTCTATCCTGACTCAACAGGAGTTAGGGAGCTTACGGGGAATCGGATCACAAAGGTCCAAGAATATGACCTAGACATCAAACCAACCAATTTGGTAAGAGGTAAGGGCCTATGTCAGCTAATGGCTGAAAATAAAGACTCAAAGGTACCTAAAGAGAAAGTTGATCACATTGATGGAGAACAAAATGAACTGGAGAAAGTGGATTCTTTGCCCATGGTTCTATTTATCGTAACCAACGATGAATGGTATTCTGACATCACATTCTTTCTCACCTATGGAGAGTGTCCAACTCACCTAACCACTAAGGAAAAGAAAATGGTGAAGCTTCAGAGCCGTAAGATATGTCATATGGGATGATGGATTGTACAAATGCGGAATTGATGGCATTTTTCTATGATGTGTTGACAAGCCGTAGCAAATAAAATTGTTGGAAATTTTTCACAACTCAGCCTATGGTGGTCACTTCTCCTCATCAGTGACAACACATAAAATCATCCAGGCTAGGTACTACTGGCCGACGCTATTTCAAGATGCAGCCACCTAGGTAGAAAAATGTGAACTTTGCCAATAGTTCGTTGGTAAACCAAAGCTGGTTGCATTTCCCCTCAGGCTCGTCATCATCAACGAACCATTCAAACAATGGGGAATTGATTTTATTGGAGCACTCAATCCTTAATCATGTGCTAGACATAGTTGCATCCTAACAATAATGGATTACTTCACAAAATGGCTGGAGGTCATACCTGTCAAGCATGCCACTTCAAATTTGTTTGAACTTCATCAAAGAGAATATTATTGTGTGATTTGACATGCCACACAAAATTGTTGCTGACAACGCTTCTAACTTCTCTTCATGGGAAGTTATTGGTTTTTGTTATGGATACAGAATAACCTTGTCTCATGCTTCCGATTATTATCCTTAGGGAAATGGTCAGCGAATCCAACAACAAAAACACGTGACTATCATACGGAAGCTAGTTGATGAAAACCAGTGGTCCTAGTACAAATCATTGTATGATGCTTTTTGGGTAGATCGTATCACTCCAAAGAGATCTCTCGGCATGTCACCTTTCTAGGTGTTAGATGGGATTGATGCCGAAATCCCTATCTCTATAGAACTTCCTGCTCTGCGCTTAGCTCGAGCAATTAAAGATGAAACTTTTCAAAATTCTCTTGAAAAGAGGATTATGTACCTGACGGAACTTGAATAAAAGCAAGTCAAAGTGGTCAAAAATATCATTGAACATCAGAATCAAGTTAAGAGGCTGTTCAACAAGAAAGCTAAGAAAATAAATTTCCAAGTAGGAGATCTTGTTCTTCTGTGGGACAAACGAAGAGAACCGAAAGGTATGCATGAGAAGTTTGACTCTCTTTGGAGAGGGCCATACAAGATCAAGTAGCTCAATGGAGAGAATAGTTTCTATCTCTCATATCTGGATGGAACAGAGCTCCTGCTTCCTTATAACAGTAGCACTTTGAAGATCTTTAGGAAGTAGAGCTTGCTCTCTTCTTTGTACAGTTTGCTTTTGTTGTGTGTTTGCTTTCTGTTTGTTGTGTGTCCCTTCCTTTTTATTTTTTTCACCCTTATTTTTGACTCTCTGTAACCCAATGGATAGGAACATGAAAATTTGGGATTCTCTACCCTTAAGTTTCACTCAAAGATAGTCCCCAGAAAGAGCCAGTTGTTATCCTGCAAAATTGACAAGGGCAATTTACAGGTAACCATACCAAAAATTCCATTTTGGTCCCCTAAAGAAGTCTGATAACGTTAAAAATGGCCTAAAACTCCCTTTCAAAAATCAAGTTATTTCGAACTTAGCCATTTTTCAACTTATTCCCTCGGTGTAGTTTTTCATGTGTCAACAATCCCAAAATTGTGCCTTTTTTTTTGCCAAGGTGTAAGAATTTACGTGTCGACATCAAGAAATTCGTGCCCCTCTTAAAACATCTTTTGCACGAGAAAATTGTATGTTGACATTTCCAAAATTGTGCCCTTAAAATCTTTGGCACTTTGAAATTTTCATGCAACACCTTGCAAAAATTGTGCCCTTTTTCTAAACTTGGCGTAACTTTTCCCGAGTCAACACCAGTGCACAATTTTCCTCATGTTGACACCTTCCTAAATGCGCTTTACCCTTTGGCACCAAAATTTACATGTTAACATCTAGAAAACCACTCCCTTATCCTTGGCGCAACTTTTTCATGTCGACATCCTCCCAAGTGCGACTAGCGATAAAAAGCCTTTGACAAAGCAAGTGTGAACTGCGCCTAGCGCCCTAAGCCTTATAATTGCTCATTCTTCATTCTCGCAAGATTTCATTATGAATAACATGATGGTTGACATGGATCTTCCGTGTTGGACCTCCTTGATTATTCTTGTAAAGCAACAACATCTATTCTTAAGCTCACACATGTCTTCACCAAGAAAGAAACCAACTAAAGCTAAAGCTAAAGCTAAGCGATCGGAATAAGAGATGAAGTATAAATATCGAGAAATTGAGAATGCTTGACTCATATGTAGAGTGTAGCCTTGACATCGAGACTCGAGTTGGGCCATATTGATATGGATGACTTTCGGATAAGGACCAACCCAGGCAAGCATTGGTCCGTGGATGAACAAGTTGGTGGGTAGTGGATTGCACTTTGCAAGTGGGCTACCAAGTAAGTCCGTAAATAATGAGTTTATCATGTTAGTTTCCCAGTTGCTATAACAAAGACACTAGATGTGTTGAAAATAAAGAACAACAGCCCATCATAGACCTCATAGCTCGTCACTTTGAAATGATCCTAGGCATTCCTCATCACAGAAATATGTAGAAATAAGTCTCGAAGACTGCAAGGCCTGGATGATAATGAGGATAAATGCATGCAAATGATGAATGAGCTTTATCTAAAGAACAAAAATCCAGTGAGTAGATGGCCACAAACCATCCACCGTAGTGACTTCAATGAAGATTTGAGTGATACAATCACCTTCTTAAATAGAGTATTTGGGCTCCCTGATGCCCATTATTTCCACAAATGGATCTGAGGTATCTTGAGACAATAAGCAAGAATGCACTGATCGTGTTTTGGGCGAAATCTTCATGACACCATCTCCCAAAGAGCTTCAACAAGTTCTAATAACTAGGAAGTTCTACATGAATTCCTACGTTGTTGTGGCAAAGGGATTTCACGGGGTTAGCTTGAAATGGGGTATGGCCCTAGGTCAAGATATATGAGTTCTACCCGGAGATGAAGCTCAAAGCTAGCATCTCCCAGTTCTCTAAAATTAATGATTCCTTCTTCTATGAGCTAATCTACTTTCTAAGACCAAACATGAGACATGGTTGGACCATTTTGAGTGTGATTGCTGCTTATAAATAAATGGGGAATGTTGTTCACACAATTCCCCACATTCACATACCTCAGAGCTATGAATTTCGAGGAGAACCGACGAAGCTACCAAGGTTTGTAGGGCCAAAGTTGATCCTCTTGGAGTTGTCAAGGTAACTAATCACGTATCATGATAAGTGAATAAAAATAAAGAAAGGAGGAACTCCATTCCCCTTACAGATTGGCCGATATACACCTACCCCACACTAGCCAAAGCACGAGAGATGTATGTTGAGTTAGAACTGCTAAATTTGAAGCATAAATTTCCAGCAAGGTCAACCTTCGACTGCAGAGTTACCTCCCAAAGGAAAAAATTGATCCCATCCATGTTCCCGAGATCGAGGACATTTGGATCGACCTGAAACATGAGATAGACATCAGGTGAAAGGATCACTCCCGGCTGGCTCTAGAGGAGATCATCCACTATGGCGTAGCCATCATCCCAAAGGAATTCCAATAGACTGATCAAGAAGTTGATCAGGTTTACCTTGACATGGATGGGGATGATTAGCCATTCGTGAAGATCGACAGAGCCAAAGCACCAAAAACCATTCAGGAAAGGGTTAAACCCACGTTGCAGCACACCGAACATTGGTGCAAACAGAATGGTCTCACCTACCTTGGAGTTGATTTCACTACTTCTCCTTCAGGTAGAGCACCTCCAAGACCGACCCAAATGTTGAAAGGAAAAGGAAAGGATAAGGAGGGTGAATCAAGCGATATAAGAAGAAGCTCTGAAAGCCTTCCTTCTACTTCTAATAAGTAATTGGTCGACTGGTGTCTCCAAGAAAAGAAGAAACAACGAAGTTTCAACGGATACATCCACGCAGATGTTATCACAACTACAACTGCGCAGAGGTACCTAGTGATCCTTCTTCCATTTCTTCTCCTCCTCCTCCGTCATTGAAGCATCTGCCTATGGATGTGTCTTCTCCTATCACTTCATCCCTTCCATCTCCTACCTCTTCCATCTTCTCCTCTCTTGCGGATATGTCACCTAGTATTCCCTCCATCCAATTGTAGATCCCTTTCATTTCCATGTCCTTCTCTTCTCCCGTAGTAACTCCAGGCCCCATAAGTAGTAGTGCATTAGACTCCTTGTCCATGCCACCATCAAGTGTTTCAACACACTTCCCTAAGGCCTCTGTAGTTGCTCCCCCTCTCACTCCGTTACTTATTCTATTTCCTCTACTCCCACTCCCATAAGTCTTGGTTGGATTTCTGACCACCTGAGTCAACATAAGAGAAAGGTTCCCATCATACCCATGGACTTCTCCGTCATTCAAGAAGGGACCCAAGAAGTAGAAATCAATAACTCACTTTTCAAAAGCACTTCGGGGAGAGAGTCATGGAGATTGCTTACCCTGGACCCCACCAAGGAAAAGAAAGATCTATCTCCCATAGACTTCACAAAGGTGACTCAAGTCACAATGGGGGCCTCATCCGAAAGCTCCTGGAAGGGGAAGCCCTTTCTGCGGTAGATGCTCTCTGCAAAGCTCCAAGAAGAAAAAGAGGAGAAGAGAATACTCAAGGAACAAACAAACATCTCCTCCAAGCATTTCAGAAAATTGGCAACGCTCCTCCTCTGATCGCGGCCGAACCCATTGAAGTTCTCAGTCAGGATAAAATAAATGAATATGTTAAGATTGGTGAACAAGGCATAGCAAGATATCCTGGATCAAGCGAGATCCTTAGAGACGGTTATGAAATGATGGGAAATTCACAGTGCTCTATCAAGATATAACCCAAGCAAATAAGGAGCTACAAGTAGTAGCAGGTTCCCTCTCTGAAGAATTGGATAATGCCAGGTTGCAGCATGAAACATTTCAAGCCATGGTTGATCGTTTCGGTGATGACCTATTAAGGTCGGTGTTATCGATCACCCATGTGCACATAACAAAGCTCTCATCGCTTTAGATTACTTGGGTTGATCAAATGGAATATATCTTGGAGAGGATAGATAAAATCAAGGATGAATCTCTAGACGCATGATACAACATGGAGCAAATAGTTACAAAAATGGCTCTATAAATGCTCAGTGAATCGTATAACTTGAGGGAAGTAGATGATACATTCCAGCGCTTCAAGGCTATCATCACTCAAGGTTTGGCACCAGAGGTCACTTTTGACCGAGAATCAATCAATAACCTCTTGGCCTACCATGACTTCATTGGCTTTTTGATCGATGCATGCGAAACTTTTACCGAGTTACCTGACAAGCTCAAGAACGAGAAAGAAACTTATGAAGTCATTGGCGACCATTTTAAAGGTCCAGATCATGATCAAATTCAAGTGATGATCAACAAGTTTATGGAATATCGAGCGCAATGTCAAATTAACTCTCTTGATTAAAAGAAAGACACCAAGTTTGAGCAAAGGGATGATGAGGAGTAGTTTCTCCTCTTGTGTATGCTTTGATCATTTTTATAAAATATTTAAAAATCTTGTTGGCATTTATGATGACATCATCCATGTTGCACCATGGGATGTCGCCATCCAAAAACTTACCCAAAGTCAACTTTTGACTTTTTAGATATTTTGTAAATATTTTGTAATTAGTGGTTGGTTTGCTTTTGTCTTCCTTCTTCTTCTTCTTCTATAAATACTAGAATACTTGTTGTATTCTAGATGGACATTATTGTATGAAAATAGAAGTGAGGAGAGAAAGACTTTTTGTTTTCTTGTAACAGAACAAATATTAATACAAATGTTCAAACTTTGTGCTTAATGTATGTGTTATCTACATCAGATCTTTATTAAGTTAGATTTATGCTTTTATTCTATTGGATTCATTCCTAATATTGTCATTTGTTCATCAAGATTTATTTAATCGTTTATGCAAGTAAGTTTGGCTCTGCTTACTACCACCCAAAGCATAAACCTTCGACCTTTCTATCTTCGAATTCATTTCTTTTCTCCCTTCGATCTACCCTCCTTCATTCCTTCCTATCTTTCTCGTTCGTAGTTAGAACTACCTCTACCGGGATGAGATCCCAAACCCCCGAAGTTAGAATAGTGTAGATTTGCACATTCATGCTTGATAGATTAGCAATAAAACCAGCTTTCGCTTTGTTGTCTCAAAGAGGAGCTATGTCCTCAGTAACTATTGGCCTATTTCCCACGACCTACCTAATTGACAGAGCTTTTGGACCAACAAGACCGATAAACCCCAAAAAACCAAAAAACTCAAACAACAAATCATGAACAAGATTTTCAACCTAAATAAATGCAAGTAGAGCACAAATGGAATAACCATTATGACGATTTCACATGAAACCTTAAAATCATGAATGGAAAGCTGATAGTAGTAGGAAACTGAAAATTTATGAGTAACACGGATTCCAACAATGTGTGCTTTGATACCATGATGAAAATGTTAAAACACAAAGCATGAGTACCATGCAGATAACGCAAGAATTGACTCGAGTTACACTCATGAAGCATGACAAGGTTTTATGAGGGAGCTAGAATCAACCATGAATGTGCATGCATGGATTCAAAAGGAAAAAATCTCAATCCATCTCTCATAGATCTAAAAAAAGGAAGGTGTTAAAGTAGGGGGTGTTATATAATCCCCAGTGCATGCAATCATGACTCCTTAAGTGGAGAAGGGGAGTTACATTGCGAAATGAAGTAACTCCCATATGATGCATTGACGCATAAGGAATCTAATGATGACCCCTATGACACATAGACCTATGACCTCACCTAAGTGAGATGACTCGCCACATGATGTGGAAAATGAATCACACCAACATTTTCAAACCATTGTTTGATTAGTCTTTGATGATATTCTAATATAATCATGGTAGAATTTATCGATTCTTCAAGTTCAACAAGTTATGCCATTCTAATTTGTCTTTATTTTGCGCCTTCAAATTTCAACTATTGAGCTAGCTCTAGTGAAGGAAATTCAAGTGATAGAGGAATCCTAGCCTCCCTACCATAGACAGTTTGTAAGGAGAAGTTCTAATTTCCTTATTAATTGTGATTCTATCATCCCAAAGCGCGCTTCTTATTTTTTTTTCCATTTCCTCTCATTAATATCCATTTTCCTCTTGATGATTCTAATCAAGTTCTTGTTAATAGATTTTTCTAAAGCATTACCTTGAGGGTAGTAATTATAAGAAATATTCAAAAAATCCAAGTCCAAGAGTCCAATAAAAACTTTTAGAGCCTAGAAAGGCCTTTGAATTATCGAGATGATAGTTTTAGGAATTTCAAATCTTGTCACAATGTCTTCAATAAATTCAAGGAAAGATGATTCAAGTAGCTTCCTTAAGTGCCACAACTTCTATCCACCGAGTGAAGTAACCTTTTGTTTTCAAACCCCACTTGTGACCACCACTTAATGGAGGGTTAATCATGCCAATGAAATCAAGGCCCCATTGGGAGAATGGATGATATGCTTAGATTGGATGAAGTGGAAGGGATTCAAGTCTCTTTTTTCCTGCAAAGAGAGAATATTATTTTCAATTTCTGACCCATTGATGAGCATAATTGAATAGTGGAGACCAAAAAAATCTTTCTTTTAAGATATTCATTGTTGTAGTTTTTGCAGAGAAGTGCTAACTAAAAATTTATCATGGAATTCCTCTAATACCTTGTCAACTTGTTCACCTTCAATACATCTAATAAACACTCCATCAATTGTTATTTTGAATAGAATTCCATCAATTAATACATAAGGAATGGATTGCAACCTCAAATGTCTTCTTTTTGTTGTTTAAACTAGGAGGATAGCTGCCAACTACTAGAAATATTTTCATATAATTCATCCAATTTTTGTGGATGAGTTGAATTCCTTTATTTTGCAGTGACTTTGTATTGTGTGGGCTCCTTGTAGTTTTTTCATGTTCCTCTTACGTGAAGAACAAAGCCTCTTCATGATTTTACTAAGCTTCAATGGAATTTTTTTCAAAAAATTCCCTTCCCTTTACCAACTTTTTGGATTGATAGTCACATCATATTCCATTATTTTGGTCACCCATCCAACTCTTTTCTCACTAATTTCTACTCACATAATGAAGTCTCTCACACTGGAATGTAAGGCTAGAACTTTGATATGTTTAGCAAGTAAGCATACTCTTGAATTTCATGAGAGTGCACATGATGGAAAATACCTATTTTTCAATATGATTATACTTTAGTTCACAATCCTTCATTGTGTGACTGAAGAAAGACACTAGTTATTCTAGACATTGATCATTTTTTTGTGTCAAAACATCAACAACATTAGATTCAGCTCTATATGCATATAAGATGAAATCCTTGGAATAGTTAGGGTTGATAAGCACATGAGCTTGAAAATTTTCCTATTTGATTTTGGTAAAGTTATCTTTTCCTTCTACTGTCCATTTGGAAACCGAATCCTTCTTCAACATTAGAGGTGATGGGTATAATCAACCCTACAAAATTAGGAATAAATATCCTTCCAAAGTTAATATTCCCAAGAAATGATTGCAATGCATTGTTATGAGTTGGAAAATAAAGAGAGAGAATGGTTGAGATTCTTTCTGGATCAATAGCAATACCATCCTTTGAAACAATTTATCCCAATATATTACCCTAGGAGCTGTAATGTTACATTTCTTGGGGTTAAGAGATACACCAAAATATTTATATCTTTCAAAAAAATTCTCAAGATGATTGATATGATATTTACTCTACTTTGAGAAAATGGTAATATCATCCAAGTAGATAAGGATGAACTCATTGATATACCCTTTGAAGGAAAGATCTTCTATCTAGTCTACTTTTTTGTTCAATTTCCTTGGCAAAACCTCCTGTAGATTAACCACATCAAAGCTCTCCAAAAGACCCAAACTCTGTGTTTATAAGATTTTAAAATATTATATTTTAGTAGAACATTTCCTTGTGACTTGATGGGTGAACAATTCAATGCCTCTAGATATTTACAAGGCTTTGATATGCCCTTTTTCAACAATTAGAAGACCATGCACCAATGCTTCATACTCTACTACGTTGTTAGAACATGCAAACTACAATCTATGAGAAAAGAATAATTTCTCATTCATTGGGGAAATTAAAAACCTTCCCATGCTCCATTTATGCTTCTAGAGACATCAAAGAACATTTTCCATAATCCAGAAGCATGATCTTCTTGTTGTTTAAGTGGTTTGGGAAAGGTGAATTCTTATTCATGAATGCAATAGATTCCAAGTCTAGTTTCCATATTTGTTTTTCAGGGATCAAATTCATAATACTCCTTAGCCCATTCATCTAATAAAATATAAGGAATTAAAGGAGGAATGGGATACTCTTATGGAATGGACTCATGTTCTTGATCTTCATGTATGAGACAATTAATTGGAAAGGATCCGGCTCATAAGACTCAATGTGATAGAAAAAATGGGCTAAGCTCGTATGGTAAATCTAGTACCATATCTAGTTCTTAAAGCATGTGAGACCAATATAAAGACAAATAGCCACCCACTTTGGCAATGATTTCTATTGATAGAAAAATGAAAAACAAGGGAGGCAAGTTAATCACTGATACATCTTGATTTATAGTTAGAATTGGACAAACATGAAGGGTTAACTCAAGATCTATGATCACTCCTTGGATATTAACGTAGAGCCATCAATTTTTAAAACACATTTTGAAACAAGGTTATACTTAAGACCTAGGATATCAGAAATATTTTTAGGCATTACATAAGTACTAGCCCCTGAATCAATCATGCAATTATGAATAAGATGTTTTCCCACAATTAAAGACATATAAAAGGGTGGGGTCTTTATAACTTTTCTTACTTGTTTCTCCTCTACTTGGCCTAAATTGATAATAACTTGAGTGTTTCGAATAACTAGATCAGCTTGAAAGAGTTTTTGAGAGTTTCATGTAGGAGATCTATTTGTGATGGAATAGCCAAGGCATCCCACATCATCACATTCATGTTTGTCTTATTCATCTTCTCAACAATGTTGAAGGGAATAACATTGACTTTGTACATTTGGGAAACCATGTTTTCCTTTCCTTTTTGGTCGATCCACATAATTTATTTAGTTGGTAGGAATTGTGTGTTCCATGTGTCTGCAATGTTACACGGGTATCGAGCATCCCATGGAAATTGTTCATTCTATTGCCTCTGAGTGATCTCGCAAAGAAATCGGATGAGCCAAAAAAATTACTCAAATCCATGGACTAATGGGAAGTGTCACACGGGACTAGAATAGTGGAAGGGGAAGGATACCTTACATACATTTGTATTTTCTTTAACCTTTTTTTTATCTTCCACATGAATTTGTGGCACGTATTAGTGATCCACGACTTGATTAACTACAAATAAATCATCAACCTCAAATAAAATGAGGTTAGTATCAGGTGCAGTTTCTTGAATTTCTTCTGAATTATACATGACTTCTTCTATAAATGGTTCTTCTTTTGGAATAATTTTTAACCATAAGGAATAATTTTTATCTCAAATATAACCATATATATAATGATATATATATATGCATTATATCAAATATATATATATATATTATGTGGTTGATTGCATGGGAAACACCATTATTTTCTTGAATCAAATCATTATGCACTATAATCAATGCCTTACTTGATCTAGCATCGGGAAGTGATTGAGTAGGAGAAATTATTTGGAGAGAAAGGTACAAATTTTGACCCGCCATGTATCACTTTACTAATTTTTCCCATACTTTTGATTTGGATATTGATTTCTAAAGGGATGATAACTCTAATTCAATAATTAATTAGAAGGATGCCCTTGGTTAGGATAATTTCTAAAGGATTGTGTTTATTTTTTTGAAAGGATATAACTTTGCTTAACATATTTATGATTAATAATTTCACGTCATCATCCTCTTTTTTGTTTTTGGGGAGAATAGGATTGGGAAGCAATGGGTTGTGAATTTCTCTCACGAATGGGATCAATAGAAGGTTGAGTGGCTTGAGGAAATTTAGGAAACAAAGGCATAGGTAATCTAAGGGATATTTTTACAGCTTGTATCATACAATTTTCAGCCCTAATGGATATTAGGTAAGCATCATGTAATTGGATAACACCCATAAATTGTATCATAACAATAATATTAGAATTCAATGCTCTTAATAAATAAAGAAAAGCACCTTATGGAGTTGGTCTCAAGAGAACTGGAATTTTGTCCCATGTCTTTTGAAATCTGAAATTAAAATCCACCATAAGCTCATTGGGAGCCCTCTTGATGGTTGTAAGTTGTTCTAGAAAATATTTATTTCCTTCCTTATCCTCAAATTAATTTCAAATATCTATACCAAGTTCATCTCAATTGTGAATAGAGGTAATTCTTAAACTTCTATACCATTAAAGTGTTTTTACCTTGAGTGAAGAAGAAAGAATCCTAATAGCAACATCATCTTCTATAACTAGATGAATCTGGGAAGATGTTTGTAATATATTGAATATGTTTAATAGAGGAAGTATGATTCTCACCGGTGAATAAGGGAATGATTTTAAGTGCAACCACTAGTATGTCATGTTGTGTATTGAGAGTGAAAGGACCACC
This sequence comes from Taxus wallichiana var. yunnanensis, assembly GCA_018340775.1. Taxonomy (NCBI): domain Eukaryota; kingdom Viridiplantae; phylum Streptophyta; class Pinopsida; order Cupressales; family Taxaceae; genus Taxus; species Taxus wallichiana. The sequence continues at coordinate 823,670,940 of CM031234.1, read as the reverse complement.
ACCATTGAAACTAACAAAGGGGTTATTTATATGATACAACATGATTAGGATGGGTCATAAGACTCTAGAGGACAATAAAAAATAGCCTACTAGGAGGAAGAATAGAAAGAGTTCTATTTGGTGGATATGGTGATCTTTGCACTACTCTACCTCTTCTTCTTCTCCTCCGAGATAATTGAAAATATTCAAAAGGATCACCGTTTGTTGTTCTTAAACTTTTTAATATTATTCTCATGAAAAATAGCACTTTGATTTCTAAAACCAAGTAGATATGGATATTGGATTCGATATATGTGCTAAAACTAGCCTTTAAAGGCTAGAGATCACTAAGTCGCACACTAGGACTTGGAAAATGTTGTAAAACACATTAAAATTGTTCCACCAGGGAGGCTAGAATGTTGCAACATGACACCTAAAATTAAAATATTTCAATACCAGTCCCATCAAGCATGTCAAAACTGTTGGAGCTCAAATTTACACCCGTACTCAATCAAGATGATCCAAGGCTTTGAGGTAACATGGTAATTTCTCCAAGTTGTGGGACTTGCACTATGAGACAGACCTCTGGAGAAGGCCAAATTTCTCTAACTATTCCTAATGTTAAAACTATTCCTAAAGAAATACATGCATCCATCTAATCTTATTTTAACAATCCAAGGACCAGGAGAAGAGAAAGATGTATGAAAAGGGGAAATCTTAGGCTAAAGAGAGGTGATAACAAAATAAATATGGGGAAGGATACCCTCGGATGAGTGAAAATTAGAGAAAATGAAGAAGGAGAGGGAAGGCATAGGTGCCACACCCATAACTACATTCAAACTTCCATTTTCATGGATCAAAATAGAAAAGAAACCCTAAAAAAGAGATAAAACATGCATAACAGTATCAAAAGTGCAATAGAGAGACAATAAAAAGAAATAAACATAAGATAGGGAAGAAAATAGCCAAAAACACAAATTTTATTGCTTTAAAATAATGCATAGTCCATTTTAATGAAGTAGGAATAAAAACTCACCTTGTAGTGGTCCGGATCTCGAGAAAGGTAACTCAAAATAATAATGCATTACTATGAATAATTCCCTTGCATTCCAAGAGAGTCCAACCTTTACAAATGAGCCTCATTTTATATTAAATAGAGAAATGGTAGAAGGAGAGGAGGGAAAAGAGAAGTAAACTTTAATTATACATTCAACCACCAACAACATGCATTAAATGTCTGAAAACCATGATGGGCGCCCGCCAAATTATCCCTCCATAATACATTGCTTTTGAAGAAGCAAGGGACACCATATTTCATCTATGTGGGTGGTTGAGCCATCTAAAGTTAAAAATCAAATACATAAATTGTTTTCCTTCTTTCCCATACACCAAACCTCACCAAAATTTAAATTTCTTGATTCTAGGTTAAAGATCCCGAGGATACCTTTCTAATGAAGCCTATTTCACGTGATTTGGAGCTTTGGAGCAAAAGATATGGAGATTTGAAAATCCACATGTCAAGAGGAATAGGAAGATGACATGTGGTAGATTTCGCTTGGTCACGTAGAGATTTCCTCTATCCCGTGTACATCACCCATGTGTTGCATCATGATTGGATGCGGGGTCGAATGAGATTACATGCTCACATGAGCATGAAAATATGCGAGGGAGTCCCGCAAGACTGGAAAGTAGATTGCGGATTTCAGTGTCTACCTTGAAATTTTGCATCCACGTCACTTTTAATCCTTTCTTCAAAGTGGTTATTTTAAACATTCTGTAGGTTGAGAAAACATGCACTTAAGAGATTATTTTAATTACTTCGCAAATAACAGCCACACAACATTCAAACTCTTCATCAATTCCACCCAAGTCTTAGCATGCTCACTTCTTTGATCCACGGGTTAAAATAATTTGCAAGATACCATGTTCTCTAATTCCTTGATGAACTAAATTATGACCCCAAGGCTTAGAAGAGCATTAAAATGGTTAACTTCTTTTGATGAGTTATTCAAAATCGCAAAGGGTACAATTTTGGATAACAATTATTCATAGCTATGTGATTTTAATGCATCGTGAACCTCATATGCTAGCATGTCGTGAATATCTCTCTCAAATTTCCTTGCACACACCAAATATTACTCTAAAAATGCATGTAGCTTATGTAGCTTATTGTGTGTGCACTTTATCACCGACCATAATTATATGTTGGCATCTCCTAATACTAATTTCATTTTCCTTGTGCAAGAAAGTTATCCTTCGTGCTTGTCACATATAAAACTTTGGACAAGTTTCATTGTGAATTTATTCTTATAATTCATTCCATCTAGTTAGTTTGGAAATTATTTATTTCATTTATGTTACATTTATTCATACAAGGTTTTTAGTGTAAAAATGTGTTCCTTGTTTCCTTACACCTTTAATTGTGGTACTTGTATCTCTAAAATTATATTATCACTCATCTTGGCATTGCGATTTTTGCATCCATGTATTTCCAATATAGAAACTTTATATTTCTTTCCATTTCCACATTTATCCTTTATCCACTCTCTCGGTGCATTAAATTTCTAGAGCATTTTATCCCACTGTCTTATCCCTATTTTTGTATATCTTCTTCTTAAGTTTCTTTTATTTATTTTATTCCTTGAGTAGACACTGTCAATGACTTCTAAAATTGGATAAATGATATGAAACACTTATTCTACCTAATAGGATCACCTTGGTCTTTAGTTTCTTCAATTATTTATTACATTCCTCTACTCATGTGATAAACTCCTCCTGGCCTTATCTCTATCCACCTACTCCATTTTTTCAAGAATTCTTATTTTAATTCATGAAAAATTTGTTCTACCATATTATCTAATTAATTCACGGGCCCCAATCCATCCAAGGAGGCCCCTTTCATCATATATTCATCGTCTTACATGAATTTATTCAAATTTTGTTAGTCCTTTACCTCTATGAACACTAATGTTTCTCTTTCAATGCATGCATTTTATCTTCTTCATATATTTTTTCTTCATTTTGTTGACATTTATCCATCCTAGGGATGGATTTGAACAACAAAATTGGAAAACAAAAATTATCCCATTACTTGTTGACCTAATTTACAAATTAGAGGATGTATTAGAAAGGTGGTGGAGAGAAACAAAATAAACGTCTATAAAAGATCTCCATGTTTTGTTATACTCCAAAACACCTAAAAATGATTTGAAGGCCCTAAAATGTAAAATACATAAAGATGTCAAAACTACTAAAAATATATATTTTTAGAAATTTTATTAATCTCTATTTGAATGTTCATATGGATCATTAATTCCTCCTTGATAATAAGTGATCCCCATTATATATCTGTGTGTGTGTGTGTGTGATAAAGCATGGATGCATATTCTTAATCTACACCTTTGCGAATCACTTTCCTTTATGTGTCCTACTTTTTATCTTTTCTAGTGTGTGTGTGTGTGGGGGTTAAGCATGGATGCATATTCTTAATCTACACCTTGGTGAACCACTTTCCTTTATGTGTCCTACTTTTTATCTTTTCTACACAGAGAGATGGCTTGTTGATGCTTCATGTCCTTAAAAACCCTATGAATTATTTGATCAAAATTCATTGGTATCACATAGTTTGGGTTTAAATTTATACTCTACAAATTATCACCATTTTCTCGATGAGTCTAAGAGTGGTGAAAAGTATGGGTGGAGTAGCTCAAGATTGAAAACTATGTGTGACCCAAGGTAGGGTGGAAGATGAAGCTCAAATGCATTTCCACCAACTTGTTTGGTGATGGTGTATGACCCATTTTGAAGTGGAATTTTAGGGATCAATTCAATTGAATATTTCATTTGAAAATTCAAATGTACACTCATTAGTGGCAAGAAGACATCTGCATATTATGATATCATCTAATCCATATGATTTTGTGTCATTGTTTATATTTGTATGATGGTAATTTTGGTCATTACAATTATTTAGTTATCCTCATGCTTGATCGGGAGTAGGAAAAAGGTCCTGGTTTGATTAATCTACCTTCAACAATAATTTTCATTGTTTAGTGTACTAACTTAACATGTGATTCCTCTAGGATGTGGTATCGTTTATGTACTAGAGTCATAATGACACTCCTAAGCATAGACTCATAGAAACCATGATAATCCCACATTTAGGGTTTTATAATAAGTATGTCATAGACCTATATGGGTCTAATGTCACATAACACCTCATTTATGAATTGATTGATTGAATAGGTAATGTGACATATCAATTGAAATAGATGTATCTACTTTAAATGACCTAGTCAAAATAGTATGATTGTGGGTGAGAAGTTTCCAAATTCTAGCCTCTTAAATGCTTCTGTAAATATAAAGTTCTCTTGACTCCCACTATCTAGAATAAATTTCAAATCCTTTATATGTACTCACATCTACAAGTGAAGTAGTATTTTTCATCCAATACTGGGTGAAGGAATTGGTTATGCGGTGGTGATAGTGGAGTATGGATCTGTGTTTACAATAGGATCCCCTTCTTCATAATAATATGGGTTTTTTTATAAAGGCTTCTATTGTATTTATATCTAATAAATCTAGCATTAGATTTTTCTTAATGGATTTGTATTCATTTATGTCATGGTACAGTCTCTTTTGTTTCTTACACCAAAGTTTCCTTTTATATCCTTTTCTTTTATACCTTCTCTTTTTCCTATCTTTACGATAGTGTATCCTTTCCTTGTTACTTGGTGTTAGCATTTTATTTCTTTAGATATGAATAATTTGTTTCTCCCTTTATCATCTAAATTTTTCTTCAATATTGAATACAAATTGGTAGGTTTCCTCAGTATCCTAATGTTTGTAAACTTCATCTCTTCAAGGATGTTATATCGTAGAAAATGGTACACTATTTTAGAATTTACTTCCTCTCATTATCACATATGCCTAAGTTTTTGAGATGGCATGAAACTCATTTGTGTAGTCTTATATTATTTTATCGTGACCCTAGTGTGATTGGTGAGTATTTTTAACTCATCATCATAATTCCACCATAATTTTTAGTAGATATTATTCTTCTTTGATAGCCACCAAAAAATTATCCCACATTTTCTTATTCTTTTATTAATATTCAACTTCATATCATTTTTGTGTTGAAGGTAGTATGAATCCCACCATTATTTGACATGCAAAGAATATTTCAAGAATGAGAATGTTATATTTTAATTACCAGAGAAGTTATTTCCAAAAATATGAATCTATATGGTCAATCCATTTAATTGATTCATCAACATCATTTTTTCCTTCAAAACGAAGAATTTCAAAATTTTCATGTACCTTAAAGGGTATCAGACCCCAAGGGGTTTACTTAATTTGGGTTTAGTTGTAGGGTTGGGTAAAGTTATAGGGATGACCCATGAGATAATTTTGGTAAAATGTGCAGTCATCTCATTCCTTTTCTCCTTAAGGGATTCATCAAGTGATTCCTTGAAAGGATCTCCTATTTCCTCTTGCATTGCTTGATGTCATTTAAAGCAACAAGGAAGATAATATAAAGGATCATGATTCTCAAGACAACACTTATGACATTCTAACCTCATATGATGTGACATGCAAGATTTGAATACAAAAATTCAATACCACTAATCTAAATTGGTTTGTAATTCATTGGACAACACATCAAGGATGGTGTTTAATGTGTTATAAAAATAAATTCATTATGAGAGGGTTGTAGAAATAAAACAACATTATCACATTTCATAATATACACAAATTGGAAAAATCTATAATATAGATGTATTATTGGAGATCCATCTCTTTATTCAAAACAAATTACGTTATAAGTATGCAATGGATAAGTTGAAAATTTATTAAAAATAGAACATGAAGGATTTTGAAAGGTCATCCTATATGGAGATGATAGGTATCCACCTTAGGGGTGGATTTGAATTAAAAAATGTTAAATTTATCATATTATTGTTAGTTATCCTTTTTTATTCATATATCTTATCTTGTTGATCATGTTTGAAAACCATAGGATGCTTTGGAAAGGTGGAAAAAATAATTAGTAGAAATTTCTATAATAAATCCTTGTGTTTCATTGTACTCCAAGAATCCTGTAAATGCTCTTAACACCCTCAAATATCCAAAATATAAAATTATATCAAAATTTCTAAAAATCTATTTTAATAATTTTTATAAATATGTTTTGAATGTTCATATGGATCATTTATTCCTCCATGAGAAGAAAGGGACTTCATTTATTCTTGGTTTTGGACCAAGTGTGGAAACTATTTCTTAATATTATTCTTGTTACCACTTCCTTGGCATGTTATTTACCTTACCTTCACTACATCATAGAATGCGATATGTTGATGATTCATGTTCTTAACCAACCAATCAATTATTTGTTCAACATTAACTAGTGTCACCCAATTTGGATTCAAATCTATATTGTACAACTACGCACTCAATGACTAGTGTGTTTATGAGTGGTGGTGTAAAGTAGGGGATGAGAAACTAAACATTAAAAATTAGATGTAACCCAAGATAGAGTTGAATATTAAGTTTAAATTTATGTTCACCAACGTTGTTGTGATGGTGTATGGCCCATTTTGTATTAGGGTTCTCTGGATGGATTAAATTGAATATTTCACCGATAATGTAAAGGTACACATGTCATTGACATGATGACATTTATGTATTCCATAATAACATGATCCATATACTTATGTTTCATTATTTTCATTTATGTGATGGTAATTTTGGCCACTACAATTTTTGGTTATCCTCAAGCCTCATCATGTGTAAGAAAAAGGTAATGGTATAAGAAATAAACCTCTAACATTGAGTGTTGAGGTTCCCATGCTAGCGGTGGTACTAAGTGGCCACATGTCTTTGAGTCTTCTAGTTCGACCCAAGTCCGAGATAGCCCTCGTCTAGTCCCTCCACTTGCATTAGATCCCCGCGAGTGCCATGGATTGTTATCACAAAATATAAGGAGAAGAAGGAGCACTTTGTTGTTCCTACTTCTTAGGGGTCCTTTGGTTCTCCTGGTCCTTATGTTCCTTTGTCGTTGAATGGTTTTTTTTTACCACTTTGTAATTTTTATTGCTCTCCTAGGCATGGCCTAGTGTGTTTGTGGCTGTGGAGTGTGCTCTCATACAACCATCTTTTTTTGTTGAGAGAATCTTGTATCATGTTGTATTTAATATAATATAAGATCTTTTCATTAAAAACCTCTAACATTGATTTGCATTTATCGAGTTGATGACTTAGTAGGGGATACCTCTAGGATGCGGTAGTGCTTATAACCTAGAGTTATAATGGTACTTGCTTGGATTATACTATAAACAATCATGGTAATCCCACATATATGGTTTTCTAACAATAAAATCACACATATATAAGGGATAAATGTCACAAAACACCTAACCCTTAAATGGTTTTATTAAATAGGGTAGGTGATACCATCAATTGACATGGATATATCTACCTTTCATAACCCAACTAAAAAGCATCGTTACGGTGAGGATTTGTTACCAATCCCCTCAAATATTTCTATAAATATTGGATTCTCTTGACTTCAACTATCTAGGATAAAGTGCACAGGATTCCCATGTACCCACATTTGTGAGAGAAATAGTCTCTTTGTGTCCAATTTTAGTGGAGGCATTTTTCATGTAATATATCCCATGGAGTATGGATTTTCATCTACAATAGGCTCTCATTATTTATGTAAACATGATTTTTTTGTAGAAGATTCACCTATATCTATATCCCGTTGATCTTCTAACAAAGGTTTTTTAATGGCACAATAGTCCTTAGTCTCATGGTACTTGTGTTTATAGCACCATATTTATACATATTTCCACGAACTTTCCTTCCATGCCTAATCATTATCTTATTTATGTGGCATTATTTCCTTTCTTTAATTTTTGGTTTCATCCTTTCCTTTCGTTGGATATAAATAATATTTTCCCACTCGTGTTTGATCTTCTTCTTAAATGTTGATTACATATCAATATGCTTCCTCTATTATAACAATGTCTACAAACTTCATCTCTTAATGCATGTAATATCTTAAAACACTACATTATTTGAGAATTCAATGCCTCTCATTATCACATGTACCCACTTTTTCGACATGTCATGGAATCCATTGGTGTATTCTTGTACTACCCGATCACAACCATATTGTAACTAGTGATTTTTTTGAAATAACTTAGTTGATATAAAACTATCCATCATCTTCATCTTATAAGTAGTGTGATTCCCACCATTTATGTACATGCAAATAATATTTAGGATTTTGAATGTTATTTTTTCATTTTCGAGAAGTTTTTGATAGATAAATATGAATCTAGTTGGTCGTGCCCTTTATTTAATTCATTAGCATAATTTTTTTCCTTCAAACTAAGGAATGTTAAAATTTATATATACCTTGAAGGGTGTTAGAACCCTGAGGGATTTAATTGATGTGGGTGTGGTTATAGGGGTTGGTGAAGTTACATGGAAGACTTGTGAGAGAATATTGGAAAATCATGCCATCATCTCCTTCTTTTACTTGTTAAGGTATTCATCAAGTAATTATTTAAAAGGATATTACATTTCCTCTTGTGTTGTTTAAGGTCACTTAAGTGATGAGGAAGATAATCTAAAGGATCATGAGTATATACACCATGCTTCTAGTATTCTAACCTCATGTGATGTGACATGCAAGAATGTAATGAAGCACTCGATGCCAATGATCTGAATTAGGATAAAATTTGGTGGAAAACAAACTAATGATAGTGCTTAACGTGTTATAAAAATTAATTCATTATGAAATAGATATAGAAACAAAATAATTTTATTGTGATTCAAAATATATACAAAATGGAAAACTCTATAAGAGAGATATATGCCTAGAGATATTTCTCTTAATTCCAAACTAATTATTTTATATTTGTACAATGGAGAAGTTGAAATATTGTGAAGTGTAGAACATAAATGGTTTTGAAAGGTCACTTTGTAAATGGATATAACATGTGCACCTAAGGGGTAGATTTGAATGGAATAAATGGAAAAATCTGAAATGTATCCTATTATAGATTTAATATTCCTTGCTAGGGTTATATCTTATAGCTGGCTGACCTAATGTATAAACCATATGATGTATTGAAAAGGTGGTAGAGAAAACCAAAAAGGAAAAGTCTACAAAAAAAGATTTTCATTTTTTGCTCCAAAAATCCTAAAAATGGTTTGAAGACCATAAAAAAATCAAATACAAAAATATATAAGAACTCATAAAAATAGATTTTCAAAATATTTATAAATCTCAATAAAAATGTTCATATGGATCACTCAACTTGATGCAACTTAAGCCAATCCAAACAAAAATTAAAAGTAGATGGATCATTGTTAGATCCCATATTTGATCTCAAGGTTGTCAAAATAATTATCCTTCTAGTTGTACTATTAATGAACCTTTGCAGTATTTCATGTTAATTCCACATACCACTATTTCATGAACTTCCTACATAGTATTATAATTAATTTGTAGTTACACATGTATATGAACAATATGGAGGTAATTATTCCCTTCTAATGTGATATTATGAAAACTCTTGGTACATTTTCATATACATTTCGAAGTTTTTTCGATTCTCGCACCATACTTCTATTTGTTTCCACCAATATTTTATTCCATTCCAAGGTTTCACACCATTTATTGAATGTGTAGACATTACATGAAGGTTCCACAATTACCTTTGAATATTCCTCTACTTATGCTCCATTCAACCAATAAATTAACTTTTCTAATTTATGCAATAAGATATAGGCTTACACCAAATTCTAATTATTTCTCTATGATCAGTGAAGTAATGAAAACATATTTGGAGAATTCTAATTGTTCTACACACAATTTTTTACAAAAAAATATGGGCACCCTTAATATACATACGAAAAAGAATACATATAAAAATCATACTTCAAAATACCATGAAAACCATTACATATAATCAAGACTTATTGTATTTTCCTATTCTAATATAATTCTTGTTGATGTGAGATTATGCATGAAACTATATTCTATTACATCACATACCCTAGGCATAAAAATGTGTGAAGGTGCTTGCAGATGTGGCTCAAGTGGTAGAACCACCATTTCAACTTGTGAATGTCTTAATGTTCTCATGACAATAAGTACTCCCATATTCTCGAGCATTGGTTTTGGTTGGGAAAACTTATGCTCTCCATCAATGTAAGTTTGTTCATTTGTAGCCTATTACTTTCTCTCTATAAGATGACCTACTCTATCGTTAAAGCCTGTTTATTTTGTTTTCCACATCATCTATTCTTGTGCAACATATATGCACATTGTCTATAGATATATGTCTAGTATTCATCCTCATATGCATTTATTCATGCATCTTTATCTCCCCAATGCTCTATATATTTCCCTTGTTAATTTATCTTGTCCCTTCACTAATTTTATTCACAACCCCATGTATGATCCATCTTATCTCTTTTGTGTAGTGCATTTTTTCATTATCATGCATGGTCTTTTGTCATCTCACAAGACCTACTCTTCCTTGTACACATCCAAAATGACATTAATATGCCCTCTATCTCCCTCTCTTAGTGGTTAAAAATTGATATCCATATATCCTTATGCACCATCTTGTGTTGGATTTCCCATCATATAACATCTCTTAGTTAAATTGTCACAATCTCCCCAAAATTACGTGACATACATAAATCAATAAGATATGTCATAGATCATTGTCCTAGAATATGCCAATATTTATCTCCACTTTACTTTTCTCTCACACAAAACCTACATGTCCTTCTACTAATGAAGTACCCTATGTAGACACCCTAAAATATCCCATTACGCATTCTAAACCTCTAAAATCATCCTATAATCACTTCATGACACATTACGACCATTTCCAACCTATTACGACCACTTTTGATACATTCTACTACTTTACGACCCTTAACGACATTCTAAAACATTATCCCAAATCATACTTCTATCACTCAACTTCCCTAATTACTTTATTGCTTATGTATAGTCTCGAATCATTAAATATTCACACTATGGACCCTATTACACTCATACCCCACTCCTAGGATTAATTAATTAATCATATTACTCTCATTATACATCCCTTACCCCATCAACTAATTTTATTATCTAATTTAATATCAAAATAATTAAATAAATCATCCACTTATCCATTTCCTACTCATCTCCAACTCACTTCTATCTCACTAGTTGAAATCTCAAGTTGGCTAAAGCAAATAAAATCATGAATAAGGATAAAATACATTAATTATATTAATAGAAAAAGTTTAAATTAAATCAAATAATAGATTTGAGTTAACTAAAACATATCCCTTGAATCATGGCTTTCCAAATTAAAGCAAAACTCTCTCTAAGCTAAAACTCACATCACTTTTTGGGTGAATAAAAAATACATGAAATATTAATTCAAAGAAAACCTTTAAATATTCAAAAGATATGCCACCTTTTTCCAAACTCAATGAAAAATCACCCAATCAAACTCAAAATAGCATTTTATCTTGTTAATCAAATTGGAAACTCATTCAAATCATTATAGTCATTCTTTTAGTCAGCCTCAAATCAGAAAATAAATCACACAAATCAAGGCTTTGGGATTATCTTCCCTCAATTATAAATAAACACTCATTCCTCTCCATTAATCATCTTTGGAAGCTTGAAAATATGCATCGTTATTGTGTCCAATTTCCATTCAATTTTACACTTCGTTATGTTATTCATTTGATCAAAAATATATCAATAAAATATATTCATTCGTATTTCTCATAGTTGAAATATACTTCCTTTTGGAACATTTTTGAGCAACCACATCCAATTGATCGTAGAGATTCAACAAGATTGGTTCTTCATTCCAATCTTTAACCACTCATCTGAGGTTACAAGGAGATACAAAGGAAGGATCAGGTTTTCACATTGTGTTTATTTTCTTCCTTTATTTTGTATTTTTACCTTTATACATTTTTGCACGATTGGTGAATATCAAGTCAAGGATGACAAGTTAGTCCCCTACAAGCTCATGGTTAATAGCCTTAAAGGTTACTTTCAACTTATCACTTTTGAACAAGTTCCTCACACATAAAACAAGTCGGTGTATGCAATGATGACTATCATATCCCTTCTTGAGTTTGGTCCCAATCAAACACACAATGAGTTTCTCATAGAACATCTTCTAGTTCTAGCATACTATTTTCCTGATTCCACTATGATATTTGGAATAGTTGGTTCTAAAACCCTTTATATTACATGATATTTATACCTTCATCCATGATAAAATTTCCTTGAAACTATGAATTCCCAACACAAACAAGCCCTAGCACAATGTGCTTCGTGATATACTATTCTTGTTGACACCTTATATCAAGAGGCTATGATGGAGCTATCCTAATATGTGTCAAATATGATGAAGCACACCAAACTCTAATCAAGGTACATGTTGGTTTATGCGGCACACACACAAGTGGCATGGTTTTAGAAAAATGATTTTACGTGTGCATTATTACTAGCCCACTATGGAGTTTGATACCTATAAATTTTTCAAGAAGTGTTTGGCATGATAACAACATGTCAAAATTATTCATGCACCTTCACAAGATCTTCAACTGATCACCACACCTTGGCCTTTCTCCCAATGGGGGCTCAACCTTATAGGAAAAATCAAACCCACATCCTCTGATGGTCATACATTCATTATCAATGCAACAAAATATTTTACCAAATGGGTAGAGGCCATGCCTCTCACTTATGTCACTAGTACTAATATTTCCAAATTCATATTTAACCATCTCATATGTCATTTCAACATCCCTTCCTCAATTATTACTAATAATGGTACATCATTTAAAAATAAAATTGTTAAAGAGCTAGCCAAATGCTTCCATATCCACCTTCATTGGTCCACTCCATATTATCCACAATGTAATGACCAAGATGAAGCATCCAATAAGACACTCAAATCCATCTTGGAAAATATTGTTGATAAACATGGTCAGTAATTGGCATACATAAGTCTATCCTTCCCTCTGGGCCTATTGCACATCTTACCATAATCCAATAGGAGCCACTTCCTTTTCACTCATATAAGGCTTTGAAGTTGTATTTCCTGTAGGGTTTAGGTCCATCATTCCATATATCCTTTGAAGATTTGATCAATGAATATGAATACAAACAAGCTCATTTTATGAACTTCACCTCTTGGATGAAAAGAGGTTTAATGCCTTCAATTATTTAAAAGTATATAAAAATTTAATTTTTCACAACTAAAACAAATGGATAAAACTTAGATAGTTTGAGATTGGTGACCTTGTACTAAAAGAAAATTAATTCACACAACCAATCACTGGGAAAAGTAAGGAAAATTTAAACCTAATTGGTTAGTTCCTTATGTTATCATTGCAAAATTTAGGTCTAGAACATACAAGTTATCCACCAAAGGTGGCCAAGAGCTTAAAAACCCCATGAATTTGGTTCATATTAAAATATTCTATTAATAAATTATCCATGGGTATTCCTTGTACTAAGGGAATTTTGGCACATCTGCTTATATAACTTGTTCATCATATTGCTCTTTCCATATCATCACAAACCAATTTCTATCACTTATTCTTATAGTTAGGAAATTTACCAATTGTTATATTATCCATGTTCAGTCATATCCATTTCCATGTGTTCCTTTGTCTCATAAAGATCTTGTGTTCTTATGAATTTTTGGAGGGGTCATAAATCCCTAGAGTATCTCATTGGCTACTAAATATTCAAAACCTCACAAAATCCCTAAACATTCAAAAAACAAAAAATACCAGAATATTCAAAAAATTCAAAAAATCCCTAAATATCAAAATATGTTCCGAAAAATCCCAAAAATCCCAAAAATATCAAACATTCCACAAAATACCAAAAGCATATAAAACTAGTCACAACTCTACAAAAAAATTGAAAAACTATAAAAAAAAAAAAACATTTACAAAAAAACCAAAAATCTAAAAACTCAACACATTGACTCTTATCCCAATGTCCTTCCAAATATCAATCACTCAATCAAAACAAATTAATTCAAATTAATAAAAATCCATTACATGTATCCTCGCTAGAGAAATCTTGGCTCTCATTTTATCCCTTACATGTATCCTTTCTTGGGGCAATGATCCAATCAATTCCAAATCATCTTACTCCTTGTATGCATCCTTTCTTGGGGAAAACTAAATCAATCAATATTCACTTTATAACACATTCGGGAAAATTTAAGTGTCATCATATAAAGTTATGTTGCATTGTTACTTTTTTCGTTAATTATTTGACCAATTACGAGTTTATCGTTTGTCGCCTTGGCTCATTAATAGCTATGGTACATACATTTACTATGTATATTGGGTTTATTTTTACTTTTTTGTGTGTATGTTTTTACACACATAATGAGTTACTCATCATGGTTCTTTAATAATTATGGTACAAACCATATTGTGAAAAAGTAAAGAAGGCTTCTTTACAATAAAAATTTGAATGAAAACTCAAGATGTGAGAAATGTTAGTCATATCATCATTACATTCATGCATCTCATTAAAAACCAAAAACATCTTATCAACATAATTCATAAACCGATAGCAGATCTCATCATATGCCTAATATAATCTCTACTTACAACCACACCAACATACATCTATAACAATATGAAAATAAATAAAACTATCCAAATCATCGATATACACGTCATCATATACAATGTTTTAATTCCCCAAGAAGTCATATACATATACAAAATCAACACGTCACAATAGGAATATATACAAATAATTTTCCTTCATAAGGCATATACCAAAAATCAAATGTCTATAATATAATATCTCGTGAATGTTTATACAATCAATGTGCCTTTGCAACGCATATACAAATAATAGTGTCTATGGTAAAAGTTTTAATCTTCTATCATCCATGGCTCTCATGCACCTTGAAGGACTTTTTGGTATACCATCTCGCCTTAGTGGTGGAATCTAAATTGATCTCAATGATTTGTATAGTTATTATGATCTATATGATCTTCCTAACCTCATCCATGTCCTATAGCTATAGCCGAGTGCTCTTTGGCTCTCTAGGATGAAAGAATCACACACAACCCTATGTAGTATCCCACATTATGAGTTGATTTCAGAAACTCATGTAATAGATCACCCATCCCACTCGGCCTCCATTAACCAACATACAAGATCCCTCTCTATGGTGATATATTGCGGTTGCATGCTCAACAAGTCTGTCTCCATTGTCCTCTATTGTAGTTGGCCCTTATAAAATCTAGTTGTGTCTACAATCTTTATGTTAGGATCAAAAATGTATCTCTACCACACTACATTGTCTTTCTGCTCTCTACTACCTACATCTCTTATTAAGATGGTCCTAATAGTGACAATATAGATCCCTAACTCCAAACATATATCTCTCATCTATCTCTCCATATCTATCTACCTCTCCCCATCCTCCATCTCCATCTACCCCTCCTCCTCTACATCCTCCTAGACTAGATGAACTATGTGGTGAGATTAGTACCTCTATACCATGCCCATGTACATGTACCTATACATCATGTACATGTATTTGTACATCTTGTACATATATCGATCCATATCCTTGTCCCTGTAACAAGGTCTAATGTATGTCCATCCTATCATACCCTCCTCTCTCACCATTATGATAACCTCGCTACTATTTCCATCCCTACCTCCATCATTATTTGAGGAATAATCATATAAATAGATATTATAGTTGCATATAATACATCGTAACCCACTAATACACTTGGATCTGCAATGCTTGCTTGTACATCCCATATTTGTGGCATAACACCTAAAATACTTGCCCTAGATATACTCAATCTAATACAATTCCTAAATATAGTAGTATCTTGAGCTACTCTCGCATACCACTACTCATCTTTAGGAATCTCCTATCTCACTCCTAACTACCATGTCACCGTGTCTAGTCTATAACACTTAATAATGTACAACCAACTACTAATTATATAATGTGTTATCTCCATAGTCCCTAACTCTATTGCATCAATTACCCACACATAGGTCATGTACGGCCTCCAAGTGATGTGTCTCAATTCTATATTATCCAGGCTCCCCAAATAATATTCCATATCTCCTCGATGCCCTCTCTCGGCCGCTTCCAACCATATGCCATCCAAATATAGATAGATCCTTCAACTTTCTATCACAAAACACTCCAATAGGTTGACTTTGCTATTATTTGATCCCATGCCCATATCTATAATAAGTTGTTGCGCCCAAACTCCTCTCGAATCCTATATACTAGCATATGTATATCCCGTATAAATATGCAAGCGTGCATGGTCCCCATGTTAAAAATTGTCACCGTGTCCATCACATCTACCACTATGCCAATCAACCCCAACTAAAAATGCCTCCCTATCTTATCGTAGGAAGCAGAATTCCACTTGATAAAAGCTATCAACTAGATAGGCATCTACTCTATACCATCATCCTCCATACAATTTGCAAGCTGCACTTTGCTAACCCCTCTCTTTGGAGCTCATCCAATCAAAATAATGTTTATTTATGAGCTTGGATGTGTGATGGTCTCCCATCCCACTTTATATAACCTAACTTGTATATGCACTCTTAGTATTTGTTACACATCCTACAATGTCATGGTCATCTCTCCTATCGATAGTTTGAACATCTGCGACTCTTTGTACCATCACTCACCCAAAGAAAGCAACAATGCATGATCTGATATGATATTTGGCATCCATGTTGCATATGTCAACCATGTTTCCTCTAACACCACCCATAATTCTCTCTCTCCATACGCGTCAATTATATCTCAAATGCTCTTAGCTATGAACGCCTCTCCCTAACCTCCAATATCTCTAACATCTCCTACACAATCTATAAAATAATTATCAATCCTTTCTAACCAATTTTGCTAAATTTATTTAAATTATACTAACTCATTTCCCTCAAAATCACATTAGTGCAGCCACATGCACACTAGTGCATTCAATTTCATGCTAGCACATTTCACGCTAGCATTCAATCGTGCACGAATGCACTTACATCCATGCTAATGCACTTTTCACGCTAGTAAATTTATCAAAGATCCTAAAACATGTAATTTTACGCTAAAGACAAGGATGTTAACTCTAGCACACTTTATGGGTTACGCTGCTACACATACTTCCATGTGCTAACATTATTTTTGTATTTTATACTAACTAAAATACGTCATAAATGTAATTGAATATTTAATTTGTTTCTTACTTACCACCAAGATGTTGTCAGGACCTCATCCATATAAATTAACTTGATCCATGCGATGCCTACATGCTAGACACTATGCCATCTCTCTTGCAAAACTCAAAGCTCAAAATTGTCTCTAGCTATAAAAACACTCTAGTAACAAAATGTGACCAATGATTTTTTCTCCCACCTACCCTTCCATTTAACCCTTCTTATAAACCCTAATTCACGTCCCAAATCCCTAAATTTGTCCTTTGACCCTTTGTTTCTCCTTTTTTGAGCTCGTTTTACCCATTTGTACCATGGCAATATTTTATTACTCCTATTAAATGATTTTACACCACTTTATCACATCACCCATTCACTCGAGGGGGAACTCTCTTAAGACAATCTAGACCCGCTGGGGCATACAAATTTTTCAATGGGGAAAATCAGGAACTCCACCATACTTCTTTATCATCTATTCACCAATCTACACTTGCCTACTATATTTAAAGTGATATTACTTTGTAATAACACTTTAACGAGGGACAAATATTGACACCTTAAAATATCCCATTACACATTCTAAACCTCTGAAATCATCCCATAATTACTTCATGACACATTATGACCATTTCGAGGTCTATTACGATCACTTTTAATAAATTCCATAACTTTACGACCCTTAACAACATTCTACGACATTGTCTCGAATCACACTTCTATCATCCCCACAACTTCCCTAATTACTTTTATCGCTCACACATAGTCTTGAATCATTAAATATTCTCACTATAGACCCTATTACGCTAATAGCTAACTCCTATGATTAATTAATTAATCCTATCACTCTTATTATATATCCCTTACCCCATTAGCTAATTTAATATCAAAATAATTAAATAAATCATCCACTTATCCATTTCCACCTCATCTCCAACTCACTTCCACCTCACTAGTTGACATCTCAAGTTGGATAAAGCAAATCAAATCATGACTAAGGCTAAAAATCATTAATTATATTCAAGAGGACAAGTTTAAATTAAATCAAATCATATATTTGAGTTAACTAAAACATATCCCTTGAATCATGGATTTCTAAATTAAAGAAAAACTCTCTCCAAGATAAAACTCACGTCACTTTTTGGGTGAATAAACAAAAGACATGAAATATTAATTAAAAGAAAACCTTTAAATATTAAAAATATATGTCACCTTTTCTAAATCAATGACAACTCACCCAATCAAGATCATATATATATATATATATATATATATATATATATATATATATATATATATATATATATATCGCTAATCAAACTGGAATCTCAAAAAATCATTCAATTCATGCTTTAGTCAGCCAAAAATCTGAAAATCAATCACACAAATTAAGGCTATCGGATTCTCTTCCCTTGACTATAAATAAACACTCATTCCTCTCTATTAATATTTTTTTGGAAATTTATAATTCTGCATCGTTATTATGTCGAATTACCACTCAATTTTACACGTCGTTATGCTATCCATTTGATAAAGAATCTATCAATCTAATCCAATTATTCATTCGCATTTCTCGTAGCTGAAATCTACTTCTATTTGAAACATTTTTGGAGTAACCACATATAATTGATCATAGAGATTCAACAAGTTCAGTGCTTCATTCCAAGCTTCATCCAATCTCATCTAAGGTTGCAAGGAGATACGAAGGAAGGATCAAGTTTACACATTGTGTTTATTTTCTTCCCTTATTTTGTATTTTCTCTTGTATACACCATGTAATGATATTTACGTGATTGTCAATCTAATCCTAACTTACACACCATCTCCAAAATATAAAAGTGTACATGTTCTTCTAATATCAACCAACACTATACAACATTTACCTATTTTCTTACATTTTTATGGAAAATGTGTCTCCTCTCTTTCCTAAAATCTTCTCTCTTTTGTGTAACCTTCAATAGCATCCTTATTACAACTAATATATATCCTTCATTAGGTTCATGTATGTGATTAACCACATATTATTCATTACCTTTCATGAAATACGCACTCATTTCCTTCTTCTCTCCATCATCCTTGTGTTCACATGAAAACTCAAAATCCCAATTCCTTTCTTTACCATATTGCAAACATGTACCTTGAATCTTCAACCTTGAACTTTCCCTCTTGCAAAATTGGTTCTTCCTCTATTTGACTACTCTTACATATTGCATGTTATTTCTTCACCCTCTTGCTCATGTTTTAATGGTTCTTTAACATTTCCAAGATTTTATTTTGTCATTGCAACACTTCTTCTAGGTTCAAAATTTAATTTTTATCTCAAACATTTTAGCACACCACTTATATTGTCTAGATCTTCACTATGTTGATCTCATCTTAAATCACCCATCATAGTCCATTGGTATACCACATTACCTTCTCTTTTTCATTTTTCCGTAACCAACAAAAATTGAAAATATTCTAAACTATTTAGGGTTATGTTTCACACTTAGCTCATTTTTTCATAATGGTTGTAAACCTTTAGAAAAGCCAATTAATATCATAAGGTAAAAATTTCCCTTTAAGCTTCACAACCATCCTATCTAATAAGGTGATCTAGTTTTTACCCTTTCCTAATATGCTCTAATTGAACTTCTTTCCACCATAATGTTGCATGATGTTTCAAAAATCTTCACCTTGTGCTCAAATAAAAAAATTTCAAATCAAAATATTCTTCCATCTCCTTGAGGCGATCAATTAGTTGTTTTTTGTTAAATTTCCCTAAAAACAAGGAACCTCCATTCAAACTACTCTTCTAATATTTGACATGAATTTCAGCTTTCCTTTCTTCTCCATCATCTAAATGACCTTGTACTAAGGCTACTTCATCCACACCATCCTCAGTTATTTATGGTGTTTCTTGTCTCACATCACTCATATCATCACTTAGGATGAATCATTTTCTTCTATATTCCTCTAACATAGTAAATTCGATTTGCATCATCCACAACATATCTACAATATCGTATAGTATTTCAACCAAATTATTGATTGATGGACCTCATCACCTTACTCTTCTTGGGGAATCTTATCTTATATAAACTTAGATATGCTATTAGACCTTATTTTAAAACTATGCATATAACTTTCACGCCTCTTGTTTCATTGCATTCTTGACCCACCTTGCAAAGATATAGAGCTTCATATCTTCACTTCTTAGAGTTGTGCCCAATTCTAATACTACATGTAGTATTAGTTAGGGGTCCTAATGAAAGGACGTATTAGACCATGTCACATTCAAAATTACAACGTGGAATTGAACAACAACAATATATTTATTTAAACACAATGTCAACATGCATACAAAAATATCAACACCGTAGTGTTGACCCAACTTATTTTATGCTCTTAGTCCCACCAAACCTATGCGGATCTCTTACAATACTCCTTGGTACAACATTTAGACTAATTCCCCAAAGCACAATTGAAGGCAAATTTGTTTATTCATCAGTAGTGATTTGTTTATGTAGACACACAATAAACTACTTGTAATAGTCGACTCAAGTACTACATTTGGCCCATAAACACTTAAATGTTTTACAACTATTAAATGGAGGTCAAGACATAACCCATATCATAGTTGAACTCAATGAAACACAAGTAGGCCCAACTAACACAATTTGAAAGTATATGAATCATCATCATCTACCAATTTGAACCAAAGGATATCAATTTAGTGGTCCCAGTTCCCACTAATTACATTATCAAATATTCTTTCCTTTTTTGTGTGGTAAGTTTGCATATCCTTGTTTCAAGAACTTCATGAATTGAGCTCCAATGAAGTTTTGGTTTAACATTAAATGTGTGGTATTAAGGTAAGTCCTCCCTTTCCAACATGATCCTTTGAAAATGAGTGGTATGTTATTGTGTGTGATTTTAACGTTTCTAAGTACTATGTCATATTGTCAATTATTTACAACATGTTTTGGATTCGACAAAGGTTTCATGCCATCTATTGAATGTGTAGGCATGCATGGAGGTGCAACAATGGCTTCGAACATTCCTCTACATGCACAAGGCCCTTGAACCATTAAATCAACCTTTTTCCAAAAGATACGCTGAGCCAACTTCAAGACTATCTTTGATCAATGAAGTACAATAGACCTATTTGGGCATTCTAACAATGTCATACACAAATATTTACAAAAACATGGGCACTCTTAATAAAGACGTGTTAAAGAAAACATAACACAAATTTGTTGTGCAAATTATGCAAATACATTGAGTCTACTTAAGGTTGTGCACTAATATACTTAGCTTATTTTCCTACTCTAACATAGTATTGATTGATGTAATATTGTACATGAACCCGAATGCTCCTACATCACAAACTACTTGGGAAAAAAATCTATAAGTTGTATAAGTGAAATTAAATTGAGGACGAAGCTCATTCTCTCATAAAATTCTCATTATATGGTGTTACTAGTACAAATCTCTTATATACATCTATTTCAAAAATGCTAAGAGATGTCAATCTCAAGGCCCCTAGCCGATGTTTAGCATAACACCTTTACTACACATTTATTGATAATTTTATTACCTTCTTGACAAATTTACCATATAATGGCACTTAAAAATGCTATTAATATATCTAACTAATGTGTAAGGCTCGAAAAAATGCTTATGGAGAAAATAAAAGCTCCAATCTCCATTGTATGACTAGTATATTACAATTTTTATCCACTTTTTTTATTAAAAACTTTTTACTAATGATCAAATGGACATTAATTTAAGGTCGATAATTAAAATTAAACACACTCACAAACATTACAACCAACTACCACCCACCGATTGTTATTATAAAAAGCCACATAATAAAATATTCTTATGTTGACATTTGCAACCATATATTTGTTCATGAACTTCAAAATTTAGATAACTAATCAAAACTCAAGCATGTGTGTTAGCCATTTCTCTCTCAATTTTATTTCATTTTAAAAGTCTAAATATTTATTATTTTAACATAATTATAATTTATTCATTCTTTGTTTGATTGCTATAACATTTTAGTTGGGAAATTTTTTTAGATGACAAAGGTTGACATGTATGTGGTGCTCCTTAGTTTTAAATAATGTGGATAAACTTTTAAGTCAAACCGATTTATTAAATCAAATCTTTTAAGTACACGTAGCATAGTAGGTTTGTTAAACGTTATTTCTTCCTTTCCCCACTTCTAATAAAATAAAATCCCCTACCTAGCCAAAATCGAATATAGATAATAGGGTGTACGATATTTGACTAGAAAAACTAATATAAAAGTGTTCCATATAATTTACGAATAAGATTAGAGAAATATGGCATTGAACACGATAAAAAGGAGGACAATAACAAACATATTAATTTTCCTTTGTAGAAAGTAAGAATGAGTAAAACATTAAGGTGATTTCAAGCTAAATATAAATAAACAAGGTGAAGTTATCCTCTCCATGTGTAAAACGTGTGTCAAACCATGTGTGCTTATAGTCCAAGACTCCAAAGAGCTCAAAAGCAAAAGGAAAAATAACATGTTTACTATTTAAATCAAGGGTATGAGATGGAAAAATAAGATGTAACACAAGTGGATTTTGCAAGGTGTTTATATATTTTTAGTCATTTTGGAGGTTAGAATACAACCATTTTTAAATTTTATATATTTTTAAATTAGTAACATATGAACTGTAAATTATATCGGAATGGATGTAAACGTTTAACTATTTAATAATGGAAGCACATCAATGTTTAAATATTTGTTGTCTCTTGGAGATAAAATTTGGAGGGATCCAATTTTATTATGAAATGAGGTGCATTTCCTATTCCTCTGCCTCCTATTCCAAATTTTCACTCCGAGAGATGTATAGTTAAATGTTATCACTTCTCCTGAGATAATTCCTCCAATTTTGCATAGCTTTTATATGTTTGTGAGTGTGATTTGTCTCCTACACAAAAAACATGTAGCATTTTATGGACTTCGATCCAACTACATCGATGTAATTTTTTTATTCCTCTATCTTTCATCAATATTCTTACCTTTGAACAACACCCCACCTGCCCACTATTACATAAATGTCTAACATGAGTTCTCCTCGCTCTGTATTTGTAAGTGATTTATAAGCTCCAAGAAAACACACCCACACTATCATATCGGGTTTTTCTAGACAGTAAAATTTGCTAACTTGTCCTTTGTACAATGCCAAGTTTGATCATGTTCCCTTGTTAAGACAAATGCTCAAATTTAGAATCCAATTGATTCATTTCTCTAATTCTCATGTGGCTTACTTATCATTACAAAGATGCTCTATCATCAATTCTAGGAATATTATATGATAAAATCGAGAAACAACATTTTTGCTTCATCTCCAAACTCTTTGTTTTAGTTTTCTCCTCCTCTGCCCAAAACGTACCACTAGGTCAAGATGTGGGGTCTAATCTTGTCTAAGTTGTGCACATGACAGACTTCTCAAGTTCACCGAATTTGTTTTCAATTTGAATATCTTCTTTGGGTCATTTCATCTTCCTAGGGTTGGCCTTATTAGAAGATTGTACATATATAATGCCATATAAACAAGTCAACACCACTTTATAACTCACCTAACACTCTTACAAGCTCCTATTGCAAATATCATTCCAAAAGCACTCAAAGGGTTCCTAAATCTATCCAAATCAGTTGCATATCAATTAGAGAAGTCCTTACTACAAGTATGAAACAATCAAACTGCAATTCAAATAGTTTAGCTTCCTTCATTTCAAATATGCAAAGGTCATAGAGCCATGTCTTAGCAAGAACAAGGTCACTCTAAGTATTATTCAAGGGTTTCAAGAAAAAGGGTTAGGTCACGTAGATGAGACACACCACATCACACTACTTCCATGTTGGGTACATTCTATAATATATAGTTAGCCCTCTATCTTAGTGTTAAGATATACAAAGGCACCCCTAGATGGATGATTAGTTGTTCACACTTACACAAATACCTAGGAGAACTACTTGAGGCTTGATCCCACAACGAGGGAGTGTAGTGAAAATATTGGTTTGGTTCTATATTTGGGAGTTTAAACGCCAAGGGTATTATCCCCTTAACCATATAAACATGTTTTGTCCTTTTAGTTTGTTAATTATCTAGTAAAGGGTTTTCCATGTTTATAGGGTTTTCACTTTATTACAGGTGATTATAGGTCATCCCAAAGTTGTGTGAGAAAGAGCGACATACATCAAAGGCCATTTATAAACAAGAGAATCACACAAGAAGTTTTAGATCCGAGAAAATCAAAGGGTTCAACATCTTACAATTATAGGTCAAGACCATACACATAAGGTCTAGACCTACGGTAGTTGTACAATCTTGTCCCCTGTCTAGTTTTCAATTCCAAAACTTGCATTGAAGCACTTTCGGTTTCGATCTACTTGTTCCATCATCTTGCACATCCATATCCTCCATATTATTTCATGTAAAACTAAGTTTCTCTCTCCTCTCATGTATTTGAGCAAGTACTTATCGTTTATCAATCATTACAAGTTTGAAAGCATTATTTTGATTGTGAATGGTTAATGTTAGAAGTTAATTGATCAGAATAGTATACCTATTACAAACCCTTACATCATTCTTATTGTTGTGCATGTCCATAACATCTATAAAATTAATTAGGGTGTAAGCATTTGGTGAACTCCGATTCTGAATCAACTTTATTTCTCAAACCCTAGTGTTTTCTCTTTGTTGATTTTGGTACACCATGGTTCTAAATATCATTGATCATTATCATCATCTAGATATCTCTTATCAAAGGGTTCCCACCCTTTCTATGATAGAAGTTACTATCACTCTAATAAGCCCACATGCTCGATGCCACCCTTTCTAGCTCTTGTGGGAATGCATATGCTATTATTGATATCTTTACTCATTTTGTGTTTATGGTCCTCACTAATACTATATAAGGTGAAGGGTCTCATGACATGTTTGACAATTATATTATATTAGATGACAAGGCCCAACATTTTACATTTTTTTGAAGAAATCACGATAATATTGACATTCTTTTTGTATACTAGGAATGGTCAACTTGAAAATACTAGTATATCTTCCACAACTGATCTCAATCCTCCCTCATCATCTAGTATACACACATCAACCATCCCTACATAAGTAATATCGATCTCATTGGGTGCATCTAACCCTCCACGTCATAGTGTTGCTATGACTATTCCTATGACCACTACTATACTAACATATCCTATCTACACTCATAGTGCCTCGTGTTCTTCTTCTTCTAACATGACACTCTTGATTCCCTTGTTCATATTTTACAAGCTTAAATTTTACAATTACAACAAGGCACATGTGATTCTGTAATAATATGAATACTACTCAATTTTTCCATAACCCACTTGCACTTGAAGTTTCCTCTTACCCTTTTCCCATTGGCTTTGTTGCTCATGAGATTCCTATTTATGATGGAAAAGGTGATCCTGAAGAGCACCTTCATATGTTTAATGTTGCCTGCTTGAAATATTCTTCCAATGATGCATTTATTACCAAGTTCTTCCTTCATAGTCTCACATATTTTGTGTTAGAATGGTTTTTTTGATCTACCCATGTATTTTATACATACATTTACTCTTCTAGATAATAATTTCCTTGCCTAAATTTCTATAAATATTTGCAACAAAGTGTCTTGTGCTCAAATGGCTAAAATGTGACAAGGTTTCAACAAACCATTGGTGACTATGTACTATGCTACAAGACCATGTTTACTTGAGATGAAAAATATCTTAGCCAATAGTGAATCTGCAAGATCTTTGCACACAAAGATTACAAGAGTCAATAATTTTAATAAGTTTAATTCTTTTTATCATCTATGTTACACACCAAAAGAATGTGAAGTTCGGATCCTCAACATGAACAAAATCAAGTATGTTGTTACTCCTATCAATTTTACTCATAAGGTTGAAACCAATACTACCTTTAAGAATAATGATACGATAAAAACTTGAAGCTAAAACCACTTTGTCAAAGTAGTGTCTCAACCTACAAAGTCACAATTACAACCCACTCAATGTTAGTTCACTCATTTACATTTTTCACTTTAACAAGTGCTCCAAAAATTACTTGAGTGTAATCTTGTATCTCTCCCTCCACCACTTGAGGTCAATATAAATGCACCTCATGGTAATATATTTGATGTTAATGCTCATTGTGATTATCATTGATGTATTGGACACTTGACTAATCGGTATATTAAGCTTCATCGTGTTATACAAGACCTCCTTGATGTTGGTACAATTGAATATGAAGCTACACTAACCTAATGCTACTAATAATAATGAAAAGCTCAAAATATTTAGTATCCCACTTCTCGGAAAATGTATTTCTAAAGCAACCTTAGAAGTCACAATGCTTATTGTGTTGTACCACCTCCACCATATATTATAACATGTTTAATTCTATGATTGATATTTTTATTACTATAACTCCCTCTCATGTTATCACTTTTGGTAATACTTGATATGACACACATGTTTGTTTCTAATACACTCTATATTCCTTCCTCGATTAATTAACATCCTCTACATAATTTTTTGGTTGATAAAACTACCCCATAAGACTTACACATCTAAGTTACCGCGTTCTCTTGGATATACTAAGAAGCGTGTCATAGATGGTCCTTAGACATGCATAGGGAATGTTGTCCTCCCTTTCAAAGTCATCTCTACTAATTTTAGAATCACATTCCTTATGGCCACTTCTTTTAAATCACGTGACATGAGTTTAGGTTTCCCTTCTTTTCACCTTCACAACTATAACTTCTATACTACATCAGTTTGTTAAGTTCATTCACAATAATAAAGTGGGTACAATTTGGGGTATTCCATTCGAGGATAATACACCACAACATATTGAGTTAAAAAAATGGTTACTTTGCACTTAATCTAGTGTATTTACAACTCAATATTTTGTTTCTCATATTATGCCATGTATGAAATCTCCCTCACGTGCATCCATAATGATATTATAGTTCACACATTGTTCTACTCAGTCACATACTACCTCTTGTAGGATACCACTATTCAACCTCTTTCTCATTCATCTATAACATAAACTACATTCGTAGGACACATTCTCCTTGACATCAAACTAGGTCACCTTCTGCGCATACTATTTAGCATGGGTCTTTTTACCCTTTCCCTTTCATGGAAAAGGTCGTGACTCCTACATATATTATACATGAGTAACCTTCATGTCTCTTCGACACTTATGGGACATGCACTCCCTCCACCCATTGCGTATGATATGCCTCTTCATGAGGCCCTTATCAGGTAACTCTTGTGTTATCCCCTTTCTTGTATTTAGTTATTCTCCAAATACTTCAAATGCATTCAAAAATCACATAATATAAAACATACAAATATGTACAAAAATACAAAATTAGGACTGTTTATAGTTTTACTTTGCTATCTTTTTGTTTTATACATGTTATTTACTATGGTGGTTTGATAGATAACAAATTTACCGTTCACACACATACATTCATGAGGTATATTGAGCTTGATAAATGACACACATAGGTTGATACATGATAATAGGAGTTACCTTTATTCCTCGTATTACTCCTTTGTGATCACCCCCACATTATACAAGTGTTTTTTCATTAGATGTCACTTTACACCTTTCTTATCTTTCTTGATTCTATACATAGTACTTATTTCTCTTGTCTAAGCTAACAAGAATAACTCATGTGTGTTCTGTAATGCTAACCTATCTTGTTATTTATGGTTTATATTAATGTTGTTTATAGTTGTTTCATATATCTTGTTGTCACCACTTTCTTATATGGATTAATTATTTTCTTGATTATTGTGTGGGTTGACTCAATTTTCTTATTTGATCATAACTCTATGATCATTGCTTTATATGGTTTGAGTGCCTTGAATATATTGTGAAATTGTGGGTATCCCATGTTTGTGGCTATATGACTATCTTGTGTGTATGTTGTAGACACCTATAATTTGGTCTACATGATATAATTACTAAGATCATACTAACTATCCTAGTCTCATGTTCATTTACTACACTATGCTAGTGAAATACCCTTTCTAACCCCTTATAAACCTCCTAAACCATGTTAATCCCTCTCTAACTAGCTTCTATAAGCTTATTTCCCTTTAATTAACCTTGTTTAGGTTAATTAACCCTCTTATTGACTTTCTAAACAAATATCTTACCTTTCCAAATAGCCACTTAGCTTTCCAAATCTTATTCACACCCCCAAATAGGTTTTTCTAAAATCAAAATTTTGACTCCTTTTTAGTCCCGCATGCAACCAAAACATCTTTTTCTCAAATCTAAAAACTATAAATAGAGGGATACCCCTCCCACCTTTTCCTAATAACTCTCTCTCTCTCTCTCTCTCTCTCTCTCTCTCTCTCTCTCTCTCTCTCTCATTTCTCTCTCTCTCTCATTTCTGATTTAGGCCACATTTAAGTCTTTTAGAGTCATTTCATATTTTATTTGAGCTATTTACTTGTTATTTGCTAATCCTTTCAAAGCTTTAGGTAAATGGGAGAAGCCATTAATGGTGAGATTCCATTCTTAAGATTTTGAAACATTAATAAACACAAAACTGATTGCTAGAGCTTTAATAGGTTCACTTATAGATAGATTTCATGGAGTAGAGAATTAATATAGTCATGTTTAGAGGTTGATTGTTTGTTTCAAGCTTTATATATGCATGCAAATAGGTAGCTCTTGCTTAGCTCTAATCTGATGGTGATTTGAGTTGTTTGTTCCAAAGCTTTTGGGGTTTCTTTAGAGATTCTTACCCCATCTTCATAGCTTTAACAAAATTTTCATTGCACACATTTGGCATGCCCAGTGGGACTCTTAGTCCATCCTCCATTAATGGAGTCATTTTGAAGCTTTTATTTCAGTTTCTAACTTTTTACATGTTTTTGTAGGGTTAAATATTTTTCCTTGGGCTTTTTAGCTAGGTTTTATGTAGTTAACCTTCATTTTCATGCCACTTTGTTAGGTTTATGTTAGAAATTACATTTAATGGCTAAATTCTAACCTGTTGACACTTTTAGAATTTCATTTTCCGTGTTGTTTGGTGGGTTTTTAGGCGGGCGCATCGCCCTTCCGCCAAAGCACAGAAGCTCTTGATTGTCATTTTTAGTAGAGGAGCGCAAGCACCCAAATTAGTGTGCAGGTACATAAAAGCAGGTGCACACACCCAAACAGATGCGCATACACCCTTCTCGCTAGCGTACATGCTCTGTAATCCGTATTAGTGGCACATGTACCCTTTTGATAGCACAAAAATCCTCTCGCCAACACACACACACCGTCATAGATTTTTGTACCTTTTCTTTCACTTCCCGTGCGCAAAAATCTATTCTCTAGCACATACACCCTTATGCTAGCCTGGCATCTTTCGTGTAGCGCAAGCACTCTGCATACCCGCTAGGTTTACATAGAGGAGCGCATACACCATAACCCACACACACACACCATAACCTGCACACAGGTACCTCAATCTGGACTTACATATCAATTTCGTGTTTATAAAAGCTTGTGCCATTAAATACTAAGATCATTGCAGGTTTAATCTGATTAATTTTTATTTTTGCAGGGTATGTTTACATGCTTTTGTTAAAATTGTAATAAACTTGGATAAACCTTGCATGCTTAATCATAAGAGTAAGGTCGTGTATGCTCTTCCCTTACATCTTTTGGGTGATCTTGGGAATCAGAAATTATTTTTATCTCTTTTATTTCTTTGAAAAATGTTTAGAATGTCCAAATTGGGTCAAGATGTATGTATTTTATGTTTGAATTAAGTATTTTCCATTTGTTGGTTTCTTAATTAGATTTTTGCATCACGTATGCTCTTCTCTTGCGTCCTAGGATGATCTTGAGAATCAGAAATGGCATTTTTCCTCTTTATGCATATGGAAAATTACTAATCCGTTATACAAAACCAAAAATGCTTATCAAATAAAGGAGGAGTCAAGACAAAAAAACTATTAATACAATTTTCATACAGGTTGTCAAACGATGTGCTACTTAAAACCACATTAAGCTAAGCAAGATAAAAAACACACCACTTCACATCACACTGTATTATAGGTTTGGAAAAGGGTACATCCTTATCCGCTCAACTAGAACATAACCCCTTTGGCATAACACCTTAAGCTATAATAATGGGGGTGGTTCTAGGAACCCTAAAGTAATCCACCACTGAGTAACCTCGTGGATGAAACAGAAGCACTCCACTTACCCACTTGACTAGATTTTACATTGCAAGTTAGAGTCAAATTTGTCTGTATCGCGACCCCAATGACGATACAACTGAATGCACTAGTTTCTCATTGTATTAGAAGGGGGTAAAGTAAAGCCGAGATACTCCCAAATTAGTCAGTGTGACTCTTTGGGTAAATCGATCTCACATTTAGACAAACTGTTGACACCTAGTTGAGTGATCTTATTAGGAAATCCATTTTTTCTTGGAGCCCACTTTACTAGTCCATTATCATGTCTTGTCGAGCCATCACGAAGTGACGAATTACTTCGATTTTGAACCTTGTTTTTCGAACAAGGAAAATAGTCCACTTGAGTTATATCTAAGTTTCTTTCATCATGAAATTAAATGATGTGAAAGGAACGATAACTAGATCGTTCCAAGCCAAGAACACAGATGCTAATCAAACATCACGATCAATAAGATGAAAGTAATTCAGCTAGAATAACTTTACATAAACCTTTGCAAACAAATGAGTAAAGCAATATCATATATTATTATGGAACTCAATGCAATACATTGAGAATGGGCCTTGCTTAAATAGGCAAGGAATAACAATCTAAGAACCAGTCAAGGTCATAGATCAAGCCATAAATCAAGGAAATAACTAGTCATCAAAGAACTAGTCAAGACCATAGATCAAGGAAAGAACTATACCTAACAACTAGATAATATCTCCTAATATCTAAATAAGATAAAAGAAATATCCACACACATAAGTGGGTGAGGATAAATACAATAAAGGTAAATAAAGTACCTAGGTGAACATGAGCTAAGGTAAATACATACTCTAACATGATGTATCACTTAGCTTGGTTTCTTTCTCTCCTTCAAGCGAGGTGAAACTCTTCCTAAGTGGCACTTAGTTTATTTTCATCTTTTGATCTATACCCTTGCATTCTCACTACCCATTTGGGGTGAGAAGGAAGCATACCCCGCGAGTCTTATCAAGGAAAATATTCACCATTTTTTTTCCGTTTACACCCATCCATGTTTGTGGTTAGGTTGTTAAACATCTAAAGTGTGCAAGTACATTTTCATGTCTTTGATAGTCCTTTGATCTTGATTTCAAGATCATCTTCATTGCTATGATTTTAGTTCATCATTATTTCTCCTTAATTTTTTATTTTTTCTCACATTCTAGCCATACAATTTCAGTACTTACATCATGTTTTCAATGTTGTGAGAACTTGGTATAAGTCCCTTTATTGTACGGTTACACTGCTCACACAACTAAAAAACTTCTTGCTATACTTATACTTAGTTTCAGTTCCAACGTCATCTGAGTCTTTTGAGAGTGTCGATATTGCCTTGTGTATACCACAATAACATCATCTTGATACTAACACCTTGCTTGCTAGGTTAATGTGTCAAGATAGTGTTGTTACGCTATCCGCATTCACAACTTCCATGTTTCAAAAAACTTAGGTTTAAATCAACATTTAAATTGGTCTTAATATATCTTGTGGAGAGATCACGTCAATATCACTTTGATATTTAGGCCTTGTTGGTACTCTAACTCAACCTATGTATTAATAGGGTATTGTCACTATCCACTTTGAGCCCTTCGTTGGAATCATAGTTTAGGGTATAGTCTTGCTAAAAGACAGTTTGAGTGATTGTTTGATTTGTTAGAGTCTTTATATGATTTTTATTTGAACGATAATGGTTGCATAACATTACATCTAGAACACATTGGGATATTTTGGCCGTCGGATGACTTACGAGAGAATATGCCTAGGTTTCATACAACTTTGAAGGTATTTAGACAAAAACCTAGTATAAATTTGACTAGTAATGCCTAGAATCACGAAAATGGCATCTAAACCAAACAAGTGTGACTTAGAAGAAAATCCTTTCGCATCCTTCCCATTCAGTGGTAATAAATTAGTACCTCTCTTTTTGCAGCTCAAAACACAAAACTATTGGTTGATCATAACGGAGAAGGATCTCGATTCTTCGAGGAACAACGTAAGTTAGACCTAGTTCGATTTGACAATCTCTTTTATTATAACATAGATCAAGTACTCATGCAAGAGTCCTAGATTTAGGGGCTAAGTTTCCACAAGAATGCAAAGTGGAGACTAAGATTATTAATCGTAAAAAGAAGAGAAACCATCTCTCTTAGACATGAATAAACCCTTTGATGTAGGGTATGCTTCTACTTCTGAACAACATCACAAAAACATTGAAGAAGACCCATCAAAACCAATTGGTAATTCGCGAAGACCTTATTATAAGGCTTCACGTAAAGTAAAAATTGAGCATGAGCGTAAAGGCTCACCACCTCCTAAGTTTGACAAGGAAGACAATCCCTTAGTTGAATAAGAGATCCTTCAAAAACAAATATTGAAACTAAGTAAAAATTAGCAAACTTAGGCTCTTCAAATAGGAACGTGCATAAAGAAAAACTCAAAAAAAAAAATCTAACGAGTTTCACTTTGATCCATACGATGACACAAATTTTAAAGTTGCTAAGGTAAATAGACCAATATCACCTACACAAGAGCAACTAATTCAATAGGAGTTACAATCAATGAAGAACGCACTTACTACGCTACAAGAACGAAACACATGACATAGTAGGAAGTACTTATATGAAGAACTATGTCCTTACCCCTTTGACAAGGACATGCTGTGACAACCGTTTCCAAAACATTTTTCCATTTCTAAGTTCGATAAATATAAAAGAAAATGTGATCCTCGTGATCACATCAAGGACTTTTACATGGCTTGTCAAGAGGTCACATACAACAACAATTTCTTAATATGACTATTCCCTCGCAGCCTAGGAGCACTGGCATTAGAATGGTTCTTTAGTATACCTAAGGGATCAATCACGACATGGCCCACACTTGCCAAAAAATTGTGTGACATTACTCCTTCAATATGGATAATGATATCACCATGAACAACCTTTGCAATGAAAAACGAAGCCCCATGAGACCTTCACAGGATTCTTGCAGCAATGGCATGGATTAGCAATCCGTTTCCCTTATGCCCCGCCGTAAAAAATATCTAGTAAGAATATTAATCCTAAACTTAAATCCAAAAATATCCTTTCATTTACAAATGCACTTGGCTCTAACTTTGAAGAAGTTATTGAAAATGGTAGTCAAATAAAAAAGGATTTAATTGTGAAAAGGACACTCAAACCCATCACAAAGGAAAAACATGAAAAAAAAATTATGAATAAACTAAATTTCTTCAATAAGAACAAACATATCGTTGGTGATGGCATCACAAACTCCAAAAAATTCCAAACCCTACAAACCGGTCCTCTTTTAAAGCTCTCACAAGGACCTTGCCCAAAGGCACCCAAAAATGTATGTTTACGCCACTAACAAAATCACTATATGCCATACTTAAACAGGTTAGATGCGGTGAACATGGTGCGAGTACCCAACCGCAATAGTACTATATCCATAGGATGCTCCAAAACCTAGTTGGTTCAAAGGGTATGAGTACAAGTGATTTCCATCGTGTTAAAGGACATAAAAATGATAGGTGTTTGAGATTAGGAAATTATATACAAGACCTCATCGAAGAGGGAAAAATCACCGTAGATTCCTCCTTGACTCAGGATAGGGTCCCAATGAGAAAATGGGTATCTTCAAAGAACCATTTCCTAACCATGTAAATAAGAAGAACATGAAGCTAAATCACGGACAAAATTCCCATGACTATAGGACTGCTCCTTATGTTTATCCAACTAATAATAGTCCCTTTGATTCCCTTATAGAATGTATTTGTTTATCGAATGAACAGGTTAATACATGTTAGGATCTTAGAAAAAATTTTTGCATTAGGGACGTGATGCACTCGATTGATCATACCAGATCCCCTACCTATCCCTTAGGAAGGTCAGTACAATTTAATAGAACAGTTAGAGAAGACACCCACTAGGATATCAATTTTATATCTCCTCAAAATCTCTACTACCCATAAAAACATATTATATAAAATGCTGCGAGTTCAAGGGTCTCCATATATGTAGATCCCACACACATTCAAGCGATGATTATACACCTTGATTCTAATGATCATATCATTTTTTATCACACTGCAATCCCGTGTAATGATCTAGATCACAACTTACCCATATACCTTGAAGTAGTTGTTACCCATCGCAAGATCAAGAGAGCACTTGTAGATGGTGGATCTGGTCTAAATATTTACACTTTGAAGTTGGTTAAGTAGCTAGGTCATTCAAAAATGGATCTAGGGGATAAAACTATTACAATCACAACTTATGATAATGAGGAGTGTGAGTCAATAGGTATTATAGTAGTTCTGATGGAAGTAGTGCCGACTTTTCATGATACAACATTCCATGTACTTGACTTGGATCTTCATACAACATGCTCCTAGGGCACCCATGGATCCATGCCATGTAGGCCATTCCTTCAACATTTCATCAATGTATTAAGATTTTCCATGAAGGACAAATAGTCACCATTCAGGGTGATCCAAAACCATTCACGCATTGTAGGGCATTGCACTTTTTTTTATCATGTCGCTTATGAATGTCCTTCTGTGCATATTGTTATCTCCTTACAAATAGAAGCTATCAAGGAATGTATGGATCCAACTTTACCCATTCCTTGTAGTCAAAAATTTCCTTCGTTCGTCAACCCTTTCACATCATGGGAGGAAATGTATGCAAAGTATGGCCCAAGTGAAAAATTAACTCTTCAACAAGCCTTATTAATATCATATTTTTCAAGATCTCCTAGGAAACATGGTAAACCCTACTTTCATTTCAAAACACTCAAGATAAGTGCCCTAAACCATTAGAGATGTCCATCCCTAGTGGTCTCTTATCCGAGGAAAATATGTTAGAATATCCCATCAGGAGGGTACCTAAAGGTACCATGGCATCATGTCATCAAGCTCTGTAGTATATCAAAGGCCACCATATGATGTACATCATGGGTTATAATGGGTTTAGATGTGGTATCAATGCATAAGGACAGTTAGAACCCATTCCTATACCTCATTTCAAATCTAACAGACATGGTCTTTGAATAAGACCTCATGATGATCCACCCTTTGAGATTGATGCTACCTCTTCTGAACATGAGGACGACTCATCTCAAATAGATAGTGACGCAGATTACAAATGTAGCCTATACAAGGATCTTGCCTCCACTAACCTATTCCTAAATTTAGCTATTTTTACCTTATCCAGATCCAATCCTCAAACCAATGGCCAAGTAACCCTTGTATATCCCTAAATTTTAGATTGGGATCAATAATTTCAGTGCCAATCGATTTCTTTGAGAACGATGAGGAATTTACATAATTCATGAGACTCGGGGATTATATTCGAGGTGGGATCACAAGAAAGGTTTTTCTATCAAACTTGATGCATGTGCATACTTTGGAGAATAGGCAGATATGTGTGGATTCTTGAATAGGAAGGTCGTAAGCAAAAGTAAAAATGCTTCAAAGAATCCTTGTGGAAATAATAAACACAAGTCTCACAATGATAAAATTTTGAAGGCACTAGTAGATAAAAAATGAAGAACATATAGAAGAAATGGTATACCCATTCAAAGATAATGATGAGCCACCTAAGGAGGTTTACCTTACTCTTCCCCCGATCCTAAACAGATGAAAGATGCTTCCAAAATGCTTGTTGATGATCAAGGGATCATTTTTAAAATTTCCCTAAACATCCCTAAATGGTGTCAGTGTAGAAGATCATCTTGAGAGCTTTCCAACGACTGTGAGAATGCGACAAATGCAGGACATCGGGAGCTCTAGATATGTTCGGTCAAAGTTCGATAAATGGGAAAGTCAACTCTGGTCAATTGGTCAATATTGGACCGAATCGCACTGTGACACGTGGCTTGCCATCACTCGTCGAATTCACTCGATTTTCCTATCGGGAGATGACAAGTGGACTACATGATGACCAAGTTAATTAATTTCGATACCCCATGGTATGGGTCGAATTTTTATTTACTTGGTAAGTCCACTATGCCACGTATATATATATATATTAATGTTCATACATTAG
This sequence comes from Taxus wallichiana var. yunnanensis, assembly GCA_018340775.1. Classification (NCBI taxonomy): domain Eukaryota; kingdom Viridiplantae; phylum Streptophyta; class Pinopsida; order Cupressales; family Taxaceae; genus Taxus; species Taxus wallichiana. The sequence goes on along the minus strand of CM031234.1, from coordinate 823,634,335 downwards.
TATTAAACCCCACATAAACTGCCAAATGCTATGCTAAGCACGTGGAAGGGAGGAGGTGAAGCGGTTGTTGGGGCTTAAAGCCATGCGTGGTAAGATCCACGTGGAGAATGGGAGAAATAAGGTTTATTAAAACCTTCCCTAAGTCAAAGGCCGCCAAATGTGGGATGAATACCCACTTTAACATATAAAAACCGCCCCCTTCACCCTAAGCCACTCAAATTGGGATTTTATCCCATTAAAAATGCAAATCGGCTAAAATGGGTATTAATCCCATCTCATATGCTAATCCGCCCAAATGGGAATTTCTATCCCAAATTACATGGTACGGGTTTAGGCTAATATTAGCCTAAGATAATATGTAATTGCATTTTTCAAGGGCCCTAAAATTGTATAAATAGGGTACCTAGTTCATTGTAATGGACACACCCCAAGCTTATTATTTGTTAAGCTTATTGTGGACACACACCCCAAGCTTATTATTTGTTAAGCTTATTGTGGAGACGTGTCAACAAATATTGTTTATTGGCCTATTATTTTAGGCAATAGTAGACGAAATATTTGTGATTGGGAGTAAATTATAAACTACCCAATAGGCCCATTGAGCCACACCAATTACTTGCAAATCCTGGATTGTCGACCGGAGTGCTAGCATCACATTGATAGCGTCGGGAAGGCCGATCGAAGCCGAAGGAGATTGTGCATCAGGAAGGTGAAGAACAATTCGACTGATCATCGGAAGTTTTTGAAGAACTGGTGTACTGATAGGCAAGTAAAATTCCATTAGGTTTTCTTGTGAAAGTACTATTGTAACTTACAAGTTTTGACTAGTGGAATGGTTCAATAAGAACCTGAGACGTAGGCAATTGCCGAACTCCATAATCAATCTATGTGCAATTGTCATTATTGTCTTGCATTATTTTAAATTGATTACTTAAAAGGAGCAAATTGTCGAGAAAATAATTAAATCCTATAAGGGTCCAAGATCAGGTAGTAATAACTTGATTATTTTCGGATCATGTTTGGTATCAGAGCTGGTTTAGCTCCATATTTGTTTTTCAGTAAATCTGATTAACAAAGTGATTGCTTCAAGATTGGTGTAGTTGGTTCAATTTGTGTGAACAGGTACAAGTGCACTATGGGCAAGATGTCTAAACAAGCAAAGCTCGAGGAAATTGAAGCTTATAATCACCAGATTCGGAAGAGAACTCTCTCCTGCGATCCATGTATTACTCCTTGGAAGAGGAGTATGCTCGTTGAAATCGAATCTGCAAACCAAGGATGAGCTCTTTGCAAGGTTGCAGGTGTGGTGATCGAGGAAGGAAATACCTTCAACTTCGATGTAGTGACCATGGCGAGATGATCCGCACTTGTAAGTTGTTCACCACTGGAATCTTCTTCTTCCTCCCATTTAGTTTTAGATTTAGGTAATGAAGTCTTTGGTTTGTTTGAAAAGCATACTAGAGGAATTGGATCCAAGTTACTAGATAAAATGGGATTTGATGGAAGAGGCCTTGGTAAAAATGGCCAAGGTATTACTAACCCAATACAGGTCGAGGATCGTCCTCGTTTTACAGGTTTGGGTTATCCTAGTGCGGGAATGGATATTGGAGAATGCTCCAAGAATGCTAACGGAGACAAGCTTCCGAAAGCAAAGAGAATACCCCACTAGTCCTGCAAGAAGATTCTGAGTAGGAAAGTTGTGCTTCGTCGTCACAAGCAAGATGTGGTAAGAGAAATCAGCGAAGAGGTAATGAGATTCCACCTCCAGTTTCTTACCATAATCATAAGCACAATAAAACTTCTGATCCACTTTTCCAGCTTAAGAAGTATGGTTATGATTTTCAGAAGATGTGGAATTCCTTTCCATGTATTTTTTATGGATTACATAATCATTCAGTGGCCAGATGCTAGAAGAGAAGGACACTGATGAAGAAGTTGATGCCATTCATCAGGAACAAGGAAAACCAAAAAGACCAATCTCGTCATGCAGAGTCGAGAAATGGCAAAAAGAGTTCCTCATCCCAGAAGAAGGAGATTAAGAGGAATTTTTGTGCTCATTGCCAGAGGAATGGGCACCGGGTGGAAAATTGCTGGAAACTGCATCCATCTCGCCATCAGAGTAATGGCAAGCCAAAGATGGAATGGAGGCCTATTGTAAAGGAAAAGGAGGTTTTACTTCACCACCAACATGGTTGACAAGTCAACCCAGGACCAGGTAATACCTAAAAGTGAAAGTCCTTTAAAATGGGTAAGTCAACAATTTTTTAATTATATATTACATAATTCAGATTGATGAATCGTATGTAGTATTAAGTTGGAGATCGATTCTATGAGGAAATGCTTTGAGAGAAAGGTTTACAATACTCAAGTGGATTTTCTTACTTAGGAAATTTAATTAATGCTCCAAAATATCTCCTAATCACTTGGTGAGTACACTTACTGACTTGGATACAGAAATAGCTCATATAAAGCTTGGAGATTGATCTCGCCATTTGTGTAGACAATAGAGTTCGTAGAGATCAGTTGGAACTTCATTATGTGTAGAGCATTGTGACAGGACCGTAGCAAAATGGTAGCCAATCACCGTTGGCATTGATGTCGGGTCGAAATTCATTCTCGTAGTGGCAAGCATTGCGACCGTGCGTGCGAGAATGGTACATGATATTAGTATGTCAACAAGAGGAGCTCTCAAAGGATTAGCTCGGAATGTCATTCAGTGTCAAGGCATTATGACCACACATATGAATGGTAGCTGATCAACAGACTTAGCATCGTGCATTGGAGGCTCGAGGTCTTGTAAGAGGCTTAACATCATGCATCGGAGGCGTTGAGGTCTGTAACAGACTTAGCATCATGCATTGGAGGCTTAAGGTCTTAAAAGAGGCTTAGCATCATGCATCGGAGGCATTGAGGTCTATAGAGACTTAGCATCGTGCATCGGAGGCTCGAGGTCTTGAAAGAGGCTTAGCATCATGCATTGGAGGCGTTGAGGTCTATAAAGGGACAAGGCATTGTCCATCACCGACATCGATCAATCAAAGCTCTATGTAACATGGAGTTCCTTCAAACTAGTTTGGATTCTGCGGAATTAACTCGGAGCTAGGAGCTATGTTATAGAGTAAAAGAAGATCCTTGTTGTTAGATATCAAGAAGCTTAGCACTACACAGAAGGAGCGTTGAGGTTTCATTCAGAAACTTAGCACCATAAAGCGGAGGCGTGGAGGTCTTCTTTGGATATCAGAGTGGCACACACAGGCGTTGTGGGCCCATAACCCACAAGTCCCAGGATCATAGCAGAGTTGTCGAAGTGAGAAGGTTGGAGGAGAAGACCCAAGGGTCTACTACAGCAGCACTTCCGAGGTGGCAACAGAGTTTTTCAGATTCAGGACAGTATGGAAGCTTTTTGGGACAAAAGCCTTTCTCAATGGGGAGGTGTGATCAGGGGATCATTTTTAAAATTTCCCTAAACATCCCTAAATGGTGTCAGTGTAGAAGATCATCTCGGGAGCTTTCCAACGATTGTGAGAACGCGACAAATGGACATCAGGAGCTCTAGATATGTTCACCAAAGTTCGGGCAAAGGGAAAGTCAACACTTTGGTCAATTGGTCAATATTGAACCGAATCGCACTGTGACACGTGGCTTGCCATTGCTTGTCAAATTCACTCAATTTTCCTATCGGGAGACGACAAGTGGACTACATGATGACCGAGTTAATTAATTTCGATACCCCATGGTATGGGTCAAATTTTTATTTACTTGGTAAGTCCACTATGCCACGTATATATATATTAATGTTCATATATTAGTATTAAACCTAATGTTCATACATTAGTATTAAACCCCACATAAAATACCAAATGTTATGCTAAGCATGTGGAAGGGAGGAGGTGAAGTGGTTGTTGGGGCTTAAAGCCATGTGTGGTAAGATCCACGTGGAGAATGGGAGAAATAAGGTTTATTAAAACCTTCCCTAAGTCAAAGGCTGCCAAATGTGGGATGAATACCCACTTTAACATATAAAAACTGCCCCCTTCACCCTAATCTGCTCAAATTGGGATTTTATCCCATTAAAAATGCAAATCGGCTAAAATAGGTATTAATCCCATCTCATATGCTAATCCGCCCAAATGGGAATTTCTATCCCAAATTACATGGTACGGGTTTAGGCTAATATTAGCCTAAGATAATATGTAATTGCATTTTTCAAGGGCCCTAAAATTGTATAAATAGGGTACCTAGTTAATGGACACACCCCAAGCTATTCATTTGTTAATTTATTGTACACACACCCAAGCTTATTATTTGTTAAGCTTATTGTGGAGACGTGTCAACAAATATTGTTTATTGGCCTATTATTTTAGGCAATAGTAGACGAAATATTTGTGATTGGGAGTAAATTATAAACTACCCAATAGGCCCATTGAGCCACACCAATTACTTGCAAATCCTGGATTGTCGATCGGAGTGCTAGCGTCGCATTGATAGCATCGGAAGGCCGATCAAAGCCGAAGGAGATTGTGCATCAAGAAGGTGAAGAACAATTCGAATGATCATCGGATGTTTTTTTCGAAGAACTGGTGTACTGATAGGCAAGTAAAATTCCATTAGGTTTTCTTGTGAAAGTACTATTGTAACTTACAAGTTTTGACTAGTGGAACGATTCGATAAGAACTTGGAGACGTAGGCAATTGCCGAACTCCGTAATCAATCGTGTGCAATTGTCATTGTTGTCTTGAATTTTTTAAAATTGATTACTTAAAAGGAGCAAATTGTTGGCAAATAATTAAAGCCTATAAGGGTCCGAGATCAGGTAGTAATAACTTGATTATTTTCGGATCAGTTGAAGAAATGATTAGTGTCAACATTGGATCAAGAGGAGCCTAGAATGATAAAATAGGGAGCTTCACTCTCAACTCAAGAACACAATTTTTTTGTGGAACTATTAAGAGAATATGTAAATATATTTGCATGTTCATACATAGATATGCCTAGTTTGGACCCAGACTTGGTCATGCACAACCTCATTGTGCACCCAAATGCCAAACCTGTCAAGTAAAAATTGAGAAAGATGCACCCCAAAATTTCACTACTTGTCAAATAAGAACTTGAAAAGTTATTAGCTACTGATTTCATTAAACACATTGACTATTCAAATTGGATATCTAACATAGTCCTAGTTTAGAAGAATTTGGTTGGCATAATGATCTGCACCAATTTCCATGACATCAATAAAGCATGTCCCAAAGATGACTTCCCCTTGCCTAATATTGATATGATTATCGACTCTACCGCTGGTTATGAAATGTTATCCTTAATGGATGGTTTTTCAAGTTATAACCAGATCATAATTACAGAGAAAGATTAGCATAAGACAACTTTTATCACCCATTGGGGGACATTTTTTTACAAGGTCATGCCTTTCAAGATTAAGAATGTCGGGCTACCTATCAACGTGCAATAATGGTCATCTTCCATGACATGATAAATGACATCATGGAGGATTATGTTGATGATGCCTTAGCGAAATCCAAAAGTAGAGGAGAGCACACTGAAGTGATAAGACGTATTTTTCAACATCTCTAAGATTACAAAGTACATTTACACCCTAAGAAGTGTGTCTTTGGCATTTTTCAAGAAATCTCCTAGGTTTCATCATTTCACAGAGAGGAATAGAGGTAGATCCTACAAAGGTTACAGATATCACAGAAATGCCTCCACCTACAAATCTCAAACAACTAAGAAGTTTACAAGGAAAAATTTAGGCAATCCATCATTTTATTTCATAGCTTGCGGATAAGTGCCATCCATTTACACATCTATTGAAAAAATATTTTACGTTAAATTGGGGACCAAAATATCAAGAGATATTTTCACCGCTTAAACAAGACTTTGTCAACCCACCCATACTCATCTCGCCTAACCCAAACGAACATCTCCTATTATACATTTCAGCTACCCAATTTGCTATTGGTGCACTTGCTTGCCCAATATGACCTAGACCATAGAGAGAGGGCAATTTATTACCTTAGTCACACCTTGATTGCCTATGAACTGAATTACCCACAAATTGAAAAGGCTTTCCTGGTAGTTTTCTTTGCCTTTCAAAAATGCATCACTATCTCCTTAACAATAAGACCAAACTAATATCTAAAGTTGAACCTCTCAAATAGATTTTATCCGAACCCGCCCTTACGGGATGAATGGCTAATTGGGTCATTCTCCTAAGTGAATTTGATATTGAGTTTGTTAACCATAAGTCATTAAAAGGACAAGTATTGGCTAATCAATTAGCAGAATATCCTCTACCAGGGATGGAACCTTTATGTTTGGATGCACCAGATGCATCCATGATGTATGCTAAAGAGTTTTTGGAGTGGAAAGTCCATTTTAATGGATCATTCACCTTTCATGGATCAAGAGCAGGATTCGTACTCATCACTCCCACAAGTGTGGTTATTCCAAGAGAATTTCGTTTGGGATTCCCGTGCACTAATAAAGTTGTAGAATATGAGGCACTCTTCGTTGGCCTCAAGTTGGCTATCACTTGGAATATCAGATAGTTACGAGTCATTGGGGACTCCCAAATTATTATTAAACAAGTTAATGATGAGTATAAGGTTAAAGATGAAAATCTTATTCCATACAAGAAAATGGTTGAAACCTTGAAGGAATATTTTATAAAGATTATCTTTGAACAAAAACCAAGGTCACACAATAGATCAATAGATGTCATGGTTACTATTAAATCACTATTATGCATTCCACCTCAGGTAAGTAAAATGCCCTTCGTTGTAGAGAATTTAAGATTACTGCGTATATGATATGCCAAATTCGTGTTTGGCCCGTGAAGTTGTTGGTCCCTTCTCCTTGGTATGACCCTATATTTAGATACCTACAAGATGGCACATTTCCCCTAGACATTATCCATTCTAAGACGAAAGATCTTATCCACCGTATAGCCCGTTACACCCTCATAGGAGGCACCCTTTATCATCGTGGCTATGAATGGAATCTACTATGTTGTTTGGACGTTACTGAATTAGTTCACACTATTAAGGAAGTGCATAAAGGTATTTGTGGAGCACATACCAGCGGCATGGTCTTGGATAACAAGCTCTTAAGAGTGGGTTATTATTGGCCCACTATGGAAGTAGATTGTTGTAATTTTGTAAAGAAATGTGAGCTATGAAAAAATATGGAAACTTGATACATGTGCTAGCACAGGATTCGCATCCCATTGCGACACCTTGGTCGTTTCCTAAATGGGGCCTAGATCTCATAGGGAAGCTCCATCCTTCTTCTTTAGATGGTCATACCCACATTATTACCGCCACCGAGTATTTTACTAAATGGGTAGAGGTTGTACCTCTTACTTATGTCACTGGTGTACAAATTTCCAAATTCATCATGAATCACCTCATTTTTCGTTACAATATCCCTTCGCCATTGTCACTGATAATGGTAAATCCTTCAAGAATAAAATGGTCAAATCATTATGTCAACGCTTCCATATTCATCTCAAGTGGTCTACCCCCTATTACCCCCAAGGTAATGGACAAGCCGAGGTTACCAATAAAACCCTTGTACAAATCATGGAGAAAATGGTAAGTAAGACTGGTCGTAATTGGCACTTACAGATACATCCTACCCTCTGGGCCTATCGAACCTCCATCCGCACTCCTACTGGTGTGACCCCATATTCACTAGTCTATGGCACTAAATCCATCATACCCTTAGAAGTGGAGCTTCCTCCCTGAGAATATCTCTCCAGGACTATCTTGATAAGGACGAAGACTATAGAGTTGTTCGGCTAGCAGAGCTAGAGCTGTTGGATGAAAAGCGTATGAGAGCACTTAATCACCTAAAGGTTTATCAAAATAGAGTGTCAAGAGGATATAACAAACAGATCATCCATCGTGAATTTGATGTAGGTGATCTAGTTCTAAAATAAAATCATAAGAACATTGTCAAGGATAGAGAAAAGAAAGGTAAATTTGAGGCTAACTGGTTAGGGCCTTATGTGGTGGTTGTTAAATATGGATCGGAGCTTATAAAATGACATACTCAGATGGTGAAGAGCTTCTAGAACCTATGAATGCCATGAATATCTAGTGACTATATGCTTAAGAATGACTAAGATATCGAAAAATACCTAAAAAGTAGAAAAACAAAGAAAAACAATCAAAACATCGAGAAAATCAAGAAAATCAAAAAGAAAAAATAGGTCATCCACATGTGAAAACCAAAAATTGTGGCGCAGTGGGCAAGTCTTTGGGTGAAAACTAGTTTTCGGCTCTTAAGGAAGATTCATTGGTCACAAGCTTACTCTTACATCTAGATAGGTGACTTTCACTTCTATCTAGGATTGGTTTCCCTTATCAGGTTTAGGTACCTTACCGAATCTATCTTACAAAGCCATGATCTGGCTCATTTGTTCTTATATATGTGTGAAGGATGTGGCTTTGTATATTCCCATCTAATGTTGCGGGCACCTTCATATTTCACCTTCTTTAACATATATGCGTGGCATTCTACCTTTTTTATATTCCCACATCACGTTGGGGACGTCCACGCTTCTTTATCAATGTACGATACTTTCGAAACATGACCTTAGAAAATACAAAAACATTCAAAAAAAGGATGCACAAAAATCTAAACATTCAGAAAAACCCCCTTATGAGCGAAGCTACACCAACTTTGTAACATTGTCTTAGGGAAACCTCGAAAACAATGTGAATAGTAGAATTGAAAACTTATCTTTCAAGATAACCCAAAAACATTAGAAAATATATCAATGTTGTCCCCCTAAAACAAGGTAATGATTATATTGCTTTTAGTTAATGGTTTGTATAGTTTTGGTTGTAACTATATTTTTGTGTTGTGTGATTTAAAGTATGGTTCATTTACTTACCTTCAATTGGATCTTATTGATTTAATTAGGTGTTGCATTGAGTTCGTTTTTTAAAGCTTTTGTACTTGTAAGATATTGGTATGTTTTCATCATCATTGTATGCATCTATTAGAATTCATTTTACTTACTTAGATTGGATACCAATTTAATATGTTGTTAAAATTTGCATGAGTTCATTTCTAGTTGCATTTTGTTGTGCGGTTTTGAAGGTGTACATTTTTTAGTTTTGTTAACTTTTTCTTGTGTGTTTGTTTACTACACATCTGTTTGTTATCACATCTATCATCTATCATTCATCACATATAGCATCATCTAATACATCATATATACAAAAATGCTAAGTTTTACATCATGCATGTATACTAAGCTAATCATCACATATCGTATCATCAATGGGGGAAAGAGGGGTTGTGCATGATCACAAATCTATCCCCCACATGGATATCATCTAATATCATCCCAAATGCTAGCATCTACCAAAACATCTCATGTAAAAAATATATGATATCATATAAACCATCCTCAGGCACCATTTACCACCTAACACTTATCTCTTCACCTTGGGGAATTTTTAAATATTTCCATGTGCTTCTTGACTTCTATTTTTATCTATGTCCATGATTATTTTTAAATAATTATTGTTGGCCCATTTGTCTTCTCACCGGACATGTTATTGTTACTGACGCTTTGTTCTCCTCACTCTAGAGCATTTTCATGTGCTTTTGAGCTCTTCCATTTCCTAAATTCTTCTGACCGATCAAAAATTTAAAAATTATAAAATCATCCAAAAATCCAAAAAAATCGTAAACACTTTCAAAAATTGACAAGCAAAAATTGGTCAAACAACTCATTTGCAGCTGAAATCTATGTCTCTCACATGGCACTCATCTCGTATCGTGTTGACATTTTCACATGTTTTGAAACAACGACTCGTGGATCACCTAACTCTACAATCATTTACAAAATCTATGTTGCTTACTTCGCCTATACTGCTGGGACACTATCGCTTACCCTACGTACTATTATTATCATGCACACTACCTTTCCATTGGACCTAAGTGTCATCCATCCTTTCCCTTACATATACAAATTAATTGGGCATCATTTTAAACCCTTTCCGTTTATCAAAACATTTGGGATTGCATCTTGATAATAAATTATTTGTGCAACTATCTTGAACGTTGTTGGTTTGGGTGTGTGTGATTGTACTTATTTCCCTGTTAGGTGAGTTTGTTTTCTTCTCATATTGCATTGTATTCGTGTATGTTGCATGGAGTTGGCCATTTTAGCAATGGAAAGTTGTTTGCATCTTGTCTTTTCATGTCATTTTACACTTCTGTCGTATGCTTATATTTTAATAAGGGTCGATGATAAAGATTACTAGAAATATGATGAATAGAATTGTTTATATAGAGCAATGCCTTGTGGATAGCTCAAAATCCCTTTTTCTTGTTATTTTCTCTTTTATCTCCCCTTTCTTCTATCTCCTCTTTTCGATCATCAATCACGTTCCTCCATCACCCCATCGACACTCGAGGGGCATCCTTCATCCTACTAATTTTTCTTCTACCCCTTCAAAATTTTCTACTCGTTTATGCTTGTCTACTTTCTTTAAAGTGACATCACACATGTCACCTCAAAGAGGGGAAAATGTAGACACCTATAATTTGGTCTACATGATCTTATTACTAAGATCATACTAACTATCCTAGTCTCATGTTCATTTACTAGACTATGCTAGTGATATACCCTTTCTAACCCCTTCTAAACCTCCTAAACCATGTTAATCCCTCTCTAACCAGCAAACCTATAAGCTTCTTTCCCTTTAATTAACCTTGTTTAGGTTAATTAACCCTCTTATTGACTTTCTAAAGAGGATTTGACTTTCTAAACAAATATCTCACCTTTCCAAATAACCACTTAGCTTTCCAAATCCTGTTTACACCTCCGAATAGGTTTTTCTAAAAATCAACTTTTTGACTCCTTTTTAGTCCCACATGCATCCAAAACATCCTTTTCTCAAATCAAAACTATAAATAGAGGGATACCCCTCCCATCTTTTCCTAAGAGCTCTTTCTCTCTCTCTCATTTCTTATTTAGGTCACGCTTAAGTCTTTTAGAGTCATTTCATATTTTATTTGAGTTATTTACTAATCCTTTTAAAGCTTTAGGTAAATGGGAGAAGCCATTAATGGTGAGGTTCCATTCTTAAGATTTTGAAACATCAATAAACACAAAACTAATTGCTAGAGCTTTAATAGGTTCATTTATATATAGTTTTCATGGAGTAGAGAACTATTATAATCATGTTTAGAGGTTGATTGTTTGTTTCAAGCTTTATATATGCATGCAAATAGGTAGCTCTTTCTTAGCTCTAATCTGATGGTGATTTGAGTTGTTTTTTCCAAAGCTTTTAGGGTTTATTTAGATATTCTTACCCCATCTTCATAGATTTAACAAAATTTTCATTGCACACATATGCACTTATTTATTTGGTTGCGACACAATATTCCTTCTATTGTGATTGTTGTATGACATCATAGGTGTCCCCTTTTTGTGGCTCCTTTCCTACATATGACTATGTTTTTAGATACTATTGAATATTTGGGTATACAATATTGTACCATTATAGCTTATGACATACTTGGTTTATACTATGGTGATTATACTACTATGGATTTTAACATGTTTTATACTTAGTACATGTTGTTTATATTCTCGTACTACTCTCGACCATGACATGATTGCCAATTTTATTTATTGTTTATATTAATTTACACATGTATTCTTGCTTGTTACATGTTGCATGTTTCTTTTTAATCATGTTATGCTCTCTAGCATGCACAACCCCTTTTGTAAGTATAGGTTCTCAATGGTGGCCACCATTATAGAATTTCATGTGATCGTACACAAATTTTCAAACTTATTACACATGGGTACACATCTATTATTTTGAGTTTTACGATCAAATGTTTTATCACACATGTATAGAAATAGGGGCATTCATCATGATATTTCTACATCTAAAAACAAATTACCTATTACATGAGTAGATTTTATAGGGTTTAGATCCTTAAAAAAGGTCGGATGTACTAAAATTTCATAGAATTCAACAAATATCAAAATTGTATAGTGTAATTAGAATTGTGGTACAATCTTGATCATGATGAATGCTTGTAGATAGGGAAATTATCTATATTTTTCAATTTCTTCTAACTCTATAAGATATTTATAGGATTTCATAAAATTTTAGATACAAATGACATAATACATAACATGATACATGGGGCATGAGTACTTCAATCCCTCTTGATACACTATTCGATTTAGCTATAAGAACAAGGTCTAGGGATATGGGTGTTCTTCTCCCCTGTGATTTTTCATAACCTACATGACTATTTTTAGTGGTGTAACACCTTATGTGGGCATACAAATGTGCATTCCTACAATTTGAATTTATTTAAGTTATACAAAATTGGAACTAGATCCTTCTGTAATGGTTTGGTCTATGGGTTTAGAGAAAAGTGTTGAAATAACTAAGCTCTTCATTCCTATTCTGTCACTAGATTTCCAAATGTGGAAGAGATCTAAGAAACTAAGTTATTTTTAGTATATACTTTCTTTGTGTACCCAACACACCCCCATTCCCTTTTGAAAAGAGAATGGACCCCCTTCATTCACCAATTGTTAAAACTATGATTTATACCTCGGCATGGTTGAAAGTATCTATTTAACATCTAGTTAAACACATTAAGAAAAATATCGAGTTAAACTCGATTTTATAGCTTGCTCATAATTTGAAATATTTAACTCTTGATTTATTTTTGTTTAATAGTTTATTTAAGCTTTCTCTAGTTTGTTTTGGTACTAAACATGTTTGTAATATTAAAACCAAGAAAAATCATGACTTAGTCACTTTTTAGAGTGAGAACATGATTGAAAAGTTCATTTGACAACTTTGTTTCTAGTTTTGTAGTAACTTCTAATCACCAAATTTAGCTCAATTTTTTAAATTTGTGGTAGGTTAAAATCATAGTGATTTTAAATAACTAAGCGAAGTGTACACGTATCTTAAATTAGATTACAAGAAAATGATTTTCCAAGGCCAAAGTCTCCAAATTCTTACCAAATTCCATGAGAACCTAAGAACCTAAGAGCTCAAGATGAGCACATTTACCATGAACACTGATGGTTTTAGAGTTATGGTAAAAATAACTCTGAGAGCTCTAAAAATTATGAGATGTGGAGATTTAAAGATTAATACACATTTCATCTTGGAGCCTTGTGGTCACTTGAGTTTTGAAAAATAAAAATCAAAGGGATGAGGAGAAACTTGAGATCTTGAAAACATGAAACCATGACAAAATGCCTCATGGATTAATCCATGTTCCCTTGGTTTCCAAATGCGTGAGTTTAGAAGAGGTACTTCAAAAATTAGACCCCAAGATCTCAAGATTCAAAGATGTTGACACGTGGATTTAGCTTTTTCAAGTTTGGGTCACCAAAGGATTTTACAATGACTCAAATCATACATAGACACGTGGATTTAGCATTTGTTAAATTCGAGTCACCAAGGTGTTTGATTCGACCAAGACATGGGGAAAAGTCAAAGGTAAATTAATGACAAGTAGCAATCATCAATGTTTAGTGTAATTATGGAGTTATTCAAAGGATAAGATCCATCGCTTTAGAATTTACAGGCTATCAATGGGGGACACGTATGCACAAAAAATACAATTAGCAAAAATCAGAATCCCCACGCCATCTTAAAAAATCTCCCTTTCCCCTTCGATCAAATCAATACCAAAGTGCTAATGAAGAGCACATAGCATGGTGTAAATGTGTACCACATTAGAAAGCTCTAATATTCCCCACAATGCCGTCTTATGAGCTTAAATTTGATAGTTTGTATCATTGTAAAAATAATCTCAGGAGGTTACGAAGGCATAGGCTAAGACCTAGTTTTTGGGCATATCTCATGAGTAAGACTTATATTCAACATAATATAAGAACCATTAGAAGTTTCTTGGATATGGATACACATAGAGACAAGTCAAAGAGGAAATGGTGGAGATATCTTCAATATTTTCATGATAGAGATGAAAAAAGAGAAGTTAAACAACCTAAATTTAGATGTTACATTGACAATCGTGCTCTGATTAGATAAGTGATAGATCAAATTTTTCTAATCCTCCCGATCTCATGGAATAACCTTGATCTTCTCACATAGATTTACTCTTAAACAAAGTATAAACATGTTCTATGGAAATTTATTATAATCCATGTAAATATCTCCTTCCAACTTGTTAGATTTAGTTTCAATTTAAGTTTTTTCCTCTTCTCTATAATTTGAAGGCCCAAATCATGTAAGTCAATGATGAATAAAGCCCATTTTCCTATAAATAACCTAGATTACATTGTAAATATAATAATGTTGAATTCAATATTGAGAAAAGACTTTGGAACTTCACATTGTTTTGTGGGTGTTGAGTTACTTCCAATTGAGAATTTATATTTAAAATTTCTAGGCATTAAATATATTTGAGCTATTAAGTAAATTTTGCACTCATGATTTTTCCGAGTTAAATTTACAACAAGTAGATTGAGCTTAGGTAGTCTAATCTCATGAATTATTGTTTCTAATACTTGGTTTCTTGGATGTGCCAATGTAGTCTTAGTTGTTAAATATTTGGATATAGTGATAAATGATTAACTACTATGTGTTCTTTGTTTACTTTGATTGATTTCATGGAGTTGATGTAAGAATGAGTTAACACTATTTCTTGTTAGCTCTAGTTTTGTGTGGTTTAATTGACTTCAAGGTGCTCATTGTACTTAGTGGATGGAAAAGAGATTCTAGTTTCATTTTCTACCTTACCCTTCCATCTCTTTTGTTTATTTGGATGAGATCTAATTCCTTAGATAATTTTAAATACCATTAGGGATGAGATAAATGCAAATTAGGATAGTTTAGATCCAAGTATGAGCTAAGTTGAAACAAACCAAAGATTGGTGGGTCTACCAAGGTTCACCAAGGCCTCCACGGGTTAAAAAAACCACATAGATCCCAAAAGATCTATATGTATAGAGTATTTCATACATTGAACCATAATTCCATATAGGTTCTAACATGAGTGGGGTTAAATATCCTATTTATAAGTGTTTTAGGGTGTGCAAAAAAACCCAACCAATATTTTTAGCACTTGAAAGAGGGTCTTATTATATTGAATTTTTAATTTAAGGTTGTTGTTCCATGGGTGATTCTTTGTGATTAATTCTAATATGCTACCCTCATTTTTTTCTCATCATATTTATGTTGTGTGGAGTTCACACATAAGATGAAACTTTTTAGAACTAGGAGGATTGTAATTGATTGTGATAGTTTGTTTGGACATTTTATTTAAGACCAGTTCTTGTCATTTAAGTGTCTCATTGTAGACTTGTTTATATTCTTGTTAGATACTCATATTATTTTCAAAAGAAAGGATAAATGTTATTTCATTTTATAAATAGGTTTTGTGTGTTCTTAGCTCATTTGGTTTTGAATTATATTCTCAAGAACTTGGTGACTCTAATGATTATAATTCCCATTTCTCCCATATTCAAACCATTTCCATCCATTCCATTCCTTGTTCTCATAAAGCTATGAAGTCATGGCTCATTCCTTCCCTTGTTGTAGCACCTTCATGCACAAACCAAATATCATTTCCTCCTCCTACATTCAATCCAAACTTCCCTAAATATTATGGATATAAACATTTTCATGATATATTTAATATGCACTAGGTCATATTCATCTTCCTAACTATGTTGGTTTTCAAGAACAAGGGTATGCATATGATGGATGTAATTTAATCACGATCTCGATTTATTGTTTTGAATTCAAGTCATAGAGGGAAAAAGAGGAGAAAATAAGTTTTGATTAACCAAATGAGAGTTACGAAATCTAGTCCAAGAGAACCCTATCTATGAGGTGATCTTTTACCAAGGGGGTACAACCCCAAATAGAAGATTCAAGTCATGGGAGGAAATATAAAGAAAATATTGTAGCTAGTTGAAAGAATGAAGGATAAATAATCTGGTCTCATGGAACCCTATGCATGGGGTAATACTTTACCATAATCACATGGTCTTCCCACTTAGCCACTCAAACCTTTGCATCAAAAAATCAAAATTAATTATCTTCCCCATTTATTATACCAAGAACTTGAATCTTGATAGCCTTCTTAACCCAAGGTGTATGCATATTTTCATTTCTTGAATCCAAATCCATATAACTTTTCCAAAGATGTCTCTACTCTTTCAAACATGTAGCAGTATCCCATCACTCTCATACCTTCACCAAGAATATTACCTAATCCCCAAGTATTATTTTAAGGAACACAAAGGAAGCCATGATAATGTGCAATAAGGCATGCTTTAATGGAAAACATTTTGAAAGTATAGATATGAACCTATGGTGGTGAATGAGGATACTATCTTACGCATTTAAGTTGCCGCTGAACACACCGTAAGGTATTCTCGAGAAAATTATAAAACTTCTAGTTCTAAACATAGAGGCTGAAAAGGCATATGATTACTGGATAGTCAGAAGAAGGGATTGATTCTTCACATGACCATAACAGGTCCACAACAACCACAAACTCATGGTTGTGATCCCCAAGTCCCACAACCCAACGAGACATGCAAATCAGTTAAGCATTGACACCGGTTTATGAACGCTAGTATTTAGATCCTCACCACTCCCGCCAGATATCATCACGTAATTCTCTGTATTAAATATAGAAGCCAATCAATCTAATATTTTCTGGCTAGACCAGAAAACCACCCATAGTTCACTACAAATCCACTAAGCCTCCTACCACCATTTTCATGACCTTGTCTGGAGATATATACGAAACTCCCACAGTCACTTCCCATGTATCCAACAACCAAGAAACAGGATCTTGGTAGAGCTTGACATTGATTGGAGCCTCCGAACAATCCATTACACCAATTCAGGTTAAGAGGGCCTTCTTTTCCTTAGATTCTTAGATTCCATTATTGTGTATTGAGGATATAAGATTGCCCGATTAGCTTGTCTATATCCATTCCTATTCAACATTCACCGGTTGTCTCGGCATGACCTCGGGAGGTCGGGTACGAGGAAGAGGTACTTGTAGATTCCCATGCTCACATGTCACTTTTCCATCGTACAAAATTGGTGAACCCAACGTGAAAAAACAATTCTTCCTCTTTTATTTTTCATTTCTCTCATCCACCTTCACTCTTTCCCATTATTCTGCGGGTATTCATATACCCCTCGAATATGTCGGGATACGATGCATATGGCAAACCTCTCTCAGGTCTCGAAACAAACTATAGTCAAATAAATAGAAAACCATCACCCTCACTTTCTGCATGGGCTGATAACTATTCAAATAATTACTTGTCATCTCAAACTCCCCCTCAAAGAACTAGCTCAAGTTCTTCGTTCCGAATTGAGGAGTTAGATCAACTTACACAAACACAACAGCCAGAGCCCTCAGGCTCAAATAAAATGATGTTTACTGGAGAATCCACTTCATCTCCTCGGGTCTTGTTCAAACCACAGATCAGTAGACAGTCAGACCCACTCCCCTTTTTGGATGAGGAGTACTTAGCACGCTTTGCTAAAAGTGAACAACGCTTCCAAAACATGTATCCACCTATAGGGAGTTTACAAATACAATCTGATACCCTATTCCAGAAAACACCCCCATTCCTCCACCTATGGGAAATACCCTCGGTGAAGCTTGGGGTAATGATCAATTCATAGCAGGGTATCACACCCCTTTACAACCTCAAGGTATACAACAAATGCCATTAAGGAAAAACACTTGTGTCTTCACCAATAGAGGTCATTTCAGCCTTAGTTGAAAAGGTTAGAGGGTTGGAACTTGCTCAAGCAAACCAAAATTCATATTTTGGGCAAGTAGGAATCCCCAACCCTCCACATCACCCCAGTCAAGTTGACCTCCTTACAGGAACAGCATGTTAGGCATGCCTCCTCAACATCCATATAATTACCCACAACAAAACGCCAACTAGGACAACATTTTCAAATGCCGCTCCAATTGAAAACATGACACCTCCCGGCTTGGCACCAAACAACCCATACTAGAACATTGCTCCTCCTTACTTAAAATTTATTCAAAGTCACCACAAGGAGACATGTTCTCTTCTCTCGGATGTTTGTTTAACCACATGGATTCCCTTATGTCCCTACAAATACATATGTTATGCCATATCAACAAACCATGCCACCCCCACCCCCTCAGCAAGCACCATCGATGGTCGAGGCCTATGCAGTAGGGACTTATTCAGAATATTTAAAAGAGCCCCTAGACTTCACCATATGAAGTGTTATGCTTCCAAGACCTCTTCCCAATTTACCCAAATACAAAGGGGAAGGGGATCCAAATGCACACATTAAGGCCTATGCCACAACCATACGGGAATTACTCCCTTGGGACGGGGTTGTTGCTAAAATATTCCCTAAAACCTTAGAAGGTATTGCCCTTGATTGGTATTACAGAATACCTAAAGCCTCGATACACTCATTTAAACAACTCGTGTCAGAGTTCATCAAAGCTTTTGACATGAACAAATTGTTAAGAACGGGAATTAGGGAGTTCTTGCATATTAAACAAGAACATAATGAATCCACTGCTCATTTTATTCAAAGGTGGCGTACGGTTCTCTACTCATCAACAAGTGCTCCAAACATGGATCAAATGGAACTATGCGATTTATTCCTTAATTCTCTCAATAGAGAGATAAAGGAAGAAGTCCAGAAGTTCCCACTAAGAACTTATGATGAAGTACTCGAGAGTGCTCTCCGAATCGACCAAGCAACGATAGATAGTGGTCATAAGACATATGGAACAAATGGGAAATTAACCACTCCCAATCAAAACACCGCAGCCTATCCTAATACCGGAACACTAATCAAGGACCTAAGATCCTTAACAAGAACCATGGAGTCACAATAAATGGAGTAACTGACCAAGTTAAAAGGGAAAACATTGTAAACATTTCACCACCTGTTAATAATCAAAATAAATAACAATTTTACTCCAACAATCAACGCAGTGGATTTTAATCGTCCACCGCGACCACAACAACAACAACAACAACAACAACGAAAACAATGACAAATCCAAACACAAGGTCCAAATCAAAACCCAACTGGATATCAAAGTCAAAACCAAAGGCAACAACCTCAAAATTTTAACTCTAACAACCAACAACCTTATCAGAATTTTGGGCCACAACAGGTTTTAAATCAACAACCTCAAAATTATAATCCCAATTTGTATTGTGGCTTCCACAAGATTCAAGGCCATGATACTAGGACTTGTCGTGACTACAATAAATTCATGCAGTGTTTTCCAGAAGATCAAAAACAACTCTTTATAGATATGTTTTTAGCAAATTCTGTAGTACCCACGCCAAACACTTATACAGGGGAATTTCCCTCAAAATGCACCCCTCAAGATCTTTAATGATCCACTCCCAAACCATTCTAACAATAATAAGTTAGATCCTAATGAACAAACAAGGGTGTTATAATAGGAAACAATGATCATGAAGCTTCAACTTCATTAAATCCACCAGTCGCACCCCAACTAGGAACTCGACCCCAAACTAAGATAGTTGGTTTGGTAGAGTTAGACACCGAGCTACCCATAGAAACCATAACAAGAACATGGGATTATTCTTCTCAACCTACTCCAAGTTATCCATTGGAACCAGACAACAGTCAACAAACATTGGTAAAACCCATAGCGCCTATGATTTAATTAATGACTTAACTAAAACCTTCTCTCACATCTCCTTTTTGGATTTGTTAAAGAACTCTCCCACCCACAGGCTGCCCTCTTAGAAGCATTAGGCCTTGGTCATTTAATCAACATCACTCCTCCTCCGAAACGTAAGTAAACCATGTAGACTTTGACGTTTATCCTCCAGGGCAGCTAGATAGGGATACTGAATTTATATTTGATATAAGCAAAATGCCAACAGATGCTGAGATTGCACAAAGAGGCAACCCAACTTTACATTTACAAGTATGGATTTACAATAATTATGTTAAACATGCAATGGTTGACGATGGGGCAGCAGTTAACATAGTCCCCTTCACTTTTCTTCAAAAGTTAGGATATGGAGAGACAAACTGTTCCACAACACAAAATATGCTAAGAGGATATGATAGCCTCAAGGCCACTTCAATTGGAACCATAGTTTTACCAGTCACTTTAGGACCCAAGACGGTCCTCACCGAATTTTATATTATAGATCGGGAAACCAACTATAATATGATCCTCGGTCGGCCATGGATACACCGCATGAAGGCAATCCCTTCCACGTTATTCCAAGAAATAAGATTTCTACACTTAGGGAAAATATTCATGGCACAAGGTGACCCAAAACCCTTCGATATACACCTAGCTGATTTGAAGAAAAGACCAGGCATTCACTTCGAGTTTGAACTCCCAACAAATCAACTCATCAAACCAATTAATTCAAAACCAAAAGAATATTTGATACCCACCACATAATTAGAAATTACAAATCCAAATGAGGACATTCCAACACTCAAAAATGAGACCAATGTTATAAAAATAAAGTGTCACTAGGGACTACCGCAAAATTTGTCGAAGTTGCTAGAGAAAGGACTTACCTATTCTCCTACCATTTGATTCTATGGGTATGGGACACACCCTGGGAATTGCTTCTCTTCCATCAGATGAAATTTTTATGGTAGAAGTAACCGAAGCAAAGGAAATAGATACGACAGATATCCCAACATCCATTTTTCCAAGCAAGTATTGGACTCTCCACTTCGATGGAGCTAGATGTCACTTTGAGCCAGGGCAGGAGTAATCTTTACTTCACCTGAGGGAAAGATCCTACCTTTCACCTTTAAATTAAACTTTGAATGTACAAACAACAAGGCTGAGTACAAAGCTCTCCTCCTTGGCCTCATCCTAGCCAAAAGAATGGGTGTCGATAACATTAGAGTGCTAGGAGACTCGCAACTAGTTACAAACCAAGTCTCTGAGGTATATGAAACTAGGGTTGAACATTTACAACTATATAAAATAGCAAGTTAGATCTAAGCAAGGGATTTAACTTCATATCAATCAAGCAATCCCACGAGAGCAAAACCTTCTCAGACTCGATAAAGAACCTCACTTTCCCGCTTTCACTCCAAACAATGAGTTGAAGATACAAATTTCACAAAGATCACTTCGCATCAACCATTAGTGCGTAAAATATCAACAAACTCACTCCTGACTCATGGAGAAGCTAGAGGATGATTTTTCTATCATGGATCACTTTGATGATGATAGAGTCACTCTCGAATATCTAAACACCTATGCGGAGCTACACCTTGCTCACCGTATAGTTGATCTTTCCCTAATACCACATTCCTCTTCCTATTTTGGAAATCCCATGGTAGAGTCTCCTCCACAGAAGGATCTCGATATCTACGAGATAGAAAATGGAGAAAGCTTGGAACTACCTCCAACACCACCTAAATTTGAAGAAGGTAATGCTTCTTTAATAAAGAAACCATTGACATAAACATTGGAACGGAGGAAGAACCAAAAATTTTGAAGTTAGGATCCTCGTTAACTCCGAGGAGATAGAAATACACACCCAAATCCTCAAAGAACATCAAAAGGCTTTCACATTTAACTATAAAGAAATGACGGGCATTGCACCACATGTCATGGTACATAATCTTGTCACTAAACCAGATGCAAAACCAATTAAATAGAAGTCAAGACCAATGAAGCCAAAAGTGGCTCTCATGGTAAAAGAGGAAGTAATAAAACTTCTCCAAGTGGGATTCATCAAGCCCATTGACTATTCACAATGGGTATCTAATATCATCCCTGTTCTAAAAAAGAATGGGAAGATACACATTTGCATATATTTTCGGATATTAACAAAGCTTGTCCCAAGGATGACTTCCCATTACCATCCATTGACGTTATCGTTGATGCAACAACTGATTTGAACTATTGTCCCTCATGGATGGGTTCTCAGGGTATAATCAAATTAAAATATCTAAACAGGATCAAGCCAAAACTACATTCATAACTCCCTGGGGAACTTATATTGCTACGTTGTCATGCCATTTGGTCTTAAGAACGCCGACACTACATATCAACGGGAAATGACATATATATTCCATGATCTTATCCATAAAATTGTGGAATCCTATGTGGATGACTTGTTGGCCAAGGCCAAGAAATGTTGTGATCATCCATAAGTGCTCTGTATCATCCTCTCACGATTAATTGAATATGGCATCACATTAAACCTAGAGAAGTGCATGTTTGGTGTGACAGGAGGAAACTTCTGGCTACATTATATCTTCACGAGGGATTGATGTTGATCCAACCAAAATATGGGTTGTTCTCAAAATGATCCCACCATCAGACGAGTCTAGAATCAGGTCATTTCTTGGGAAACTCGGTGCAATCCGAAGGTTCATCCTAGATTTAAGTTTTTCCATTCATCCAATCAACAATCTATTAAAGAAAGATTATAACATTGATTGGACTGAAGAATGCAATGAGGCCTTTGAAGTAGTTAAACACTTCTTGTTGTCTCCACCCACACTAATGCCTCCCAAACCAGACCACCCTTTGATCCTATACTCACGAGCCACTCATGTCTCGCTAGCCTGTATGCTGGCTCAAGAAGACAATGATAAACGAGAACATGCGGTCTATTTCATTAGCCAAACGTTGCTCGATTATGAAACACGTTACACACAGGTAGAGAGAGAATGCCTTGCCATAGTCTTTGCAACAAAAACATGTTTAAGACATTACATGTTAAACCAAGAAACAAGGGTCATTGTAAAGATAGATCATTTACGAACATTCTCACGCAAGGGTCTTTATCTAAAAAGGCTAGACATTTCATAACCTTAATGGGTGAATTTGAGTTGACATTCGTAAACCAAAAATCCATTAAGGGACAAATCATTACAGACTGGTTAGCTGACAATCCACTAGATGGAGGTGATCTGGTAAATCTAGACTTTCCTGATGAGTGTGTATACTTCATCGAAAACCAGGCCCCCCATCTATACATGTCCCTGGTACACTGATATCATCAATTTTATCATAGACCATACATACCCGGAAGGTGCCACATCACAACAAAGAAGGTGGTTACGCATTATCACCACTAAATATGTTGTTTTAGAACAAGTACTCTATCGTAAAGCCTTCGACGACATGCTTCTAAGATGTGTCGACACAAAAAGAATCCAAAGATTCTTCATGAATCCCACAAAGGGGATATGTGGAGGCCACTTCGGTGGTCATGCCACCACTCACAAAATACATCGATGGGCTATTTTTGGCCCACTCTCAAACATGACGCAGTGGAATTTGTACGTAAGTGCCACAAATGCCAAGAATTCTCTCACGAGATTCACATGCCAGCACAATCCTTGCAACCAATAGCGACCCCGTGGCCCTTCTCCACGTGGGGTCTGACTTGATAGGGAAATTCTCTCCCTCATCAACCGATGGCCATAATTTTATAATTACAGCCACGGAATATTTTACCAAATGGGTGGAGGCCATGCCTCTCACCACAGTACTAGGTTCGGTAATTGCCAAATTCATTCTAAACCAAATTATTTACAGGTATGGTGTCCCACAAGTCATTATCTCATATAATGGCACATCCTTTAAAAATGATGAAGTCCGTGAGTTATGTAGAAAATTCAAGATAAACCATCACACGGCCTCTCTTTACTACCCTCAAGCCAATGGGCAAGCCAAAGCGACAAAAAAAACGTTAAAATCTATTCTCCTCAAAACAGTCAAGGAGAACAAGTGAGATTGGCATTTAAAACTATATCCAACCTTGTGGGCCCATCAACCTCAATAAGAACACCAACAGGAGCAACCCCTTTCTCACTGGTATTCGGGGTAGAAGCAGTTCTCCCACTTGAGGTTGAAATACCTAGTCTCCGTATCTCATTACAAGGGATTTTGGATGAAGAAGCTTATAGGGAGGCACGCCTCTCTCAACTAGGAAAGCCTTGACGAGGCCAGGATAAATGCCAAACAATGACAGAGCCTATGCTGACCGGATGTGCCGACAATATAACAAAAAATTCTATGAGCGAGAAATATATGAGGGAGATCTAGTTCTAAGACTAGACAACCGGATCGATAAGAAAACCGGCGAAAGGAAGGAAGTTCCGCCCAAGTGGTTGGGCCCATACCGAGTCATGAAAGACTATGGAAATGGGCATATCTTTTTGCACACACTAGAAGGTGAGGAATTCAGTGAAACTATCAATTCCTTGCATCTTAAAATGGTTTTACGCATAAGAAATCAGAATCACCACTTGTACATTATAACTACCTACATTGCATTAGTCATTTAGTTGTTTCATTCTGTCCACTCATTTCATAAAAATTGTAGTCCAGAACTTACTCTTAAGCAATTTATTACAAATTTCTGAAAATATTGGCAAAAGCATTCAAAACACATCTCTTCAAACATCATCAACTATTTTCAAATCTTCTCATCAAGTTCGACAGACAAGTATTGACAAAAACCATACCAAGGCCTGCATACTTGGTTTTTCTCTTTCTTTCTACTAGGTGAAGTTGTCCTTACCTACGGTCTGTTCTAGAAGCTTCTTGGTGTCACATCTATCCCTCTTAAATCTCTTTGAAAGAAAGGATATCCCAAAGTCATAGATCATAAATGTCAAAATCAAATGGAATCAAAAGCACCAAGCAAACAAATATTTTATTTTACACACTTCTTTTCCCCATCAACCTTCGGTGATAAGCCCACATCTCTTACTAGTGGTGTGAGGTTGGGAAAGGAAAGAAGTGCCCTTACTCACCTATATCTTTCCTTTGGTGACAAACCCATGCTTCTTACTAGTGGCATGAGGCAGGGTGTGGGGGTCCATTCACACAAATTAACAAATCTTGGTATGCTAGAAGCACAAATCAAATTCTATTAAGAGAAAACAAATGTCCAAATTCCAAAGAGATCAAATCCTCAAAACCAGATTTTGTCAACCAAGTTGCCATTTATAAATCTAAGTCTAGATAAACTAGAAAGTAAGTGGCCTTCTAAGCTTGGTGGTAGCTTTGAGTAGGGTAGGTGTGTAGGTCTAAGTTTGGTTTCTGTTACTGGTTTGTCTGTCTCTCATCATTCCATTCAGTCAAACTCATACAACTTGTGCCCTTCCTAACTCTTGGTGTTGAGCCCTCGCATCTTACTAGTTGCATGGAATTGGGATTGGGGCAAGTTCATCTCTTTATCACTATACATTCATCACGTTTTTCCAACATAAGAAGAAATTACAAACATTTCCCAAAGAGGTCAAAAGTTCAAAGCTACCATATGTTTATATCATCGCATATCAACATTACAAAAGCATAAAAAAGAGAAACATTCTACTCAACATTTGTTATCATTTGTCATCCATTGCATACATACTAAAAACATGAAAACAAATACTCTAAAAACATCTAGTAGAATGTGGAAACAAGTCACAAAATTCTAGGCACCAAGAGTCTAGATCCAAAAAGATATATATATATATATATATATATATATATATATATATATATTTCATATACAATGCCATCATGCACTAGGCATGGTCAAAATGCTCAATGAGCCCGAAAAGTACAAAAACACTCATATAAATATCTGACAAAATACTACAAAAGTGGCCTCTCAATCCCTATGGGATCCCTCAGAAGGCGCACGACCACGTCTAGGACTCCGGCTACGCCGGCACTCCGAATGCACTGAGGGCTCATGCGGTCACGGCCAGTAGCTACCGTCTCACTATGAGAATGACTCCTCCTCATCAAGCGCTCGGTCCATCCTATATCCAACTACCTCAGCACGGAGAGAAGTCATGATCTTCACCACATGCCAGATAGAGGAAAAACATCGCATGCCTACCACCATCACTGAAGGCTCCCCCACATCCACAAAAAGCTCAACATGAGTCTTCTCCGAGGGGAGCAACAAGGTATCTATACATACTGGTGAATCAAGTCTCGCCACTCATCAATAGTCAACAAATAAAGGAGAAAACAAGTTAGAAAATGATCAAAGATAAAACCAAGAGTAAACAAAACAAAAAGAAATAACAACTAAGACAATTCTAACTAAAACAAATGTCAAGAGAAGAGTGGCAACTCACTCGGATCGCCAGGCCTCCAGGAAGGATCTCTAGGATCCGCGCCTACCACTGATGCCGCCACTGACTGGTGTCCCTCTCCCACATCTGGGGCAATGTGACAGGCCTACAATGGACTCGCCATCTCCCCCTAAGTCCTGAGAGAGAAACTCCTCTGAGACCAGAGTCACCCTCTCTCGCTCCCACTCCCCTCTCGGCCCGTAGGATCTCCTGAGTATCATGCCACTCGGGATCACTATCATCCTCCCCACCCATCCCACCAATCTCCATCTCCTATCTCCTCCTCTATCTCTCCCCCAGTGAACTCCTCAGACTCGAGTCCACGTCAATGGGCTCATCACTACTATGGGGGGACCGGTGGTAATCCGAAGTAAAGGTGCCTAAGGAGCACCGGCTCTCCCTCGAGCACGTACCACCCTCCTGGCCGCGA
Source organism: Taxus wallichiana var. yunnanensis (assembly GCA_018340775.1). Taxonomy (NCBI): domain Eukaryota; kingdom Viridiplantae; phylum Streptophyta; class Pinopsida; order Cupressales; family Taxaceae; genus Taxus; species Taxus wallichiana. The sequence goes on along the minus strand of CM031234.1, from coordinate 823,607,743 downwards.
TAGGAACACCAGGGTAATAATGGTCCAACCCCGGCCTCTAGGACCTCCCCGAGCCTCACGAATAGATCTATACACTGGCCCCACCGAGAGAAACATGTCAATATAGGGGAGGCCGAACTACTATGGTACTCTATCAAAGGGGTGGATCTCCAACTTCCCCGCCCTATCTACCAGCTGACTGGTAGTCTGACAAGCAATCAATGTAATGGTCTCCTCTCCCCATAGCCCTGCCATGGCCTGATAAGGAGTGGCCTCCATATCTACAGTGGTCAAAGAGGCCACTGGCTGGTGGGGTGCTCTAAGAACAATCATCCCTATCCACCTCACTACCCTGATGGCCCCGGGATCCTCTGCCTCTACACCTCTCCCATACGGAGTGATATGCTCATACACCCAACTCATGACAAGAGTCGGGTGGCTCAGTGACTGTCCTTGTAATCGGACCACCCTATATAAATCATGGTAGGTGGTCCCGAGGATGTCTACTCCCCAAGCATGTAGACATGTCCATGGCCCTCAATCTGTGTAATAATGGGGGCCCAACAATATAAGAGGGTGTCCCCTCCCTTGTCCCCAATCAATCTCAAAGCAAGGATGCCCATGATGGCCTTGCGAGAGCACAGAATGTCTGACTCAATAATGGAGCGGATCCTCACTCCCTTCTTCGATCCCATCGAAACAACATCCCCATATAGGTGGCCCACTGAACCACCTGAGATCTCGATATTGCTGTCTTAAGAGACAGCCACCCCAAGGATCGAACCCCCAGTATATGGTAAAAACATCCTCCAGGGTGATGGTCCACTCACCCCTAACTCCTGGAAATCGGAAGGTGTTCCGATCCGCATCCCAGTATGAAAATAAGTCACATAGTATGTGACTAGCAGGTGCAACGTGAGGGACCTGTGCAATCCTCCAAATGCCAGCCCTCTGAAGTGTATCTCACTCTGCCTGAGTGAGTGCCTCTAACACTGCTGGGAGCCAATCACACTCCCTCTCTACTCCATCTAATATATTCCTCCTTCTTCTGCATACACCCAAAAACACAAAAAGGAGTAAGTTAGTATCAAAATCCAATTGGAAAAACTATCAATAACATGTAAAAATGCTAAAAATGCAAAAATAAGTTAAGTAAAGCATTATTTTGGCTTTCTGTCACGAACCACCACCCTGTGCAGAGTGGCGGTTTCGTAACCACCACCTTCTAAGGTGGCGGTCCCGTAACCGCCGCCCTGCACAAGGCGGCGGTCCTGTCCCGAAAATGCAAATGGCTCGAATACCCTAAAAATGCCTAAAAATAGCAAAATTCACCATTTTAACTAAAATAAAGACCTACCCTATGGGCGCCCCCCCTAGAGACTCATTTAAAACTAGTATTTTCAAAAATACCCCCCAAGACAAAGATTTTATCATTTCTACATTTTAGGTTTAAAAACAATAAATTGAGAAGAACTAACCTGAGACTTCATGGTCGATGTTCCGCTCTCGAGGCATGATCACTATCTCACCATGAACATTTTGACTATACTCTCATTGAAAACCATCACCGTGGGTCCCAGAGCTCAAAAACTATCAAATCAATCCACGTAAATGAATAGTGAAATGAGTTCATTTATATATATATATAGCTTTTAAAATTGATTTTGAATGTCTTTCACAGGGTTGAGCGTCGACGAGAGGTAAGTTCTAAACCCCGCATAGATGGTAAGTCCTCTTTTCATATCAATTTAGCCTTATTTCTCAAATTATTTTATCTATCTGCACTTGAGTCCCCTTTTTTTATTTTTTTTTTATATACTTTATAGATAACGGGATCTTGATGGTGACTTTCCAACACACGGGCGTGTCAGGTATAACTCCTAACTCCCCATTTCGGGACCGCCATACTCGGATCCACCATTTTACACCTCTTCATGGCTAAGACACTTCTCCGAGGGGGCAATATGTACGTACCCAAAATTGTAGGGTACTGCACCACCAGAAACGATGTTACACATACCCCAATGATGATACAGGTCTCCTTGCAAGGTGTTCGAATCCAAAAAGCTCACCAAGTATACGTTTGTATCCCGCATGCCCCGCTCGGCCTCCACATGCTTTTTTTTTCCTCTTGCCCCCTTTTTCCTTGCATTTTGGTCTTCAATGATGAGACCGCCACCCTACCTAGGCAACGGTCCCGTGACCGCCACCCAGGACAGGGCGGCGGTCTCATAACTTCCACCCTGCATAAGGCGGTGGTCCTATACGCATATTCCGTAGATTCTTCCAATGATCACGTCAAACGTAAATCTTCAATTTCACCCACTTTCTTCAACCACTTTGCTTTGCATTAATGTTTTTGGTTCCCTAGTAATAGTGTTTTCCCTTTGTTTATAGTAAAAGAGTTCAATTGGGAGTTACCCTCTGGTAAATGCATTTGCTATAAATAGCCAGCTTGTTTTCAAACAAATGGCCCCTCACCTTCTCAATTCTCTTATTCAATCTTTTGAATTTCTTGCTTAGAATTCTACAGTTTTCATGTTTTGCCTCCATTGTTGGTCTTTTAGAGGTCATTCAATCTTCTTGTTTCAGTCTTGCTTCATTGTTGTGCCATGCAAGTCAGCTTAGCATAGAATAGTTTCATTTCTAGATTAGAATCCATTAAAGTTACAGGTTTTGTTTTGTCACAAGGATAGATTCTAAAACTCTCGGTACATTTGTGTTGTATTCCCACAATAAATCCCGCTAGGAATTACATAGTCAAGCTCTGTTCACTTGCGCTATCCCTCTCCTACTCGCATTGTATTCGGTCTATATCCAAAGCTGCCATTGTTCAAATACCATCTTCTATTGATACTATCATATACACACTTTTCTGGGTTCATGAGAACACAAAGGAACAAGGAGATCACACTCGAGGGGATGAAATCACACACAACTAGGATTTACCACTATTCTCTAAACACCAAGTTTGAGCTATCAAAGTTCTAGTTACAACGTATCAAATAGAGTAGTGAATTATTTTATTTCAAAAAATTTCACTCTCGATATCACCAGGAAGCTATGGGGATTGATAGTTTCGAGAAAACTATGATTCATTCCTCACTTCTGAGGTAGGATCGAGAGTCTTTCAATTTAAAATAATTAGTTGCTTAGATATTTAGGATAAAATCACAACTGCACAGGAAAATAGCCACACCAGCTACTTTGTTTGTTTTAATTTTGTTACTAGATTAGTTGTCCATTTTCTAAATATACTAGAATAGCTGCTCTTTAATTTCATTAAAATACGTCATCAAAAATACAAAAATAGAAGAATGCTTGCATAGTGTAAATACATCTTTCATAATCAGTTTATTAATTTTAGTTAAAAGTTGAATCATTTTGTATGACAATCATAGACCTAGAGAGCCTAGAGAATATATATTTGAACCAATAGTGCCTCAACCAAATCTACCCACAACATTAGCTGATATAGATCAAGACCTTAGGATACAGGTCTTTCGAGCAACAACAAACCTACAAGCAATTAGTGAACAACTGAGAGGGTTAAATATCGAAGACGACAAGGCATACACATTTTGGTCAAATCATCCTAACTATAGATTGCCTTGATAAAATATCCAATGACTGTATAAGGATTCAAAGAGAACAAGCATTTGGTTGTGATCCTTTAGTTCCACAACCTGACGCAGGAGACCTCCTCGTTGACATAGATACTAGCTTACGCATTCAAGTTGCTAGAACACCTATAAGGTATTCTGAGAAAATTATACAACTTCTAGTTCTAAACATAGAGGCTAAAAAGGCATATGATTACTGGATAGTCGGAAGAAGGGATTGATTCTTCACATGACCATAACAGGTCCACAACAACCACAAACTCACGGTTGTGATCCCCAAGTCCCACAACCCAACGGGCCTACAAATCAGTTAAGTATTGACACCGGTTTACAAACACTGGTATTTAGATCCTCACCACTCCCGCCGATATCATCACACAGTTCTCCGTATTAAATATAGAAGCCAATCAATCTAATATTTTCTAGGCTAGACCAAAACCACCCATAGTTCACTACAAATCCACTAAGCCTCCTATCACCATTTTCATGACCTTGTCTGGAGATATATACGAAGCTCCCACAGTCACTTCCCACGTATCCAACAACCAAGAAACAGATCTCGGCAGAGCTCGACATTGATTGGAGCCTCCGAACAACTATTATATCCGAACGATCCATTATATCCAGAACGATTCTTTGCCATTACATTCACATATTCCATAATTGCAAAGTTAGGAGGGCCTTTAGCTTGTCCTTAGATTTCAACATTCACCATTATTGTAACGATTGAGGATATAAGATTACCCGATTAGTCTTGTCTCATATCCATTCATATTCAACAGAGAAGGCAAGCTTTGATGTAATTTTCTAAGACTTTAACAACCTATAGGTTCCCACAACCTTATGTACTTGATTTAATATTTATTCACCTCTAACCATTCATGTTTCTTCATATCAAATGACTATTTTGTACAATCATATACATTCATACCTTCAACATGCACAGTTTTCCATTTCTCAAACACATAACTGTGATCTATATTATCTCCATTTTTCCTCAATCCTTCAAGAGATAATCCAATCATCTAAGTCTGTAACAAATCACATACACAACAAACAAGCACAAGATTCAATAACACGATTCTTTAAAACATTTAACTCTTGATAGTTAAACAATCATTCATAATATTTTACTAGAAGAAGCTTTTATTAGATCAAACATGCTTTGTACAAGCTTCCATGAGTCTCGAAAGGCTTTGTTACAAAAGATATGCTTCTTTTCCACCTCTTCAAGAAATCTAAAAATTTCCCTCTATTCAAATGCATAGGATTTTTCATAGCATTTTGGAGGTAGTTAGGTTTTTCTCACTTAATCATACCATGATTAGGTAAAATTAAGTGAGTTTCCACCATGGTAAGGGTAGAGTAGGAGGGTTTACATTATGAGCATCTTATTACACTTATTTCAATCCTGCAGTAACACTTAGAAGTCTAACACCTATGCTAGGTTACTAAACTAGGTACATTTGAATATTTAAATATGGATTTTGGAGGGAAACCTCCAAAATGCCATTTATTACATCAAGAGGGGGTCCATATGGAACAAAACCACTAGAAAACACTAAAGATACCCTACCAAAACCAACCAAGCCAAAATTTGAGCTATATACATGATTCTCCCGCATCGATATCTATTTTGAGAAACTTCAAAGTCAAGGAAGGTGTGTTTGGAGGCTCTTTCTATGGATCTCGAATGTCGAGTTAATGTAAAAATCGTGGAAGGGAGTCCTTTGAATTTGAACTTTGGGTGTCTTATCATATACCTATCTAGATCAAATCCTAAATCAAATTTACCAATAGTCGCTTATTTTAGGGTATGATGAAAATTTTCAAAGTACTAAAAGTTAGTTAGAAAACCTCCAAAACAAAGTACACATAAAAAATGTGTATTTTTCCTTGTAGATGATATTTTAAAGGAGGAGATGAAGACTTTGTTCCAAATATTTTCACTTACCATAAGTATGTAAAATATAATCTCATGACCTAGGTTCATAAAAATGGAAGCTACTACTTCAAATTTATTTGTGATGTTTTGTAATTTTTTATGTACATTCTAAAGTAGAAGTAGATTAGTTTTATTTTTTTCATATATTAGTTTTATTATTTTGTAGGTTATCTTTCCTTGATTTCATAGTTTATTCTATGCTTTCATAAAACATATTTACTACTTCCAATAAATTAGAAAGGTCATTTTGAACTATTATTCCCCATGTTGGTTTACATATGGAAGAAAACTAAATAAAATTTCACAAAGGCGTGAATAGAGTCCTAAGTTGAAATTTGTTTAATATTTTTGAGTTTTGAAATAACTCGATAAATTTTGATTAAGTTTGAAATCTAGAACTATTATTTGTAATTTCTAAAGATTTTACTAAAGTAATCATACATAAGAGAGTCATATGCACTTTTAAATTAAAAACTTTTGCAAAACACATGAAAGAATATCTCAAATTTTAAGTTTGTGGTAACATTACAACGAGTGTATAACCGGTTCCCAACCCCTTCAACTATTTCTAAATAGAGGAAACAAGAGAAAATACAATGAATGATACAAATTAGAGTGAAACTTCTCTTGAAAAGGCAAAATAAAAGAAAATCTAAATAGTTTCCTTAAAGGGGTGATTTGAGTAATATCCATATGGGATATGGACGATTGGTTGAAATGAATAAATTCTTGAATTGAAGTCAAGAATATCTATGTCAAGGCTATAAAAACCTAGATGGTAATAGATCAATTCTTAAAACATTCATGTCGTAGAGTTGTAGATTTAACAATTTTTGGTCATTCATCTAAGTTTTGAAGAAGGGTGGATTAACCCATAAGATCACACACTTAAATCTTGAAGTATTTTACGTAGTAGATCAAAAGCAAGAGTATATATTGTTATTTTAATAGCAATCATGAGTGTTAAACATTTTTTTCTGGTTATGACATTCTCCTTGAAACCGATAAACTTGAGGATATGGATTCTAAACACTTCTAAATTGTTTTCCCACATTATTCGCCATTTGTCAAGAACCAACACACCCTCATTCTATTTTGAAAAGAGAATAACACCCCTTATATTTATCGGTTGTCAAAAATGTGTTTCATGCCTCTTTATCATGGTTGAAAGTCTATTTTTAGCAGCTGGTTAAACTCATTAAGAAAAATAATAGAGTTAAACTAGGTTTTATAGATTGCTCATACTTTGAAAGTTTTAAATTTTGATTTATTTTTAGATCAATTATCTGTTTAAGATTTCTTTGTTTTGTTCTAGTACTAAATATGTGTACAATATTAAAACCAAGAAAAATCCATGACTAACTCACTTTTTAGAGTGAGAATAGGATTGAAGAATTTATTTGATGACTTTGTTTTAAGTTTCACATTAACTTACAAGCATAAAATTTATCTTAATAATTTAACCATACATGTATCTTAAATTGAATTACGGTAAAATTATTTTCCATATCCATATTCTCCAAAGTATTTCTAAGGTCTCTGAGAACCCGAGATGAGCATATTTAACACGAACACTAAGGATTTCAGAGAAAAAATAGATTAAAGAGCTCTGATAGTTCGAAGAGTTCCACGATATTGAGATTTAAAGATCAATATATATTTCAACTTGGAGTATCATGGTCCTAAGACTTCAAAAAATTAAAATCAAAGGGGTGAGGAGGAACTCGAGATTCTTAAAAACACAAAACCACGATGAAAATCCGCATGAATTTAAAGATTGATGAAATACATAAATTCAAAAGATGTACTTAAAAATGTAGACCCTGAGATCTTGAGATTGAGATTTTTACATGAAGATTTAGCTTTTTTCTATATCCATGCCACCAAAGGATTTTAATATGAATAAAATCATATAGAGACACATGAATTTATTTTTTGTTAAAAACGTTTCACCAAGGTGTTTGAATCAGCCAAACTATAAGTGTTTGAGAGGGACACGTTTCAATCACCAATGTTGAGGTTAATTATGGAGTTATTGAAAGGATAAGCTCCTCTCTATACTTCACACGCTACTAATGGGGAACATGTATGCAGGAAAAAATAAGTGGTGAAAATTGGAGTCCACCTGCCATCCAAAAGACTCTCCCTTTCCCCTTAAATCCAAACCTTACTGAAGTGTTGATTATGATGAATTAGCATGGTGTAGATGTGGCGCACACTAGCAAGATTTAGAATTTTCTAGATTTCCCACTTGCGAGCTTAAATTTGATGGTTTGGCTTAGTGTTGAAATAATATTGGGGACATCACGAAGCAACAAAAAGACCTGGTTTTTTGGTCACATCTCCTGAATAAGACAGCCATTCAACATTAAAACAAAACCATTTGAAGCATCTTAGACATGACTACACATAGAGAAAAGTTTCAGTGGAAATGGTTGAGAGATCTTCAATATTTTCATGACAGAGTTAAAATGCAAAATTAGAAGTTAAATAGGATAAATTTGGATATTACATTGACAATCATGATTTAATTAGACAAGTGACAACTCATACTTCTCTAATACTCTTAATCTCATGGGATAACCTTGAGTTTCTCACATAGATTGACTTTCAAGAAAAGCATCTGCCTATTTTGAGGGAAATTCGTTGAAATCCATGAGAATATTTCCTTCCACATGTTCGTTTAGGTTTTAGTTTCAAAATTTTCCACCTTATCTACAATTTGAAGGCTCCAAATCATGTAAAGGCAGTGGTTGAACCCCGTTTTCCAATAAATATCCTAGATTACATTGTAAACATCATTTTAGTTTGAATTAAATATAGGAGAAAGACTTTAGAATTTCACATTGTTTTATGGGTGTCAAGCTACATTTAGTTGAGAATTTGTGTTTGAGAGTCCTAGGTATTATATTTATTTCAGCTATTAAGTAAATTTTACACCTCTGATTTTCTTAGGTTATAATTACTCGAGTAAGTATATTGAGATTAGCTAGTCTATTTTCATGAGTTCTTCTTTCTAATACTTGGTTTCTCGGATGTGCTGATTCAATCTTGGTTATTAATTTTTTTGAGATATTGATAAATGATTAACTTCTCTATGCTCTTTATTTCCTTTGAATGATTTCAAGGAGTTAATGTAGCAATAAGTTAAAACTATTTCTTGTTACCTCGGCTTTATGTGGTTTAATTGACTTCTAGGTGATAATTGTGCTTAGTGGCTATAAGTGAGAGTCTAGTTTCCTTTTATAACTTACTCTTCCCTCTATTATTTTTATTTTGATGATATCCAATTCATTAGATCATTGTAAATATCACTCGGATGAGATAAATGCAAATTGGGATAGTTTAGATCCAAGGATGAACCGAAATGAAACAATCCAAAGATTGGTGGGTATGCTAAGGTTAACCAAGAACTCTATGGGTTATCAAAGGCCACATAGATACTTGAAAGATATATATGTCCAAAGTATTATGTAACTTGAACCATCATTCCAGCTACGTTCTAAAATGATTGGGGTTAAATCTTATTTTTGTAATTTTTAAGGTGTGCAACAAAACCCAACCAACACTATCCTCTCCAAAATATGCAAAAGACAAGAGAATTTTTATCCTCTCTACACTCTCTTTGGTGTTGGAATGTACTCAACAATCTAATCTCTCATATTGCACAAAATTGGGGATTGGTCATCCCTAATTCTCAATAATCTTTGTATTGAATTCCAAGTCTCCAAGACACATAAATAATGGGAGATCCCCTTTTAAAAATAAATAGGTGCATTCCTTCCATGTTTTAATTCTCTTTATTTGTTTATTTTGTAAATTTCAAAGTTATAAGCATTATCTATATTTTGAGTTAAAGTTTAGTTTCTTATACATTGACTACACTTTGTGTTGCAATTTTCATCATAGAGCATGCCAACACCAACACATTAGAGAACCATAGTCAAGTGAATACAAAGTATGTATGCACATGCATGCACATTTTTCCTTTAAGCATGCAATTTTCAATTACACACTTAAAGGGGGAGGAAAATTGACTCTAAAATTTGGTAATTTGTCCTTATACAATGTCAAGTTTGATCATGTTCCCTTAGTAAGAAAAATTTTCATACTCCAAATCAAATCAGTTTATCTCTAGATATCCCATGAATTTCTTATCATTAAACTTTGATTTATCATCATGTTGGCATGTAAAATGTTTAGGATTTTACTTGACAACCCTATTGAAATTTTTGCCCTTTCGATCAAACTTGTCAAAAATTTCAAAATTTCCAAATTGCCTATTTTCGTGAGTCAACTTATAAGAAAGGTTTCAGAACCCTAGGTCATGTTGGGAGCTCATATCTTAGCCATACAAAATCTTATAAAGTATACTACATGATGGAATATTTAAGACAAGGTTTTGGGAGCATAAAAAGAAGAAACCTTTAAAACACTAAAGCACGATGACCTTTCTGGATAAGGAATTTACACATAAGGTTTAGGGAGACTCGATCGTAGTTTGGATCCTTGAAAAATTTAAAATTTAAGGACATTGAAATTCCTTCATAACCCAAGTAATGGTTTGGTTCATTCTTATTGAAAACTCTCTCAACAACTCAACTCAGTGCCACATTTTCCTAAGACAAAATGGAGGTATGAGAAAATATTCATGAAGAAATCATTTTCAGAGTTTCTAAATGTGTCCCTTTTATTTTTTGGCCCATTTACATATAAAATAATATATTATGCGTCTTGAATTAGTTACTTTTTTCCAGAGCAGAAAAATCATTCTCGTGTTGGCATGATGACATCAACACACTTCATAAGCTAGTGACACACTTGTTCACATCTATTGTCCCTTGTCCCTTATATCTTGGTGTAAAGGGGAGAGTGGGGAAAAATATTTCACCCATATTTATGTTTTATTTGTGTCACTTAAAGTACACCACTTGTGTCCTAGGAATGTGCACAACTTAAAATCATGACCCCATTGACCCATGGTGCACTTTTGAAGCTTGTTGTCCCTTGTCCCTTTGTTCCAAAAGATAAGGATACCTAGGGGATACAAAAGTGCATCCCCTTGTTATGGAATTATTTTTGTCACTTAAGTGACAACTTGGGCTGCTAGGAAACATGCAAACTTGTGTTTTGACCCATATAGCCCCTCCTCATAAGAAACTTGACCCTTGGTGAATTTTTTTCATGTTTGTTATCCCTTGTCCCTTTTGCCAAAATCCAAGAGTAAATAGGGACAAACACTTCACTCAATCTCATGGAATTAACCCAAGTCACATGTAAAACCTCATTTAGTTATCAAGAACATGTTTCGAGCCCTCCATCTCCCTCACATGCTCCCACATAATGACACTTGTAACAATCTGATGCAAATTGTAGATTAGTTTTCCCATTGTCCCCTCACCTTAATTATCCCCTATTTTCATGGGTGTAACTCACCCTCTAACCTCCACATGACATGTGTTAAACATATGTGGTTAATGGTGACTTAAAATACAAATTGTAACTTAGTGTCCCCTCACCTCAAATTTTCCCTATTTTCATGGGTACAACTCACCCTCTAACTTCTACTTGACATGGGTTCAACATGTGTGGTTAACGATGAGTTAAAATTTAAAGGGTGAAATGATTAAAATAATCAAACACTTTTCCATTTTAAACATTTGAATGTGATATTTTCCCCTCCCAAACTCCATTTCCATGTTGTTATGATGTTGTAATTTTTCAAAAACCCCATCCCAAAATGAATCTTTTCTCATAAGTCAAAAACACTACATCATAATCCCATGAAATTTGGATAGCCCCTTCCTTACAAATAATTCCTTGTTTTGATTCCAATATTACCTCTATTAATGGTCCAGATAATTTTTAATTCCCTCATGAAAAATGTAGCCATAAAAATTTCCTTTTCGTATCTACAAAATATGACAATTTAAAACCTTTGAAATTTGGAGCAAAGCATCCCAGAGAAAAAAATAAACTATTGAAGCCCCTGTCATCTCATTTCAACACACGAAGAACACTTACTAAAAATAATAAGTTTTACTAGCTACTCACAAGATAAACATTGTAATTTCTAAAAACCAACCATTTTCTCGAGTCACCATCACTCCTTTCATATCAAGAACACTCAAAAGTGCCAATTTGAGAAACTTACTAAAAATAGACATCCAAGGTAGGACCTACTAAAAATAGTAAGTGTTGGGATTTTGGTCAAATTTCTCATACCCATCCATTTAACTATATTTCATCAACATGAAGTTCAAATACTCAGGTTTAGAGACAATTGTCACATTAAACACCGAGTATCATAATGTGGGTGACATGGATGTGACAAACATGTATATGGAGGACCTAAAAATAGAATCTTGAGAGAATCCGATGAAGTTGTGAAGGAAAATATATTCTCAAGTTATCAAGAGAGCTCAAGGGAACATTATGTAGTGAAGAGATGATAATAGGTGGGTGGAGAAGATCATAAAAAGGGAATTTACTATTACATAAGATACTCTCTATATACATTTTTTTCCTCACCATTGTTTCCAAGGTGGAGATGATAAAGATTGAGATTGAGAAATAAAGATCCCATTGGGATAGTGTTTTCCCATTGATATATGAGATGTTTTTTTTTGAATCTCACTCTCGGTGAACAAGAATATGTTTGAATCCCATGGTTAGAAAAGGTTTCACTCACTTTGCAGCTCGCTTTGGAACAAAGGTTGAGGGTAAGGATTTCATCCCTAGAACTTTTCCATAGAGTCCATCGAGAGAAATCTCTTCATCATCAAAATATTCTTCATCTTCACATTGATCACTCCTCTCTTATTCTATCATTGCTTCCTTCTTTGTTTACATTCTAATTCTTCATTGGGAATGTAATTTTTTGGCTATTTCATCATATTCACTTAAGTGAGATTTAATTTTACATTATAAAAGTTATTTTTCATACATAATAAAATAACTTATTTTTCATTCCTATGGGAATAAAAGGTCACAAGTGGTGGGAATATGCAAAGTCACTTAAAGGGATATGAAGTGGCACTTTATAAGGTTGTGTATTGGGATGGTTTATCCATTCCAAAGGTTTAGATTTTGTTCTCCTACTACTACATGTAAGAAGTTACTTTCTTCCATTTCTTTGTTTATATTATTTTACTTCCTACTTTTCAACTATACGTGTAGGATTTGTAATCTTGTAAAACCAAGAAAGAAATTTGTATCTTTGAGGAATAAATCAATAGAACTTTTGTTTTTATTTTTTTATCTTGTTGGAGCTTACACTATTGTTTCTCTTCATACTAAATGTGGATAAACTCTAGTTAAAGCTAGTGAAATTTTTAAGTTCCTACTCACAACCTTAACCCTCTCCCTTTTTCATATCTCCCATGTAATGCTTATCAAGTAAATACCTCCCATGTATTCCATATAAGAAACTTGCCACAGTTTAGTGGATCTCTCCTATGTGATCCCTAGCCTAATGACCACCCACATATTTTATTATTCCATGCATTCAATAAATGGGAGCCTCCCCATTCCCAAGAGGAGGGACCTAGTCCCATAGCATTGATGAAAACCACTAATTTGCCCTATAACAAATTATTTTTCCAATATATTTTTGCACCCACCACGTGGTATATATTTTTTTCCTGCACAATTTAATGATCCATAAAATAAAAAAAATTCATAAAATACAAATCTCAAAAAAATGAAAACCCACTATTGATTTTTGTAAAGAAACCCTTCATCTATTTTCATATTCCTCATTGAAAAATCCCTTAAAACTAAAAGATGGACTATACATATGATGAAACTAAGAAAGTAGAGTTGTGGTTTTTCATAATCCTCTATTTGAGCCACAAGAACAAGATGAATTCATGCTTTCTCCCATATAGAAAATGAGACAACCTTATGAAGATCCCACATTGCAAGTCCAATTACACTAACCTCTTGATCTTGTTTCTCAAAGAGAAGAAATTGAAGGAGGATTTGAAGAAGAAGAGATATGTGATCCAATAGCTTGGATTCGAACACCGATCCTTTGGCTTTGAATCCTACACTTCACAAATTACCGTAGTATCAAGAAAGAACTTTACCAAGTTATATGGAGATGGAAAGCAAGATCTAGATGAGCACATTACAACTTATATATAATATCCTATGGGGTTCTTGTAGTAGGACACAAATATGTTTCTATTTGGTTATTTTTGGATTCATTACAAGATGTCGTTATGTAATGGTTCTACTATTTTCCATCTCACTCAATCACCGATCAGAAAATATGAAAGCTAATTTTGAAGAACAATTCAATTTGGTTGAAGATTCTCACACCGTCCTTTCACAATTGGATCAAATGAAGAAGGAACCAAAACAACCCAAGAGAGAATTTGTTTCCAATTTCACTAAGCTAGTCTATAAGATCCATGTTATTTCTCATTCTACTGTTGATCATCTAAAGAGTTTCTTTACCAACGCCTAACTTCTTGAAGTTGGATTCATCTTGAGAAGAGCCCAACCAACTACCTTGGATGAAGCTCAAGACCTTGCAAAGGTGGAGGTAGAGGATGATATTATCATGTTTGGTAAGATAAATAAAGGATCAAACCATGAGAAAGGTCAAATTTCTAGTTTTGAGACTATTGATCCACTTTTGCAAAAAATGGCTAATGAGATGATTTCTCTGAAAAGTAACTTTCTCAAAGTACTATATGCAAGGAGGTGCCTAGGAAGAATTTTCAAAATAAAATCAGATTGCTAGAGCACCATGTAGGCTTGCCTTGGAAGCTCCACATGTTAATGTAGCTTGTGAAGCTCAAGAAGAAGATTCCCTAAAGGTTGAAGAAATTGGAGATGCTAGAATTGGCTATTGTGAATGCTCCATAGATGAAGATCCTAAAGAGTCCATGGATGATATATATGACTACTCTTTTGCAGTATTCACTTACTCACAAGCACAAAAAGAAGAATCTTTCTTTCATGCAGATCTAAAGAAGAACCACGAAGATCCTCAAATGAAGAATCTACTAAAAATAACAACAAAGAGAGGATCATTACAACCCACTTCCATGGAGTCACTAAGATGAAAATTGGAAAAATCACATATACTTCTATGGGTAAACATATTTCCCCTTCCTTTTCAAATAATTTTCTTCTACTATTAATAATGAAAATATCACACCTTCCAAAGATGTAATTGTTCTCAAAGATTCCCCATATTCATCCTTTGACATCATGGATCATGCAAAGAAGGACAAAATCTAAATTTCTAAGTTTGAATATCTAAGAACTCACCCTAAGCATTTCGAGAGACTTTTCCATGCTATAAAGGGAGTAGTTAAAACTTTGGTTTCATTAATTCCACTACAAAATAACCACTTATTTCTCCTAGTATCACCCCCACTAAAACTATTCTTGCTCTAACAACTTTCACTTTTCTCGAATATAGAACCCTTCTACCTTTCCTTTTTGATGAATGGGTATAAATTGATCAACTATATCATTGACTCTAGCACTTCTAAAAACATTTTTCCTGCTAAAGTTTCCAAATATCTTGATCTCACCCTCACTCCTACTGCTAGCCAATGTTACTCCATGGATACCAAGGAAGTACCTCTCATTTGTCAAGATAAATATCTTCAAGTAACATTGGTGGATTTCCTTGAGAAGAAGGTCAAGATAAACATACGTGTGGTAGACATTCTAGCTTCATATGGGATGTTGTTGATTTGGAGATTCTATCAAGATTTTGGTGGAGAGATACAAATGCATTTTCACAAGCCACCATACAAGTCAAGGGTATAATGAAGATGTTTTGTCGACACTAAAAGTTTCCTCCATAATTTCTATTTCATTAATATATGTATTAGGAATAGGATGTTGTTAAGTATAATTAGTAATGGCGTCGATAGAAGATAACGGCACTTTGCCAATAATGTACAAAGATGGTAACAATAAAAGTACAATAGGAATGTTGTGGTAAAAAGTAAATATTTTTCGTAAGTGGTTTGGTAATGTTAAAATGTCAAAGTTAGGGTAAGTAGAGAAGTAGGGTCTACATGATTAGGAATTAGAAATATTATATTTGTAATAAGGACAAGGAGTGATGTCATAAATATTTTGTATATTAAATTTGTGTAATATCTATAAAGGTGGAACCCATGTGAGATGATAAGGTTTATCTTATCTTAGAAGATAAGCCTACATGTAAAGACAAGAGTTGAGGCATGGAATATGATTGGCCGGAAGATATTTCCTATCCTATCTTAGAGATAGGGTGGATAAGCTTGAATTTCTATAAATAGAGAGGCCACCCCTTCTCATTTATCATAGAACAAAGTTGTAATAAGTATTTTATGAATAAAAGATTTATTGTGAAGGTGTGTTAAGGAAGCCATCAAGAGGAGTAATTGTGAAGTTTCTCCCATAACTATTGCTGGAAAAAAGTGGAGTTGGTAACACTTGGAATAATTCATGGGTGAGATTGTAAAGTTTTTGTGTAATAATATATTTTACGCTTGTATTCAGATTTTTCATCATTCTTTTATGTCATAGTCTGTGGTATTATTGTGTTATGTCTCATTATTGTGTTTCCAGTTACTACCACCAAACTGTTAGGAAATATATATTTCTTTATAGTTAATTTTATCTTAACTATGATAATTAGGTATTTATTAATAGTTGTAACATGGTTATATTTATATAACCATCTATTTTGTTTTATCCTACATCTGTGAGTTGTTGTATTGTTTTAACAATACTATTATTTGTTTGTATTTAATATTTGTTATGCTTCCTAGATGTCTTTTTGGAATCTTGTGTAAATTAGTTTGTTGTTGCACTTGTGTAACATATTTCCTTGTATGTATTCATCTGCGGTTCCTATAAGAATTGCAACACTCCATTATATTTTTGATTCGGTCGATTAATATAATTTACAAGATTCCATCCCTATTCTACATTTGGTACTAGAGCTAGTTGAAGCTCCTGACAAGGTTGGAGAAAGTTTGCAGAGGAAGGAGAATTCATGGAGAAGAAATTTGCTTCAATGGAGAGCCAGTGCTACCTCCAGTAACTTCCCAAACCTCCCTACGCACCCACAACATTCTCGTGTAATTTCCAAGTAAACGTAAAGTAATTTTTGTTTTGTCTTGGTGCCCTCTGCACCAGGAACATTTTCTCCCTAGAAACTGATCATTTTCAGAATATTACATTTGTTTACCACATTAGGGGTTTCCTCTAAATTTAGAGGTGCAGATAGTTACAGGTAACTCTGCAGTACACTGCCAAGTTTGGCAGACTTTTGGAGTGACCAATCTCTTAACAAAGCTCCTGAGTGAGCTAGAAGGGACAAGCTAATGTTTGCACCGACCGAGTGATTGTAAAAGGGGACCGAGCTCGAGCCGTGGCATTGAGCTCTTGGATGAGTCAAAGGACTCCACCGAGTCGTATTTCTCCCCTCCACACCTTAGAACTTCATCCAACAGATGACCAAGCTAGGAGTTATTTTGTGCATTAAAAGGTGAGTTGGGCCATTGAAGGTAGATCAAAGCCGTGTTATGTATTTTCATTGGCGTGAGCAACCACCACAATCCAACCATGCATGAGCCATTAACATGGAATCAACGAGTCGAGCCAACAATTCTCTACAAACTAACGGCGGTGTGTCCATAGGTGGGTAGTGAGCATGGTTAATCATTTAGGATTTTGATATTCGACACCTGTAAGTAAGAATATACCAAGTTGAGCCGTCCCTCTACACATTTACCCTGCGACATGCATTCATTCAACTCATAGGACTTGCAAAATATGAAAAATGTGACCAATTCGAATGAGCCCACTATTGTAGAGACTTGATTGATGGTTTTCTTCCACCATACCTCCTCGAACAACCTACAACCACAATAAAAAAATGATGTGGATAATAAACAAAAACGTTGAAGCAACAACGATGGTAAATAAAAATAAGGTGGATCATATACACACAAAAGGTGCCTTAGATCCACTTTAGAATGTTAACCCTAATCTACCCAGCTTAATTGTCTCCTCTAAGATCATGCCACGTGGACTCTAACTTAGCCAGGTCGCAGCTTTACAAAGGTTAGAAATTTCATTTTTGTTTGAATTTTGATTGCTTCAATTTAATACATAAGTGCTCATAGAGCCTAGTTGGATGGTGAAAAATACTTTGGTGGGTGAGGTGAAAGGTTCAAATCCCACCACCAACATAAAAAAATTCATTTGAAATTTAGAGGAAAATTTGGGAAAGCCGCCTAATCTGGAGGCAAAATTAGTACCACCTCTAAACAGCTAGTTATGACTAAAAAGGCCTCAAAACTTTTAGTGAGAAAAACCCTAATTTAGGGTAATTTTTTTGCTCCTATTAGGCCTATTTTTTGATTCTAGATAAAATTTTACGAAGGAAGACTGTCTAAAAACTTCATTTTGAGCTAATTTTTAACGGTCTTTTGCATTTAAGCGTCATTTTGGGCTCCAAATGCTACTCAGGGCCTGCAAAACAAAAACAAATTTCCTGTCATTCAATTTTTCCATATTTTTTAATGTAATTGCATGTTTCAATATATTGTACTAATTTGCAGGTTGTCATAGTCAACTACAAATATTGTAACTACTTAGAAACTAGTAGAGAATTATAATACAAAATAGTAAAATTTGGTTCTAAAACACTCACAAGATCCTAGATCTCATTCACAAGTGTTTGGTATATACAGTGCCTCTAGGAAGCACTTACGAGTAAATCCATCATGACTACTACTACACTTAACACCTAATATAGCTACAACAACGTCGTTTGGGCATCGACCCTTTAAATCGATGAGGAGTAATAAGGTCATAATGCACACACTATGAGCCATCCCATCCATCTGTGAATGATTGCATGACATAAATACGGACTAAGAAATTATCCGAGTATATAGTGAAGTTACGCGCGTGTATGAGGATATTTCTTTGATCCGTGTCAATAATCACATAGACCCCTTTTAGTATTGTCTTGGTACCATGTATCAAATTATTTCACGTATGTTAACACCTCTTTCACATACCCCGGGTATATAGAAAGGGCGAGCTTCTTCCACGTACCACCGGGTATATCGAAGGGTGTGTATATAGAAAGGTTCGGTATATCGACTAATGGTATATAGATTGGGAGACCTTATACCTAGAGTGATAAGAGCCAAACCCTATCAGTGATTTTTACAAAATGGGCACCAATGCCCCCAAATTTTTTCTTCTAGATTCACAACTACTCAGAGGAAACAACTATGTTGCATGGAAGACTAAAATCAAGACACAACTTGAGTTTGAAGAGATCTGGACTATTGTGAATGGTACTCTAACCAAATTAACTACTAATACAACACAACAATGGCAGTTTGATAAAGCAGATCAGAAGGCCAAACTCATCATCTTGTTTGGAGTGTCCGACAATGTGCAACCCCACATTTGAGATGCCAAAATAACCAAAGAAGTGTGGGATAAATTGTGCACATTATATGAGGCTAAAAACAAGAATGTCATACTAAATTTACAGATTCAGTTACACACACTGAAGTTCAAACAGAATGAGAAAATTGAAGCTTTCTTAAGAAGAGTTGCAAAGTTGAGGGCTTCACTTCTAGCCCTGGGAGAAGTGGTCACATATGATGCTCTCATTCCCATTGTTTTGAGAGCACTCCCCTCTTCTTACCACATTTTTTTCACAACACTAAATGTGTCAGATATGACAGTTAGTTTTGACAAGCTAGTAAACCTACTGCAACAAGAGGAAGCCATGCATAATAAGGATGATGAAGAGGAGAAAGAACTTTCTTCACATAAAAAATGGAAAGGAAAAGGTAAAGGAAAACCTAATTTCTATCAAAATTCCCAACATCAGAATCAGTATCAACATCAAGGGGAAAAACAACATAAGAAGTAATGCCCAATCAAAAGAGGACATGACTTAAAATATTGTTGGTATAATACTTAAAAGAAAGGTTCATCAAGAAAATTCGTACCTCAACACCAGCAATATCACAAAGTAAAATCAAGGGCATAAAAAGGGAATGGGAAAATAAGACCCCATTAGCAAGGAAATATTATTGAGCAAGAAGAACATTTAGATAATGAAGACTTCTTGTACACTGCTTGATCAAGTGAAATATCCATGTCATCTAGTGATGTCTGGTATGTTGATTCGGAAGCCAATCGACACATGATTGGCCAAAGAGACTGGTTTACCTCAATGAGGGTCACGCCTTCAAAAAACCATGTTTTTTGGGTGATGATTCTTCATATACAGTTTAGGGGATTGGGAACATTTCTCTACCCCTTGGTTCACACAACTACATACTATCAAATGTCTTATATGTCCCTAGGTTGACAAAGAATATACTATCGATCACAACATAAAAATTGAATTTGATACTCATTCTGGAAAGAAAACGTGTTTGATTCGAGATAAAGCACGAGGCTCAAAAATAGTTGCAAAATCCTCCAACGTGGGATGCATGTTCCAGCTTGATTTTTTCCACAAAGACAATCAGGAACTTGTGGCTAAGAACTCTACCTCAGCACAATTGTGGCACCCGAGACTTGGTCATGTTAGTTTCAAGTATCTCGAGACACTACACCGATGCAATATGGTACATGGGCTACCATCTCTTCATAAGGATATAAACAAGTGTCCTCACTGCCTAATAGGAAAACAACATAGAGATTCATTTCGTAGAAGAGTACATATCGAGCTCATGGTAAGCTTGATTTGGTTCATACCGATCTTTGTAGTCCGATGCAACCAAGTCATTCTGGATTTCAGTACTTCATGTTGTGTTGAAAACTATTCAAGAAAACTCTAGATTTTTGTCTTCACAAGAAAAGTGAAGCTTTTGAAACTTTCAAGAAGTTCAAATTAGTAGTTGAGAATGAAACTGGTCATCACATCAAAATTATCGCTCAGATCGAGGGGGGGAATTCACTAGTAATGAGTTCAAAGAATACCTATAAACTCATGGGATTCATCGACAAATGTCTCCTCCACACACACCACAACAGAATGGTGTTGTTAAGAGAAGAAATCATACTATCATGGAAATGGTGCGATGCATGATTGATGACTCTGGACTTACAAAGACATTCTGGGCAGAAGCAACAAAGACAACAATATATTTGTTGAATAGAGTGCCCACAGTTGCTCTTGATGGAGTAACACCATAAGAAGCATGGTCAAAGAGGAAACCATCTATGCATACCTTAGAGTATTCAGGGTGCAAAGAAAGTATGCACATACCCAAGAAAAATAGAAATAAATTGGACATGAAGTCACAGAAACTCATCTTCATTGGGTACAATGAAGAGACTCTTGGGTACAGATTGATGGATCCAAAGACTAGAAAAGTCTACACCAATGAGAGATGTTGAGTTTTTGAGAAGAAGGAAGCGAGATCTCCTCCTCTAGACTCACCTGATGTAGATTCTTCACCAGTTGTAAAAATTAAATCTGATGTTCCCATAGATGAGGAAAGTGATGATGGGGATGATGGTGTTGATCTGATAGAACCACGACCCACAGGAATAGTTCAACGTATGCCCAAGTGGTGTAATAGCACATTACAAGATGCAAGAATGGATTCTCCACCGATACATCCACCCCTGGACCACGGACTCATAGTAAAGCAAGAGAAGAAGTCAATTTTACTTTGATGAGTAGAGTTATTGATTCGATGAGCCCTCTACAGTTCAAGAATCCCTACAGGTCAAAATCTTGGAAAGATGCCATGGACTCGAATATCGATCGGTAATGAAAAATAACACTTGACAAATTGTCGATCTTCCATCGTGGAAGAAACCCATTGATGCGAAGGATATTTAAAATGAATTACAAAGCGAGATGGGACGGTGGAAAAGTATAAAAACAAGACTTGTAGAAAAGGGGTATGCACAAAAAGAAAGCATTGACTACGAGGAGACATTTTCTCCCACAGCTAAGATCAAGATGATCAAGATGATATTTGCTCTAGCTACATAGTTTGGTTGGAAATTCCATTAGATGGATGTACAAAGTTCCTTCATGAATGGATATTTACAAGAAGAAGTCTACATGACTCAACCTAAGGGATATGTAGTACCTGGTCAAGAAGTAAAGGTATGCAAGACTTAGGAAATATTTGTATGGCCTTAAATAGGCACCCCGGGCATGGTACATCAAAATTGATGAGCATCTCATACAACATGGATTTGTTAGAAATCCATACGATTCCAATCTTTACCTCAAAAATCAAAGGGGGAGATTGTGATTGTTGTTGTCTATGTCAACAATCTAGTCATCACTAGCGAGTTCAAAGGAGGATGATCGATACAACGAAGAAGGATCTTAATCGATCGTTCGACATGACAGATCTTGGGTAATGCATTACTTGTCTTGGATTGGAAGTATGATAGAAAGAGAATTGAATATTTGTTTCTCAGATGAAATATACCAAGACAATGCTCGATAAATTCATGATGATGGATTGCACATCAATTGCTACACCTATGGAGAACAGATTGTAATTATCTCATTCAAATCCATCTCCTGAGGTAAATGCCACTCTCTATCGGCAGTTGATTGGGAGTCTCATTTACCTAACCTACACTAGACCAGATATCAGCTTTGCAGTAAGCTATCTATCTAGGTTCATGCAGGAACCCAAAGTTTTTCATTGGAAAGCAACAAGGTGCATCTTGAGGTATCTCAAAGGATCAGTGGATCTTGGTCTAGAATACAAGAAGAATGAAAACTTCTTGTCCTGGATATTTAGATTCAGATCATGCAAGAAATATTGATGACAAAAATCCACTTCAAGATTTGTATTCTTTATGGGATCTAGACCAATATCATGGGGAAGCAAGAAACAACACTTTGTTTCTCATTCTTCCACAAAAGCCAGTATCGTTACAGGGAGAGAAGCATGTTTGTGAATCAATTTGGCTACGCTGATACTCGAAGGAATTGGAATACCACAAGAAAAATTGACCACCATGTATGTTGATGATGAAGGTGTTCTCAAACTTGTTCACAATCCAGTGTTTCATGAAAGAACAAAACATATTGAAGTACAGGTTCATTTCATACGTGAGTATGTCTTGAAGCACAATATACAGCTTCAATTTTGTCCAACTACTGAACAACAAGCTGATATCTTCACGAAGTCACTTGCACGTGACAAGTTCAAGTTGTTCAGAGAGTTCCTCTCCTCATCCCTTGAGGCAATGCAAAATTAAGGGGGGAATGTTAGGAAATATATATTTCTCTATAGTTAATTTTTCCTTAACTATAATAATTAGGTATTTATTAATAATTGTAACATGGTTATATTTATATAACCATCTATTTTGTTTTATCTTGCATCTGTGAGTTGTTGTATTGTTTTAACAATACTATTATTTGTTTGTATTTAATATTTGTTATGCTTCTCGGATGTCTTTTTGGAAGCTTGTGTAAATTAGTTTGTTGTTGCACATGTGCAACATATTTCCTTGTATGTATTCAACTGTACAATTCCTATAAGAATTGTAGCACTCCATTGTATTTTTTTATTTGGTTTATTAATATAATTTACAGGCTTTCATCCTGTTCTACACAAACCAAAAGTTGTGCATTACTAAAATAATCATAGCACGAGGAGTTCTGGTGAAATATTATCGGTCACTTTAGATTGGTGTTGACATTTTGGTTCTCTTTCCAAGACCATTCCTCGTTGGTGGATTTTTTGGAAAGATATTCCCACTTAGTCGAGAAATAATTTGGAGAGCAACCTTGTTTTTACCGTCCATAGTAGTTACCATGGTAAGTCACTTTTTACCATGCATTGTATTTACCACATAAATTCACTTTTACCATGAATAATATTTACCACACGAACTTCACTTTTTTGTGAATAGTGTTTACCAAAGTAAAGTCAGTTTTATCGCATGAAGTCAAGTTTTTATCGCAATAAGTTTACCGTGGTCATTCCTATTTTACTATGTAGAAGGTATAAATTCACTTTATATTATAGTGATTCCAATTATTTGTGCACATAAGTCTTTTTTATTATACTTGTGGGTTGATATTTCACCGTGGTTACTTTTGGAAACAGGGAAGATTCTAGTTTTTCAGCCCAATCTAATGAAGATGCTCCTCTTTCATTCAAGAATTTAAATGATCTTGCATTTTTAATGCCCTCACAAGAAGGGAATAATGGACTGAATTTTTCCTACCTTTTTGGATGGTTCACCCTTAGGTGGTTTGATGCACTAGGTGATAATATTAAAAACTCACGGGATTTATTAACTCGAAAGTTTTCTTGAAGAATTTGGGAACAATAGAAATATGTAGATCTCATGATCGAGATCACAAAGCTATCCCAAGGAGAGAAGGAGCGATAAGGGATTATCATGCTCGTGTTCTAGAGCTAAGGAGGAAGCTCGATGCCCAGATCCAAAAGGAAGGATTATTGGATGTGTAGATGAATGGCATGGATAATCTCCTCTCAGAAGCACTTCATTCTTGGTATGAAGCCGAGAGGTCGAAAATGAGTGAAGTATGACCGCCCAACAAGCCTTGAACAAGCAAAGGAGATTACAAGAAGGCAAGAAGAAAGCATGGAAGAGGAGCCCAAGGAAATTGTTGCTAAGGTGAAGCCTACACCAACACCTTTGGTCCGTAAGCCATAACCACTTTTGGTGAGAAAAAATATTCCCCTAGTACATCTACTAAGTATGAAGATCTTCACAAGAAGATGGGCTAGTTAACTATTAATTTTCTTCAAGGAAATGAATTTAGTTCCCAGGGAGGAGATAGAGGTCCAAAAAGAAATATATATGAAGTTGTATGTTATGGTTGTCATAAAAGGGTCATTATAAGTATAATTTTCCATATAGAGCTTCTCTATCCAGTACAAGAGATAATGATAAAGGAGAAGCACTTGTGAATTCTTTTGATGTAGTAGATATGAGCATAAATAATGAAGAAGATGTGTTTGTAACAAAAAAAAAAAAAAAAAAAAGATAACCAAGATGGAAATGATCCTAAGAAGATGAAAGGATAGACTAGTAATAAACATAGGGGAAGAAAGTTGGGTGTGTATGATTTTTTGATTTTACAGGGGCAAGGACCATACTCCATCTTAGAAGATCCATCTAAAAGACACAAATATTACATATGGTCAACTTCTTGCTATGTCTTCGAGAAGAGGTAGGATTCACGAAGTGGAATCAATGCTCAATGAAAGAAGGAGGTTGAAGTCCCTGTTTTGGAAGTAGAGGTGGATCCCTACGCCTACAAGCTGAGGTATTATGTAATGGTATTTCAATTCATGATGTCTTAGTAGATTGAGGTGCGAAATTTAATGTAATGACCAAGTCTGTAATGAATATGTTGGGTTTAAAATTGATCGACCCTCAACACTTATGTTAAGGTCATTAAATAAGGGAAAAACTAAACCGAAGGTGTTATTTCTAATGTGGAAATATCTCACATGGGTGTTGTATGTGTGGTAGACTTCGGTGATGAAGAATGGTACTGCATTGTGTACCCAATGTTGTTGGGAAGGCCATGGCTAAGGAGAGTTAATTCAAGAAACTACTGGAATGAAGGATTCATGACACTTGGACATGGCAGAGAGAGGGTGCGGATAAACGTGATCCCTCAAAATCATAAGGTAGAACTTGTGGATTCAAGTAATGAAACTGATTATTGGACATCCTCTAATTACTCTAGTACTAGTGAAGTGGACACATAAGATGAAGAAAGTGAGGTTGATGTTTCGGTCATGAATATCCTTCCAGTCACACCGACTCATGAACCCATAAAATTATCTAAATAATAAATTGATGATCGTCTCCAACAAATAAATATTGGTGATGTTGTGATGGAGAGTGAGAAGGAATCCTACCTCCAACTCTTTCGAAGGTACATGAACTTATTCACTTTTTATTACAAGGAACTTCATCAAGTAAGTTGGGTAGAACATTCTATTGAGCTGGTAGATGGTGTTAAGCCCATAAAGAAAATGCCATATAGAATGAATCCTAATTTCTTGAAGACTCGTAAAATAAGAAATAGATAAGTTTTTTGATGCAGGATTCATATTTTGTGGAAAATTTAGAATGGGTTTCTCCCATTGTGGTCTCAATAAAAAAGAATGGGAAGCTACGCATTTGTGTTGATTACATGAATCTCAAAAAGGTGACAAAGAAGGATCAGTACCCTCTTCCATTCTCAGATCAGATTTTAGACGAAGTAGCTGGTTAGGAGTGTTATAGTTTTGTAGATGGCTATAACAGATACAACCAAGTTTGTATAGTGGAGAAAGATCAGCTGAAGACGACATTCACCACTCCTTGGGGAATGTTTGCTTATAGAGTTATGTCATTTGGGTTGTGTAATGCTCCAACAACATTCCAATGATTGATGAATAGGGTGTTTGAACCCTACATTGGAAGCTTCATCGAGTATTCCTGGATGATTTTTACATCTATGGGAGTAAAATGGACTACCCGCACTGAGATAGAGAAAACATTTCAAAGGTTAGATGAAGCACAAGCATCACTAAACCCTAACAAATGTGTCTTTGGATGTTCTAAAGGTGTTTTGTTACGGCATGTTTTATCCAGAGATGGTATTAGTACTAATCTCGATAAAGTTTCAAAAATCAAAGAGTTACCATTTCTTATGAATAAAAGCAAGTTGAGATCATTTTTGGGCCATGTGGGTTACTATTGAAGGTTCATCAAGAATTTCTCAAAGTTTGCACAACCACTAACCTAGTTCTTGAATAAGGATGTTACTTATGGACCAGGAAAGAAGGTGCATGAAGCTTTTAAACAACTAAAGGAAGCTTTGGTGTCTTTTCCTGTTTTAAAGAATCCAGACTAGAGCAAGCCATTCATTATGTATACTGATGCTTCAAATGCAGCACTAGGAAGTACTCTAAGACAAAAGGATGAAAATAGAAATGATCATCTAATTTACTTTGGGAGCAGATAAATGAGCAAAATACTGAGGTAAATTATACTATAACTGAAAAAAGGCTCTAGCTATCATTTTTGTTGTAAATAAGTTTAGAAATTACTTGCTAGGGTAGAAATTTATAGTTGTAATAGATCATCAAGCTCTAAAATATATTGTAAATAAGCCTAACCCATCAGGAAGGATAACAAGATGGATAATTTTGCTACAAGAATTTGAATTTGATATTATAGATAGGCCAGAAAGAAGCATGTCAATGCAGATGCACTCTCTCGAGCCTATGATGGTTTAGGTTCATCTTGTGATGATGATGATTTCCCAGATGCAACATTGTTATCCATTAACACAATCCCTAGTGAATACATAGATATTTGGAATTATCTAAATGATTTCAAGTTTCCTAATGGTGTCAATACAAAGACTAAGATGAAGATTACTCAAGCCAATTGTCCATATTATATCCTGCATGGAGTATTATTTCGGATAGGGCTTGATGGACAGGACAAAGATGGTCGTGGATGTGATCAAGGTAAAGAACTAATGGAAAAATTCCACAATTGTACATGTGGAGGAAACTTCTCTGGACAACTTATAGCAAGAAGGATCTTGGATGCAGGTTATCACTGACCCACTCTTTTTAGAGATTGCTATAATTATTGTAAGACATGTGATATTTGTCAAACACATTGGAACTGTAAGACTTCATCAACTCCATTATGCCCTATTCTTCCACTTGGTCCCTTTGAAAAGTGGGGAATAGATATTGTAGGTCCACTTCCAACTACCCCACACCAAAATAAGTATATTGTAGTTGCCATAAATTATTTAACCAAGTGGGTTGAAGTTAGGCCCTTGAAAACAACTTCCATGGATGAAGTGGAAAGGTTCATGTATGAGCGCATTATCACCAGATTTGGTTGTCCATTAGAAATTGTAACAGATCAAGGAATCCACTTCATTAATGAGGTGGTAGAGGCCCTGGTAAACAAGTTTTCTATTAAGCACAGGAAGGAAACAACTTATAAGCCAAGCACAAATAGACAGGTGGAGCGAAAAAATTATGTATTGTGTCAAATCCTAGCAAAAATGTAGTTGTGTAGGTTCATAAGTGGGATAAAAGGATTCATGCAACATTGTGGGCATATAAGGCAACATCAAAGTCAGCAACATGATACTCCCCATTTCAGTTGGCTTATAACATTGATCTAGTTCTTCCTATTGAGTTTGATATTTCCACTGTGAGAGTTATGAAAAATTAAAGGATGCATGAAAGTGATTCAATAAAGGAAAGGTTGGTACATCTTCATTTGCTAGAGTAAATGAGAGAAATAGCAAAGGATACAAGTTATAAGAAGAAAATGAAGCAAAAGGAGTACTTTGATCAAAAGATCCTTTGGCATCCATTTCAGGTGAATGACTTGGTCTTAGTAAATGATTCTCGATACAAAAAGAGGAGGCATAGAAAACTTCTTCCCAAATGGATGGGGCCCTACATAATAGTAGTTGTGCATGAAAATGGTACATATCAACTGGAGGAATTGGATGGTACTCCCATTATGAAATGGGTCAACCATGACAAGTTAAATATTTTCCAGCACCAGAATATTCTACTCCGAGGATGGAGTAGAAGCTAGGAAGGGGGAAGATGTCGACACTAAAATTTTCCTCCGTAATTTCTATTTCATTAATGTATGTATTAGGAATAGGATGTTGTTAAGTATAATTAGTATGAGCGTTTGATAGAAGATAATGACGCTGCCAAGATAACGCCACCAATAACATACAATACGGTAACTATCAAAGTACAATAGGAATGTTGTGGTAAAAAGTAAATATTTGTCATAAGTGGTCCAAAGAATGTTAAAATGTCAAAGTTAGGGTAAGTAGAGAAGTAGGGTCTACATGATTAAGAATTAGAAATATTATATTTGTAATAAGGATAAGGAGTGATGTCATTTATATTTTGTATATTAAATTTACTGTATTATCTATAAAAGTGGAACCCATGTGAGATGATAAGGTTTATCTTATCTTACAAGATAAGCCTACATATAGAGAAAAGAGTTGGGGCATGGAATATGATTGACCGGAAGATGTTTCTATCCTATCTTAGAGATATGGTGGATAAGCTTGAATTTCTATAAATAGAGAGGCCACCCCTTCTCATTTATCATAGAACAAAGTTGTAATAAGTATTTTATGAATAAAAGATTTATTGTGAAGGTGTGTTAAGGAAGCCATCAAGAGGAGTAATTGTGAAGTTTCTCCCATAACTATTGTTGGAAAACAAGTGGAGTTGGTAACACTTGGAATAATTCATGGGTGAGATTGTAACAATTTCGTGTTAATAATATATTTTACAGTTGTATTTCATATTTTTCATCATTATTTTATGTCATAGTCTGTGGTATTCTTGTGTTATGTCTATTATTGTGTTTCCAGATTACTACCACCAAACCAAAATCATGCATTACTAAAATAATCATAGCATGAGGAGTTCTTGGTGAAATATTATTAGTGTGCCGGATTGGTGTTGATGACTTCTTCCTATGCAAAAATGAGATACACTATTCAAAGATAGGATGATCCAAGAGTATACATTTTGTAGCAAGATTCAAGATATGAAAACTTTTTCATTACTTCGAATATTTTGAGCCACCCATATTGATGGAGGAGTACCCATGTGTTATTGAGTAGATTGAAAACAACATGATGACCTACTATACCCTGAATCTAATAATATGTACTTATCATTAGATATAGATATAGTTTATGTTCTTGATGATTATGAAGATCATGGATATCATGACTTGCATTAGTCTTCAGATGGTAAGAAATGCAATCCATGAAGAAAAAGTGATATCAATTGACTTCCTAGAATATGAGCCCCAAGTTTCCAATCATCTTCTCAAACCCAACATGAGGACTTACCGTATGAATATGATTATGAATATGAAGTTTTATATTTTTGGTTTGGAGAATAGGATCTTATTAATGATGAATGTATAGATAAGATTGTGCTTAAGTCTCTAAATGATGATTCCACTCAAGAAGAAGATATCTCCATCACATGGATGAGTGTAGCTAAATATGGTCAACATGAGGAAATTGATGATCTCCATACTTCAGCCCCAACCTTATGCTCATTCTCATGTTAAGAAGATGAATTATTGTGCAAGTCACACTATAGTGATAAGAAGATAAAGGAAGATCTAGTGTGTGTGAAAGGGAACGATTTTGAGCAATCGAGAAACATATAGCACCATGAATCTTGTGATGGTGTTGAAAATATTCTAAATATATACGAGAACCGATCATAAAAACAATGATCATATGGAGCATGACAAGAAAATAACAAATGTCCATTGGATATCACAAGCCTAGGTGTGAAAATGGTAAGTATAGACGATAAAAATAATAATTATAAAGCAACATGAAGGTTGAAAAAGATAAATTAGAAGCATGGTAAATTTGAAAATGGATTGGAAAAAACACAAAAATTCTAAGAAGCTAAGACAATCAGCCATCCGAGTGGATCCTCACTTATAAGGGGAGTCATAGTGACTTTTTCAATAAGAAACACATAACCTTCTCTTTCTTAGGTATATGAAGATCTATTGTAGCGCATATCTTCCACAAGAAATTGAGAAAGGAGTATTACTTCATTGAAATAGCAAATGGGTTTACATAGCAACATCATTTGGTGCTACCTGCGCATGGGTAACATTCAAAGAAGAAAACATAATACAATGAAAGTGGGATTGTTATTGCATAACTCCCCCACTTGTATTAAATGATAAATCCAAATGGGTACCCTCCTAATCTTCATATAAATTTCTAAAGAACTAAGTTCCTACCTTAAAAAGGATTTGATTGGTATTTTATAGGCTTGTTTTTCAAAATTAGTGGATTTTGCATTAAACTAAGGTTAAAAATTATACCTAATAAAATTTTCAAATTTCTTAACTAATTGAATTTTTGTCTTCTTGCAGCTTCAAAAGGAAAAGCATGAACACTTTATGGGTTCTCAAAACTTGGTCTTGTGTGGAATGGGTTTCAATCCTAGTATTTTGTGGATTTCTATCTTAGTATTCTATGGGTTTCAATCCTAGTATTCCATGAGCTTCAATCATAGTATTTTGTGGATTTATATCTTAGTATTCCACGGGTTTCAACCATAGTATTTTTCGGGTTTCTAGAGACGCAGTGTTCAGCGGGATCACCTAACCCATAGAACAAAGAAAAACATTGATTGTGACTTTAACCAAGGAGGGTGACATTCACGACATGGAAGAAAGAAATGGGTTAAGTTTTTTGCAGAGTTTTAGAATACCAAGTGTTCCACAGAATTCTCACTTTGGTGCTTCATGTGTTTTTCATAATGCTAGTTTTCCACGAGTTCACCTAACCTATGAAACAAAGGAAACGTCTTTGAAAGGATAAAACATAGGAGATATAAATTTCATGACATGAAAGGAAGAAATGGATAACTTTGGGGCATCAAAAGACTAAATGCATGCAAGATTGGAATATTAAGAAGATGGAAAATGGTGTTTGGTGGAGATGGAAACAATTGCAATGTTCTATGGGAAAGTTGTGGTACAAAAGAAACTTGCTCAAAAATAAAAAGTTGTGACGCAAATAAAAGTGAACTCCAAAGCCACGTAACAAATAAAATTTTTTGAGTAGATAAAATGGCTAAGTACTAGCCACATGTGAAGGTTATGATCCACGTGCAAGAGGTGCACAAAGGGGCATGCACATGAAGTAAGGATCAACGTGCAAAGGTTTGTGCATGAGCATAAAAGAATTGGGACTTAAATGATTTTTAGTTCATGGCTAAAAATAACGAGATCACGAGATGGAGTGGTGTCTAAGCAAGGTTTAAAAATAGAGAAAGGCATAATGACTTGAGATGCACACAAAGGAACTATAAGTAGAAAAATCACATGAAGGGAAAATTTGGATAATATGCATAGATCGAGCTAATAATAGGATTATTGCATGTACGATTTGTTGTATATTTAGTTTAATTTATTATTAGCCAAGATATTTTCTACACACACACACATTATTAGGAAAGTGCATCAAAGCGGTTGAAGAGCAAGTCCCCATCACACACACACACAAACACACACACACACACACATATTGTGTGTGTTGTTAGTGCATCCTTGTTTTATCTAGTTCTCGATTCAAGGGAAGTGTTAGGCCGAGGATCTTGGATTTACGCTTCTTGTATTAGGGTTTGGAAATCATGGTTGTTTGTGACCTTCATAAGAAAAGCGAGGTCCTGTGCATTGATGTATTGAAATCTGATGTAATAGAATTCTTTGTTACGTAACGAAATTATGCTCATGATGGGATTTTAGAATATCAAGTGTTATTGATCATCTTGAATTTTGGTTAAGTTTCCTTATTAGACGTGTTTCTGGATTGTCATGATTATGATGATTCTCTCAGTATATGAATGATTTTTTTGGTTATGAATATGGTAGACATGCATGATAACATTATGATAGGCATAACAAAGGAGGGACCTGGCGGATGTGTGTGCTTTGGGTGAGATTCCATGCTTGTATGGATGAAGTGCCAATGTGCATAGCTATTGTTGGGTAAAACAAGACTACATTTTGGTTTCATTGTTGGGACCTCTTTTCAATTTTTCTACCAGGATGTTGCATGCAGATGACATTTTGAATGTCTTTGGAAAATATTGAGAATTGGATTTACAATGGTTAGGATGATTTTACACGTAGATATAACACTAGACTTGTTTTAACGTGTGAAAGTAGATGGAAGATAATATTTATGATTATATGTATGAAATGTATTTCAGTTTCTTCCGAGTAAAGTTGTATTAGTGGTTGACATCATACACAAAAAAGACGTATCTAGATAGGAAAGCAAGTGTGGATGTAGGAATACTATCGACACTCTTTGATTCAGATGATCCATGGACTAAATTTGTGCATCGTTGGTGGGAAGGTGTACCACACAACTATACTTTGGATTATGCAATTTCTAAATACTCTTTCCCGCAGGAAGGAGATTTTTGGTTCTTACATGATTAAAGAGGATCTTATTTATCTACCATACAATTAGCTATCAAGATCCCGATTGTGGAAATGGGAATAGAGAGACATGAGTGTCTAGTTCAACACAAAACCAAGACATAGTTAAGTTCATCTCTTGGACCACAAGTCGCATTAGGAGGCTCGGGAGGTTTATGTTAGCCACTTGCACAAAGGAAATCCTAATGGAGGTTCGGGATCTAGATCTAGCCCTACTCTAGGAAAAGGTCCCCAACCAACAACAAATCAACCAACACAAATTCCACTTCAAAAACCACTACAACAAACACCCCAAGTTTTCTTTGAGATGTCTCTTCACTTGCCAGAGTATAGAGGTGTGGAGGATGTGGCTGAGCATGTACACAAGTGTGAATTGTTATGGAGAATTAAGGGAATTACAAACCCCGATAGAAAGAAAATTCAATTATCTACCACAATTCAAGAACATACGCACAAATGGTATTGAAATTATGATCCACATTAGACCGTGATGGATTACGATGCATTGCACGTTGCATTTTTGGCGAATTCCACATTCCTGAGTTTGAGCAATAGAGTATCATCGCACTAAAGGATATCAAGCAAGGATTGTATCAAAGTGTGAGGGATTATGATTCATGGTTTAAAAATTCTTTTGCCTAAGATATCTTATGATATTAATTAGATACAACATGCACAATGGTTCGTTGGGGTTTGTTGACTCCGTTTTGAAGGGCCTTATCACATTAAACATTTACTGGTCCACAAGAGGCTTTGGAGGTAGCTCTATGCATTGAAGTAGTTGGGAGTGAAGACATGTTGGTGAGGGAATTTTTTGGGTGGAAAATTTTGTGAATTCCTTGCCAATGCTCTGGGAATCTAAGTATCTCTACTTAACCGATACAACACCGTATATGCATGCATAAAAAAATGTGGATTTCTATGGTGACCTTTCGATTGGGGATCCAATAGGGGCACTCCACTAACCATACGAAAAATCTTACATATACTTGCAAGAGAGAAATTTGTCTGAAAGTGGGAAAGGGAGTGAGAAAAGAGGTAGGAGAACTAATGTTGCAGGTAGGAAATCAAATTCCTGCACACACTAGTTAGAAAATTCATCACATGCATTCATGGGAAGAAATAACCCTACAAATGGAAACAAGATGAGATAAGATTGTGAACTCAAAGTTTCTAAAATATCCTCATCAAAGAGACTATAAAATCCTTCTTCTTGTATTGATGCTTAAACAAAAGTTGTACATAGTGGAGAAATGGAGGAAATTGAGAAAAAGGGGAAATGGAAGAAAAATGGCTATCTCCTTTGTTCTCTCAAAGTACAATATACTCTTGAGTTTACAAGATCAATCACCAACCCCCAACAATGGCATGAAGAAGCCATTAAATCTCCTCCAAGAAATGGTTACAACTTCTTCTTTGTTAGCAAGAAACAGATTTACAATTTCTTTTCAATCATTTACGTCCTTTCGATTCTTGATTCATGAAGAAACGCCAATGGCAGAAAGACCAGACTTTTCATAATGTAGCCATTATATTCATTTTGTAACTTTGAATTTGAACCGTTTATCTTGCCTTCAAAACTTTAAACCAGAGCAATCCATGTGGGAGAAATTTATTGGATCAAAGCGTGGAGGATGTCTTTGCATTTTATGCCTTTGTAAAAATTGGCATTTTTGACATTTTGTCCGCCCTTCCGCCTCTCCACTCTAGGCCCGACACATGGCTTTATTTGAGTGGCGAAGGAATCGAGGCTCACTTTTTCAATTTTAAACATTTTTAGAAAATTGCTCAAAAATTCAAATTTCTCCGCCGCTTCGCTCTCCCGCTTTGAATTTTCAATAGCGGCCTGAGACCTCGGTGGAGCCATAGAGCATTCTAGAAATTTTAATTCACTTTTGGAAATTTGGATAAATTTCCAAAAGTTCTGATGGCCCGCTCAACCTCTTACGGTGGGCTTCACCTTTGATTTTTCCTGCGGCTCAAGATTTGACTTTTTCCCCGATAGCTTTGATCGGGTCGCGGGTTATGTTAGCCAAAACAAGCCCCTTGCTTAATTTGGCTAACTTACCTTCATTATTCCCTTCCTTGTTCTTAAAATTCTAGTTTCACACATTTCAAGTACTTAAGGGTTTCTAGAAATGGCTCCATCAGATAGGATTTTTCTTCCCCTTTCTAGAAAGGTAAAATTTTCCTTCTAACTCCTTGTACTTTTCAAGTTATGGCTCGGTGGAGTTTTTGGGGAAAATTTCCCTTGACAGGCCCGTGGCCAATAAAAATGTGCCACGTGGCAGAGGAGGTCGGGCAGTGGGGTGAAGTTCAAAAATTTTCCAAAGCGGTTGGTGGGGTGCAAAGACAAAATTTTGCTGCGGCCCACGGAGGAGAAGGAAATGGGTTGGCGGAGGCATGGGGAGAATTGGGAAATGTTTCCCTTTTTGTCTAAAATGCCCAAAGGAAAATTTTGGCCCCAAGGCCCACCGATCATTTAGAAGCTGACACGTGTCCAATGGCAGAGGAGTCGGACCCGTGGAAGGATTTGGAGAAAGTCACCAAAATTGAAAAATGCACAAAGGAAAAATTGAAAGCGCAACCCCATCGAGCAAAAAAATGATGACACGTGTCCGGTCGGTGGCGAGGGTCGGAGAAGCGAAGGATTTGGTGAAATTTTCCAAAGTGGTCAAATGACACCAAGGTGAAAAATAGAAGCGTGCCCAAGCGAACGAAAGGTGGTGACATGTGTCCCAAGGCGGAGGGCGCAGAGTAATTTTGGAAAAAATTTCAAATTCAAAAAAGGGGGTAAAGTGACTGTTTGAGCCCACGGAGCAACTAGAGTGTGCCATGTGGCGGCGAAGGAATGAGGCACGGAGGTAAAATTGGAAATTTTCCCAATGAAATTTTCTAAAAGTAAAAGCAATGTTTGGGCCAAGCGTTTCATTAGTGAATGGGAAGGTGACATGTGTCTTGGATTGGCAGAGGCATGGAGGTTTTTGGGAAAATTTTCCAAAAGGGAAAAAATTCAAATTTCGGCCTCGTAAACCCATTTTTTGCCCTGTTTTCACCATTTTTGCCCTAAATCTTCAGAGGGGCATATCTTTTGATCTAGAGCTCAGTTTTTACGTTCTTTATGTCATTGGAAAGATGGTAAAATTATCTACACGATGGAGGGTTCAATTTTTATTTTTGATTGATATTTTTAGAAGAGAAAATGAAAAACATCTCTGGCACATAAAAATATAGAAATGACATTCAACCACCAAATTTAATGAAGTATGGGTCATTTTTGGATCTGCAGAGCAATGTACTTTGGCATATGGGTTTTTCCATGAAGCCCATCACCTTGCAGGAGAAATTGAAGGGATTTGATTGGTAGTTGAACTCATAATCATTTTTGCCCACGTTTTTGCTTTCTCTTCTTTTGCTTGGCCATTAAAAGCTAGATTTGGCTCATTTGTAAAAGGTTGGATGTTCTTGCTTCTGCAAGCTCTTCTTTTCCCCTTAGTAGGTGGATTTGAAGGATTTTAGACCTCCCATGGAGATTGTAACACGTTTTTTGCCTCTTTGCTATTGCAATGTATTGTATCAAATATGGGCATGATAATGTATGTTTTGTGATCAATTTTCAATCCTCTCATGTAGTTATTATTGTCTTCTGATCCTTCATTGCATTCTGGTAATTTGTGCATGTTTTTTTTCTGCAATCTTCATGATTTGTGTCTATTTTTGCAAAGCAAGGAGTTCAGCACTCCTTTGGTGTATCACCTCTTTGTTTTTGCTTAGTTTTGTTTCCATTTCCATGTTTCTCTCAACCCTATCTCCTTGGTAGTTTTAGAGTAGGAATTTTGAATCAAAACCTCTATAAAATTGCATGCATACACCTAAACAGAGGAGTAAGAACCAACTTCAATCTAGAGAGTTTTCTCACCTTGTAAGGCCCCACACCTTGGAGAAAACTCAATGTTGTGCATTCACACCAAATGAGTTTGCCTTAGAAAAGTAGATCTATAACTCATTTGGGGGTGCTGTGAATTTGCACTAACAATTTTGGCACGCCAGTGGGACCTTAGAGGTCTTCCACTTCATCTTTTGTAGGTTGGTGTGTTCTTGTGAAGATTTCAGCCTTTGGAGGCAATTGCAAACACATCTGGCGACTCCATCTGGTCAATAACTCATTCTCTGAGTTGCAGACCTATTTTCCATTCATTCTTCTTTCCATCTCTTCCATCTTCTTTCATTCCATGAAGTTGTGCAATCATGACTTCATTTCCATCATGGAATTCACATTTACAATAGCAATATCATTCAAATCCACCTCCAACATGTTTCTCAAATCCTCCAGATCAGCATTTTGATCATATTCAAAACCAGTATGCATACCCATATGAGCAATGCCAAAATCAGTTTGGCTATGAAGCATATCAAGCACAAGAGTATGCATATGATGAGGGTAGTCAAGAAGGAAATGCAGATCTGTTGGAGAAAATCCAAAAAATGGAGATTGGCATGGTGCAATCTAGGGCTCAAGCACAAATGAAAGCATTTAGAATCGGTTATGGAGCACCTTGTCCATGGGTGGGACCTTTTCCAAGGCATTACAACCCTCAAGAGAAACTTGACTTCATGATTACAACACTGCCATTACTTGCAAAGTGGATTGAGGGAATAGAGGTGTATGAGAGGAGTATTCAACAACCTTGTCAATGGGTAAGCACACCATCTCATACTCTTTATTTTCCTCTTTCTCAATCTGTATCATTTCAGCAGTGTCAAGCTTCAAGTTTCCCATATGTTGTCCCAAAATTTGATTCCATTTCTCCATCCCCTAGTCTTCCACCCCATCTCAATTCTTCTATCCTTTTCCCTTCCAAACAACCATTCCCTCCAAAGAAACAAGAGTTTCTACCTCCTCCAACACCACAAAAATTGTAAAATCAATTGAGTCACAACCCACCCCTCCTCTTGCATTCCCAAATCCATGTTGGGAAGATAAAAATCAGAATTCCAGTCAAGGAAAACAAAAGAAGAAGAAGAACCAAACAAGGATAAAAAGATTAGAAGTTTGTTGGACTTGGCTCTCAAATTCGGGATTACAAAAATCCCCTTGATGGTGAAGCCAAAAGCGGAAGTTGGAGTTAAAGCAACAGTGGTGGTTGAGGCTGAGTTCGCAGTAGAAGAAGAACAAGAACAAGAGGAAAAGAATCAGAAGTTTTTTGGTGATGAGTTGGGTGTCCATGTTGGCGCTTTTCCCAAAGAAAATTTTGATCCAATCTACACTGCAAAATAAGTCATTGTGGAGGAAGAAAAACCAGCTCAAAATCCCATTTTTTAGGAGAAAATGGATGAGATCAAGTCGGCCTTTTGCAATAGCAGAAGAAGGAAGCATTATTGATACATTTTTGCTTTCATTTGAAGGGGCTGATTTGATTGATGAAGCCATTGTGGAGGTGAACAAAATAGGTCCAAATTGTGAGCAAAAGGCACAAGAAATTTCATGTTTCTCTCCCACTTCATCTCTCCAAAAATATGATTTTTTGGACGAGTTTGAATTGACAAGTTTCATGTTTGAAAATGAAGCTACACATGGTGAAGAAGATGCAGATTTGGAGGTCACCATACAAGAGGGAAAAGCTTTGTTGTAGTGGGACAGCGAAGAGTTTGATTGTTTATCAGACTTAGAGGAATGTCTTGAGGAGGAGCCAGCTGAAATTACAACATTTTCTCCTCCACCATTCATTCTCCAACATCAAGAGCTGCTGCCACAAAGGAGAACATTGAAAAACAGCAGACTGCAGTTTGCAACATGCCTCTTGAATCAAAGTTGGAAGAATTTGATCTTCCAAAAGCTATAATGGAGAAACTCGAACCAAAATGTATTGCAGATGAGGTTACAATAATGTAAAAACAACTTCATTAGATGTTGCAATAAATAATGATGAGCTGCATATTATAGAAGAGTTACATATTATAGAAGAGTTCCATACTACCATGAAGGAAGGAAAAGAGCAGGAGATTTTCACCACTTCTTCCACATCATCCATCCAAGAAGGTCTACAAGAGGACTCCATTTTTGGAGTTGAAAATTAGAGCAATGGGCATATCAAATGGATCAGACCTTGCCCAATAAGGTATTTGGCTTCATTGGAGCCAAAGGAGAAGTCACAACCAGTCATGCTTGCTTCTAAGCATGAGGATGAGCATCTAAGCACCAAGGATCAGCTGCAATACCTCTACAATCCAAATGCAAAGCAACTAAAAGAGGTATCTAACTTGTTTTCAGTTGACACCTTGCTGATATGGGTAGAAGACCAGCTTCTTGTTGATTTTCCACTCATCCTAACAGCCATGATCAGCTCCAAATCAATTGCATGGCTGCCCTATTTTGCACAACCAATTGTAGGGTTTGTTTAGCTCACCTTTACTTCCAGTTAGAGTAGAGTAGGTAGGTTTTCTTTCAGTAGAAGAAGTGCTTGTGCACACTCTGCATATCCCACTTGGGGTATGTATGATTTCCAATTTTGTACATAGTTTTTGGTGCTGTTGTGTTGCTCTTGCACAATCCATTTCAGTGGGTTTTGGTGAAGATCAGCTCCAAGTTTCAGTGGGTTTCCAAGTGGCTCAGAGGTCATATTTTCATAGTTTAGATCAGAATCAGTTTATTAGGCTTGACTCCATGCCCAATGGATGCTTCAAAGGCCACTGATCATTCATCTAGCAGGTAGATGACCCCTGAGAGTCACCAAATTGTTATCCAAAATGAGCCCCCTGCTTATTTTGGCTAACTTGCCTTCATTCTTCCCTTCCTTGTGCTTTAACTTCAATTTTCACACATTTCAAGTACTCAAGGGTTTCTAGAAATGGCTCCATCAGATAGGATTTTTCTTCCCCTTTCCAGAAAGGTAAAATTTTCCTTCTAACTCCTCGTACTTTTCAAGTTTTGGCTCAACGGAGTTTTTTGGGGAAAATTTCCTTGACAGCCCGCGGACAATAAAATGCACCACATGGTAGAGGAGGTTGGGCCGAATGAGGGCGAAGCTCAAAAATTTGCCAAAGTGGTTAGCGGGGGTGCAAAAAATTTTTTTCCCATGGGCCCGCGGAGGAGAAGGAAATGGGTTGGCGGAGGTGTGGGGAGAATTGGGAAATGTTTCCCTTTTGTCTAAAATGCCCAAAGGCAAATTTTGGCCCCAAGGCCCACCGATCATTTAGAAGCTGACACGTGTCCAGCGGCGGAGGAGTCGGACCCGCGGAAGGATTTGGAGAAAGTCACCAAAATTTAAAAATGCGTAAAGGAAAAAATTGGCGAGCCCACCGCTAAGCAAACAAAATGATGACACATGTCAATTCGATGGCGGGGTCGGAGGCGTGGAAGGATTTGGTGAAATTTGCCAAAGTGGTCAAAAGGCGCTAGGGTGAAAAATAGAAGTGCGCCCCCGCCAAGCAACCAGAGGTGGTGACATGTGTCCCAGAGCGGCGGGGGGAACGGAGTAATTTTGGAAATTTTTCCAAATTCAAAAAGGGGGTAAAGTGACTGTTTGAGCCCACGGAGCAACCAGAGCGTGCCACGTGGCAGTGAAGGAGCGGGGCGTGGAGGTAAAATGGGAAATTTTCCCAATGAAAATTTCCAAAAGGAAAAGTGATGTTTGGGCCCGTGTTTCATCAGTGAATGGGAAGGTGACACATGTCCTAGACCGGTGGAGGCAGGAAGAGGTTTTGGGAAAATTTTCCAAAAGGGAAAAAATTCAAATTTCGGCCCGCGAACCCATTTTTGCCTTGTTTTCACCATTTTTGCCCTAAATCTTTAGAGGGGCATATCTTTTGATCCAGAGCTCAATTTTTGCATTCTTTATGTCATTGGAAAGTGGTAAAATTATCTACATGATGGAGGGTTCAATTTTGATTTTTGATGGATATTTACAGGGAGAATAAAATGAGAAAACATCTCTGGCACGTAAAAATACAAAAAATGACATTCAACCACCAAATTTAATGAAGTATGGGTCATTTTTTGGATCTGCAGAGCAATGTACTTTGGCGTATGGGTTTGTCCATGAAGCCCATCACCTTGCGAAAAAAATGAAGGGATTTGATTAGTAGTTGAACTCATAATCATTTTTCCCCTTGTGTTTTGCTTTCTCTTCTTCTGCTTGGCCATTAAAAGCCAGATTTGGCTCATTGGTAAAAGGTTGGATGTTCTTGCTTCTGCAAGCTCTTCTTTTCCCCTTAGTAGGTGGATTTGAAGGAGTTTCAGACCTCCCATGGAGATTGTAACATGTTTTTTTCCTCTTTGCTATTGCAATGTATTGTATCAAATCTGGGCATGATAATGTATGTTTTGTGATCAATTTTCAATCCTCTCATGCAATTATTATTGTCTTCTAATCCTTCATTGCATTCTGGTAATTTGTGCATGTTTTGTTGCTGCAATCTTCATGATTTGTGTCTATTTTTGCAAAGCAAGGAGTTCAGACACTCCTTTGGTGTATCACCTCTCTGTTTTTGCTTAGTTTTGTTTCCATTTCCATGTTTCTCTCAACCTTGTCTCCTTGGTAGTTTTAGAGTAGGAATTTTGAACCAGAACCTCTGTAAAATTACATGCATACACCTAAACAGAGGAGTAAGAACCAACTTCAATCTGGAGATTTTTCTCACCTTATAAGGCCCCACACCTTGGAGAAAACTCAATGTTTTGCATTCACACCAGATGAGTTTGCCTTAGAAAAGTAGATCTATAACTCATTTGGGGGTGATGTGAATTTGTAGTAACATGTTACTTTTTAACTTTTCATTTTTTTACAAAGAGGTTCAAAATCACAAATCCCCAGACGGTCCGCCTCTTTGCTTTGACTCCTGTGACTATGGGCTCAATATTTGACTTTTCCATGATAGCCTAATCAAGGTTGCGGGTTACTTTTTAAATTTTCTTCTTTTTACAAAGAGGCTCAAAATCTCAAATCCCCCAATGGTCCGCCTCTTTGCTTTGACTCCTTTGACCGGGCTCTAGATTTGATTTTTCTCTCGATAGCCTCGATTAGAGGCTGCAGTTACTTTTTAACTTTTCACCTTTTTTACAAAGAGGCTCAAAATCACAAATCTATCTTCCGACCCACTTCCAATTAGGTATGTCTATGTACCCATGGATGATGGGGCCAAAATTTGATGGGGAAGAAAATGCCCATCATTCCCGACTGAGGAAAAAATGTAGAGAAGAAGAAAACTCCACCATTTCATGTCCGATTTTCAAATTTGTTTCGAGAGTTGAGGAATTGAAAACAATACAAGGTTCAACGATCCAGGGGCACAAAAAGATTGAGACTTTCATTCAAATGAGGAAAATCAATAAAAATTTCACGCGTCCAGACAGGAAAATGGAAAATTTATCAAAACAAGCAGACTGGGGATTTGAAACAACTTTAGGGCATGGATTTTTCTATTTCTTCAAACTTTCAACTTGGCTTAAATACTTTAGGAGGGCGAGAGCTTGAAATTTCAAATTTAACTTGGAAAACAAAAAGTGGTTTTCGGGGGACAACAATTGGCTCTAGCTTGGGGACATGGCATGGACTGAGCATGGTGAAGATGTGGTATGAGGATCTAGAATCTCAATTTTTAAACCATATAACATTGACCAGTGCCTTATCCATTGGGCCTTGCAAATTCATGTACAATTTTGAGAAAGAAAGATTAGAAGAAGGAAACACACAAGCACACAAAAGGAAGGAAACACACGGCACACAACAGAAGGGGAAACAAAACCACACAACGGAAAGGGAAACACACCAAGAAATCACCTATGGTACAAGGTGGGGGACAACCCACTTTCACTAATGATATAATTTCAATTATTTCCCACTTCGAGGAAATTCTAATGGCGTTCCATCCAAGTATGAGAGGAGAAAAAAATTCTCACCACAAGCTCCATGAATTCGAATGGGTGAGCCATAACGAATCAAAATTTCCATGGCTGCCCTTTGGTTCTCTTCTCTTGTCCCATAGCAAGAAAAAAAGTCTCCAACCTTGAATTCTCTTGCCTTAGCCCTCTTGTCAAAGATCTTCTTCACTTTCAATTGGTGTTCTTTGATTCGATCCACCACCTGGAATCTATTTTCTTCCAGCTTCTCCAGAAATAGGATCCTTTTGTCTAAGGAATATTTGTATTGACCATCTTCTATTTCCTGTAGCAACTTAAGAGTTGGCATCTCAATTATGAGGGGAATCTCTGCTTCAACTCCATACAGTAGTTGGAATGGAGACATACCTATCACCTTCTTGGGAGTGATCCTATCTACCCATAATGTGTCGTATAACATTTTGTGCCAATTCCTTTGATTCTCGTCTACAAGCTTGCGGACAATGGTCACAATGTTCTTGTTGCTTGATTTGGCCTGTCTGTTTCCTTGTGGATAGTAGTCAGAAGAATGAGCTAGGGAGATTTCGTAGCTATAGAAAAACTTGGTCAACTCTCTTGAAGAGAAATAGGTAGCATTATCTACTACAATCTTCTGTGGCACTCTGAAATGGACTATGATATTCTCCTTGATGAAGTTGCATACTGTTTTAGTGTTGGCTTGTTTGGCTGGAATGGCTTCCACCCATTTGGTGAAGTATTCTATTGTTGTGAGTACATAGGTGTGCCTCACACTTGAGTGAGGGTTCAGAACACCAATGAAGTCCAGCCCCCACTGTTGAAATGGTTCTTTAATAACCACAGGGCACGAGTGGTAGTGCGAGCGAGTTGTAGTCTTCCAACGAATTGTTGGCATGCTTTACATTTAGAAACCCAATCTTGAGTATATGCAAAGATGGTGGGCCAATAATAACTTCCTCAGAGGATCTTGTGTGTAGTGACCATTGCTGAAAAATTTCCACCACATGCTTGGTCATGGTATGCTATAAGCAAGTTTTCTTGTTGCTCTTTATCTACGCACTGAGAAACAACCATCCAGGACCTCTCTTGTAAAGTACATGATTCCATATCACAAACCCGGCTTCCTTGACTTAAGTGTTCTTCTTTGTTTGTAATCAAGATGAGGAGGGAATTCTCCATAAGTCAAGTAGTAGGAAATATCAACATACCACTCATCGGTAGTGGTGACAAAGAGAACCAGTGGGTTGTCTTCTAAACAAGTTGAGCAAGTACATGTTTCTTCACCATGTTGAAATTTGAGAG
This sequence comes from Taxus wallichiana var. yunnanensis, assembly GCA_018340775.1. NCBI lineage: Eukaryota > Viridiplantae > Streptophyta > Pinopsida > Cupressales > Taxaceae > Taxus > Taxus wallichiana. The sequence continues at coordinate 823,563,981 of CM031234.1, read as the reverse complement.
TTTCATCTTCAGCAATCAACTTGCACAAGCCATTTCCCTTACTAGATTGGAGGGTTGAATCTCTAAGTCATATTCTTGAGTCTTTGCAATCCAATTTCCTCTTTTAGCTCTGGGATCCTGTTGTGTCAAGATGGACTTGATTGCACTGCTAGGGACCATCGCCACTGTATGAGAATTGAGAATGTAAAACCTAAAGTTTTTTATAGCCTTGACCACTGCATAGGCATGCTTCTCCAATTGGATGTACTTTAGCTCATGCTTCTTCAAAGTACAACTCATGAAAGCAATAGGTGCTTCAACATCTTCATCATTTTTTTGAACAAGAACAACAGAGAGTGTATGCTCTGATGCATAACAATACATGATGAAATCTTTGTTAAAATCTGGAGACATAAGGGTTGGATCCTTGGCGATGAATTTCTTGATATCTTTAAATGCTTCCTTCCTTCATTGTTCCATTTGAAACTTGCTTGAGGTTTCATCATGGAAGTGATGTGCTTTGTCAATTCAACAAACTCAGGCACAAAACGATGAAGAAAATTTACCTTTCCAAAGAATGAATGAACTCCCTTCTTGCTTGTGGGTAGGGATAATGCTTGAATGGCTCTAATCCTCTCAGGATCAATGTGTGCTCCATGTTTGTTCACAATGTGCCCCAATAACTTGCCTTCAGTGACTCTAAAAATGCACTTTTTGGATTTAGTGATATATCGTGTTTCCTACACCTTGTAAGTACTGTTCCAAGTGATAGATACGATATCCCCTCTTCTTCAAAATACTTGAGATCATCAAGATATATGACAATGCAATGATTCAAGTCTTTAAAGGCCAAATCCATCGCCCTTTGGAATGTAGCTCTGCATTGATTAGGCCAAAAGGCATTCTACTTTTGTAGGCAAAAGTGCCCCAAGGTGTTGTAAAGGTTGTTTTGGTGTGGTCTTCCTCTCGCCACTTTGATTTGATTATATCCCGAGAATCCATCAAGTAATGAAAGCATTTCAGATCCAAAGTGAGTGCTTACAGGATATGGTCCATGATAGGAAGAGGATAGTTGTCCTTGAATGATGCACGTTCAAAGTTGCAAAATCTACACATATCCTTATTTCTCCATTCTTCTTCCGCACCGCACACAATGTTAGCCACCCACATAGAATGGTGGATGGTAAAGATGATCCTTGTGTTAAGCATCTTCATTACCTCCTCCTTGATGATATCAGCAATCTTTGAGTTATACGACCTTTGTTTCTTCTTGAAGGGCTTAACACCCTTGCTTTAAAGGAATTGAGTGATGCATTTACTTTGGCTAGAAGGATTTGAGTTCATCATAAGAGTAGGCCAAGACATCTAAGTATTTCTTGAGTAATGCAACAAACATTCTTTTTTCTTCAGGTGAGCAACATTTTTCAACATTGACCATCCTTGGCTCCTCCGGGTACCAATTTTTCTTTGTCAAAATCAGCTTTGGCACCTTTGAGAAGATTGCTTTTCTTTCTCTTGAATGAATCTGTCATGTTTTTCAAAGAGGTCTTCTAAAGATACTACGCCTTTGGGAATTTTGTTCCCTTTCAATTTGATTATTCCTCATCATCAATCCCTTCAATTCCTTCTTTCTCTTCTTCGGGACTGCTTCTCAATGTGGATTTTCACCTCCTTCAAAGAAGAGATTATTGAAATTATCCCTTTGCTCCAAAAAGGATAGAATTTGGTTATCATCATTGAAGACTTGCCAATGATTTGCATTGTCTGGTACATTAGGCCGGAATACCATTTCAATGGTCACTTTGTATTTACCAAAATAAGGATGAGGTATCACTAGGGAAGATGACACTTTGTAAGGGAATCAGCCTTTTCATTCTACTCCCTTGGAATAGCTTCAATGGAAAATGCATCAAAAGATTCAATGCAATCCCACACTCTGTTTTTGTAATGCCCGAGCCTTGGATTTTTCACCTGATATTGTTGGCAGACCTACTTCACCACAATCTTTACATCACCTTTGCATCTCAGCTTCTTGATTCCCATGTCCTCTGCTGCATTCATGCCTAAGAGCAATGCTTCATACTCTACATATTTTTGTATTATCAAATTACAGCTTGTAGGCAAAAGGGTACACCTCATTTGAAGGAGAGTACAATACTACACCAGCTCCTGAACCTACTTTGGAATGACTACCATCAAATTCCATTGTCCAAATTTGATCTTCCTCTTCCTCCATGAGAAGTGGCAAGTTCTCTTTTTCTGATGTGAGGAAGTAGTTTCCTAGCCCACAATCTTGAAAGAGAATGTTTTCTTTCGGATCATTAGACTTTCGTACTGTGAACTTCATTTTTCTTCTTACTGTAAAGAACTTCTTCATCTCACCTTTTACTATGATAGTTACATATGACTAATACATTCTTATTTCCCCACCTAGGTCTCTGCAAAAACTCCTACTCAATAGCATACCAAAGGATGTTGGGATGTCTGCTACCAATATGGTTAGGAGCACCTTCTTGTCTGGGAAAATCAGCTAGTGCTACTACTGTGCATCTTTGATTCTTCCTACCAATGGCACTTTTTGGATTCCATTGAGTAGGATGTGCCATTTACCCGGTCAAGGTGAGGTCTAGAGAATTTGTAACTTTGGCTAGCATCACATTGTCTCGAAGCTCTGGAATCTATGATACAAATATTTAGTTTGAAGCCTTTAATGAGGAGTGATAGGTAGAAAGGTTCAACCCTATTGGTTTTGGGGCACTAAGGGCTAGCATTTTTGGGAAGGCGGTGTGGATGGTGTGGGTAGTAAGCCTTTATAATTAGGACTTGAGGTTATAGGGTTACCACCATGAAATGTATTAATGAACTTGTCAAACCCAGGCGGGGTGTGTTTGTAGGTTTCGAGAGAGTGGAATTTGGTTTTGCTTGCATGTTCCAAAAATTTGAATGGGGAAATGATGGGTGAGGATGAGGCTCCTAAAATGGAGGAAGATCTACATGGTAGAGAATTTACTAATTTTGGTGTTGGGTTATCTTTTTCAAATGTAACAATTGGCTTGGAAGGGGGTGAGGGTGTAGCCTTTGATGAACTTTAGATGTTTTTGTAAGACCAATATTTAGAAGAGAATTATTCTTAGCAAATTTTGAGATGGAAGAAGAATCAAATGACTTACTTGGTATAGTAGCATGATCTTTGGAAACCAGTGAGTCTAGTTTTCTTTGGTTGATTCCATGGAAGGTGGTAATGGTGATCCTCTATTGATGATTTTATTCTGTGTAACCTCTGGAGGATAATCTTCTTTATTCTTCTTCTTATCCTTTGTTGTAACTATTAGGGCTGAAATCCCTTTCTTAGATTGAGCACGAGTGAAAACAACACATGAGAAACTTGGAACTTCTTCATTAGGTTCATCTTCATCATCAACATATTCAATCGGGCCATTGTGCATATCAACTTCCTTGATCTCAAGATAGTTTTCATAATCTTCCATGTTTTTTCTTGATTTCATCAATTTTTGTTTCCTCCTTTGGCTCTTTGGTGTCATGGACGACATTGACTGGTGGTGCTTTAAGAGCAAGACGATGAGGAGGTGGAGTAATCCTTGGCCTATCTGGAGGGTTTGGTCTCCTTGAAGCATTCCGTATTGTGATATGAGATAGCTGCTTCTTCAAGGCAACCAAGTCATTTCCATTTTTTGGAACATCGGATCTGTGGTGACAGAGTTTGAATTCTGACCCTTTTGTTTCCCATTGGGGCCTTTCACCTTTCCAGAAAGGATTAGATCATCATCGGTTTCTATTGCAAAGTCTTGGGCTTGCCTCAATGTTCTTGGTTGGGCTCTTCTAAGGAAGAAACCTACTTCTGATGGTAGAGCACTGATGAAAAACCTCTTCAAATTATTTTAAGTAGGCACCACATCTTCAGGATCCTTCTTATCACTCTATCATATCTTGCTACAAAGTCTCTCATTGACTCAGAGGTTTCTTTTTTCATTTGTACCAATTGGACCAAAATATCCTGACAATCTTCCATGGTCTTGAACCTATGTTTGAATGCACTTCTTATATCTTCCGAATAGGTGATAGACCTCGGGGTAGTATGTAGAACCATTCGGAAGCCTTTTCTTGAGTAATTCCACAAAGAGTCGAGACTAACACATCTTTGTAAATCAACACCCATCACACCGCAAGAAGTGATAAATGTTTCTACATGCTCTTCAGGGAGTTGAGAACCATCCCCTCTGAATTTTGGGAAGTTTTTTCTCGAGCCTCTCGGTAGCTCATGGAGTGGTTGAGCAAGAGACAGTGGACCGATGTTTCCTCCCCATGGTACATTAGGCCTACGGGCTTCACAATCCCATTCACGCTCACAATCCCGATCCCCCATTCTATTTATGTTTCTATCTTCTAACCTTGCTAAGGCTATGGCTTCTATTGCTGTTCTTTCATCTTCCTCGGCTTGAAGTCTCTTGATTTCTTTGAGTTGAGCTCTTATTTCTTCATCGGCTCTCACTTCTCTTTCTCTAGCTTCTTCTTCGGTTTCTACGTCAGTGAAATCTTCAAGGTTCTCGTTGATGTATGGAAATTCACCATCCAAAGGATTAACAACACTCAGGTTCCCAACATGACTGGTTGTTTGACGAAGGGGAGGTCTTTAAATTCTGAGCAGCTCTTGTCTTCTTTAAAGTTCTTCAAAAATGGGGTCGGTTTGTCCTCCTTGTCTCTCGTTGTCGGGTGAATTTTCTATCCCTAGCTTGAAAATATACGCTCTTCTTGGCGGGGCTGGAATTTACCTTTTCCTCTCCAATTCAACAGCGCATTCTTCTTGAGTCCAAAATTGTCGTGGCAATGAAGTAGTGATTGGCACTTTTTCTATTATGCAAGATAGCTTCCCTCAAATCTAAAGCAATGTCTTCTTGGAAGAGAAATTTGGGTCTTTCAACGGGAGGGCTTCCCGAAATAGCCATGATTTAAATCCATGTGGCTCATATAGCCATTCAAACTCCGAAATTTTTCTCTTTTTTGAATTTTGAATTTTTGAACCTTGCGGTCGCATTCAGTGCGAGATGTAGTTAAATTTGTCCCATGGTGGGCGCCAAAACTAATGGTGAGGGAATTTTTAGGTGGAAAAATTTGTGAATTCCTTGCCAACACTTTGGGAATCTAAGTCCCTCTACTTAACCGGTACAACTACCATATATGCATGCGTGAGAAAATGTGGATTTTTGTGGTGGCCTTTCGGCTCGGGGATCCAATAGGGGCACTCCACTGACCTGTGGCAAAGCTTGTAGACAATCTGCAAGAGAGAAATTTATCCGAAAGTTGGAAAAGGAGTGATAAAAGAGGTAGGAGAACTATTTTTGTAGGTAGAAAATTAGATTCTTGCACACGTTAGTTAGAAAATTCATCATGTGTATTCATGGGAAGAAACAACCCTACAAATGGCAACAAGACGAGATAAGATCGTAAATTCAAAGTTTCTAAAATCTCCTCATCAAAGAGGCTATAAAATCCTTCTTCTTGTATTGATGCTTAAACAGAAGTTGTACATAGTGGAGAAATGAAGGAAATGGAAGAAAAATGGCTATCTCCTTTGTTATCTCAAAGTACAATATACTCTTGAGTTTACAAGATCAATCACCAACCCCGACAATGACATGAAGAAGCCATTAAATCTCCTCCAAGAAACGATTACAACATCTTTGTTAGCGAAACGATTTACAATTTCTTTTCAATCATTTACATCTGCTTGGATTCTTGATTCGTGAAGAAACGCCAATGGTGGAAAGACCAAAATTTTCATAATACGGCCCATTACATTCATTTTGTAACTTTGAATTTGAACCGTTTATCTTGCCTTCGAAACTTTAAACTAGAGTCGTCCACGTGGGAGAAATTTATTGGAGCGGGCGTGGAGGATGCCTTTTGCATTTTATGCCTTTGTAGAAAATTGGCATTTTTTGACATTTTGGTCCGCCCTTCCACCTCTCCGCCATAGGCCTAACACGTGGCTTTATTTGAGTGGCAAAGGAATCACGACTCACTTTTTCAATTTTAACCTTTTTTAGAAAAATGCTCAAAAATTCAAAGTTCTCCACCGCTCCACTCTCCCACTTTGACTTTTCAACGGCGGGCCCGAGACCTTGGTGGAGCCGCGGAGCATTCTAGAACTTTTACTTCACTTTTGGAAATTTGGTTAAATTTCCAAAAGTGCCCCATGGCCCACTCATCTACTTTGACTTTTCAATGGTGGGCTTCACCTTTGACTTTTCCCTCCGGCTCAAGATTTGAATTTTTCCCTGATAGCCTGATTGGGGCTGCGGGTTACTTTTTAACTTTTCGCCTTTTTTACAAAGAGGCTCAAAATCACAAATCCCCGACGGTCCACCTCTTTTATTTGACTCCTTTGAATATGGGCTCAAGATTTGACTTGTTCCCCTGATAGCTTGATCGGGGATGTGGGTTACTTTTTAAATTTTTGCCTTTTTTACAAAGAGGCTCAAAATCTCAAATCCTCGATGGTCTACCTCTTTGTTTTGAATCTTTTGACTGTGGGATCAAGATTTGAATTTTTCCCTGATAACTTTGATCGGGGCGTAGGTTACTCTTTAACTTTTCACCTTTTTACAAAGAGGCTCAAAATCACAAATCTCTCCACCGACCCACTTCCAATTAGGTATGTCCATGGCATGTGGATGATGGGGAAGAAAATGCCCATCGTTCCCAACCGAGGGAAAAATGTAGAGAAGAAGAAAACTCCACCATTTCACACCCGATTTTCAAATTTCTTTTGTGAGATGAGGAATTGAAAACAATACAAGGTTCAACGATCTAGGGTGCGAAAGATTGAAAATTTCATTCAAATGAGGACAATCAATAAAATTTTCATTCGTCCAGATAGGAAAATGGAAATTTTATCAAAACAAGTAGAAGTGGGATTTGAAACAACTTTAGGGCATGGGTTTTCTATTTCTTTAGAATTTCAACTTGGCTTAAATACTTTAGGAGGCGAGAGCTCAAAATTTTGAATTTAACTTGGAAAACGAAAAGTGGTTTTCTGGGACAACAAGACAATGGAGTGAGCCCTTTTCTAGAGGTACAAATAACTACTATGGTTAAACAATTAGAGAATATTTCTATGAAATCATCGCATGAGATGCGTAGTGGGTTATGGTGCACCAATTGTGATATGGAAGGGCATACTAAGGATAGTTTTCTACATAGGAATGTGCATGCATTATTACAGTATTGTGAGATTTTCCATAAGAATGATGATGTTAGGAATCACCCCATGTTACAACATACAACAATGAATAATGTTTCTATGTACTGTAATATTTTTGATGCACACACCCATGATATAGCTGATTATCGATTGATAGATCATATTCATGAGGCTTGTGAGACTTGATTATGAAAAAAACTTTGGTAAGTAGATCTCGGTGCAAGAATCCCAATCTAATGAAGGGCACAACAATGGAGATGGTGGGTTACAAGGTGATATAGGAACAGAGGCCATGGTGGTAGAGGAAGGTTCATGTGTGGGACTTTCTATACTTTTGGGTCCCCAAATCATTACCAAAGTGAATGTCCTAAGAAATAGGTATGCACATATTATGGAAAACAACGTAAGGTTGAGGATTTTCCAGACCTATGTGCACACATGTGAAAAAATAATAAAAAGGACAAAGGCATTGGGATGATCAAGGTACAACATACAAATAATGAACAATGGATTCTTAAGAAAATTCCTAACCTAGAATTACAACTTGTGTTAGTCACTACATTTGTCGAAGTAGTGCGAGCACGTGAGCACCTTAAATCAAAACCTATCATCAGGAGGGAGGATATTACGCATGTTAAATATCCAAACACTTCTCATCATAAGAATTTATAACAAGAGACCATGGGAGTAATCAGAGACTTACAAGGTGAAATCTAGTACTGAAGGAACAGGCACATGAGAGGAATGTGCGAAGAACATTGAGCTTAGTAAGAAGATGTAAATGATCTGAAGGAAGTATGTAGGATGTTGTGGTAGAAGAACATCATCCCACTTCTAGGAGAATTATTACGCAATAAGGTACTATGCGTAGGATTTGAGCCCGAGTGCCAAATCCTACATGTAAAATTTCCACTGTAGAACCATGAGTATGAAAAAGAAATTACACTAGATGTAGTGATTGATGGTTGGCTGGTGAGTAATATTTTGATTGAAAAAGTTCATAGGTGAATGTTTTAACTTTTGAACCATGGAATCAAATGGGGATACTTGTAATTGCAGCCATTCTCTAATGTGTTGCATATGGAAAATAAGACAAGGGCCATGCTGGTTGGGGTGTTGAAGGATGATTCAATTACTATTCAAGGGGCCAAGTTTATAAGATATTTTGTTATATTGGAGCTTCTTGAGGAAGATAACTTCCCATCATTGTTTGGGCGTCCTTGGTGCTATGCAAGCAATGCAGACTTGCACTTTAACAATATATATATATATATATATATATATATATATATATATGAGTTTTGAGAACAAGGAGGAGTGCATTGCTATAGATCTTGGATGATGTGAAGGTTGCACCTTATATTGAGCCTATGAGTGAAGCAAAGCTTAATATCATTTATGCACATACAATGCATGACCTTGAGAACATAAAACCATCTAAGGAAGGCATAATTTAGTGGGAAGATGCACAGTATGTCAGTGACACCACTAGTGTTTCTTGTGACAATTAGGCCCATGGCATGTATGAAATGGTCGGCCATTAGGTCAAGGTAAGAGTCACCCAAATGATCGGGTCACACATGATTAGGCACTTGGTCAAAGTTTAATTACCTAGTTATACTAGAAAGGAAAAACCCGACTCATTATTATGTGCCATGGAGAACCAATGGCATAATGAGGGAGATAGAAGAAATATGATGGTTTATACCTTACGTGGAATAACAATACACCGGTGGGAGACACACAAGATTATCTATTAGGATATTGCGGGTGAGAGTATCCTTTTTGAAAAGGTTTACTCAGAGTAATATACCCTCTCTTATACATGAGTATGATGGGAAGACTCCTTTGGTACACGTACATAACTATGAGAGACAATGGGTGTAATATCAAAAGGCTTTACCACCATCTCTTTAGGTGCATAATTTCTATTCTAATTTGTATGGATGCATGCACACATGGTATGTCCATGCTTTGAGTTAAAAAAATAGATTGTGAGCTAACATGAGATGTTTGAAGGTATTATTCACACCTTTGATTATTTTTCAACTAAGCCACCAATACATGAGGCCTTGCAAATAATGAAGCGCATCACATTGGGAGATAACACAAAGGTAGAAGAACCCATGGTTCATTTGTTAGGAGAAACTAATCTTTCGAGACATGAAAAGATGCATTGGAGATAGAAGAGATCTAGTTAGGGCACGCGTGGAAAGAGAAGGAAAAATGGAATATGGTATACCTCATTAATGATGAAGAAGTAGAGAACCTGGATATTAGCCATACAGAGGGTAAGCGTGAGGTGATGGATTCTATAGATGAAAAAGTGCACACATACCATGTACCCATGAAGACTAAGAAGGTTAATATTGGTTCTACATATGTGCCTAAGGAGGCTATTATTGGAGACTATTGGTCAGAACTAGAGGTTGTGAAGATCATTGAACTATTGTGTGAATTTCAAGACCTTTTCCCAAGAGGATATCATGAGTTGAAAGTTGTACATTATTCATTGGGAGAAATGAAGATAAATTTGAAAGGAGTGCATCTTATTCGAAAGAGGCCTTATAGGAAGAACCTAAACCTTCAAGTGAAGGTTAAGGAGGAAATTGATAAAAATTCTTGAGTCTAGAATCATTGAACCAATTGAGGAATCTGAGTCGGTCAGCCCTATGGTAATCATTATCAAGAAGGATGGTCGGATCAAGATATGTGTTGATTATAGGGAACTCAATGCTTCATGTGTAATAGATACTTTCTCTACGCCATTCACGAGAGAAATCCTTGAAGGATTTATGCGGCGAAAAGTCTACTCTTTCATTGATGGATTTTTGTACTATTACCAGTGGCCATTATACATGAGGATCAAGAGAAGACCACCTTCACCACCGAATGGAGGCATTTTGCATATACGGTCATGATTTTGGATTGAAGAATGTACTAGAAAATATTCTCATGCATGGTTATGTAGGCATTTTAAGACTTTATTCATAGTTTCATGTGGGTTTATCTAGATGACTGGACTGTTTATGGATTGGTAAAATATCACTATAATAAACTAAGGTTGATGTTTGCAAGATGCAAGAAGTTGAACACCTCTCTCGAAATTAAGAAGTGTATCTTTTCTACACCCTTTGGTACTCTTCTTGGGCATATTATTTGCAAGGATGGATTGTTGGTAGATCTAGATAATATTGTAGTGATTTTGGGATTGGAAGAACCTACCAATCAGAGTGAAGTGCATGGATTCTTAGGGAATATTGGTTATTACATGAATTTTATCAAAGGATATGCAAATATTAATGTGCCCCTAGAGGAATTTCTCAACGCTAAAGAAATTTTTATTGGGGTGATGTGCGAGAGAGGCATTTGAAACCTTGAAGGAGAAGCTTACCACCACACCCATCTTACACTTTCCTTTCTAGAAAATCTCCTTTCATGTACCTATAGATTCCTCTGGCATGGCTATTGGCACGGTCTTGGAAAAAACAAGAGATGGAAATGTGGATCATCCTATATGCTTTACAAGTAAGAAGTTGACACCAGCAAAGCATAACTATACAAAAAATGAGTGCGAGGCATTATCCATGATTTTTGTGCTCCATAAATTATGACAATACTTATTGGTCAAAAATCTATAATACAAGGGCACATCTGCGGGTGGATACTCCTTTTCAAATAATTTGATTTTACAGTCGTAATAAAGCTAGGCAATAGAAATTTGGTACTGGTCACTTATCATGAATCAATTTTAGAGAGGACACAGAGTATTGAAGACACTATGCCTAATACATATTTGTTCGAGTTGAATCATGTGTTAGCTAATTTGGAGGACACATCAGTATTTTTGTGCACCATAATTATGCGGAAGGAATAAAGGCATTGGAGAGGAAGTAATTTTCTATTCGAGTCACACTATACCGAGTCATTAGAGGAGACTTTGTATAAAATGGGTAGAGACGAGGTCTTGCAGCACAAGTATGTTTTGGAGCATGACCATGGAGCCATTATAGAGGAAGCACATGGATGCATTGTAGGACGACACTATGTAGGGGAAGCTACTACACGTAAGATCCTTCTAGATGGTTTATGGTGGGAAACATTGAAAAAGGATACAAAGGATACTTTCAACGCATGTGATCATTGTTAGAGAATTAGAAAGCCTAGGAATAGATACAAGATGCCACTTTGCGACCTATAGATAGTGCAAAACCTTATGAAAAATGGGCTATTAATTTTGTAGGACTTATTGCATTACCCACGCGCACGACTAGAGCACGAGACATCATCACATGTATTGACTACTTAACAAGGTGGGTAGAGGCTACACCTACAAAAGATTGTAGAGTATAAATGACAACAACGTTCATTTGGTAGAATGTTATCGCAAGTATGGATGTCTTTTGATCTTGAAAAGTGATAAAGGAACTCATTTCTTGAATGAGACTGTTTCACCGTTTTCTTTACGCTTTTGGAATATTATGAAACATATAAGGTTAAGGGCGAAGGAAGAATACCTGTGTGTTGGTTTGAGGTTGATGTGCGCGTTCGACTTCTCGATCCGATGTTGACTATGAGAGCATCCTTTTGGCTAGGAGGAACTACTTGAAATAGAAAACAAGACCACCGAGAGAAGAGTTAAACAATATATGATAGTGGACTGCCTAGCGTATGTTAGATCTGGGAAGTGTGATACTCCCTAGAAGACTATCAATCCACTATTTTATAAAACAAATATGAAATAACTAAAATACATACATAAATGAATTTAGTGCTAGTATTATGATTTGGGTACCTTAGCTCACTATCAGTGTCAATCTAATTAAATACTAAAAACTATGCGGGTCAAGGTCTTCTAGTCAGGTTGCAGAGTTATTCGGGTGGTCTCGTAGGTCACAAACAGGTCTTAGCGAGGACTAGGTAAGGTATTTGGATTGTTTTGGTAGGTATGTTAGTTACTGGTTCAAAAACAATTTTGGAAGACATAGAGATCGCTGGCGTCAATCGAGGTATGACTGATCTCGATTAAGGTGAACCAATGATGGTTATGGGTAATCGACGCTTGACATAGTCTGGCTGATAAGATTCAATAAGATGTGTTAGAGGGTTTGAGCCAAGGCCATGCAAAGATGATAGAGGGCCAAACGAGGTGTATGGGGATCTTAGGAACACTCAGAAATGTGTAGAGGTCAGGTATAGGTAGTCTTATGGCATGGGTGGAGGAATGGTTGGTTTACATGCAAGTAAATGGTAGGGGAAAAGGGAATGCAAGTAGGAAACTGATAACAACAATAGAAGGATCCAATAAACTGAAGTAGAAATAGATGATGTAGGTAAAAAGTGTACTTACTAGTGTTGCACATCCAATGGATATGTGGTTGTGATGATTGGTTGATGGGATGGAGCTTGGTGTGGTAGTGATGCTTCCCGAAATGTCACCATGAGTGCAATCTCTCCGGATCTATCCTAGTGCTTGATATGGATGTTTGTAGGTATGAAAAGGTTCTGGTTCTACTTGCATGTAGTTCTCTTCTCGTCTCCTTGATCTCAAAATGTGCCAAACCAAAAACAAGGTTGCCAAGGTGAATAAATGGTAACCGATGACAGCCCTAGTTGACCAAAGGTGTCGGGTTTGGGATGATCGGTGTCGGTTAAGGTAGGATTCCCTAGGTTTACTAAAAATGGAAGATCTCACATCATTTGGGTCAGGTCCATTCATTTATTTATGGATCAGAATGGATATTATGTTTTTATGAGTGGGAAGGTGGTTAGAGGAATAATAGGATTTGATTTTTAGGGTTGAACTAAGTCTTATTCATTTATGGAAACATGCTATGAATAAGTCTATGGTGAGGTGTCTAGGTGAGGTGTCTATTTATTTAATTAAAGTAATTAAATTAATAATGGGGTGAGGATGGGTATTAATTTAATTGTAAATAATTAAATTAATATTAATGTGGGGTATAAAGGTCATGGTTAGGTGAATGTGTGTAAGTTGGTTATTCGAAAGGGGATCAAGGGGAGTGTGACCCATTTTTGGTGTCTACAGAGACCATTATAATTTAATTGAATATTTTATTGTGGCACACCATAAAAATACTCCTTATCACCCTCAAGGAAATGACATTGTTGATGGTTTCAACAAGATTTTGGGATGACAGACATTAATAAATATATGTGATATCGAAGGAAGGATTAGGATGACAAGGTGACAATCGTTATTTGGGCATATAGAACAACCTATAAATGGTGAACAAGGCCACAACCTTCCAGAGTTGATGTTTGGCATGGAAGTTGTAGTACATGTGGAATTTATGCTACAATCCTGCGTATTTTGTGTGCATGTGGTTTAGATGATGAACAAGATGTGGGTGAGCATATTGACAATTTGATGTAATTTGATAAGAGGCATGCCATTACACAATGGATTAAGAAGATGGAAACTGAAAGATAGATGGCTTGGCATGACATGCATATCAAGAAAAATTATTTTCCAATTGGAAAGATGGTACTTCTGTATGAATCCAAGTTTGTGTGCCATCCAAGGAAATTAAAAGTTCATTGGTTAGGACAATTTGTAGTGACCAAGATACTTTAGACTCAAGCGCATGTCAATTGTAAGTGGTGGATGGCACCATGTTGCCCGAGCTTAATTCAATGGGAGTAATTTGAAGTTCACTATAAATAAAATTCTTGGTGTTTGTAATAAGGTAGTATTGCCACTTAGATTAGATTTCCTTTTCATGTTTTGTTTTTGCTTTGCTTGTTTTGTAGTAATTATTGCATTTGGATGCATGAGATGTATACTACTTATTATGTTGATGTGTAAAATACCATGCATACCTTTAGTGTAGTGTGGAAACAGGTGTGACTGCACGTAGAAGAAAGATGGTGATTTTGGTAATTGGTTTTAAAATGGTTCAAAGTGGTGCGCATGATAAATTTAAAATGAGGGTGCTTAATGGATATAGACTGGGTATACGTGAAAGAAAAAAAGGAAAAGTGTTGTAGATGGTTAGGAATGATGGTACTTGATAGGGATTTCTTAGAATGGGAAGCCATGTGAGTAAGAGGTCGCATAGTGTAATGCAGGGAGGTAGTAGAAATATTGACTACTTAGTATGTGACACGAGAGGAAGATGGGTTTCTGCATAGGGAAATGCATGTAAGGATGACTAAAATCTTGGAAGTAGTAGCGCCAGAATGTTGCACACGGAATAAAAGCATGAAGAAAAGTGAAAATTACCATTAAGATACAAAAGGTGTTTTAAAATGAAAAAAATTACTTTAAATTATCAAAGTGGGAAAAGGGTGTTTTAAATCCAAAAGTTAAGTTGACGTTTTAAAGTGAAAAAAATATAAAAAGGGGAAAATTTAGTCATTTTCTACCTTGCATTCGAAGAGATTTCGGAAAAATGAGCAACAAGTGAACCAAAGCATTTTGCTTTATCCTTCAGTGTGGAGCTCCTTCAGTCAAGGAAGTGGAAGTTTGAGTGAAGGGCTAAGGCATGAGTGAAGGTGGTTTGTAAATTTTGAAGTTGAAGAGCTAGGGTTCACAAGAGTTCGGGTGTTTCGAAGTTAGAGCTTGGAGGTAACAATCTAGGGCACAAGAGCATGGTACGCAAAGGCATGCCGAGAACTTGAGCACCTAGGGCACAAATTATGAGGTGAATTTAGTTATAATCAATGAAACCAAGGAAGGAAAGCACAACATCACCTAAGGGAAAAGGTAAGGGGAAGGGTAAAGATTGGAAGCCTAAGATTGTTTGTGTGCTAGTTTGAGATTTCATATTCTTCAATATTCTTTGATTAATTCATTTATTGGAGAGATAATTAGGGTAAAACATTATCGAGGACGGAAATGGATTTATTGTGGGGTGATGTTGAGTAGATTAAATTTCTAAGTACTAGCCAAGCATGAAGGTTAGAACATCGCATAAGAGGTGCATGAAGGGGTGTGTGATCCGAAAATGATCAAGATTTTTTGTTTACTTGATCTTCGACCCTTGTAGGGTTATCAAATTACCATTTAATTTTTACCCCATTAAAAATCAACTTAAACTAATGAAATAAGCATGACACTTTGCAAAAGGTTGATTACGGAGTTCAAAATTTATATATATCCCAAGGTTCTTATCGAACCATTCCAATAGTAAAAAATTGTAAGTTATAATAGTACTTTCACAAGAAAACCTAATGGAAACTATTAAGAACTTTCTTAGAAGAATATCCAGACCTTCAGATGACAAGGGTGAAATATAGAACCCAACTTCCCCTTTCTTGGTGTATTCGAAAGCTCTATGGTACCACTCCACTGCTTGTGCGAATCCTCCGATCTCGATCGGCCTTCCAAACACTTCGTAATGCCCTATGGCACTCCGGTCAATACTCCAGGCTTCACAATAATTTAGTGTGGCGCTATGGGCCGACTAGGTAGTATTAAAACTCCTAGTCACAATAATGCCTATTTAAATAAATAGGTCTTCACAACTTTATAATAAGCCTAAAAAAATAGGTCTTATAAAAAAATGCTCCTCCACTTGCTTGGGAAATATTCCTCAAGCTATCACTTTGAGCTTCCAAGTTGTGTATTTTACAATGAAACGAGTCCCTATTTATACTAAAATAGGCCCTTAAAATAATGCTTAAATTTTATCCTAAGGCTATTAAAATCTTAACCCATAGCATTTTAGATGGGTTAAATCCCATATTTGGTTATCCCCATAGGATAAATGTTTATGCTTTATTAAATCCTTTTCCACACATGTATAGTGGTCAAAGAACCACTTGAGGCTTAACCGCCCCCTCCTCCTTTCCTCTCACGTGAAAGCTTCCACACTTCACCCTTCCACGTGGATGCCATGTGGATTATGCATATGTGGAGGAGGATTTAGCATGGTCAAGTGGTGGTCACTATTTAATGCGCCCATTGTGTGTGGCCAAGCGGTTTGAATGCGCTTAATCATGCCACTATGTGGCGAGTTGGAGGTTAATGGGTTAATATAGACCCCATGCAATATAGATGGTCCCGATCAACATGGATAACTCGCCAAGCTAAAATGTAACTCGCTCCTTTCCCGTGTAACTCGATTGACTACTAATAGCTTGATGTTGATCCTCATATAGGAAAATCGATCGAATTCGATGAGTGGTGGCAAGCCACGTGGTGGCTTGTGGACCCACCACGTCGGCGATAACAAATTAGTCCACATGGTGGTCGGGCTCCCCTCCGTTAAAAAAGTTGAGCCTCTTATCATGACCACCAAATTTTACGCATCGAAAAGATCGAGGTCGAAAACCAAAAAAAACTCCCTTTTTCTTTTTCCCACGTGTCACAAAGGCCATTGGTCCAATATTGACCTGCTGTTGACTAAACTTGACTTTCCGCATATAAGTTGACCGAGCATAACTAGAGCTCCCAATGTCCATTTTCATTTCTCATAGTCATCGGAAATCTCTCAAAATATCTTCTATACTAAATTTTTTTAGGGATGTTTAGGGAACTTTTGATATCAAAAATGATCCCCTGATCACACCTCCCCAATGAGAAAGGCTTTTTGTCCCAAAAAGCTTATATTGGAAAATTTTTCCATCCTGTCCTGAATCTGGAAACTCTGCTACCACCTCAAAAGTGTTGCTATAGTAGACCCTTTGGTCTCTTCCCTTGCAACCTCCTCACTTTGAAAACTTTTTCCAATCAGGGACCTATGGAGGATGGGCCCACCATGCTTCCTACACCACTGATATCTGAAGAAGACCTCCACGCCTCCGCTATATGGTGCTAAGTTTATAAATGAAACTTCAACTCTCCTACTTGTGTGTGCTAAGCTTCCAGATATCTGAAAACAAGGATCTTCTTTTACTCTATAACAAAAATCTCTGGCTCCAAGTTGATTCCAGAAATCCAAACTGGTTTGAAGGAACTCCATGTTACTTAGAGCTATGATTGATCCAATGTCATGATGATGGATAATGACTTGTCCCCTTTTAGACCTCAACGCCTCTTGTGGTGTTAAGTCTCTTGCAGACCTCAACACCTCCGTTGGTACTAAGTCTCTTGTAGACCTCAACGCCTCTATTGTGTAGTGCTAAGTCTCTTTCAAGCCTCAATGCCTCCACCGTGAGTGCTAAGTTTCTTGACAGACCTCAACACCTCTATGTGTAGTGCTAAGTATCTTTTATGACCTCAACACCTCTATTGATGCGAGTGCTTAAGTCTCTCAAGACCTCAACACCTTTGATGTGTAGTGCTAAGTCTCTTTTAGACCTCAAAACCTCTAATATGCAATGCTAAGTCTCTTCAGCACTTCAATGCACATCCATTTTGCACTGCTAAGTCTCTAAACCTCAACACCTCCGTTTTGTAGTGCTAAGTCTCTTGCACCTCAACACCTCTGTTGTGTAGTGCTAAGTCTCTTTCAGACCTCAACACCTCCATTATGTAGTGCTAAGTCTCTTTTAGACCTCAATGCCTCTATTGTGTAGTGCTAAGTCTCTTTCAGACCTCAACGCCTCTACTGCACGATGCTAAGTCTGATGATCAACTACCATTCAAATGTGTGGTCACAATGCCTCACAAAAATGACGTTCTAAGATAATCTTTTGAGAGCTCCTTTTATTGAAAAATAATATCAAGTACCATTCTGCTAGATGCACATGATGGCCTCTTCATAGAACGAAGTTCTGACCCGACGTCAATGCCAACAGTGATTCAACTACCATTCTGTTGCACGGTCACAATGCCTCTACATAGAATGAAGTTTGAGCTGACTCCTATGAACTCTACTATCTACACAAATGGCATATCAATCTCCAAGCTTTATATGAGTTAAATCATGTATCCAAGTTGTAATAGGTACTCACAAGATGATTAGGAGATATGTTTGGAGCATTAATCAAATTTTAAGTAAGAAAATCCACTGAGTATGGTAAACCTTTCTCTCAACATTTTCTCACAAAATCTAATCTCCAAACAAATACTACATACTATTCATCAATCTGAATTATGCAATATATAATTGAAAAATTGTTGACTTACCCATTTTAAAGGACTTTCACTTTCAGTATTACTTGGTCCTAGGGTTGAATTATCAACTGGTGGTGGAGTAGAAAACTCTTTTTCCTTTGCAATAGGCCTCCATTCCATCTTTGGCTTGCCATAACTCTGATGGTGAGATGGATGTAATTTCCAGCAATTTTCCACCCGATGCCCATTCCTCTAGAAATGAGCACAAAAATTCCTCTTAATTTCCTTCTTCTGGGATGAGGAACTCTTTCTGCCATTTCTCGACTCGCATGATGAGATTGGTCTTTCTATTTGTCTTGTTCTGACAAACGACATCAACTTCTTCATCAATGTCCTTCTCTTCTAGCATCTGGCCACATAATGATTATGTAATCCACAAAAATTACATGGAAATGAATTCCACATCTTCTAAAATCATAACCATACTTCTTAAGCTGAAAAAGTGGATCATAAGTTTTATTGTGCTTATGATTATGGTAAGAAAATGGAGGTGGAATCTCATTACCTCTTCACTATTTTCTCTTACCACATCCTACCTGTGATGATGAAGCACAACTTTCCTTCTCAGAATCTTCTTACAGACTAGTGGGGTATTCACTTTTCTTTTGGAATCTTGTCTCCCATCAACATTCTTGGAGCATTCTCCAATATCCATTCCTACACTAGAAAAACCCAAACATACAAAATGAGGACGATCCTCAACATGTATTGGGTTAGCAATGCCTTGGCATTTTTACCAAGGCCTCTTCCATCAAATCCCATTTTATCTAATAATTTGGATCCAATTCCTCTAGTATGATTTTCAAACAAACCAAATACTTCATTACCTAAATCTGAAACCAATGGGAGGAAGAAGATTCATGTGGTGAAAACTTACAATGCACTCATCTACCATGGTCTCTGCATATGAAGTTGAAGGTATTTCCTTATTCTGGTCACCACATTGTAACCTTTCCAAGATCTCATCCTTGGTTTGTAATTTTGATTTTAAGCGAGCATTCTCCTCTTCCAAGGAGTAATACATTGATCGCAGGAGAGAGTTCTCTTCCTGGATCTAGTGATTATAAGCTTCAATTTCCTTGAGCTTTTCCTATTTAGACATCTTTCCCATAGTGCACTTGTACCTTGTTCACACAAACTAAACCAACTACACCAAATTGAAGCAATCACTATGTTAATCAGATTTACTGAAGCAAATATGGAGCTAAACTAGCTCTGATACCAAACTTGATTTGAAAATGATCAAGTTTTTTTATTTACCTGATCTTGGAACCTTGTAGGCTTATCAAATTACCATTTAATTTTTACCCCATTAAAAATCAACTTAAAATAATGCAATAAGCATGACACTTTGCAAAAAGGTTGATTACAGAGTTCAAAATTGCCTATGTCTCCGGGTTCTTATCGAACCATTCCACTAGTGAAAACTTGTAAGTTACAATAGAAATTTCACAAGAAAACCTAATGGAAACTATTAAGAACTTTCTTAGAAGAATATCCAGACCTTCAAATGACAAGGGTGAAATATAGCACCTGACTTCCCCTTTCCTAGTGTATTCAACAAGCTCTATGGCACTAGCTCCACTGTTCAGAATCCTCCGGATCTCGATCGGCCTTCCAGATGCTTCGTAACACCCTATGGCACTCTAGTCAATACTCCAGGATTCACAATAATTTAGTGTGGCGCTATGGGCCAACTAGGTAGTATTAAAACTCCTAGTCACAATAATGCCTATTTAAATAAATAGGTCTTCACAACTTTATAATAAGCCTAAAAATAGGTCTTATAAAACAAACACTCTTCCACTTACTTGGGAAATATTCATGAAGATATCACTTTGAGCTTCCGAAGTTGTGTATTTTACAATGAAACGGGTCCACTATTTATACTAAAATAGGGCCCTTAAAATAATGCCTTAAATTTTATCCTAAGGCTATTAAAATCTTAACCCGTAGCATTGTGGATGGGTTAAATCCCATATTTGGTGGGAAGGATAAATGTTTAGGCTTTATTAAATCCTTTTCCATGTATGTATAGTGGTCAAAGGACCACTTGAGGCTTAACCACCCCCTCCTCCTTCTCACGTGGAAGCTTCCACCGCTTCACCCTTTCATGTGGATGTCTCCAGATATGTGTTGGGGTGGATTTAGCATGGTCAAGTGGTGGTCACTATTAAATGTGCCCATTTTATGGGCCAAGTAGTTAGCAATTTAATCATGCCACTCACTCATGCTATATGTGACCTTCCTAGTCATTGTCCACATCACATGGTAAGTCATCTCACCCTCGCGAGAGTCATAGGTCTTAGAGAGTCAAATGATAAGTGTCAAATTGTGTCATAGAATATGTCATTGTCATTATATCGTTGTGTAATAGGAGTTACATTCCTTATCCGGAATTGTAAATCCTCCTTTATTGGCATCATATGTTTCACCTCATATGCGCTGGCATCATAAGGGGTTACTTTCCTTGTTTAGGCATGGGGGTTACATAACACCCCTATTTGTACTTCCTTTTTTGATCTATGAGAATGAGCAAGAGACTTGTTTTCTTATTTACATATTCTTTCCATTGTTTGAATCTTGCTTATTACGTTGGAGCTATGATGTTACCATCAGAGTGGAACTTCATCATGGTGCATTGTTTCAATATTGATTCTCGCATATCCCTCTTTCATGGTATCGTAGTTGCATGACTTTCCGTCACACCAAATGCTCGAACTAATGGTAGAGAGGGATATCATCATGTTAAAAATGTTACGCCAACACCCTTCCCAAATGATGGAGCTAGGTATACACCCAATCATCCCAAAACATTGGAGGTAGTGACACTAGGAATTTCTAGGGAGGTCATCTTGCCATCCAAGCACTACTAACTAGGGTTATACAGGCGCATTAACCATGCAGGTATCAAAGCTTACACAACTTTCTGCCACATCAAAATCTCAAACTCGATGGTGTGACAACAAGTCATGTAGCTCGATACTAGTGGTAGTTAAGTGTGCTATCCCTAGAGTAGTGCTAAGATGGGTGACCTCCCAGAAATTCCCGGTGTCACTACCTCCTAATGTTATTGGGCCTGATTGGGTGTATACCTGCTCCATCATGCGGGAGGGTATTCACCTTTAGAATATACTACACATTTACGTTAGAGTGACATCGAGTGAACCTTGATGCAAGTAAAAAGGAGTCCATCTTGGCATACCAAGCTTCGAGGGGATTGTTGGTTTCGATTTCTCTTCCCCTTGGTTGACGGTACCCTTTATCGGTAGTTGGTGGGGAGCTTGATCTACCTTACTCACACTTGCACCGGGCCATTGTATGTTGTGTCGGGATTATGTCCATATTTATGTAGGAGCCTCATGATCTACATTTAAAATCAATAAAGTGGATCCTTCACTATGTTTTTGCACTCACATAGATGGTATTCATTACTTATGAGGGACTGAGATTGACTTGGTTGGATTTACCGACTTTGATTGGACCGGTGATCTAGATCATCAAAGTATACCTCAGGCTACAGTTTCACTCTTGGTTCAAGTCCTGTTAGTTAGTCCAACAAGAAGTAGAATGCCATTGTCATATCATCGACAGAAGTAGAGTACAAAGGAGTAGTTAACGCTGCCATAGAATTTGGCTTTGGTTACGGTGGTATCTTGACAGAGTTTGGCATCCACTTTCGGTGGCCTACCATTATCTACTATGATAACATGAGCACTATCTCAATTTGTAGAAATATAGTTCAACATCAGTGGATGAAGCACATTGAGATTCACATGCACTTCATATGAGAGCTGATACATGAAAACATCATCGATATATAGTATGTTCGGTACATACAGTTGATCGGAGTTAAAGACATATTCATCAAGCCCTTCATTGAGTTGAAATTTCTTCACTTACGGTTCTTCTTAGGGTGAGTTCTACTATAGCCACCCATCTTCTTTAAGCTATAGATTCCTCCTTCTTATCCTCTTCTTCTTTCCATAAAGATGTTGTTTGTATATGGGTACCTTATCAGGCCTTTAGTTTCAAAGCCCCATGGCACATCTTTCTTAGTTGTCTAGGGAGTCTTCTTTTCTATTATCTTACCATGACCTCTACCTTGGCTTCAATGAAGGGGGTGTTGGTGTCTGTGACCTGCCTAGTCATTGTCCACATCACATGGTGAGTCATCTCATTTTGCGAGAGTCATAGGTCTTAGGGAGTCAAATGACAAGCGTCAAATTCTCATATGAATCTGTCATTTTCATTTGTGTTAGTGCGTCATAGGAGTTACATTCCTTATTTGGAATTATAACTCCTCCTTTAGTGGCATCATATGTTTCAAATCACATCATATGCATTACTAGCATCATAGGGTTTAATTTCCTTGTTTAGGCATGGAGGTTACACAACACCCCTATTTGTACTTCCTTTTTTGATCTATGAGTATGAGCATACTTGTTTTCTTATTTGCATATTCTTTCCATTGTTTGAATTTTTCTTATTGTGTCGGAGCTATGATCGTTACCATCAAGTGAAACTTCATCATGGTGCATTGTTTTGATATCAATTCTCACATATTCCTCTTTCAAATACATGGCGAGTTGAAGGTTAATGGGTTAATATTGACTCCATGCTATATAGATGGTCTCGATCAACATGGATAGCTCACCGAGCTAAAATGTAACTCACTCCTTGCATGACTCGACTAATAGCTCGATTTCAATCCTTGATAGGAAAATTGATCTAATTAGATGAGTGGTTGTAATTCACATGATGTCTTGTGGACCCACCACATCGACAATAAAAATTAGTCCATAAAATGGTGAGCTCCTCCCATTAAAAATTAGCCTCTTGTCATGACCATAAAATTTTACACCGACAAAGACTGGAGGTCGAAAACCAACAAACAACTCCCTTTTTCCTTTTCCTCACATGTCATAGTGTCATTGGTCTAATATTGACATGTTGACCAGAGTTGAATTTCCTGTTGACTAAACTTTGACCACTTGGACACAACTAGAGCTTCTAATGTATGTTTGTCACATTCTCATAGTCGCTTCATAAAGCTTTTGAAAATATCTTCTGCAATGACACAATTTGGGGATGTTTAGGAACTTTTGAAATAAAAATTATCCCTAATCAAAAATGTGCATGTAGGAAGGATCATCGTGTGAAGGTTTACACATGAGAAAACAAGAATTACAAATTGGCCAATTTTTTAGCTTAATATGATACAAATAACATATCACAAATGGAGTGGTGTATAAGAAAGGTTTAAAAATAGAACAAATACATGATGACTTGGGATGCACACAAATGAGCTATAATTAGAAAAATCACATGTAGGGTAGAATCGAAGAATATGCATGGATCGATCTAATAGGATTAGCGCTTGTAATATTTTTTGTATATTTAGTGTAATCTATTATTAGCATAAGGTATGTAAAAACATGCAAGCTATTTTGTATGTGCACTTATTATTAGGAGAGTGCTTGAAGGTGGTGAAGTGAAAATCCCCACCGCGTGTGTGCGCTGCACGCGTGTGTGCGTAGTGCATCCTTATTTTTCTAGTTCTTATACCAGGAGGAGTTCTGACCAAGGATCTTGGATTTATAGTTCTTGTATCAAGGTTATTTGTGAGCCTACACGAGAAGAACAAGTCCCGCATTGATGTATTGAATTGTGATGTAATTAGATTCTTTGTTACGTAATGCAATTATGCTCATGATGGGAGTTTGGGAAATCAAGTGTTATTGATTATCTTGAATGTTGGTTAAGTTTCCTTATTATATGTGTTTATGGATTTCCATGATTATGATGCTTCTTTGTATATGAATGGTTGTTTTGGTTATGAATATGGTAGACATGCATGCTAAAAAATTGATAGGCATAGTAAAGGAGGGATTGAGTGGCTATGCACACTTTGGGTGAGCTTACAGGCTTGGCTAGATGAATTACCAAAGGTGTGCATAGCTTTGGTTGGGTAAAAAAAGACTACAAAAGTGAACTCCAAAGATGCATAACAAAGAAAGGTGAGTGTACGCACCTAAATTTACACAGTGCCAAATTGTTGGAACAGTAAAAATCCACAATGATGATAATTTAATTTCTAGATTAAATGATGTATCCAAGTCCAATTTTCTCGCTTGTAGCATGTTCTTACAATTTATTCTACCTTGTTTATCTATTTCTTAGCTTTTCCCACTTTCCTAGTTTATTTTTAACCTTTTCCCTTAGCATTTTGGCCTTAAGTTACGAAACCATGCCGACAATTTCGTAATTGTCGATTTGCCTTGAGAAGTGGTTATGCAACTACTACGGTGGTTGCATAATTACTTCTGTGCACCAGACGCTTCTATTTGTTAGATGTGTATAGAATTCTTCTCCTTTACTTATTATTATTAGTAAGTTAACTACCCTTCTTATGGTGATTTGGCACTTCTTGGTTGCCAAGTGTGCTACACCATTTCCTTTCAAATTTCTATAAAAACCAAGATTTTTCCCAAAGCATTGGTTGGAGTCTTTTGATTTGGAATTACATCATTATGCTGCCAAAATCTTTCCAAAAAGCACAAAAGAAAACATGGATCCTTTTCCTTGTTACTCTCTTTCTGCATTTCTACTAGACTTCTACAAACCAGCTAGCTCCAACACTTCTACATCTTCTTCTTATACCAACCAACACAGATCCCTGGACAACATTGGATACTTCATTGGAAAAAGTTGAGGGGATCAACAAAATCACAACCAACATTGGAAACTTGTCTTAGTTCTACATTTCTAGGTTGGAGGTGTATTTAAATTCCTAGAAGCTTTATTTTAATAGTTAGATTTCATTTCATAATCAGTTACATAATTTTTTTTTAAGGAAGTAGAATTTACAATTAGTTTTATTTCCTGTAAGTAGCTTCCATTGAATATTTATTCTCATCTCATCCTGTGGATTTTCTAGGAAGGATTTAGAGGAAGTTCTTGTGCACAGAGTCTTTTACTTCTTCACTATCAAAACACCTGTAGCTTTCTTTTATTCATTTAGTTAGATTGTACTGCATGCATACGAGAAAAGGATTCTCTTGAAACTTCCTCCCTACCTATCCTTGTGGATTTGCAAGGAAGTGAGTTTGAAGAAGCTTTGTGTCTATGTATTTGTTTGAGTTTCTTCATATTTAAAAATCTTATGTAGAATTTAGTGTTTTACCTGGGAAGTTTCACAGGAAGAAATTTCTTCTGAGAAGCTTTCCAATATTCCCATGATTCTGAGGTAGAACCAGAGGAAATTAGATCCACAATTACAAATTAGAAAAATCCTCTTATTTTAATTAGATTAGATTAAATTCATTCTGTAATAGGGAAATAGCCACATCCAACTATTTCACTGTTTAGTTTATTTTATTTTAGAATAGAAGTAGTTTTTATTTAATTAGAAGCAATTTTATTATCTATGTAGCTTTCATTTATTTAATTCCAAAAACCAAAAAATCTTCAAAAACATAGATTAAATTAATTAGATTTATTTATTTGTCTTATTCCTTTCATTTAAAAATCTTGAAAATACAAAAACAAGTAGATTAGATTTGATTTCATTATTTTAATTAATTAGTTTCATTTCTTTAAATTAATTAGTTACATGTAGATTTAATTAAATTAAAGGAGAGTAATCAATTTGTTTAATTTAAATTTGTTTGCATTCTTTGTTTAATTTAGGAACATAGATTTAATTAGATGGGAATTAACACAAGCTCCCCACGTTTCCTTAGTGGCTTAGGTTACCCAAACTTGACCTTAGTTTCTTTTTTTTTCTTTGTGTGTTTTTGTTTATTTCCTTAGATTATTTGTTTCATGTCCACATGACCATCCAAGGCCCAAGACAACCTAGAAAAGAGTGTGTGATCCAAGAGTACCACAACCAAACACCGTTACACAATTGACCATATTGATTGATCAGGGCCTTAGAAACTCATATTCCAAACCACACCTAGTTCCACCTAACATTATCTCACATAGTTGATTTATAGTCTTGAATGATGAAGTGGATAATGCTAATGAGTTCTGGCACAATCATCCTTGATAGAGACTAGATTTTCATTCCATAGATTTTCCTTTCCCATCATAGTCTTCTCTCATTTCATGACCCTCTTTTGGAGAGATTCATACACAAGAGACATGAAGGATGATTCCCACATGTTCCACAACTAATTCAAGGTATATTTGGTGATTCTGACATTGATTAAAACCTTCATGTAACCATTATCCTTGACCATTCCATTTCACCCAAACACAAGTTAG
Source organism: Taxus wallichiana var. yunnanensis (assembly GCA_018340775.1). Lineage (NCBI taxonomy): Eukaryota > Viridiplantae > Streptophyta > Pinopsida > Cupressales > Taxaceae > Taxus > Taxus wallichiana. The sequence continues at coordinate 823,537,480 of CM031234.1, read as the reverse complement.
ATATATGTTCATTTCCCTTAACAAGAAAATACCCATTGTTGCTCCCATTGTAGAATATTCATTTTCCTTGATTTACACTTTATCATTTTCACCTATATTTCACTATTCCACCTATTCATCCTATTTATCCATTCCATAGCCATCTATCCATTTCATTTGGTTGTCCCGACATGACCTCGGGAGGTTATGTGTGCATCTTGAGTCACGTGTTGATTCTTAGGCATACAAAATTGGTGAACCCGATGTGAAGGACTAGTTCCTTTTCATTTCCTCTTTTTTTCCTTTCTTTCATCCATCCTTCTCCTCTCCCATTATTTTGTGGTGTTTATACACCCCCAATATGTCGGGTCGGAATACAATAAGGCCCATTTTGGGTCTTGAAGCTTATTACTATCAAATGGTATATGCAATAGCAGTCACCCTCTTTGTCAGGGTGGGATGATAATTACTCACAAAATTTTCATCTCCTCACATCACCTCCTTAAGGTTTAATACCAACTTCATCAGTTAGGATTGAGGAGATAGATCAACCCAATCATAATGCATAACCAGAGTTCTCCAACTCTAATAATATGACATTTATGGGAGAACAAAGGTTCTTATCCACGGGTCTTATCTAGACCTCAAATCAGTATGCAAATGATTCCTTTCTCTTCTATATCTATCACCAAATGATGAGTTCTAAGCACAATTTCCCAAAGTGGTGAGTGTCTCAATGCTATAGATCAATCCTTGGATAGGATGCAAGGGTATACTGATATTCTTCTTCAAAACAATGTTGTTACCCCTCCTCCTACAACAAAAATACATCTAAAGAGGGGTGGTCTACCAAAATATCAATTCATAGTAGGATATCACATGCCTTTGCAACCCAACAAGGCTCAACACACACCTAAAAAAATGTAACACCTTCATCAGGTGATGTGATTTCAACGTTGGTGGATAGAGTTAGGGAATTAGAACTTTCCCAACCTTCACATTCTACACCATTCATAGGGCAAAGGAAAGTTCCCACCACATTCAAAACTATAATTATGTTCCCTCTACACCATCACCTTCTCAGTCTACATGGGTGTTCCTAGCCTGGAGACCTCCTTACTGGATCGGGCACACTAGGCATGCCCTCATTCTTCATATGGATATCCATCACAAGGGCCAACCAAAGTGCATTCTCGAATGCCATTCCAACTGGAAATGCAATGTTCCCTAGTTTTGTGCCTACCAATCCATATCCAAATAATGTCCCCCATACCTTCACATGTATTCAAAATCACCACAAGGGGACATGTTTTCTTATCCTAGTCCATACACTCAACAACAAGGGGTTCCTTATGCCCCAACCAATGCCTATGTTGTCATGTATACCAAGCTCCTGTTCCACCTCCACCTCCCCACCAAGGATCATCAATGGTTGAATCATATGCATTAGGGACATACTCTGAATACTTGAAAGAGCCTTTGATTTTACTATATGAGGTGTCATGCTCCCACGACCATTTCCAACTCCCAAAATTCAAGGGGGGAGACCCAAATGCCCACATCAAGGCATATGTGACCACCATTAGAGAGTTACTCCCTTGGGATGTGGTTGTAGTGAAGATATTCCCAAGACCCTTGAAGGGATTTCTCTCGACTGGTACTATAGGATCCCAAAAGCCTCCATTCATTCATTTAAGAAACTCATTTTAGAGTTCATAAAGGATTTCGACATGAACAAATTTTAAGAATAGAATCAGAGAGTTCTTGCACATTAAACAAGAGCATAATGAATCCACTTGCCCACTTCATCTAGAGGTGGCGGAAAGTCCTCTACTCCTCTACTAGTGCTCCAAACATGGATCAAATGGAGCTTTTTGATCTATTCCTCCACTCCCTCAATCGATAAACTAAGGAGGAGTACAAAATTTTCCTCTTAGGAGCTATGAGGAGGTCTTAGAGGGTGCTCTCCGCATTGACCAAGTGGCGATTGATTGATAGATGGAAAAGACTATGGTCCAAATGGGAAATTGGTCACTCCCTCTCAAGGTAATTCAAATTACCCAAATGGTTTGAATAATAACAATCAAGGACCCAAGGTCCTCAATAAAACCATGGTGCTATGAAAATGGTGTAACCGATCAACCTAAAAAAATTGAATGTTGTTAGCACTAACAACGTAAAATAATGGAAAATAATAATGCAAATGAAAATAACCAAAGAGTAAAAAACTTCACTCCTTTTATTAATGTGGTTGAATTTAGTCACCCTCCTCTTCCTCCTCAACAAGTTCAGGCCAATACCCGGTTCATACTACCAAACCAATATCCAACCAATTTCCAAATCAGTATCATAAACCAAGGCCAAGGCCTCCAAACTTCAACTATAATAACCAACAATAGAATAATAACAATAAACTATGGGCCACAAAAAATCAAAACCAAATACCTCGATGACTACGATCCCAACTTATATTATGGTTTCCATAGGGTTATAGGACATGATGCTCAAACATGTCATGATTGTAATAAATTCATACAATGGATTCCAGAAGACCAGAGACAACTCTTCATTGAGATGTTCTTGGCTAATCCCATGACACCTACACAAAATACTCACATGGGGCATGTTGCTCCATAGAATGCTACTCTTGGGATTTATAAAGACCCCTTCCCAACATGCCTAAAAATGGGAAGCTTAATCCTCATGGTACCAACAAGGGGGATCTCCCATAGGAAAAATGATCATGAAGCCTCTACGTCCACTGGATCCATGAGTAGCTCCTCCTTTGGACAACTAAAATCAACTAAGATTGTAGGCCTAGTTGAGTTAGAAACTGAACTGGAAATTCATGTTGTCACTCACTACTCATGATTATTCTCACAACCTCTCCCCATTTATCCCTTAATGTCGAGATGATATCACGCCAGTAGTGCTTAAGCTAGTAGGGGCCTATGATTTGATCATAGATCTAACTAAGACCTTTTCCCACATTTCCTTCTTGGATTTGTTAAATAATTCACCAATGCATCGATCTTCTTATTAGAAGCATTGGTTAGGTCTTGGTCACTTAATTCATGTGACACCTCCTCCTAGAAGCCCAAATAAACCATATAGACTTTGATGTTCATCCTCCAGGACAACATGAGAGAGATGTTGGTTTGTGTTTGATATTAGCAAAGATGCCTACTAACACTGAGCTAGCATGGAGAGGTGATCCCACATTATATTTACAAGTTTGGATTTACAATAAATTACGTTAAGAGAGCCTATGATAGATGATGGGGTTGTTGTTAATATAGTCCCCTTCTCATTTTGAAAAATTTAGGCTATGGGAAATGAATATTCCTCAACTTGAAACACATTGAGAGGCTATGATAGCCTTAAAAAACATCCATTGGAACCATAGTGCTTCTAGTCACCTTGGACCCAAGACTATTTTGACCAAATTTTATATTATAGATCGGAAACCAACTATAATATGATTCTTGAAGACCTTGGATTCATAGGATGAAGGCCATCCCTTCCACGTTATTCCAAGAAGTTAGGTTCTTGCATCTAGGGAAGGTCTTTGTGGCTCAAGGTGACCCAAAGCCATTTTCGATATCCATTTAGCCAACCTTAAGAAGAAACCTAGGGTTCACACTAAATTTGAACTCTAGCTAACTAGTTAAACAAGCCTAATTCTTCTCAGGGATCAATTCCCACATCTAAGTTTGTTCCAACGACTGAGTTAGAACCACCCAAGGTAATCAAAGGGGTGGATGTTAATGAAAACAAGGTTGTTATAGTAGAAATTATGTCAACAAAACTACAAGCTGAAAATCATTAAGCTTTTAGAGAATGATTTTCAATTATTCTCCCATTTGATTCCTTGGCATAGGTCATGCTCTTGGAATCACCTCTCTTCCATTCGATGGATTAGAGAGGTTTGTATGGTTGAGGTCTTAGAAGTTAAGGAAGAAGATTCAAGAATGATCAAATTTCTATCTTCCTAGATAAATTGTTGGACCCTCAACTACGATGGTGTGAAGTTTTTCTATAGCATTGGGGCAGGGGGTGATCCTCACTTCCCCGAGGGAGGGTCATGCCTTTCTCCTTCAAGTTGAACTTTGAGTGTACGAACCAATGGAGCTGAATATGAAGCTCTTCTTCTTGGTCTTATTGTGGCCAAGAGGATGGGTGTGAACAATGTTAGAGTCTTGGGTGACTCACAACTCATTTCCAATCAAGTCTCAGAAGTCTATGAGACTAGAGAAAAGACACCTTTAACTCTACAAGTCTGTCATTCTTGAGCTTTGTAAGGGTTTTGAATTTATCTCCATAGAAGCCATTCCAAGAGAGAAAAACCAACTTGGATGATTCTATGGCCACTTCCTCCTCTCATTTTTGTCTAGTGAGGACTTAAAGGAAACCGAATTCACCATTTTAGTAAGATGAGCCTTTGGTTCAAAATATGCCAACCAATGCAATTTTGGCATACGTTGAGACTAAAAATGATCCCATTATGTTGGATTTCATGGAAAATGATGAGGAAATCTTAGGATACCTCAATGCTTACACATACCTTCATCCCATGCACCATAAGAAGGGATTTTCCTTATACCTCACCCTTCCTCTTACTTTGGGATCATATGATGAAGTCTTCTTCATCTGAATATTTTGAGATCTATGAAGTCAAGGAAGAGTTGGAGCTTACCTCTAGCCCCACCTAAGTTTGAAGAAGGTAACACTTATTTGATCAAGGAATGATAGACATTAACATAGGGATGAAAGAGGAACCCAAAATCCTAAAACTTGGTTCTTCATTATCTCTAAAAGAAATAGAAGCACACACAAGGTGCTTAAAGATAATTCAAAATCCTTCACCTTTAGCTATAAGGAGATGAATGGGTGTTTCTCTTGAATGGTAGTTCACAACCTAGTTATGAAACCTGATGCAAAACCCATGAAGAAAAAATTGAGACCCATGAAGCCAAAGGTGGATTTAATGGTTAAGGAGGAGGTAATGAAACTCCTTAAAGTAGGGTTTATCAAACCAGTAGATTATTCTATGTGGTTGTCAAACATCGTCTCGGTTCTAAAAAATAATAGGAAGATACATATTTGTATTGATTTTAGGGATATTAACAAAGCTTTCCCAAAGATGATTTTCCACTGCCTTCAATTATCATCATTGATGTAACAACTTGGGTATGAGTTGTTGTCTCTTATGGACATATTTTTGGTTACAACCAGATAAGGATTTCGAGGAGGACCAAACAAAAACTACTTTCACTACTCCTTGGGAACCTTTCACATTACGTTTCATGCCCTTTTCATCTGAAGAATGAAAAAGCCACCTACCAATGGGCCATGACATACATTTTTCATGATCTTATTCATAAGATCATGGAGACTTATGTTGATGATTTTCAAGAAAAGCTAAGAAATGTGGTGATCACCCGAAGTGCTTCACATTATTCTCTTCACACTTAATTGAATACAATGTAATGCTAAATCCAGAAAAGTGCATGTTTGGAGTAACATGAGGTAAGTTGTTAGGTTATATCATCTCTGTCCCATGGCATTGATGTTGATCCAGTGAAAATTTGGGTAGTTTTGGAAATGTCCCCACCCATGAGATGAGTTAGGCATTAGATATTTCCTAGGAAATTGGGGCAATTCATAGGTTTATCCCTAACTTAACGTATGTCATTCACCCCATTAATGGTTTTTAATAAAGAAAGTGTAGAAAATATTGGACTATGAGTGTCATGAAGCATTTGAGTTAGTGAAGTGCTTCCTCATGTCACCACCTACACTCATGCCACCAAAATATGACCATCCTTTAATTTTATATTCTCGAGCCACTAATGTCTCGATAGCATGCATGTTGGACAAGAGGATGATGATGGTCGTGAGTGGGCCATTTATTTCATTATCCATACTCTTCTCATTATGAGACATGATATATGCAAAAGCAAAGAAGGAGTGTTGGCTATAGTTTTTGAAACAAAGAGGTTAAGGCATTACATGCTTAACCAAGAGACACAAGTAATAGTAAATCCATCAATTGTGAACATTCTTAACTCAAGTTGCCTTATCTAAGAAGGCTATCATTTCATTGACACCGATGGGTGAGTTTGAACTCACCTTTTGTCAACCAAAATTATATTAAGGGAAAAATCATCACCAACTGGTTGGAAAAAATCCTATAGACTACGGGGAATTAGTAGATTTGAATTTCCCCGATGAATGTTTGTTCCTTATAGAAACAAATCCTCCCATCACTTCATGTCCATGGTACACTATATATCAATCAATCAATTGTGGACCGATCATACCTTGAGGGAGAAACCTCACAACAAAAGTGGTGGCTACGTGTTATAACCGCTTAAGTACCTAATTATAGAATAATTTCTCTATCAAGAGCCTTCGACAACATGATTTTGAGATGTGTTGATGAATAAGAGTCGAGATAAAATTCTCTTTGAAGCCCACAATGGAGTCTATGGTGGTAGTTACTTGGGGGCATGCAACCACTCATAAGATTCATCGCATGGGCTATTTCTAGCCCACGTTAGAACACGACGTTATAGAGTATGTACATAGGTGCCAAAAGTGCCACGAGTTTTCACATGTGATACACATTCCCCTCAGGATCTATAACCCATAATGAAATCATGTCCCTTCTCTACGTGGGGTCTCATCCGATAAGGAAGTTCTCTCCCTCATCATCAAATGGCCATAACTTCATTATCATAGCCACATAGTATTTTACAAATTGGGTTGAGGCCATGCCTCTAACTACCGTACTGGATTTGTAATATCCAATTTTATTTCAAACTAAATCATCTCAGAGGTATGGTGTACCACAAGTCATTATTTTGGATAATGGAACACATTTTAAAAATGAAGAGGTGCGTGAGTTGTGTGCAAATTCAAGATATCCTATCACACATCCTATTTGTACTATCCTTAGGCAATGAACGAGGTTGAGGAAGGGGTTAAATTTGATGGTCATTTAGACGTTTTTCATGATTTTAGACGTAAAATACTTGAAAATATTTTATGAAACCATCGCATGTGAATCATATATTTAAAATATGACCTTTTTTATATACATTCATATGTAAATTATATTAGTATATATTTAACATAGTTAAATAAATATGAAATAGTTGTTTATACATCTTATAAGTAGTGTATGAATACCATTGTTTCATATTTTTACCGATAACATTAAAAATTTACCATCACCTAAAATTTGTTTGACGGTATAGGTGGGCGTAAAATTTAACCCTTGGCCGAGGCTATGAATAAGACACTTTAATTCCATTCTCCTTAAGATGGTTAATAATAACAAAAGATATTGGCATTTAAAGTTATTTCTCGTCCTCAGGGGCCTACGTAATCGTCGATTTATAAATAGAGAAAATTACCATAAATGAAAGATAAACAAACAAACATGCAAACCTTTCAAGCAACCTTTTGTGTAAACCTCATATAAGGGTCTCCTGTGAAACCTTGCAAATGAATGTCAGAAATGTTTTTTGGGTGCTCTTGAGTGCTCTCCAAGCTTTGAAGGCAAATGCTACAGACACAGTTCAACAAAGTTTTTGTGCTTCAAATTCAAGAGGGATTGGAAGGAAGGTAAGATTGTAATTTATAGAAACAGAAGGTAGTTGGAATTGGTTACACATGGATAAATGAACATGCTAAAAATAGCATTATGGGCAGTTGTAATAGTGTCGGGGGAAATAATGAAATTAATTACAAAAATTTGCATCCGGAAAGGTGGTTGTACATGCATTTTAATTGCCCCCACCTTTCTAGGATTCTAGAAGTGTAGTTAACTAGGGTAGTCAAAGTGGAGTGGCCCCACCTTTATAGATTCTAGAAGTGTAGTTAACTAGGGTAGTCAAAGTGGAGTCTAAGTGGAGTTTGATCAAGTGGTAGATGACTAGGATGTGCACACACTTAATTAATTAATTATTTAATTAATAAATAATAATTAATTTAGCCAAAGGGGTACAAAGGGTACATGAGATTAATTTAATTAATCCAAAGGGGTACAATATGTATTAATTAATCAATTTAATTAATTAATTGTAAATGGGTGAATAATAGGGTGTATTAGCATAATACTAGGAACAAGTGGAAACATGAATGTAAATTTGGGGTGTCTACATTTTGCCCCTCTTTAAAGTGCTATTGTAGAGTAATAGTGCTTTAAAGATAGTAGACGCATGCAGATCAACAAGCGAAAAATTGTGAAGCATTGGGATGCCCCAACAAGCAGGATGGTAGAGGAATGCCCCCTCAAGGGGATGGATGATGCAACAAGGTGGTGGACAACCGCTTGATAGGAAGAAAGTAAGGATTAAAACAAGGATGGGAAAGGACTGTGTTCATAGCATGAGTGTTATTTGGAGAGTAATTTTTTAGAGCAACCTAATTTTTGTTGTTGCACAATAGAGTTGTCACCATGATTATGAAAGAATCAAGATGGTTAACCCAGATGCGCATAAACAAACACACACAACAAAGAAAAGATAAAAAGGAAACAAACCCAATATACAAATTAGGTGCCATCAGGGTTATAAAGGAACCAAGATGTAATCACACTACTTGTAAGTGGTCCAAAAAAGAGTAAACATCAACAATGCAACACAAATTTGAAAAAGAAGACAATCAACCATGCCCCTAATGCGTGCCACAATGATGATTAAGTAGATACAAATGCTCCCAAATGGGAATAGGATCAGACTAGAAGAGCAGAGTTAAAGTGACTCCTTATGACACTCTTGTTGAATCCATTGTGTAAATGATCAAAGTTGAAATTTCCCCAGTGAAGTTATATCACGAAGGAAAAATAATTTATGTGACTTGCCCCAAGCAGAGTTAGCATATCATGCAAAGGGAAGAAAGTGATAGTTGTAAGATTGGCACAATCACTAGGGTAATAGATAAAAGTATGACATTTATCAAGATTGTATTGAGATGTTGAAGGATTAACTTCAAGGGTTTTCCAATTGTAAGATTTCTGTGATAAATGAATGTTTGTTCAAAATTTTTGTTATTTTTTGGATTTTTTTGAAATATTTTTTTTTTTTATTTTCGCAAGTTTGGAAATACAAATGCAAAAAAAAATGAAGAAATTCCATGGCTTAAATAAACCAGGAGGAAAACACAACACGTGCAAATGACAAAAAGATATAAAAGAAGTAACAAAAATAAACCCAATATGAATAGGAAAGAACCACACCAAAGTTATATGTGAACTAGGATGTGAATAAATTTCTTGCAATTGGTCCATAAGTGCATTCCAGATACACATAGTACTTGGTTATTCGAACTATCACACATAATAAAATAAGCCAAGAATAGACAATACAAAATTCCATATGTACAAATGTTAAACAAGCAAACAAGATAGTGAACAAAAACACACCAATGTAAAAATTCTAATAAAGAAGTGAATATATACAGATGTCAAGTTGCCCCCAAGAGAAATCCAAAGCCAAGTGATGTCCCTATGCAAAGTTACATTGCAAAGAGTGGCTTGATTGATTGGAAAAGATGATTAGGAACAATCAGATGAAGAAAATGGTGATTGTATGTTTTTTTACCGTCTAAACAATTTTATATTGTTTTTGGGATTTTGAAAATTTTATATTATTTTTGTAGTTTTTTCGAGACATTTTTTGATTTTTTGTTTTTTTTTTGAACCACACACCAAAGAAGAGGGAAAGGAAATTCCCAAGTCAAAACCGACATGCTAAATGGAAGGTGAACAATGGTGGTAGACAATGGGCATGACAACCTACCAAGGAGAACATGCACACATGGCAAGGCAAAAATTTACAAGTGGGAAACAAAGTGAAATGAAAAAATAGGTGGATGCACTAACATGCCCCTAGTATAAGGGTTACTCTTCGAGAGACTCAGGAGTAGAACTTTTTAGATGAATGGAATTCATAGGCTCCTTTAACTCTTTTCCATCCTCGGTAGATAGTTTGTATGCACCAGATCCAAATTTAGCAGTTATAACATAAGGACCCAACCAATTAGGCTCAAATTTTCCTTGTTTTTCTCGTGGTTTTGTTGTGTTCTTTTTGATTTTCCTTTAGGACCAAATCACCGATTTCAAACTATCAAGGTTTGATCTTGTGATTATAATTATGGCGCAGTCTATTCTGATATACTTACATATGGTCTAAGGCGTGAAGCCATCTCTCGTCTAGTAATTCTAGCTTTGCAAGGCATGCAACACGGTAATCCTCTTCATGAATGAGATGTTGGAGGGATACACGAAGTGAAGGCAGCTCAACTTCGATAGGTAATATGGCTTCATAGCCATATACTAGGGAAAAGGAGTAGCTCTTGTAAGGGTGTGGAAGGAAGTGCAATAGGCCCATAGGGTAGGATATAATTGCATGTATGCCAATTATGTCCATGTTTATTGACATTTTTTCCAAAATACACTTGATAATCTTGTTTGATGCTTCGATTGGCCATTGCATTGTGGATAATAGGGTGTAGCCCATTTTAGGTGGATATTATATTTCTTAGCTAGGGCCTTGAGATCCTTATTTTTGAAAGAACCACCATTGTCAAGTGAAAATAGCAGGGGATGCCAAAATGATAGATAATATGGTTGAAGATGAATTTAGAAATATTGCACCCAGTAACGTTAGTAAGAGGCATAACCTCAACCCACTTGGTGAAATACTCAGTGGCGGTTATAATAAAAGTGTGGCCATCGAAGATGTGGGCTTTATTTTTCCAATTAAATCAAGTCCCCATTTTGAAAAAGGCCAAGGTGAAGTAATAGGCTGTAAGGCTTGGGATGGTGCATGAATGAGATTACCGTGTTTTTGGCAAGCCTGACATTTCTTCACAAAGTTACATGCATCTTCCTCCATTGTGGGCTAGTAGTATCCAATGCGTAAAATATTCTTTGCAAGGACTATTCCACTGGTATGGGCACCAAAATACCTGAATGTACTTCAGCTAGCATCTAATTAGCTTCATCCTGATTGAGACATCTTAAGAGAGTCCCATCATAGCCTCTTTGATACAAGGTGTCAACAAGAAGGGTGTAGCGTGAAGCACGTTGTGCTAAGGATATTTTATTAGCTGAATTAAAATTAGGAGGATAGTCTTTAGTTTTAATGAAGGTGTATATATCATGGTACCAGGATGATTAGGACCAAAAATATCACAAACCATGGTGGAATCCGACAATTTATATGCGGGCACCAAAATATGTTCAACAAGGAACTCATTGTGAGTTTGATTAGTGTCGAATGAAAGAAGGGAAGAAATAGTTTCCATGGCACCTTGTTTTGTTTTGTATACGAGGAATTTTTCAAAATTGATAATCTAGAAATACCCTCTAAGGATATCAACCATTCTTTTATAAGGTAAGAGCTTTTCATATTTTACCTGATATTCTCTGTTAACTTGATTAATGACTAGAAGAGAATCACCAAGAACTATCAATTCTTGTAGGTGCCATGAGATAACAAATCCTAAGCCTGCTATCAATGCTTCATACTCTGCTATGTTATTTGTGCAAGGGAATTTTATACGATAAGATTTAGGTATGAGGTCTCCATCTAGTGTACGCAAGACAATTCCTACTCTAGAACCATGGATATTGCAAGATCCATCAAAGAATAATGTCCATAAGGGTGTTGCCTCTATGTACAACAAGTCTTTATATAGAAATTCAAAATTTAGCCTCTATGTCCATAAGTGTTGCTTATATGTACAAAAAGTCTTCATTTAGAAATTCAAAATGTACAACAAGAAATGATGGCACTTATCTACCAATTGGGAGATGAAGTGACAAATAGACTATATTTTTCCTTATAGGCCCCTTAATTGTCGAAGGTTCTGAGGAGGTGGCATATCTATTATAGCTTTGACCTTGGTAGGGTCCACTTCAATTCCTCTTCGTGAGACAATGAATCCTAGAAGTCTCCTTGAATGACACCAAAGACACATTTTTTTTGGATTAAGGCGAACCTTTACTCCCTTTAACCGCTCAAATATACACCTAAGAACTAATGGATGATCCACCCTAGTCTTTTATTTAGCAATAATATCATTGACATAATCTTCCTTATGTCATGAATAAGGTCATGGAAATAATAGTCATGGCACGTTGATAAGTTAGACCAACGTTTTTAAGGCCAAAAGGCATGACCTTGTAACAAAATGTCCCCCATGGGGTTGTAAAATTTGTTTTATGCTGGTCTTCTTTAGAAATTTGAATTTAGTTATACCCTAAAATACATCCATAAGGGATAACATCTCATGGCCCAGGTAGAATCGACAATCATGTCAATATTAGGAAAAGGGAAATCCTTAGGACACGCCTTGTTAATGTCATGAAAATATATAGAAATATAGATTCCGAGGGTCTTCTTCATAATTGGTACCATATTAGATATCCACTGAGTAATCAATGCACCATATAAAGCTTGAATCCAATAATTTTAGTAGTTCAAATTACAGCAATGCAACCTTGGGTTGTATTTTACGTAGTTTCGTTTGACAGTTTAGCATCTGGGTGCACCACAAGGTGATGAACCACAAGAGAAGGATCAATATCAGGAATATATTTATAAGACCAAGATAATACATCCTAAAACTCGGTTGGGGTGATGTGAAGGATTTGATTTCAGCTTCGATAAATCGGCACCTATTTATAACAATTTTGGTTAGTCTTCACTCCAATGTTAATGGTTGTGTTATCTTCTACCAACAACTTAGAAGTGTCATTATCTTGAAATGATGTTGGAGGCTTGTGTAGATTGTTAGATATTTATGGATCCAAATATCCTCTCTCTAGTACCTTTAAAGTTTTTCACTAGGAGATGCGTCCTTTTATTTCTTTTTCTTTTTCATTTTTTGCTTCTCATATAATGCCTCAGAAAGGTTTTCACTATTCAAAAATTTTACGGTATTCAAAGGGGTAGTATCTCCACGCAAGGTGAACTCTACCATTATGTGGAAACTTTATGCATTGATGGAAAATAGAAGGTATGGTGTGCATCGCATGTATCCAAGGTCTACCAAAATGGTTATATGATGTACTCTGCATCAACTACATGACACATAGTGTCAAGAAGTTATAGACCTACTTGTATGGGAAGAGTGATGGTGCCACAGACAATTTGCTCGGTATTATCATAACCATGAATGATAATGATATTAGCATCTAAATCACATATTGTATGACCAAGGCAATAGTGCATTTTTATAGAACAAATGTTAAGGGCCGCTCCATTGTTGATAAGAAATCTCTCGACTTTATGATTGGTAACATAGGCTTCAAGTACAAGGATTTTTGTTAATCAAGTTCGTAGTTTAACATATCTTGAGGGACAAAAGATAGGATAGGAGTTTTAGGTGTAAGGTTCGTGATCATAACTCGAAACTATTGAACATTGAGAGTATGAGGAACATGTGATTCATTTTAGAGCACAAGTGAGAATATATTGAAAGCTAGGTGACTCTTTTGTGAGTCCATAAGAGAGATATGTGTTTCATGGTTGCTCCCAATTGTTTCATGAATTCATATTAACTTTGGAGTGGAAGATTTGGCATTGTTTGACTTATAATTTGAACGAGCTATTGGTTTGATGTTTGAGGTTCTACAAAAGACGTAGAAGGTTGGTTGGCATGCCAAAATTAAACAGAAAAACTATCATAAATGAAATATAAACAAAAAAAACATGCAAACCTTTCCAGCAACCTTCTGTGCAAACCTCAGATAAGGGTCTCCTGTGAAACCTTGTAGAATGAATGTCAAAAGTGTTTTGTGGGTGCTCTTGAGTTCTCTCCAAGCTTTGAAGGAAAATGCTATAGACATAGTTCAATAGAGTTTTTGTGCTTCAAATTCAAGAGGGATTGGAAGGAAGGTAAGCTTGTAATTTATAGAAACAAAAGGTAGTTGGAATTGGTTACACGAGATAAATGAACATGCTAAAAATAGCATTATGGGAAGTTGCAATAGTGTCGGGGCAATAATGAAATTAATTACAAAAATTTGCATCCGGAAAGGTGGTTGTACATGCATTTTAATTTCCCCACCTTTCTAGGATTCTAGAAGTGCAGTTAACTAGGGTAGTCAAAGTGGAGTCTAAGCGGAGTTTGATCAAGTGGCAAATGACTAGGATGTGCACACACTTAATTAATTATTTATTTAATTAATAAATAATAATTAATTTAGCCAAAGGGGTAAAAAGGGTACACGGGATTAATTTAATTAATCCAAAGGGGTACAATGTGTATTAATTAATCAATTTAATTAATTAATTGAAAATGGGTGAATAACAGGGTGTATTAGCATAATACTGGGAATAAGTGGAAACATGAATGTAAATTTGGGGTGTCTCAGTACAGGTGTGATACACCTATGGGGTAAACCCCATACTCTTTAGTTTCTAGTTCTGAGGTGGTCTTACTGTTAGAAGTTCAGTAGAGCTACCCGATCTTTGTATATCTCTACAAGGTATCCTAGACAAAGACAAATATCGAGAAACATGATTGGTCAAACTAGAAACTCTCAATGAAGCTCGAATTAGAGCTGAAAAAATCATCAAGTTTATGCTAATAGGATGTGTCACCAATATAACAAGAAAGTTTATGAACGTGAAATACAGGTAGGAGACCTAGATATCGAGACTTGACAACCGTATCGATAAAAAGTCAATGGAGGAAGAAATTTTAGGCTGAAATGGTTAGGCCCGTACCAAGTAATGGAAGACTATAAGAATGGTGCATACCTCTTGTTTACTCTAAAATGTGAATAATTTAATGAATCAGTTAATTCACTTCACCTCAAACACTTTTATGCATAGTTCATTTGCATTTCCACATTTATACATTATTGCATCCATATTGTTTATCATTTGCATTATCATCTTGTGAAATTGTAAAATGAGAAACTTATTTTTCAAGAAAATTTTAAAACTTTCAAATATTGGAAAAATCATTTAATCATATCTCTTCAAGTATCCATCTTATCATCTCCAAATTATTTAATCTCTCTATCATTTTATCTATTAAGATGAAATCTTGACATTGATCCTACCAAGACTTGCACACTTATTCTTATTCATGTTTTCTACTATCTTAGGTGTCTTTGCCCATGAATTTAAAAATATCTCTTATGACAGAAACAATCTAAACATTTCACCTGGACCTCTTGTCTTCCTATCTCAATATTTGGTGGTGAGCCATCGCATCTTACTGGTGTGGGTTTGAGGCTAATGGAAAGCATTCCTTCCCAAAATCATAAGTCTAAAGTAAAAAAATCAACAAGAATATAAAAATGATTTATTTTACAAATAAAACTACATTTCTTTGCCCTACCAATCTTTGGTGATGATCTCATGCTTCCTACTGGTGGTGTGAGGTCGGGAAAGGAAGGAAGTGCCCTTACTCACCTCTATATTTTCCTGGTGATGAGCCCATTCCTCTTTTTGGTAACATGGCGCGGACGTAGGGGTCCTATCAAATAAATCGTAGGTTGTAAATAACTCAAGAAATACATAGTGCTTTGAAATCTTAAAAATCCTCAAAAAATAAGCTAGATATATATGTTACAAGAGAGTCAATACCCAAAACTAGATATTTCCAATCAAGAGGTTATCTATGAATATAATTATAGTTAAATTTGCAAGAAAAACACACTCTAAAACTTTTAGTTAACCTTTGCTTAGGTTTATTTGTAAGTTATAATTGGATCTTTGTCAAAATCTTGTCCTTTTGTCACCATCTTCATTCTTCAAAATCATACAAATTGTGTCCTTCTTGGCTCTCGGTGATGAGCCCTCGCATCTTACTAGTTGTGTGGAGTTAGGAATGGAGTGAGCTCATAATATTTTCATATCACATTCATCATATTTTTCTAATACAACAAAAGTAATAAATATTGCTTCAAAATCTAAGTGTCTAAATTACAATTTTTCTCATACACATCGTCATATTTTTAAAAGATCATTCTTTTATCACATTTACATCATCATCATCCATAACATGCATCCATAAAACATATAAAAAGAATATGAAATTCTAAATATATAAGATTACGTAGATGAGATAAACCATGATTAAGTCAACTATTACACAGAATGTGGAAACAAAAAAAGAACAAAGATGTCCACATATATATATATAATGTCAAATTTTTATGTACAATGCCATCACACTCATGTGAGTGTGGTGAAAACGCTCATCTATGAGCCAAAAATAAAAAAATCGATACATGTATTCAAAAATAGTCTTAAAGCAATAAATGATTGTGACTTATCCTCTCTATGGGAACCACAGTAAAGGTGCAAGTGAAATGGATTTTGCTATGACTCCTATGGTGAGAACGGCTGGGTGTAGCATGATATCCTCTATGTGTGGACCCGAGAGAGTGTCCATGTGTTGGGGTGGGTGAACAATCGGTGGTGGTATCTTCATTGCATGTGTGTGTCTCACCTTTGTCTCCTCTCAACCGCCTCGTATCCAAAGCAATATTGGTCCTCATTTGAAGCATGGCCTTAGTTACATTCCAAGCTAGTGCAAACACATCAAGATGACATCTAACCATCACTAGATAACTATTATCTATCGTTCTACTCCCGTGTCATCCTCATAGGGAGTGTAAACGTATCTAGGATAATTTACCTAATAAGATCTCATTATTCATCCGTGGTGGCTGAAAAGTGCAAGTAAAACAACGCTTGAGTTATAAAACTTTCAATAACAAAATAAAAGAGAGAGATGATTTAGCTCATTAACCGCTCTAGTATAGAAAGTAAAGTTGAGAAAAGAGTATTTTACTTACTCGGATCTCCCGACATCCAACTTGGATCAACAAATGGTGTAGGGGTTGGTACATTATCTCTCGTTGTCATAATTTCTTCATTTGTACTCAAATTAATAAGCTAGCTATGAAAATAAACTAGAAACTCATAACATGGAGGGTTTATAGTACCTTAGAAGCATGATAGATGTGGATGGACAAGCGCAAATTAATTGATCTTCACCGCAGGTTTATAAACTTGCAAATAAGAGTGTCTAAACAAAAAAATGATTAGATAGGATATGAGGGGTTGCTTGAAAAATCTGGCTTCAAGAAGTGTGGCCTTCCTTTTGCGGAGGTCAACCCCTGTTTTAAAGAAAAAGTGAAGTAAAGGATGGCTATGTAGATTACATGTAGAAACAAAGATACTACTGAATCTAAAATTAATTGAGATCTGATCTAGATGTTAATTTAACTTAAAGAAATGTAAATTAAATGTTACCTAGTATGGGTTAACATCAACCAAGAGTGTGCATAGTGCGGTCGATGGTGACCTAGAGGGTGGATTTGAACTGTAAGATGCATATGTATACTGTAAGGGTCCGGATGCAAAACATGAACTTATGGATGCTATGAATCACATGCGTAAGAGAACCGTAGGTAGAAGTCTCCGTAAAGTAGAAAAACAAAATACTAAGGGAGGTTGGATTGATAAACCGGCTCACGTTAATGGAGACTAGGTGTAGGTAGGATAAATTTAAAGCACAAAGGAACAAAATGATGTTCTTTGGTAAGCTAAGTCGAACATGATGAAGGTAGAAGCAGAAAAGGGATCTGGAGGTTGAAATCACAAACTTGCAAAAGGACGATTTGACATTGATCTTGCATATTCGATGGCTAGAAAAAGAAGGTTGATGAAAAATCTTTGAGTGTTGCTAGTTGAGGATGATCTACTCCCGCAAAAGGTTAGACACAAGAAAAGAAACGATAATATGATAATAATGAAGTAAAAAAATGAAAAGATGATAATAATATCATGAAGCATGATCATGAGTGATGCAAGCATAATCCAAGGAGGTCCAGGAGGTCTATAATTGTTACAGAATGCTCGTGCATGAGATTCAGCCTCACAAGTCTCAAGAAAGCTCCATATTTTCATGCATCTGATGATTTCTGATGATTATGGAAAGGTTTGAAGTTAGTTTTATAGGGTCGATAATGACTCAAGGTTGTCATGCCACCATGGGGAATGTTTCCCCAATGGGGTGGATTTTGTGCTTTATATCAGGATTTTGTGTTTTAAAGAGGGAAAAAGTGCTTTAAAGCTTATGTGTGGGATTAGGTTGATTAGGGTATGGGAATGAGTAGAAAAATCATAGGGATTTATGTTTAGGATAAAAATATCCTAAATAGAAATTTGATTAGGGAAAGGTAGGGATATTGATATTAACTAATTAATTAATTAATGTGAATCAATAAATATTAATAAGAATTAAATGATGATGGGATAATAAGTGGGAATTTTATTAAATATTGAAGGGGATGGATTTATTTACATGAGGACCTAGATAGGACCTAGCAAAATATGCACACGTAGGTAGAAAATAATAGACATACCAATTTTAGGTGTCTACATTTTTCCCCATTTTGTTGAGTGGTTTAAGCTAGCAAGCCATGACATAAAAAATATGAGAAAGTATGATGATGATTATCAAGAAAGGTTGATGATGAGCTCCCCCTCAAATAGGATCGATGGCACCAGAGGAAATCAATGCCACATTTAAAGATGATTAAGGGTGGGAGGGTGAAAAAGATGGGTAAAAGGATAGTGTAAGGTAATATTCCCCAAGTAAAAAGGATCTCAATAAAAATAAAAAATCTATGTTAGTGACTCATATCACATGGGTAGAGGGAAAATTGTGGTGTGAATGGACATGAGTGACAATGCTCTACTGGTGAGATAGTGAGTGGGTGAACATCACTACAAAAAGGAGAAAATCTAATGGGAAATATCTCAAATGGATGCGAAGCTGAAATGATCATGGGATCATAGGAAATGATCAAAATATGCCTAACTAAATACAAAAATTATGTGAAATCCTTCGTACATGAGGAATTGAGCAAAAGACTATATGTCCGCAATGAATGAGGATGAAAATAATGGTGCCCTAGCACATGACACGAAAAAAATGCCGAAAAGGAAAGTAGTGAAATATATTATGCCCCAAGGGGAGAGAAGTATATTACGAGGTGGAATTTGTGTACAAATTGGATATGATTATAAAATAAAATGCTCAAAGAGGGAATAAGTATGGAAACAAAGGTGGACTTTGAGATTACAAAAGGATAGGTTTGAAATATTGAAATAGAATTCCCTAAAGGGAAAATACAGATGGCCACAAAGGTGGACTTTGAAGAATGCCTAAGAAGAGGTCATTAAAAGGATCAAGGAATCCAAAATAAAGGTTGTCAAGGCAAGTTAATAGTGTGACTAAGGCCAATCGTTGGTGACCCAAGGGGGTCGATGGCAAGTCAGGTGTCAGTGGCTATATAAGCCTGAAAGTCGATCAACAAAGATCATTTTCATGTATGAAATTGATGAGAGAGATCATATCAATTAAAGAGAAGATTGAGAAATGGAGGCCACAGGAGCTATAAGGAAATGCCAGAGGGTGTAGAGGATGATGAGTAACAAAAATCAAGCTTGTTTTTAGTTTAATTTTGTATTTTATTTTATTTTTTTCATTTTTTTAGAAAATGTGGATGACGCTTAGGGAGGTTGGTGGCGACCTGGTCGAAATCGACCAAGGCTCTAAGGTGCATCAATCGACCCTTAAACACGTCACCTCAACCTAGGTCGATGTCGACTAGGGTTAGATTGGATTTGTTTGATTGGATTTTGGATTTTTAATGAAATTTAATGGATTTTGATCTGATTTTTATTGTTGATCTAATGTTCACATGTTTTGTTTGTGATTACAGGCTAGAGAGACCCTATATTTTAGAGACCGAGTTCCTACTCTATACAAGTAGATTAGAGGATATGTGATAGATGCCAAGTGGGATCATCTATCATAGTGGGGTTAGGGGATTCATACATTATCGAGAGGATCCCATAAGATGTGGGATCTATGATCACTTTAGTGGAGATATGGGATCGAAGACATGCACCTTTTGGTTTGGGACAGAGGAGATGACCATCACCCTAGAGGATGTGTATATAGGATTATGAGTTTTCCTATACGGGGGAGCAGATAGTTCCCATTACAACCGATAAAGTGACTTACAAAGTGTTGACATGACTATTTGGAGCCGATGCACCCCATATCAGATTTTCTTTGGGGTCATTTTATTATGAGATGAGGTATGAGATAGGTGTACCTTGTTTCCATTTGATCTGTTTGTTGATAATGGAAGTGTCTTGTTATTATTTTCTAGACTCATGTGGAGCTCTGGTTTCCATAGGCACTAGCCGATGTACTTGCAAATATAGTTGAGCATCAAAAAATGTTATCTTTAAAGACTTCCTTGATAGCTCGAAGTGTACCACGACAGTATCGGTGTATAGTGGGAAGGTAGGAGATAAATTTTAGAAATAGGCTTCATGCTTCACTACTGGGCCTATGAGCACATTGTTTTTATTTGGCCACCAGGGCTTCCACCGGTCACAAGAGACTATATAGAGCTAACAATAGGATTTGTGAGATGGAAGGCCGATCAGAGCACACAGAGATAGGGGGAGAGTGGAGTGGATTGGTATTTGGATAGGTTTACAGAGCTTGAGATAGAGCATATTAGATGGCGGTCGTATAGGGACTTTCTTGTATGGGTTGGGGTGGATGAAGATTTGGCCAGGTATGAGGTGGACACGTTAGGTTCAAGGGAGACGATCGGAGATGATAGAGGTGATGCAGTTTGAACGAGTGTAATGACATTTTGGAGTCATCCATATGAGCTTTAGGATCCTATTTTATATAGGAGGGAGGAGCTAGATAGGGAGCTATCAATGCCTGACATGGTAGATCCATTAGAGGAGGAAATAATGCCTTGGGATGAGGATGAGGATGTGGGAGTTAGATAAGGATTTGGTCATTGGATGACCACAGGGTTGGGCGAGATCAAAGTTGGTGGGGAGATAGGAGATGAGGAGGAGGAGAAGATGGAGGACATGGAGGTTGAGTTAGAGGCATCTTCTGTGGTGATGGAGACAGAGATGGATGATAGATTTCTGAGGTGGCTCAATTACATACAAAGCTAGAGCAGATGTGCATTGAGAGAGACATTATGATCCAATATAGGGATAAATTATACAAGATAAGGATCGATATTGTAGGAAGTGGGAGGCCTATATGGTCTATTTTGGAGATCTTTCCACTATATTGGCTTCTAAGGCTACGGGTGGAGGACATGTAGCACCACAAGGAAGAGGATAGATGGAACCTCTTGGTATGATTTCTATAGATAGATAAAAAGCCTTAGCCACCAAGGAAATGTATTATGAGGGGATTGTGATCAAGAAGCTTCTAGGACACTCAATACCGGGATCATCTATACAGAAAGTGGCAGGTGGAGCTGGGTTATCTCAGGAGCACAACAATTATAGAACACCCACATCAAGGAGAGGGCCAAGGTGAGGTGACATGGCTGATAGACAAGAAGAGGGAATTGCCTTATAGGGAAATATTTCAGTGCTCTCTAATGTTAACTTTACTGATTTTGATAGTATTTCTACTTTGAGAGAGCCCCGTTAGAGGGCAATGATGTATTGATACACTTCATGATATATGTGTGTGTGTGTGTGTGTGTGTGTGTGTGTGTGTGTGTGTGTGTGTGTGTGTGTGTGTGTGTGTGTGTGTGTGTGATTTTTTCATGGTTTGGTATATGTGTATTGTGTAATCTTGATTATTTGATTTATGATGATGATGATAATTATGGTTTATGTGATGATGATGATGTGAATGGTTATGTATAGCTACTTTGGATTTGTATATGTATGGATGAATGATGATGTGAATATGTTGTATGGTTGATGAGGATTAGGATTACATGTTAGCTTTGAATTTTATCATGGTAATGAGATGAATGGACAAAATGTGATGTGGATGAAAAATTAATGTGGATGTGATTGTTGATTAAAATAAGTAAATGTTTACGTGTTTAGGATAGATAGATAGGTTGATAGGTGATTAAGAAAATGTTGTAGCCAAACGATGGTGACCTATAGGTATGAATGAAATTATGTCATATCAAGGAATGCATGAAGAAAATATGCCTCTAATTACATTGGAGGTAAATAAGAAGGGATCCAAATAACGTAAGGCACATGCAACCAAAACATGTGCTAGAACATAACCAACGATAGTTAGTTATACCAAAGATCATAAAGAAATAATGGATGGGATGGAATAATAGACCTAATGTCGACACGACAAAGGGTTTGAGATGTAAATTTTATGCGGGAAGAGGGTTCTCCATTAGTTTTGTTTCCTAAATCTATGCCCCATTTCTTGGAAAGGGGGAAGAACAATGCTAGAAGAAAGTTGATCAATGTGGGAATCCTTTGATGCCATGATATAAAGAGTTTCCATCCTTCGAGGGTATGGTCTACTTTATACATACTTAATATAGATGGAAAAAGATAATTTATATGATAGCCCTCCTTTGAGGGATCGGTATATTTCTTTATTTTGATTGATTTTCTTTTTTAGAATGAATGGTTGTCCTTCGAGGGAGCAATTTTTTTTGAGCGCTTTGAATTTTTATTGGAACATCCTTTTATTTTGATTTGTACATGGGGAAGATCATGGAATAGCTAAGTAGACCACTTAGGAGGGGACAATGAATGTAAAAGAGACACCCCTTGATCCTTTACATGGTTCCAATAGGTAAATAAGAGGGTGATGGATGTAATGATCATGGAGTTCTCACCGAGATGGGAGAACCTATCCATAAGGAATATGCTTACAAGTAGAACTATAGTGCTCATATTTAAGGTCACATCTAGGAAAGTGATGAATGACCACATAATTCAAAATCACTACGATGAAAGGATGGAAGAGGCTAATGATGGAGGGATGATCTAAGGATATATATGACTATAGTAAAATGGTTACAAGTGCAATATGTTAAGAGGTTCCAATGTCCACTTCTAGTTTACCATGAAGGGAGGCCAATTGATAGGCTCTCGACCCATACTTATGTGTGATAATGTATGGTCTAATCTAGTTAGGGGAAAACTTTCCATGTTTTCTCCTTTCTAGAGTAGTGACATTATGATTTTCTTTGAGAATGAGGTCACCAAAATTAAAGTCACATTCTTTGAGGTTCTTTTTGTAAGCATGTCTGATGCACTCTTGATAAATATGATGGCATTCAAGAGTGAGAAGGTGAAACTCATCTAACAACTCAAGTTGTGCTAGATGTGCTTGGTGATAATCTTCATTAGAGATGAAGTCGCGAAGGGACATGCACAAAGACATAATTTAAACTTTGAGAGGTAGGAAAAATTTGTAACCCTACACAAGTGAAAATGGTAGCTTTTACCCGTGGATGTACGGATGTTAGTCTGATAATCCCAAAGAGTGAAAGGGATATGAAGATGCCAATCATGACACAACTAATCAACACTTTGCGAGAATGTTTTGCAAAGAATGTTTTCAAAGAGTTTTAGTAGTGGATTTAGATTGGCTATTAGCTTGAGGATAGTATGGAGAAGAGAAGATGAGTTGGATGTAAAATGAGTCACAACGCTTCTTAATATCTTTGTTTTTAAAGGACATTTCATTGTCCATGATGAGTTTTTGAGGAATGCCAAAAGCGGTAGAATGATGTGTTGGTAAATAAATTTAATGATTGGACCAGATTTGGTTAAAGTGATGGGAAATTATTCCACCCACTTAGTGAAATATTCGGTTGCGTTGATGATGGAGTGATTCTTTTGTGAACATCGAGGATTCATAAGATCCGATAAGATCAAGGCCTCACCGTGAGAAGATCTAAAGGTCATGAGCCCGCTGCAAATCTTGACTAGGAATGCGAATAAGATTGGAATGTTGCTAACATTTTTCACATTTCTTAACATACTCACAACAAGCACGGTTGAGTTAAGGCTAGTAATAGCCAAGATGAAGAATGCATTTAGCGACATCTAAGCCACTAAAGTGTCCACCATGAAATGCTATCATTGACCTCTGAATAACTCAAGGAAGTTCATGGGATTTGAGACATCGAAGGATAATACCAACAAATATGTTCTTATAGATAATGTCACCTAGGATAATGTAGCAGCGAGTTAGCACGCCAAGGAAGGACCTCCTAGAGTTCTTGGATAGATCATAGGGAATAATGAATTTAGATAAATAATCAAAGATTTGGGAGTACCAAAGATCCGATGAAATAGATTCGAAAAGATTAACTTGAGCTAACTCATGAAATAGTCAATCACGAAGATGAATGACAACACAAAGCTTGATTCCTCTATTGTCCAAGGAATTATAGATGCAAGATATTTCATCATATCGAGTGAATTGATTGATGATCGAGGGACAAATTGGATAGTGTAATAATCAAAGGATTCAAGAAGAATATGAACAATGTCACGATATTTTTGAAGAGTATCATTTTTACACTGATACTCACATGTGACTTGTTTGATGATAAGTTCGAATCCTTGTAGATGTTAAGAATCGAACTCCTAGAAAGAGAGCTGTTTCAAGGCCTAAGATAAGGGCTTCATACTTTTCCATATTATTCATACACTCAAAATTGAGTTTGTTGGCGAGATGAATAGTATTATCTCAAGGAATGGGAGTGATGCCAACACCTCCCCAACACACATAGAACCATCGAAGAAGAGGGTCATCTTAAGGATGTCATACTCATGATGAAAGTGATTAATTGATTCATCTAGGAATTGTTCATGAGGAAGATGCATACTAGGAAGAGGGGATTCTATTAATTGGTCTAAGATGCCCGGCCCTTAATGGATTTTCAAGGAATAAACATGAGGTCAAACTCATTCATGAGCATGAGCCATCAAGTGATGTGATCACTGTGATAAGGTTTAGAATGCATTGTCTTAAGAAGATGAAATCTAGTAATGACATAATTCTTGTGATTGAGAAGATAGTCTCAAATTTTAGAGGTGTAAAAGAAGAGAGCGCAACATAGTTTTTCACTTCGTGTGGCGAGTCTCACAAACTGGGTGAAGGGTATGACTGATGTAACAAACAACATGTTCCTAACCTTGGTCATCATGATGTGATAAAATAACCCCTAGAGCATGATTAGTAGTGTCGATATATAGATAAAGGTCTCCCCCTCATGAGGTGTAAAACTGGTGGAGACAAAGATCATCCATTGAAGTTTTTACGGAAATCATGATCCTAATAAAATTCATGTGGAAGAAGATGTAATAACCTAAAGAGTGGAGACAGTAAGATATCATTTAAGGCCATTTCTTGAAGGTTTTTCTTGAGGAAGATTGAATAGCATGCTTTTCTCATATGGCGAAAAAAATGACCCATAGGTTTATGGGACGAGTTTTGCCCATGGTTTTGATACCCACGGTTTTGTAAAAATGCTTAAGCGATTGTCTATTTATATGGTCTTATGCATATGATAGATGTACAAGAAAATGTATTGCAGATGTGTTTTGAATTGGTGTGAATTACAGTAGAGTTTGTTGAGCATAGCTCCAAATAGATCTGGTATTGTATTGAGAGAGTGGTGGCTTGTAATAAAATCTAAGCAAGTGATTCTTGGTGGGCGTAGCCCAAATTGGGTGAACCACGTTAAATCTTGTCTCTCTTTGTGTTGTGTTATTTTATTACAATTTTATTTGAGATCTGTAATAATTTACGCATATTAGTTTCTCTTGTTGCGATTACTGTGAGGATTATTCCACATATTTTATCCTTATTTCCTAACAATTGGTATCGAGCTTTGGTTTGGTTTCTTTGAAGTGTTGAATCGCGAGGAAAGTTTTTAGCTTGAGTGGGAGCTATGGCGAGATGATGGAAGATCTAGGGTTGATAAATTCAATGGGCAAATTTCGGTCTTTGGAAGATGCAGATGGAAGATTACCTTTATCAAAAGGATCTTTATACTCCGTTGTCTGAGAAGGTGAACAAACCCTCGAGTATGATAGATGTGGAATGGGATTTGTTGGATCGGAAGGCACTTGGAACGATCAATCAGGCAGTCTTGCATCTTCGGTATTATTTAATGTTTCAAAGGAAAAGACTACAAAAGATCTAATGGATGCATTAGGGAAGTTGTATGAAAAACCCTCTGCCTCTAATAAGATATTTTTAATGAAAAAGTTGTTTAATATGAAGATGTCTGAGAATAGTTCAGTAGTAGATCATTTAAATGATTTCAATATGGTTGTGAATATGCTAGCTTGATTCTGATAGAATTTGATGAAGAAGTTAGGGCTTTATTAATTACATGTGCTCTTTACACGAGAGTTGGAATAGCACAGTAATGGCGGTAAGTAACTCGGTTCAGCTAACTCAAGTTGAAGTTTGAGGATGTTGTAGGGGTGATTCTAAGTGAGGAAATGCGAAGAAAAAGCTCAGGGAATCTTCTACTTGAGGAATGCTTTGTGATGGAAACTAGAGGAGACGAAAGAATAGAGGAAACCGTGGAAAATCAAAAGATCGGGCAAGGTCAAAATCCAAGAACAAGATTGTATCTTTGGAATTGTGGAAAGCTTGGGCATGCAAAGAAGGACTGTTGGGAGCTTCGGGATAAGAAGAAACAACAAGAAGAAAACAAGGAGGCAAATGTGGCAATGGGTAATGTATGTCAGGATGCTTTGATTCTTTCTTTGCACAATATTACTGAATCTTGGGTTTTAGATTCGGGGGCTTCTTTCCATGCTTCTCCACATAGGCATTATTTTGTTGATTATGTTCAAGGAGATTTTGGGCATGTTTTCTTGGTGATGATGAGCCTTGCGGCATAGTTGGAAAAGGTTATGTTCGAGTTAAGATGCGAGAATGGGAATACTTGGCTATTGAAGGATGTCGGACATGTGCCTACATTAAGGAGAAATTTGATATCGGCGGGGCGGTTGGGAAGTGATGGTTGTCTTGTGATATTTACTGACTAGACTCTTGGAAGGTTACCAAGGGTGCTCTTGTGGTGGCGAGAGGTAAGAAGGTTGGAACCTTGTATTTAACCACTTGATAGTACTAATGATTGTAATCTTGTGGCTTGAGATGCGAGATCTGACATTATGGCACTATAGGCTTGGTCATATGAGCCATAAGGGCATGAACATCATAAAGAAGAATTTTCTGGATATACGAAAACAGTTTGGATTTACGTGAAGCTGCATATATGGGAAATAGCAAGTGAGTAAGGTTTCTCAAGGTTGGACCTACGAAGAAAGAGAGTAAGTTAGAGTGGTGCATTCGATGTGTGGGGGCCGGCTCGGTATCATCTCTTGGGGTTCAAGTTATTATGTTACTTTTATTGATGATGCAACAAGGAAAGTTTGGGTTTATTGTATTAGAAACAAATCTGATGTATTTGACACTTTTGTTAAATGGAAAGCCTTGGTAGAGAATGAAACAGGTCTTAAGCTAAAATGTCTCGGTCGAGATAATGGAGGAGTATTGCAGTGATGAATTTAATGATTATTGTTCTAAGAATGGAATCCATGAGGCAAAAGATGGTTCGGGAACTCCACGTGAGAATGGGGTATCGAAAGGATGAACAAAACAATAATGGAATGTCTTAGGAGCATGAGGTTACATGCGGGACTGCCTCTTTCTTTTTGGGCGAAGCGGTGAGCACCTGTTGTGTACTTGATAAACGAGAGGACCCTCGAAGTGCCTTGGATGGAGGCATACAGGAGGCTTGGTATGGTAAGAAAGTTGATTATTCATTTCTTAGAGTCTTTGGATGTGAGGTGTTTGTTCATATAGACAAGGATGATAGGACCAAGCTAGAGGCTAAATCAGAAAAATGTACTTTCATTGGTTATGGTGGTGATGACTTTGGATTTAAATGTTGGAGTATTAAGGACAAGAAAATCATTCGATCTAGGGATGTGGTCTTTAATGAGAAAGTCATGTATAAGCAACAATTGCAGGAAAATAGGGAAGAATCCAAGAAAGAATATGCAGTGGTAGAGGATCTTCTAGATGGGAAAGTGACCCATGAATCAGTTCAGGAACCTACTCAACAGGAACCCCAAACTCCTACAGTGAGGAGGTCTTCTAGGGTAAGAAAAGAACACAGGCATGTTTTCTCCTTCTCTTTATTATTTATTACTCACTTTGATAGTGGAGAGCGAGAGAGCTTTGATGAAGCAATGCGGGTAGATGCCGATAAGAAGTGGGAGCAAGCCATGGATGAGGAGCATAAGTCTCTCATGGAGAACCGGACTTGGGATTTGGTGAAGCTACTTAGAAGGAAAAAGAGCATTGCGAGAACAAGTGGGTGTACTGAGTTAAAGATGAAGAAGGAGGAAAGAAAATATAAGGCCGGTTGGTGGTCAAGGGGTTTGCATGAAAAAGGTATAGATTTTGATGAGATTTTTCTCCTGTAGTAAAAATGACTTCTATTAGAAGCTGTTCTTGGAATAGTGGCGCGAAGACTTGCACTTAGAACAGATTAGATGTAAAGACTACATTTCTCCATGGTGATTTGGAGGAGGAGCTATATATGCGCAACAGCTTGAGAGGATATGAAGTCAAAGGTAAAGAGGAGATGGTGTGCAAAAGCTGAAGAAGAGCTTGTATGGCACGAAACAAGCTCCACATCAATGGTATAAGAAGTTTGATAGCTTCATGATGGAGCAAGGTTATATTAGATGTCATTCGACCATTGTGTGTATCTGAAAAGAAATTTGAGGATGGAAGTTATATTATCTGTGTTTGTATGTTGATGACATGTTGGTTGCGAGTAAAAACATGCGGGAAATAAAAGTACTCAAGAAGCATGACTAAGTGAATCCTTTGATATGAAGGATTTGGGGCAGCCAGACAAATCCTTGGTATGAGGATAACTCGGGATAGGAAGGAATGGAAGTTGACTTTATCTCGGGAAAGAGTACATTAAGAAAGGTATTGGAGAGGTTTAACATGCGGGATGCTAAACCGGTTGGGACTCCTTTGGCGAGCCATTTCAAGTTATCAAAGGAGCGGTGTCCCAGACGAGAGCGGGAAAAGAAACCGAGATGTCCAGTACCTTACTCATCAGGCGGTTGGCGGTTTGATGTATGTTATGGTGTGCACTAGGCACGATATTGCCCATGCGGTGGGAGATGTGAGTAGATTTATGAGTGATCCGAGGTAAAGAGCATTGGCGAGCGTAAAGTGGATCCTTCGGTATTTGAGAGGGACCATGGGGACGAGTTTTGTGCTATAATGGATCAAACACCACTTTACGTGGTTATGTAGATTCAAATATGGCTGGAGATGTAGACAGCAGGAGGAGCACGATAGGTTATATTTACACTGTAGGTGGGACAGCAGTGAGTTGGATTTCACGACTACAGAAGCTGGTGGCTTTGTCAACCACGGAGGCTGAGTATGTTGCTGCCACAGAGGCAAGCAAAGAGATGATTTGGTTACAACAATTGCTTGAGGAGTTGGGGCATAAGCAGGAGGAATGTAAGTTGCATAGTGATAGTCAGAGTGTTATACACCTAGCTAAGAACTCTGCTTTCCACTCTAGGACAAAGCATATACAGTTAAGGTACCATTTCATCAGGACAGCTTTGGAGGAAGAGAAGTTGAAGTTGGAGAAGATTCATACTAGTCAGAATCCTGCAGACATGATGACCAAGGTGGTCACAAGGGAAAAACTAAAGTTGTGTTCAGCTTTGGTTGGTCTTCAGAGAAACTAGTGAAGGGTTGAGAAGCTTGCTCAGAGGAAAACTAGTCTCCAAGTGGGAGATTGTTAGGTTGTGGAGCCTGTTTTCATGTGTGAAAGTGTTGAAGATTGTACACTAAGAGTATTGTACACTTTTCATGTATCCTCGCGGGAGTTGGGCGGGTCGGGCCCCGGGCCCAGGGGAAGTCAAGGCGTCATGATAGGAGTTCAGGGCGCAACCCCAATTTTAATTTTTAGGCGTAAAATTTTTGGCCTCGAAAAATGCACCCGAAATATCGAAATGTGATTTTCTCATATGGGCAAGTTTTTGACCCATAGGTTTATGGGACGGGTTTTGCCCATGGTTTTGATACCCATGGTTTTGTAAAACTGCTTAAGCAGTTGTCTATTTATATGGTCTTATGCATATGATAGATGTACAAGCAAATGTATTGCAGATGTGTTTTTCAGAATTCGGGACTGTGAATTACAGTAGAGTTTGTTGAGCATAGCTCAACCACGGATCTGGTATTGTATTGAGAGAGTGGTGGCTTGTAATAAAATTTTAGCAAGTGATTCTTGGTGGGCGTAGCCCAAATTAAGCCCAAATTACACGTTAAATCTTGTCTCTTACGTGTTGTGTTATTTATTCTGCACTTTTATTTGAGATTTGTAATATTTTACTGCATATTAGTTTCTAATGCGATTAATACTACGAGGATTATTCCACATATTTTATCTCTTATTTCCTAACAAATAGAAGCGATCATTTTTCTAGAAAACACACACTTGATAGAGATTAAGATAAGGCACTAAAAGGACCTCAAAATAGAAATCATGTTGATGTTTAGATTTACCCAAAAGATCATCAACATAGTCTTCTATTGTTTTGTGGATGAGATCGTGAAAGATATAAGTCATAACCACTGTGATAGTGGCTCACATTCTTTAGACCGAAAGGCATGACCTGATAGAAACTAGTCCACCAAGGGGTGATGAAGGAATTCTTATGTTGGTCTTCCATGAGGCACGATGAGAATTTGATTATAACTAGAAAATCCATCTATAAGGGAAAGCTTCTCATGACCTGTGGTAAGATCCACAAGTTGATCGATGTTGGGAAGTGAGAAGTCATCTTTAAGGAAAGTGATATTGAGATCTCAAAATTTGGTGCACATGCAAAGTTTTCCGACACTTTAGAGAGGGAGAACGATGTTAGAAACCCATTGGTGATAGTCAATGGGGATGATGAAGTCAAGAAATAAGACATTGCAACTCCTCTTTAACAAGGAGGGAAACTTGAGGATGCATGCGGTGAAGCTTTTTATTAACTAGTTTTTCATTAGAATAAGTGGTGATATTATGGACAACGATATAAGGGTCAAGACCAGGCATGTCTAAATATGACCATGTGAAAGCTTGGCTATGATGAGAGAGAAATGTGGTGAAAGATTCAAGCTCATGTGGATTAAGAGATTGACCTACCTTGAGGATGTGAGGCTCCTGAGGAGTCTTAATATTGACGTCAATGGTGGCTTCATTGAGAAGAGTGGATGTTTTGGATGGTAAGGTCTTATGAAGATAAGAATCCTGTATCCCCATGTGGGAAAGAATGACATTTTTGTCAATGCACTGAATAATTTCAATGGTAGAAGAGTCTTCTTCTATCATCTCTAGATGGAAAAGGGGAAGGGACCTAGTCTGATTCGACAAATTGATAGGTGATCGGTCCCAAAGTTATGGCGAGAGACTAATTTTTTTGTAGAGGAAATAGACATGGTTTCATCTCGTATCCATGGACTCATGGGATGGAGAAGATGGAGAAGGCATGTACATGCACATTTCAAATGGTGGAATATGGTCAACGGGTTGTTCCTAGTAACCAAGTCCAAACTTCTCGTGAGATTTGTGGAATTGATCAATAAATAGGCCATGTGGCCCCCATCATAGTGTCCCATGTAGAGATAGGTGTGGGTGAAGGATGGTTTTTTAAGGAGTTAAAACCTCTCGGTATAATGTTTGGTGTCTATAAGATCAACGAAATGTGAAGAAAGGGTGTCAAAACCACCATATATGAGGTTAGTTTGAAGATTTGGTGGACCTAAAGGAACTATATCCTCAATATTGGGTTGGTACATCGGAGCTTTGTCAGGTCTACTAAGATGGTGAGGAGAGGGTAAGGTATTGAGTGTAAGAAGGTGATACTCCCCCACCGTAAGCTTATCCATTACTTTATCTAGGGAATTGTCATTGGGAATTTTGAAAGAAGGGATAGATGAACTAGTGGATGGTGCAGATGGATTGTCCTTGGGAAGAAGGACATCATTGGGTCGATAAGTCATGTTGCACATCCAAAAGGGAGGAGCGTCCCAGGAAGTGTCAAAATCTTCCCCTCATGCTCATATTTAAGGGAATGATGGAGTGTAGAAGGGACACAATGCATAGTGCGGATCCAAGGTCACCCAAGGAGAACATTATATTGAATTCCCCTTATATGATGTAGAAGACCTCATGGAGGAGCTTCTCACCAATGCAGATAGGAAGAATGACCATTCCTAAGGAGGGAGAGACAACATCATTATAAGCATGAAGGACCATGGGTGTTTGGGCAACAAAAGACTTAGGTATCTTAATTTGATCAAAAGTATGTGATGGGAGGATATTGATACTCACTCATATCTATCATGGACTTAGATGAATACATCATTAATCATGAACATGATAGAGAGGGCAATATATTTACTTCCAGAGGGATATCTGGAATCTTAGCATCATCAAATGAGATGGTAGTATAATCCACAAGTGCTCCTATAAGGGATGTGAAGGGATGAGCCTCATCACTAGATGTCAAAATTCACTTTAAGGATTCAAAGGAGAGTATGTCTATGGTCTAGTGAGCTTTAGATGAGCTCGTAGAGTGACATATTGATTGGTCCGAGTGTATTTTTTTACTATACTTTGTTCGATAGGCCTAGGTGCTACTAAGATGGAAACCTTAGGTGTTGATGACGTGGCTAAATCCTTAGGAGGAGGAATGATGATGAAGGTTTTAGATTTTTGTTGAGTTATTGATTTAGGCTCATTGGGCATTATCGAGTGGTTACTCGAATAGCGTCGATGAACAAGGGAGGTTCTATCCTCGGAAGAATTATCATCCTGGAGGTGAGATGGCTACAAAAAAATTGTGAAGAACCATGAGAATTTTCATTTGATGGATGAGGTAGAAGATGCAATCATTGGAATGGGAGGAAGAGATTGATTTGGTTTGGGGAGAAAGTATTCTGCCTTAATGAAGCCATGAATGATGGCTTGGAGTGCTCTGCAATGCTCTAATGTCGCGTCTAGGGCTATGGTGATATGCATTGGGATGAGGTTAGTATTAAAAACCATAATGGCTTCTTGTTATTCGGGTCAAAGGACCTAATAGGCGGAAGAATGATCACGAAACAATGGCTTCTTGTTATTCGTGTCAAAGGACCTAATAGGTGGAAGAATGATCACGAAACTTGTAATAAATTTTGGAAAATGTCCACATATGATTCACCCAAAGCCTTAGGAGGAGCATTGTCATTGTGGAATGTCTTTTTCTTTGAAGAATAATTGGATATATGGGATGAAAAAGTTTGAGTATGTATATGTATTTATGGTCCGAGTTTGGTTTTGGCATAGGTTAATGTCTTAGTGTTGGATGGTTTTAGTTTGGGTTGATAAAATGTTCTTTATGAAGAGGTTGTTGCATTGGATGATTTAGAGGTGGAAATGTCAATTTTATTATAGGAATGTACAAGGGTTTTTTGAGGTAATGTACTAATGGTTGTAGATTTTATTTGTAAGGGTGTGTCCTTAGGAACAATGACAACAATTTTCACTAGGGTATCTGGAGGTGGTGTCATAGTTGGTATAGGTGTAGGAAATAATATTTGTTTGATGGAATCTAAGGAAAGCAAAGATTGTTTTGATTTCGTATATGAGGTAGAGGGTCATTTGAGATTGTTGGAAGTGGAAGTGTTTTCAAAATTTCTTAAAATAATACAGATGGTGTTGAGGAAGAAGGTGGTTTGGGCCAGCAATCTCAACAGCTTGATGTGATACTGAGTAAAATATCTTAAAGAGGCACCAATATTAATTCCGAGGATGGCATAACAAGTAAAAGTGGACTAAATGTAGGTAAGGTAATCGGATCCAAATAAAGTGGATTTGGTGAGTAATGAAGTGGATATAATAGGTAACATAAGTAGAACCGGGACCAATGTCAAATGCAAAAGTAGGTGTGAATGGTTGTTTCATAAATACTTCTAGGGGCAAGATTGATATGTTTGCGAATGGGGTCCTAGTAGAAGGAATGGATGTCAAGGTAGATGTAGATATGATTGGTGTATTTATAGGTGTAAGTTTTAACATGTTTGTAGAAGTAGGACTAATATCAAAGGGGATTGATGTGATTAGTGATGAAGGAGGGGAAGTTGTAGGCACTTGATCACCGGTGTTTAAAGTGTTTATAGTATGAGCATTAGGTTCTTGGGTTGTAGAAGTGGTGGCGGCTTGGCTTATTGGTGTATGATTTGGAAAAGGTTGTTTGAAGATGTCAAGTGGTTAATTGGGTGAAGCATTAGGATTGTTGAGATGAAGTTTTCCATGATCAATGAGAATTTGCACCAAATCCTTGAAATTTCAACATTTCTCGATGTCGTGACCTCGGGTTTGGTAGTACTTGCAATAATGGTCTTCACAATACCACATAGGTTTCGGTCTTCACTCATCAACTAGTTGGATATGTAGTAGTGTGATTATATTTTTCGCTATCAACTTGTCAAAATAGAGGCATATGATTCCTTGAGGGAGTGTATTTAGGTTTTGGTCGCGTGGTTCGTTGTCGAGTCCACATACTAGATGTTCGAATAGAGAAGATTTGATGACCACAACATTTTCTTCACCCTTAGAATTCTCGTTATGTGCAGATGTTTTAGTGAATTCATGTTAGGTTTGTTTGATTTTAGTTTTAAATGGCCTTTCTTAAGGGTGTGTGTTTTAAGCTTGTGAGCCATGATGAAGGCTTCTTTGAAAGTTCTTTGAAGGATTGGATTTATAGGGTAGAGGATATATGTTTTACGCATGAACATGATAAGATCTCGATGAGTTCAATTTGCGAAAGGATAAATGATAGTTGGTTTATAATGCCATGCCATCATGTGATGAAGAATGTGATAGACTCTTCTTCAAACTTTCGATGGCGTATAGATTAGTGATAGTTTTAGTACACGCAATGTTGATCGATAAATGTTCTAAAAATAATTGTGTGAGCAGAGTGAAGGAAAATATCAAATATTAAGGGATGTTATTGTACCATTCTAATGCTCAACCAACCAAATATATGGGGAAATTACAAAGAATCAAGTCCTAATCATGTGCAATAAGGTAGTACATATGTCTGAATGCACGAAGGTGTTGTTGTGGATCCTCATTGCTATTAAACTTGGTGAATTTTGGAAAATTCACAATGTCAAGGATACGAATTAATTGGCATGGATGGATGAATTGGATTGTTGTAGATTTATTCGTATGATAATGCAACTTTAGGCCCTATGGTAGTGGCCTTAAGGTTGGATAAACTATTCATGAGATCATGCATAATATCACTTGATGAAGTGATAATGGGTTGTGGTTGTGGTTGTGGTTGCACAACTTGTGAGGTAGCTATATAAAAAATTTGGTGAGATTAAATGTGTGTTTGATGTATTTCTTGATGAATGTGAGTTAAAGGTTGATTTGAAAATGTTTGTTGTTGTGTCATGGGGATATTATATGATTGTTGAGATTGGGTAGGTAATTGATGAGTATATGTAGGTTGAAATTGTTGTTGAAAGGGGTTAGAC
The DNA here is from genome assembly GCA_018340775.1 of Taxus wallichiana var. yunnanensis. Classification (NCBI taxonomy): domain Eukaryota; kingdom Viridiplantae; phylum Streptophyta; class Pinopsida; order Cupressales; family Taxaceae; genus Taxus; species Taxus wallichiana. Next base: position 823,502,002 of record CM031234.1, on the reverse strand, counting down.
ATTGAATAAGGTAGAAAGCCCATAAGAGGAGGATAGAAGTGATGATATACATGTGTGATGTAATGGGATCGTGTTGTTCAAATAGGGGACATGATATTGGGGCTGAAAAGGAAATATGAAGGGTAGTGGTGATGGTTGTATTTATTGGGTGGAATGGACATGACTAATGAAAGCATTTGGTGGAGTGGGGGTTGTTAGAAGATGAAGCAAGCTTGTTTCTTCAAATTGTTGATCGGCATCAGATTGATTTGATAAGGATAAATATTCTAAATTAGTGGACCATCTGGGGGAAGCTAAGTTGATTTCTTGAGGAGATAGTCTTAGAGAGCCACTAAATTGGCATCAAGGAGATCTTGACATTCCAAGTCAATGCGAGGGATGATTGAAGGTCCAAAAGGTCTTGATGTAGAAGGAGAGGTGGTTGGTCTAGATGGGATCGAATGATGATAGAAGAAGGGATTAGTTTCTCCTAAGGTAGTTTTTTTAACAAAGGATCCTGGGTGGGAGAAAACAAAGAGGGTTTGAGTACTCAAGGGTATGGATGAAGCAATTTTTATAGTAGAGATCTGTTGGGTCGAGACATAACTATTTGAAGGGAAGTTTCATTCCATCCTTTTCGCTGTTGAATGATTAATCACATGCATGAAAGATGAATTTTTTTAATGCTAACTAAACCAATACAATCAAGAAAATAGTTATTTTTGTTTTTAATTAATAAAATGTGAAAAAGAGAAAAAAGAATGGATAATGAAGTACCTAGGTTAAGTCAGAGTCTAGATTTGGTTTCGTGATTGTTTTGGCTTGGGATAGTCTCGGTGGTTTCCTATTGGGTGATGAAATCCCATTCATTCTACCAGTAGGATGTTGTTTAGATGTATTGTTTTGAATGCATGATTTTTAGGTTGTGTGTAAGGATTGTGACATGCAAAGAAGCTAACCTCCTACTTAAACTATGTGAGAAAGTAGGATGCAAAAATAAAGGTTATTTTAAAACCAAATAGAAGTGTGATTTTTCAATGAGGACACACATAAGAAAGGGACATATGATGCAGAAAAGAGAAACTAAGGAAAAAAAGGGGGAATACTTGGATAAATATTTTCCTTTTTATATGAACTTTAGCGAAGAGAAATCCAACAACCAAACCAACATGAGTAAGCAAGAAGCGAGGGCCTTGCATTGCGGTCTTAGTAGTATAATACGAAGACGTAGAAAAATAGAAAAGAAATGAAAAAGGGATCGACAAAGGGTGATACCACCGAGCATGCCAAGAATGTTGTCATAATTTCTTCATTCGTACTCAAATTAATATGCTAGCTACTAAAATAAACTAGCAACTCATAACATAGAGGGTTTATAGAACATCGAAGCATGATAGATGTGGATGGACAGATGCTAAGTAGTTGATCTTTGTTGTAAATGATAAACCTACAAATAAGATTTTCTAAATAGAAAAATGATTAGATAGGATATGTGGGGGTTTCCTGACAAATCCAGCTCCAAGAAGTGTGACCTTCCTTTCGTGGATGTCAACCCCCATTTTAAAGAAAAAGTGAAGTAAAGGATGACTAAGTAGATTGCATGTAGAAATAGAGATACTACTAAATCTTAAAGTAATTGAGATCTGATCTAGATGTTGATTTGATTGAAAGAAATGTAAATTAAATGTTACTTGGTCTAGGTCGATGATGACCTAGAATGTGCAAAGGCAGGTTGATGGTGACCTAGGAGGGTGGATTTGGATTGTAAGCTAAATATGTAGACCTGCAAGGGTCTGGATGCAAAAAGGATCTTATGGATGCTATGAATCCATTGCAAAAGAGAACCAGAGAGGTAGAAGGCTCCAAAAAGTAGTAGAAAATAGTAGTAAGGGAGGTTGGATTGACAAACTAGGCTCGGGTTGACGACAACCAAGGTGCAAGTAGGATAAATTTTAAGTAGAGGAATAGAATGATGGTCCTAGTAAGATGAGTTAGGAACAGGATGAAGGTATACACGTAAAAGGGACTGGAGGTTCAAATCACAATTGTAGAAGGACGATTGATGGTGATCGACATGGTCGATAATGATTGTAGAAGAGTTAGATAAGGCTAAGGTCAAAAGCATGAAATGGATGAACTGTAAGTAAATAAGCTGGAAAAGATGGTTTATGAAGAATATTTGAATTAGAGTCACACGAATCTTCAAATAAGGAAGAATTCATGGGCGTGAGTGATGAATAAGGTCTCTAAGAAGGGGAGGACCGATATTCAAGAATTGCATTGGATGAATAATAACAAGGTTCCCGTGAAGAAAGAGAGGACCACGATTCAAGAATTGTATTAGATGTTTGATTGGAGGGATTTGATTCACTCGTATCTTCAAAGGAAGAAGACGCGTCATTGAGGCAACCGATAAAAGGGGTCTTGCAAAGAAGGGAGGACTGCGATGTAGGAATCGTATTAAATGTATGATGAAGAGGGTCCTACGAAGATAGGAGGACCACGACATATGAGTTGCATTAGATGAACGATGAAGATAATTTGTGGTGACACAAATCTTTAGAGGAGGATAACATTGTTTAGGTGACTAATAATAGAGGTCCCGTAGAAGGGGAGGACCGTGACTTAGAGTCAAATTAGATGAATCCAAATAGTAGTTTGGATCCGAATAGTTGTATGGATCTGAATCATTAGAAGACTCAAAGGAAATATTTGGATTGGAATCCTCGGGAGAAGAGAAAATGTTTAGATGAGAATCGGAAGAAGGGTGGGGGAACTTGAATAATAATTTAGATCGAAGTATCCAAACCATACCATCGATTATGATATGAAGGTGGGGAACGGGTTACCCAAATGGGTTCTCTAGCACAAAGAACCAAACGAGTTTTGGTCATGATGGGAATATTTTGATTTGTACACCAAAACTTTGATTCCTTATTGTCATATGTATAAGGGACCTTGTGATAATCGATCATTTTTGGCCTGTGTTGGGTTCAAATGTCTAGACCTAAATTATATGATCAAACTTATTCAAAGTGAAGAAGGTTTCATGTTGATTTTGGAAACATAACGAAAACCAACTAGACATTTCGCAAAGATGGGGATGTTTGTGTGATTTTCCAAAAAGGGAAGCTAAGAAAAACATACATCGTGATAACGTAATTTCAACAATCCAACAAAGTTTGGACAACAAGTTGTGAGTGCAAAGAATCAAAGGCTCAAAAGGATTGTCCTTAGAAATATAAGTCTATAAGGTGAACGATCACAAGGAACAATCATACAAGCTCAAAACACAACACCACTCAAACTTAAGTGATAAACAATGACCAAATAATAATGAATGATAAAGGATTAATGGATCAAAGTGATTGTCATAAATGGATAAGTCAAAATGACGAATGAGACACAATCACACAAATTTTGTTTGTAAACCAATTAGTCAAATGGAGTACTTCCTAAGTCTATTTTTGGAAAGGTAGTTGGTGTTGTAAGATAATTAACAAGATGTCCCTACTTATGTCGAGTTCAAAGACATGAACAAGGTGTAAGTAATAACAAGAAGTTAATGTGACCTCCTAACAAGGTATACTAGAAGCAAGCCCAAATTCAATTAATACCTATATCCCAAAAAGTGCTAGTTATGATTGTGAGTGACACAACAATGTCACCAAGATATGTTAACCAAACTTTGTGAGAAAGTAAGGTATTGATATCAAGATGATATTGATATAACACACACAAGTGGTAACACATAACACTTTTCAAAATCGAGGTAGTAATGGAATCAAACTAAAAGCTTATAGTATAACTAAGAATTGTTAAAATGTGTATAATAAGTAACCTTACAAAGTAGATATTTAGATCAAGTTTACAAGAAATAAGACGTAAATACCAAAATTGTAGTGATATGATATAAACAAGGTAACCTTTCCAAGGAATTTCAAGATGATGAACCAAGCCTAACTATGATGATGATCCTGACGTGGGTATCAAGATCACAAAGGCTACCAATGATATGAATATGTTTCTACACACTTTAGACATTTAAATTACCCACCACAAACATGGATGGGTGTAAACGGACAAAACAAGTGGCGTAGAAAAATCAATTGATAACGCAGGGTAGTCACTCTTCTTTTGATCAACAAAGTGTCAAAAGAAAGTGAAGGAAGTAGATCAAAATGGGGGTGAAAAATGTTGGCTTTACTTCGAAGATTTTCACCTCACCTTAAGGCAAGTGAAAAACTAAGCAAAAGTAATGCTTCCCATGTTTTGTGATGAATGATGGCTCACAACTCAAAACTATTTTGAAATAGTCAAAGTGGGCTCCTGGCCAAAGATATCTTCCTAGGTGGTTCTCTCAACTAGGTGTTACAAATTTGTCTTAAGTGAGCTTGATTTACCTAAAAATTTGCAATGACTTATTTAGGAGTATCTCGGCTTTACTTTACCCCCTTCGAGCACAAAGGGAAACTAGTGCGTCCATGTGTGCTCTCCCTGGGGTCGCCATACAGAAAACTAGTAACGCTAACTCACAAGGAAATACTAGTCAAGTAGGTTGTGTGGAGCACTTCCCGTTTTGTCCACAAGGCTCCCTCTTGTGGACTACTTTGGGGTTCCTAGGACCAACCCCATTGTTGTAGCTTAAGGCTTATGCCAAAGGGGTTATGTCCTATTTTTAAGCGGGGGACATACCCTTATCCGAACCTGCAAATACAGTGTTTTGAATGTGGTGTTCTTTTTATCTTGTTTAATTTGATGTGGTTTGCTTGAACACCTTTTGGCAAACTACATGGAAACTATATTAGTAGTTTGATTTTGTTTCAATTCCACCTTTCTTTGACAAGTGTTTTTGGTCTTGCACAATGGATTAGTAATTTTCCATAAAAATACTAAAGAGGATAAAACATCGTTTCTGATTCTCAAGATCGTCCTAAGACGCAAGAGAAGAGCATACGCGACATAGAATCCAACTATGAAATCAAAAATGGAAAACACTTAGTTCAAATGAAATATTTTTTCTTTTTAACAAACTTTGACATTCATTCTTTTAAGAACAAGCATTTTTCAAAACAAAAAGATACATAGAAATCGTTTCTGATTCCCAAGATCACCTAAAAGGTGCGAGGGAAGAGCATACACGACTCTAATCTCATGATTAAACATGAAATGTTCATTAACCTTTTAAACAAGTCAAATTACCATCAAACATGTAAAAACACCCTACAAAACAGAAGTTAGATTCAAAATAAAACTTGCAAGGTGTTAGAACATCAAAGACCAAATTTTCCAAAACATTTAGACATGTTAGAAATGAGTAGTTTTATAAAAATGAAAAATTAAATTTTTTGATAACTCAAAAACTCAAATTTATGTTTCCATTGCGTATTTCTCTTCAATACCTTTCCAACGCAACAAAAATGAAGTCATTTCGAGTTCGGGAGCAAAATTTATGGCCTCCTGAAGATAGGTTATGTACACAGTTCTACATGTGCACGCCCTTTAGGGTGTATGCATGCCCATTTTGGCATGTGCACGCATATATGCTAAAAATGTAATGATAAGTATGCCTACGCGCACAAAATGATGTGTGCACTCCCTTCAGTGTGTATGCGCGCCCATTTACATGTGTGCACACCCAAGAAGCAAAATAGAAGGTACAAAAGCTATGACAAAAGGTGTGTGCTACCCAAGAGATGCATGCACTAGCATATGGGTGCCTGCACTGGTTTGAAAAAAGGTATAGTACTACAGTGGTGTGTGTGCCAACATAATGGTGCCTACGCTAAGGTTAGGGTGCTTGTGCCAAGGTTTGGGTGCCTGCACCAAGGTTTGGTGCCTACCCCGTTTGAAAAAAGGTATAGTACTACAGTGGTGTGTGCACCAACATAATGGTGCATGTGCCATGGTTAGGAATGCCTGTAAGGTTTGGGTGCATGCGCCAAGGTTTGGGTGTCTGTGCCAAGGTTTGGGTGCCTGCGCTCCTTTCCTGGGTGACGTAAAAATATGTCATTTTAACATAAACAACTTCAAAAAGGTCAAATTTTTGATATGTTAGCTCAAAATTGACAACAACCCATCAAAATTAAACCCCTAAACAAGACTCAACACATGCAAAGTTAGCAAAATCATAAGAAATTTAACATTATTTCACACATGTAATATTAGCAAAAGACACCAAAAGCTCAAAACACTCCAAATTTTAGTATGTTAGCTCGAAATTGACAACAACCCATTAGAATTAAAGCTCTAAATGAGATCCTACACATGGAATATTAGCAAAATCCTAAGAAATTGAACATTATTTGCCATATGTGTATATCAAGGGTTAGCCAAAAACTTGAAATAACAATAAAATTTGAGCTAGAATTCTAAGGGACTAAGGACCCATCCCACAGGTGTGTGCCAAATGTGTACATGTATTTGTTAGCAATGCAAAAAGAGTTAGAACTAACACCTAGTAGTCCTAAAAAAACTAAATCAAATTCAATGCACCATCATGCTTAGAGCTTAAGAAAGACTAATCTACTAACATCATTGCATTAGAACATGAACAAATATTCAAACTAACATGTTAATCCATTAATCTCTATCTCTATTGAATGTTAATCAAATGAAATGAACCTATTTAGATCCTTAGCAATCAAAGGTTTGATTGTATGTTTGAATTCCAAGATTTTCAAGAATGGAGTCTTGTCAATCCATGGCTACAAGACCATTTGACATATCCCCATATGACTTCAAAACTTGGATGGATGAATACAAGAAATTAAAGTAGCTAGCTTCTCCAATCGAAGAATGCTCCAAGATGACAAATGGCTATAACTTAGGCTCTATGCTCATCTAGGAATGTAAAGGTAGGAGGAGGGCTCTTTATATAGCCCAATGGATAGAAGAATCTCTACATCCTCCTTCATGTGGGATAAATGGAGAGGTTGGGTTAGTTGTGGATAAGAGAGGTTTAGAAAGGGTTGAGTCAACCTTAGGAGAGTTTAGTTTGTCCTTTAGTGACCCATGGGATTTGAGGGGCTTTATTTATTAATCAAAGTGATTAATTAATAGATGTGCAAGCTTTTAGAGGAATAATTAGCATGATTTAGACTATTAGAGGGATTTAATCAAATAAATGATGATTTATTGATTTAATGGAAGAGGAAGCTAATTAATTAATAATAATTAACTAGTCTAGGTAGAAAGGGGTATTAATTAATTAGAAATAATTAATTAATCTAGATAGAAAGGGAGCTAATTAATCAAGGTCGTTAATTAGCGTCGTTGTTGATGAAGAGTTAATTAACTAACTTAATGTAGTTAATTAATGATGATAGCAGAGAAAATGTGTGATATTGACGATATGTCATCAATTTGTGGGAAAGGGTATAATTAGCGTAATTTAAGTATTTAAATTGCATTTAGCTAAATTATAGATGTCTACATGAATGAGTAGAAAAAGCATAGAGATTTATATTTAGGATAAAAGTGTCCTAAATAGCATGTTGATTAGGGAAAGCTAAGGATATGGATATTAATTAATTAATGTGAATTAATAACAAAGATTAATAAGAATTAAATGATAATAGGATAATAAGTGGGCATTTTATTACATATTAAGGGGATGGATTTACTTAAAGGAGGACCTAGATGGGACCTAGAAAAATATGTGCACTGCGGGTAGACAAGGGTAGAGATACCGATTTTAGCTTTTACTATCTCCTCTACCTTAACCTCCTCTCATCCCATCGAATGCGGATGGACGAACCAATCATCCTCTCCCTCTGAGGAAAAGGCTCCTCGTAGTGTAGTGTCTCTTCCTTATGAAAGATAAGGAAAGGAAATGGCTTAGTTGATTTGAAGATATTTTCACAGTCTAAAAATAAAATTTGGAGGTGTAGAAAATCACTCAAAATTCCTTTAAAGGATAGATATAGAAGATCTAAGTTGACCGGGCACCTTTAAGGTATTGGGCACCCACGGCGCCTTGGTTTGCAGATTGGGTTCCCTGTCTCTATAAAAATTATGAATCTAAGTTTTGTATGGTCGTAAGTTGATCTCACCATGAAAAACGCCTTTGTCTATCACACTCGATCCGTAAAATTGTGTTGAGTGTCTTTGGATAATGAAGTGACAACCTCGCAATACATACAAAAGTATCAAACCCAAGGGAAAATAAAGATGCAAAATTAATGGGTCGATCACCTCACCGCCAAACTAGTGGTCTTATCATTGAGCGTTGCACTACATTTCAGTGCCCGGATGTAGTTCCATTGAGTGTGTGCATGTCGTGACCTAGGTGATCTCATGTCACCACACTTTGTGAAGTAGCAAGAAATAATAACTATAGAAAATGTCGTAACATGTGTGCATGAAATAGAATAGAATCCCTCCCCTATACTATGTGTGTTGATGCAGATCTCCTAGCCTTGATGCATGGCACTATGTGGATGCAAGTGATGCAATGGATGCAACTCTAGATGGAGTGATAGTAGTATGTGACGTTAGGACCCTCATTATGGTCTTATAAATTTATATTTATAGGATTCTCAAGCTTAATTTCGTAATTAACCCCGTAATGGCTAATCGGGAAAAGGATAAAAATGAAAAATGGCTAGAAAGGCCCCAAAAAGAAGCAGAAAAGAGAAAATAGATCAAGACGCCCAAAGTGGGACCAAGGCACCCCAAGGTTCCCAAGATAGGCCTGGTGCCCTGATTTTGGGCTAGAATGACGTGGCAATTGTGAAACAAGTTGATAAGTATATAAAAATATGCGAGAATGACAAAATAAAATATAAGAAAAAGATGGACAAAAGGTGGGATTAATTAGTACTTTATTCACTTGAGAACCTTCTAAATAGTAGTATAAGATGGGCTAAATAATGCCTAAAGTGCATGATTTTGTGTCTACATTTTCTCCCACTTTATGTTGGTGATCAGAAATCTTGGTAACATAAATTAGATAGAGATGCATATTTGATATCCATGTAGATTGTAGAAGTGTTGAGATGTGGAGCTCAATTACTCCAGATTTAGCACGATATATCAACTTGCTGGAAAACACAATGAACTAACATCACCAGAAAGTAGGAACCATCATCGGTTAGGGCTAACCAACATCGATTACCTATGCATGAGTGTTTTATTTAACTCACAGAATTAGATCTAATTTTAGTATTAAATCATATCTATTGATTGTAATTGCATGGCTAAGTTCCCTAAGTTTGTATAAGGTATTTATAAGCTAGAAATCTAGGGTTAGAAGAGAGAGTTAATGATTATTGTGAAAATAATTGTGAGAGAGAATTCTTGGAGAAGAAGGAGAAGCTTGAGAGAAAGAAAGTATTGTACATCGTGAGAGGTGTGGAAGATTGTATATCTTCTGAAAGCTTTGGATAATAGATTGGATTATTTCTTGGTGGATGTAGCCCACACTGGGTGAACCATGTTAAATCTGATGTTGATTTATATCTCTTGTTTTGTATATTTCTTCCGTAGAATATCCACTTTTATATCATGTATGCTTTGATCTGATTTATTATTTGTACAACCAGTGTACTAATCCCAAAAAACTGGTATTAGAGCTTTGTTTGAGGGTTTTGTGTGTTGACAGATTTACTCACATAGGGTTTTCTGATTGAGTGGGAGCTACATCAATGGCGTAAGAAAACAATACAAGGTAGAGAAGTTTTACAACCAAAATTATCAATTATGCAAGATGTAGATTGAGGATTATCTGTATCAAAGAGATTTTTACTTACCGTTGGATGAAAATTATAGACCTACGAAGATGATTGATGAAGAATGGAAGATTCTTGACAAAATACTTTGGAATTTATAAGATTTAGCCTGAAGCATCCACGGCTTCTAATATTACATAAGTGACATCTATGGTAGAGTTAATGAAATATTTTGCTAATTTATATGAAAAACCTAGTGCTTCAAATAAATTTTATTTGATGAATAAACTATTTAGTTATAAGATGCATGAAGTCGATCTACATCGAGTCATTTGAATTATTTCCAATCTATTGTAAATAAATTAAAATTGGTTGATATTTCATTTGGTGCTCAATTAAAAGCACTCTTATTCTTATGTTCTTTGCCTGATAGTTGGGATAACTTGGTAATGGCTGTTAGTAATACAACATATGCTAATAATATTTTGAAGTTTGATGATGTGGTTAGTATAATCTTGAATGAATAAATTCACAGAAAAGTACAGAGGAATCATCATCTAGGAATGCTTTGAATGTAGAAAGCATAGGCAGGCAGAAGGAGAGATCCAAGAGTAAGAATAATGGGAAATCAAAGTCAAGGAATGACAGATCTAAATCCATAGGTAAGGGAATTACCTATTGGAATTGTGGAAAGAAAGGACATGCAAAGAAAGATTATTGGTTAAAGGATAAAGAGAACCAACACCTAGATAAAGGTAAAGAGAAAATAAAGATGGAAATATTACAACAGAGGTAATACAATATGCTCTTATTCTTTCTTTGTATAATAGAATAGAATCTTGGGTTTTAGATTCAATAGCTTATTTCCATGCAGCCCCTAATAAAGGTTATTTCTGAAATTATGTCCAGGAAAATTTTGGGCATGTTTATTTGGGTGATGATGAACTTTGCAATATTACTTGGTAAAGGGAAAGTTCATCTAAAATTATAGAATGGAGATACGTTGGTATTGAAGTATGTGAGGCATGTGCCAAGCCTAAGGATGAATCTTATTTTGCAGGGGAAACTAGGTGAAGTTGGTTGCATGGTTATATTCACAATGAGACTCTTGAAATTCACCAAGGGTTCCTTTGTTGTGTCAAGAGGAAAGAAGATAGGAATGTTATCTTTATCTACATGTGTTATTGATTCCTTTTCAGTAGTATCTACTTCAGATTGAGATGCATGCATGTGGCATAATCAGTTTAGGCCATATTAGTTAAAAAGGAATGCAAATCTTAAATGCTAAGGGTAAGTCATCAAATTTGAAAGATTTAAATCTTGATTTATGTGAGCAAATGTCTTTGAAAGCAAAAGAAAGTGAGATTTCTCAAAGTTAGGGAAACTAAGAAGGAGTAAAATTGGAGCTTGTACACTCATATGTGTGGGGACCACTGGTAGCTTCTCATGGAGGATCCCAATATTAGGTTACTTTCATTGATGATACTACAAGAAAGGTATGTGTTTATTGTATTAAACGAAATATGATGTTTTTGAGACTTTTAAAAGATGGAAAGATCTTGTTGAGAATGAATCAAATTCAAAGTTAAAGTGCCTTAGATCTGAAGATGGTAGTGAATACTTGTGAAGAAGGCTTTCAATGATTATTTTCAAAGTGAATGGAATACGTAGAGAAAGAATGGTTCTAAGAACACCACAAGAGAATGGTGGTGTAGAAATAATGAACAGGATAATCATGGAACGTGCTAGAAGTATGAGGATACATGTTGATCGCCTTTAGCTTTTGGGAAGAAGCGGTTGACACAATAATTTATTTGGTTAATCGCGGGCCTTCAAGTTCACTAGATGGAGGAATACCAAAGGAAGCTTGGACCGAAAAGAGTTAGATATTTTTTTCTTAAATTTTTTTGGTTCTCAAGCTTTTGTGCATATTGATAAGGAAAATAGAAAAAGTTAGATGCAAAATCTAAGAGATGCACTTTCATTAGTTATGGATCTAGTAATTTCATATTCCATTTTTGGGATTTAGAGAATTCTAAAATTATTAGTCTGTGACATTGAATGGAATGAAAAGAGAATGTACAGGGGATCAAATTTTGGTACCCAAGGATGAACCAGTTGATAAGTGTGTGAATGAGAATGAACTCTCAAATTTCAAACTCATACCTACAGGTTACATAGTAATCGGTGTCATTTGACCCCCTAATCGACATCGGTCACCTGAACCGTGCATCGGTTACAAAGAGCCAAACACCCATCGGTTAGCAAAATCGGTGTTATTACAGATGACTAGCGTCGATCACTATCATAATTAGAAAAAAATTCTGAGCTCCGTAATGAGCCTCGATACCCCAAACTCCCGTGTGAGAAGGTCACAAAGGGTAAGTAAGTAAACCTCTAGAAAGATTTAAACCTTCTCTATTTTATTTATTATTGACTCGATAATGGTGAATATATTTTTCGAAGAAGTAATTCGAGATGAGACTCATGTGTCAAAGGTGAGAGCATGGCATGGATGAGGAGATGGACTCCTTGGAACAAAACAAGACTTGGGATTTGGTTTAGTTGTCGGCAGGTAAGAGGACATTACAGAATAAATGGGTTTACAGGATCAAGGAAGAAGAGGGTGGACATAGAAAGGTACAAGGAAATGATTGTAGTAAAATGACTTGCACAAAAAGTAGGTATTTACTTTGGTGAAATATTTTCTCTTTGTTATAAAGATGACTTTTATTCATACTTGTATTGAGTTTAGTTGTAGTAGATGATTTTAATTTAGAGCAACTAGATGTGAAGACGGCTTTCCTTCATGGTAATTTAGATGAAGAGACTTATATGTAACAACCACTTGGGTATGAAGTCAATGGTAATGAGAAATTAGTGTGCAGGTTTAAAAAGAGTCTATATGGGCTCAAGCAAGCTCCAAGGAAATGATACATGAGGTTTGATAGTTTCATTTTTGAGTATGGTTACTTGAGATGTGAATCGACCATTGTGTTTATTTCAAGAATCCTTAAAATGGGAGCTATATTATTTTCTTATTGTATTTGGATGATATGCTTATTGTAGGATCTAGTATGTAGGACATTGGTGAACTTAAGGGAAATCTAGCTCACACATTTTCTATGAAGGATTTAGGAACTATAAAAATCCTTGGCATGCAAATACAAAGAGACAGGAAGAACAAGAAATTGTATTTGTCTCAGAGGATTATATCTACAAGGTGTTAGAAAGGTTTAAAATGTAGAATTCAAAACTGTGTAGTACACCTATGGCTGGACACTTCAAATTGAGCAAATATCGTGTCCTTCATCACATGAGGAGGTCAACTACATGACACGAGTACCATATGCTTCATTAGTTGGGAGTCTCATGTATACTATGGTTTGTACTGACTAGAAATTGCACAAGCAATGGGAATTATGAGTAGATTTATCGCCAATCTAGGTAAAGAGCATTGAAATTAGTCCAATGAATACTTAGGTATTTGAGAGGGACATCTATCATGCAGCTTATGCTATGGAGGTTCGAGATATTTCTTTATGTGGCTATGTTGATTCGGATATGGTTAGAGATCTAGATGGTAGAAGGAGCACTACTAGATATGTTTCCATAGTAGGTGGGATGGCGTTAGTTGGATATCGAGATTGCAAAAGTTGTGGCTTTGTCTACTACAGAGGCAGAGTATGTTGCAACTACATAGGCTAGAAAAGAGATGATATGGATGAGCAGGTTCATGGAAGAGTTGGGAAAGGAGTAAGATGATTACAAATTATTCAATGACAATCGAGTGTAATTCATTTGGCAAATAACTTAGTGTTTCATTCTAGAACAAAACACATTCAGTTGAGATATCACTTCATACGCAGGTATTGGAGGATGGGAAGCTGAAACTGGAGAAGATTCATACAAGTGAAAACCCTACAGATATGCTAATGAATCCATTATCAAAAGAGAAGTTGGAGATACACTCCACTTTTGTTGGTCTTTGAGTTTGAGACTTGAAGAGGAAGAAACAAATCTAAGGAAAGGATCCAAGGATGACGATGTACATGTATAGTGCAATAATTTATCTCCAAGTGGGAGATTGTTTAGATGTGGAGCTCAATTACTTCAATTTAGCATGCTATATCAACTTGTTGGAAAACATAGTAACCGACATTAGTTATGAAGGGACCGACATCGATCAGGCAAGTAGGAATCATCGTCATTGGTTAGGGCTAACCGACATCGGTTACTTGTGTGTGAGTGTTTTATTTAAATCACGGAATTATATCTAATTTTAGTATTAAAACAGATATATTGATTGTAATTGCATGGCTAAGTGCCTTAAGTTTGTATAAGGTATTTATAAGATAGAAATCTAGGGTTAGAAGAGAGAGTTAATGATTATTGTGAAAATAATTGTGAGAGATAATTCTTGGAGAAGAAGGAGAAGCTTGAGAGAAATAAAGTATTGTACATCGTGAGAGGTGTGGAAGATTGTAAATCTTCATTGTATATCTTCTGAAAGCTTTGGATAATAGATTATCTTGTTTCTTGGTGGATGTAGCGCACATAATCGGGTGAACCATGTTAAATCTGGTGTTGATTTATATCTCTTGTTTTGTATATTTCTTCTGGTAGAATATTCACTTTTATTACATGTATGCTTAGATCTGATATATTATCTATATAACCAAAGGTGTTAATCCCAATAAGAAGATGATGTGTTGATGGACTAGACTCAAGCTTGCATAATAAAAAGAAAATGTGGAGGATCGTGGATTATAAAGATGAATAATGCACATAAAAAGTGATGAGAGTGAACCTAGGGAGGAACATGTTTATAGTTGTTACATGTGTAGTGTGTATGCATGGTTAGTAAAGGCAAGTGCTATAGCAAAGTGTGATGTCGCTGTCCGCTATCACTTTTTTTTTTTTGTTGTTCTAATTTGACTACTTGTTTCTCATAAGGTTAGACCTATAAGGAGAAAACAATCAAGTAGTCAAATATGTATGTATGTAAATTTTTTTGTAAAATACGCAAGTATATAGAAATGTGTAAAGTACTCAAATGTAAAATACGCTGAAATAAAAGTGTAAATGGAACATGTGCACCTGATCTATGTCGAGAGAAAGGGTGTAAAAGGATATCCTGTAATATTGTGACTTTTTGGGTGATCTCATGACACCCTGGAGGAAGAAGTATAGGAAGGAAATGTGTTGTATCCTCCAACATTTAACCGCTTCGCTGAAATGTGTGAAGAGGTCTTTGTGATGACCTAGTTTTTGGGTGATCCGATGCCATTGGGCAGAGCAGCAGAGAGGCACACCCACTATAATCCCTAAGCATGTAACTACTCCATAGAATTGTCAAAGGACACACATTGTTGTCCTATAGAGGTCGTTATGTATGGAGTTCATATGCTGGTCTAAACTCACTCAATGTGTGTGAAACTGTGTAAATACGTTGTGTTAGTAGAAAACCCTCAATGATGTCCTCCCTCTTTGGGGGTGCATGCGATGTCATTGAAAGGAGAATGTGGCCCCAAAAGAGGACAAACTACACTCTAACCTTGGCTTAAAAGAGGATGGCTAGCCAAAACAAGTGTTATTCCGAAAACACATGCATGCAAGAAGACAAGTGTAAAATACGTAGAAATTTAGAAAATACCAAACACGGTAGTGTAAACATCCAAGAAAGTAAGTAAGCCGCACATAGTGGGTTGTAAGCACGGGCATCACTCACAATGTCGCATGCACGACACGTAAGGCCATAATGGACACAAATAGTAGATAAGTGTCCACAAAAGCAAAGGAAAAGCCCGCATACAATGGAAAACAAAGCATAAGTAGAAAAAAACAAGTAGTCATAAAACATGTAATCCCGACAAATAAGTGTTGTATATGGAACACCCGTTAGCATGTTAGAACAATAACCAATATGTCAAAGCATGTATGAAAAAATAGTATAAGATGTTAAGTACAAAATGAAACAATAACACTTGGATAAGATGAATTTGGATGCCCCCATCAACTAATAGAGGAAGGGTATAAGGAAAGCATCCATGTCGCATGTAGATTCTTATATATGTGATCACACTAAATAAAGGTGTGAACACACATGTGTGTATGATAATGACATATAAGAAAGCAATATAACATGTGTAGTAAAGTGATCATGCAAAACACTAGTAAACAAGAGTAAATGTCCCCAAGAAAATGCAAAGATGTTGTGGATGGAATGGAATGCAAGATGGAATGATAAGAGAAATGTGCCCCAAGTGGATGGAAGTGTATGCAGTGAGGTTCATTTTTTTCCCCTTAGCATTCAAGAATGAACCGTAAACAAGAGTGCTTCATCGGGAAATGGTTGAGTAGTGTTGGTTGTGTCTAGCGCACTATGATGAGTGTGTATATGTAATGGTGATGAAATGAGACATGTGGAGAGATGTGCATGAACCCTATAGCTAAAGCGTATATCATGACTTGTTGAATGGAGGAGTGATGATTTATTCCTAAGTCTATTTCACTATAGAATTAGTGTATGGGGATGAGATAGATGGAAAGATGTGTGTGGAACATATAGCCTAAGTGTATACCACGACTTGTTGAATCTAGAGTGATGATTTAGCCCTAAGCATATATTACTATAAGATTAAGGGATGAAGATGCGTGATAATTTATCCTAAAGTGTATGTCACTAAAAGATGAAAGGAGGGAGTGGTGATTTAACCTAAGGTGTATGCTAATATCACCAAATCACTACACCCCTAAATGGCCTCGAAGGTGAACACAACATTCAAGCAGGTGATTGGGAAACATGGGATCACCTCTCAAGCCGTGGGAATTCGGCTTGAGGTGAACCTCCAAGAAGGTCATCTTCCTTTCCTAAACTAAGCACTACACTACTCCTAATGTAATAAAAATGACTAACTAGACCTATGCTAATATTTCAAGGGATTAGGAGAGATATTTGCACCGAAATAAAACCTATACTAGAAGTGGTGATGCGCCAAGAAAGGGTTTTTATAGAAAACATTTTGGCTTGCCAATGAAGATAGATGATCATGAGGAAGAATTAACATGCATTACAAACCCAATTTACATACAATACTTCACTCTTTGATAAGCACAATGGCTTCCAAAACTTGTAAAAAGAAACCCCGGTCAGCACAGTTCACTCCGCAAACATGAGAGAGAGGAAAATAAGTAGAAAAATAATGAAAGGACATATAACTGATCACAAAACATAATTTCCATTACTTCAATCACTTGCACAATGCATCATTACATCAGGGAAAAGGCATAGGCTGCCATTACAATTTGAGAATAAATTCTTGAGAGCCTACAAATTCACAACATCTTAGCTTGTGAAGAGAGGGGAAGATTTGAAAGTGTCTCACCTCTTGAATAATCACCCCTTTACATTTATAGAATTTTCTGAGTGGTGAGAGAAAGAAGGACAAACCCTACATATTAGGCTAGAATGTAGGAAACAATTAATCATTGTTGTTGGCCATGTTTTCCCATTTATTACACCTCCACCTTTCAAGGCACCACTCAAGGAATGAATAAAACATGAAATTTTGGAATGTAAAACCTCTAAAAATTCATCTTCTAGTGATTCCATCACGTAGTTATCATTCTCCTAATTCCATCAACTGTAATTTTGTAAAAACCGGCAACCAGGGAGAAAGTTGTGGCCTCCTGAGAAAGACTTTCTTGTTTGGGAATTCTGGGGCACTGTCCTCATTAGCATGCTTGATAATAACCCAAAAATTTAAATTTCTCCATTTATACAAATTCCTCCAAATGATTAAAATTAAAATTTTAATAAATTTCCCAAAATGACTCAGTCAAGTCATGTTTTAGTCTCCCCAAAATCCTTCTTGTGTCATTCCCATTAACTCTCCACGTGGTAGACTATTAACCAAAATCATCCCTTAGAAATTTCTCACTTCGCATTAATATCCAACGAGTTGGCCCGCTTAACTTGTCATGCCAACTCGGCATTAGACTCGAATATAACTCAGTTTTATATTACATTTCACATAGCTCTGGTTGGCCTTATCTCGACACTTGACAAGGAAACCACCTTAGAGACACATTGACTCAAATCAAATCAGGTTTTGGAAGTTTTTAGGATGTCAGCAAACCAACAAAATCCATTCATATTGAAAATCCCAAACCCCGAATGTCTGAAAGTCCAAAATTTAGACTTTCAAATTTCAGATGTTTCGGCCTATCTCTTCGACTCGGCCCTTTTTTAATCCAAAATCCGAACTACAAATTCCTAAATTCACCGTTGTCTTTGAGCTCTGAAATGAACCTTCTATTTGATTTCTCCAACTCATGTTAAACGAATCCCTCATGAAACTACTCCACCAAGCTCCTTGATTCTGAACTACGTTGTCGAAACCAAGTTTTGTATTTACCATGCTATATTATTTTGAGTCGATCATGATTAACTTGTTTGGTTCTAAACGAGGTTGTCAAGACATATTCTCTTCCTCACATTAACAATCACCTCCCTCCGGACAAAACTTGGCCCTGCAAATATCTCTTAGAGAAATGACCCACCAAAGGAGCTTGGCACCAAGTAACTTGCTCATTTTTCCAACTAAAATTGTTATGCTCCAAGTTCTCCCTGAATCCACTCAAAGAACCACCCCAGCATCCAATTCATCATGCTCGAGGAATAGATCTAACACCATTTATTTTATCATACAAGTGTTAACTCAATTCCATCATAGTGACTCGATTCCTCGTGCTTTGAAATAGATCTGAGTTTTCCAACATATTCAAATTTGTATCCTTTGTATTTTCTTGTGAGTGGCTTGATCTGAGCTCTATTCTACGTTATGGCTTGGAATTGAGTTAGAACTCACCATTCATTTTTCTCATCTCCACCGCTATGGCTTGCTTCAAATTCATAATCAAACCATCCTAAGGGTTCTCCCGATGCGACAACATCCTCACTCTTCCTCGAAACATCCTCAATGAGCCATCAAGGTTGCCTTACTTATTCAACCTAAGCTCATAACTAAAAAAGTGTTACTAATTAACTCAAAATCATCTCACGCAGAGTTTCCAAACTTATTTTTCATTATGATAGGGATTTCACCCATTTTTCATATTATCCCCGCAAATTTTGTGGCTAAATCCTACTCACCCTACTTTATGCCTCGATTTCCATGTTTGAGCTTACTTTGGTGTATATTTTTTTAGACCACCAATTTGAAATGTGTCAACCTTCTAAATGTGCAACAAGCTCATGATCTCTTCCAAGCATCAATGAGATACTCACATGCCGAGCCGAGCTTTATTTCACTAACACAACTCTCCTTAAACCAACCTCGAGCACCTATGACTTGGTTTTGCAAGTGAAATCTCTACGAGCTTCCTCTAACAACATTTACTTTTTTATTTGCTGAGCCAAGTTTGAGGTCAATCTCAAAGACACCATCCTCCCATGCTCACTAAAATAAACTCCAACTAACCAATCTTGAGTCTATTTGTTTTCCTTTGACCGAGACATACAACAATTTTCCCGATATGGAATGTAAGAGTGAAATCTCATCGCTATCTTCATATGAGCTCACCGCATGATCTCACAAGATTTTTCATGATGTAATGATGTTTCCCACTACCAAGTCCTGTCACCGGAAGGCTCACCGATATATCAAACAATTTCTTGGAAGAGCTCAATCTCACAGTGTTCATTCTTCCTATTTTTCTTCACTTATTTCCAATTCTTCTGGGCTACCAATCATTCCCCGTTCGATCCTATGCCAATTTTAACCTATGTGAGCAACTCAAACACTATGTCTCCATACTCAACCTCGAGCTCAACAGGTATAATACCAAGTTCTCGATCTCTTAGTTCTCCATGAGAAACTCGGCCACCATGTTTCTTCGAGTTCATGATTTCAACTCGGTGTTCTAAGTTCTCACCAATCCTAGTGCTATATGTGACCATATTACCCGTATTTGTACTTCAAGCCATTCCACAAACCTCCGAGGAGCTTCCTCATCCCCCAGATGTATTCTTGTAAGCTCCTCAACCTTGGCTTGTTAGGGCTCGAATCATCCTTTCCACCTACTCACAAACTCAACTATCACCTATGAGTTGTTTCATTGCTTCGAACATCAAGTTGTATATCAACTCTATCAGCGGGTTTTCCCATTCCACCATGTTCTCTACTTGATGGATTCTCGGCCTTGAATGTGGTCTCGACATTCCCGGAATATCCCTTAGCTTTCTCGCCAAGTCATACGATTTGAGCCACGAACTCTCCCAACCGAACTTGGATCTATGAGATCTCTGGCTCCCTGTTAGAAACCATCGATCTCACTTCCGCTAGCGGTCAAGGTTGATCTCTCTATCATTAAGTTGGCTCAATCTGAGCTCATTTCCAATGCTTTTGATGACATCAATCGATCCCTTGATTCTCATCACGATCTACTCCATCAATTTCTTTATTGATTCTCTGAGGTCCCAAGCTCTCTGCACAACTTGTTTTTAACCCAACTATGGCTGAGTTCCTTCTATCATCGTGGCTCTACATGATATGTCTATGATTTTGATGCATATGAATCGAGCTCCCAAGTTGCTTCGTACCTATTTTGAAAATACTTTCGCGAATGAATTCGCTCATTGATTTGGTCATTTATTTACTCATCTGGAGTAGCTTAGTTGAGCCACGAACTCCGTTTGTAATGCTTCATTTTATATGAGCGCAAACTACCGCTTACATGACACTCGATCTTCTTAGATAATGGTGATTTATTCACTTGCACCGTATACTCAGCCTTGACCAAGTCAGTATGCGCTCCACTCAATTAATCACCTGTAATGTTACCATGATGAGCTCCTTACTTATCTCACCGAGTTCGATGTGACATTGAATTATACCTTGCTCATGAGCTCACCTATTGACCAACTTTCGATTCATTCAGGTGAATCACTCACTCCACCTTAGATCTCAACTCATGCGAGTTCAAGTTATTCCCACTTCACTACAGGACTACAACTTAGTCCTTGTGGCTCGTCTGAGTAGCCTTAATCCCGTGATACTTATCTTGTTTATTTCTTCACCGAGCTCTCTTGAACCGAGCCAACCTCTACACACCTATCTTATCGAGTTTGAAATTAGCTCATCGTATCTCTGGCCTCTCAAGAAATGACATTGTCCTTCATTTTTGACCTTCTAGATCCCCTTCACTAACTAAAAGGTAGAAAATACACAATATGACCCCCTTAAGATATAATTTATCGCTTGATTATTTTTTATGCCTGCAATGACTAAAAATGGATCAGATGACATTATCCAATTTTTGTCCAAAAGGGGAAAATTGACAACATTTTTGGTGGCCTCTCGTGGATCCAAGCATGGTTATAGTCCATCTAAAGGGCACGGAAAAATTGACAAAATTGACATTTTTCATGTTCCCAAGTGGAACATTATTGTATCTCATCCCAAACTTGGGATGTAATAAATGTGCTTGTACTAAACACATTGCATGGTTATAGTTCCAGCCTTATCTATACATTGGGCATGGAGTCACATTAATAAGTGGAAATATAAATGTGCACACCATAATAAAAGTAAATAACAACATAAAACAAATTACACAAAGGACATCGTATGTAACGTGGAAAACCCATAAATGGGTAAAAACCACGAAGAATAATCCACTATAGAGAAACATTTTACAACCCAGTCCAATAACTCCTCCTCACTTCTACTCCATGTATTTACCCGTAATCCAAATGATTCACGTGATTTAATGAATATGACCTATAGTCATATTTAAATAACTCGAAGGGTTATGTCCATATTAAGTGACGGGGCACACCGATTTAATAAATAGTTAGTTAATTAATAACTAACAAACCTAATCTAAAGTTTATATTTAAATAATAAGAATATAAACTATTCTATATTATTTAACTATAAACTAAACATTATGATGCACTTAATATTATAGTTCTAACACTCCCCCTTAATATTAAGTGGGGATCCATATGCCAACATTACCTGTTTGTACAACAAGATTTACAAATCCATAAACCCTAAAGGTTTAGGCTAGCACATGTACTTTTGAAGGAATTATAACACCTTCATCATGCTCAACTTACCTTTTGGTACAAAAGGATTTGGAATCCATAAATCAAACATATGATTTAGGCTAAGCATGATTTGTGAGACTACATCTCACCATTTCTCATGGAAATATTCTTATACCACATCTCTAGGAGCCTTTTATAACACAAGGACCTCCTTTACAAATAGATGCACACATGGACTATATTTTTCCCATAAACTCTATCAATTTACATGTAAACTCTATTTTACTTTAGATCATACAAGATCTTTTACAATGCTTTTAAACCAGAGTAGAAGTATAGAGGAGAAGGAGTCAACAATCAGCCGACCATTAGGAGGTGACATTGCATGCACACTCCCCCTCAATGGAAACTCTAAAAGGCCAAGCATTGCACACACTTGCAGTATTTTACAACACACAATGGCTCATAAACATAATCTAAATCTTAATCTTCATCTCTAGAAATGGAGATCTCTATCACCATCAGAGAACCTTCTCTCGGATAACACATATATGAACTTCAATATGCTTCATTCTATTGATGTTGAACTAGATTCTTTATCAAGAGTAATACCACTCTAACTACCACATAGAATAGGAATACTTCCTTCAACTTCCATGTGTATCTCTTCCAATAGCTTTTCAGCCACATGGCTTCTTCATTGCTTCCATTGTACTTCTCTACCTCAGTAGAAGAAATGGAGACTATTGTTGGTTGCTTTTAGTTGTTCCAAGTAATGGTTCCTACACCAAAAAACTTGAACACATATCCAATATATTTTATATCTAACACAACATCAACATGGTTAGAGTCACAATATCCATATAGACATCATAATAAGCATAATATAAATCATTATTGATTTCACTTTTAACCAACTGTAAAAGTTAAATACAAGTTGTAAAACAACTAACATAATAATATGCTTAACAACTAACCATGTTAGAATATGTTGAAAAAATTCAACATATTACTCTTGTAAAATATATATTAGATGCAATCAGTATTTGACGTCTCCAATACAAATGCAAGGGCATCCCCAAGTGTCATTTGATATGCATATAATAATATTTTAGTTTACATACTAAGAAATGTTTTATAAAAACATATATATCTTTATTATCTTATTGTAAGCCTTTACAAATGAGATAAGACTTGATAACATATCAGATAATCAAGTTATACAAGAATAATCATAGTATTCACTGAAAACATAATCCACTGACTATGGACACTTCTTATGGAGTTTGCTTCAAAAAATGACATGTAAGCACCCTTCAATACATTTCATAGGAAAAATTAAGTTTAGACATGCCATATATGATCAATTTTTTATGCCACAAAATGAACAACAGTTCCATTTTTGAATAAACTATCAAAAAATGAAGCAAAAATTTAAAGCATATATAAGTCATTTTGTGTATGTTTTTCAGTTGTAGTTACTTCTAGTTTATTTTTCACAAACCCATCTGAGTTAAACAAAGAAGAAAAAAAAAAAATCTTTTTTCAACAATATATTTCAAATAGAAGGTATACTTTTCATTTAGAAGTAATTTATAAAGCTATTATATTAGCACTATGATTATTATCATCATCATTATCTTGATTTTGATATGATTTATTCCATTTCTGATTTTTGAAATTTGACTTATTTTTAAATTTACAATCCTCTTTCTTATGTCCAAATTTCCCACAATTATGACATTTACCATCAAAACTAACTTTTAAGTTTCTTGGTTTCTTGTTTTTATTAGGAGTTTTAAAAGTTGATTTTTGATTCTTGTTAATCCTAGAAGGTTTACCTTTTTCTTTCTGAGCAAGAAGTGCATGTGTGGCATTTTCTTTTGAATCAAAATTAGTCATAACCTGCTCTTCCTGAACAAGGAGATTACTAAGGGTTTGAAAATTTGGAATGTCTTGTTCGGATTGATACTTTGAATTCAAAATTGAAATGAAATTTCTAAATTTTTCATGAATATTTAATTGATAATAAAATAGAGAAATTTATCATGAATCAAATTACTGCCACATCCATCTAATTGTGACTTAATATTTTTTATTTTTGCTAAATAATTAATCACTTTTTCATCTCCCTTCATGGGAGTTGTCATAAGCTCTAAAACCAATTTAATAATTTTTGATAAATGCGTACCTTCGTGCATCGACTCCAATTGTGTCCAAGCTTCACTAGGACTCTCTAGATTTCTGATATGAAGCAAAAATCATCTTGTACGCTTCACAAGATAATGGACATCACCTCTTGTACTTTTTGTTGATATGTGGTGACGTTATCAATAGTTGCATGTCTTCCGGTAGGAGCTCTCTCTGTTCCATTTACAACTACCCACAGTTTGTGAGCCATGAATTCTTACTTTCAATCAAATCTTCCAAATGTTGTAGTTGTTTCCATTCAACATTTGAGATTTATCAATTGAAAATTGATTAGACCCCATTTGTGTGTAAAATATAGATAAAAAAAATTAATAAACAAGGATTAAAATAAGAGTTTTATAGAAATTCCCCCTTGTCATATTTTAATCCTCATAATTGATCACCGATCACTTTTATGCCAAAAAAGAAGATCATCATGTATAAAAAGATATTCTATACACGAAAAAATTAGAATGATATCAAAAATTAAATTGAAATGTAAGTGAATTTTTTTTTCTAGTTTTGTAAAAAATGACGATGAAAAAATTTGTCATATCATATCATTTTTAAATAAAAAATGATAATTTTTTTAAAAAATTTTTTATAATTACATATTTTTGAAAAAAAAATTATTTATATATACATTTTTGAAAAATAAAATTTATTTACAAAAAAAATTGAAATTTTTCCTTTATTATTTTTTCAATACAACTCAAAAGAAAACAATATATAGATATATATGATAAAACTCAAATTAATGAGTTTATGGCATACCTGAACCATCTAAACCCACACTCAATGAACTTAACCACATTGGTTATTAAATTCCATTTAAGACTTATATTATTTGTTATGTGGGATTAAAAACCTTAAACCCTCCATAGTAACATATAAATCCATGGCCACACATTGGCGAACACATGGAAAAAAAGGAAGGGGCAGTGGTAAAAAAAAATAAAACATGGTCAAATACCATAACACCTATAAAAATAGCCTCCTATAAAAATACATTGCAAGTAGTGGAGCTTATTCTCTTGATAATGTGGCTGCAAGTTATACATATATAGTTGGAGTTTAAGACACAAAAAAAAAAAAAAAAAACTATATACTAAATGCACTCCAATGTCTTGCCACAATAATATCCACAATAATAGGGTAAGATGTGTAAAGTGCATGAAAATTTAAGAAGAGGGTGCATTTTATTGTCTTAAAATTTTAATGTTTTCTCAAAGTATCTAACCTTCCCACCTACCATTCCACCAATGCCATGTGGAACACATTATTAAATACCAAAAATAAATTCAAAAGGGGTTAAAGACCATTCATGTGATATACTTAATAATTTTTGTTTTAAAATAAGGTAAGAGAGGAGGTTTTAAAGTAAGTGTATAAATGAATGGTATAACATATATTAAAACCTTTAGGGGTGTTATTTTAAAACAAACTTATAAACTAAATGTTCCCTCCACCAATCATGCCAAATAAGGTGATTAAAACATATGCCAAACACATGGAATATAACCAAATATAAGGTGGGGGAATTATATTTATTTATATGAGTAAGGCATGTATTAAAATTAAAAATAGATTTATATTATTTATATATAGGTTAAGCATATATTTATGCTTCCAAATACGGTTAGGAAAATATTTTAAATTTTTAATTTTTTAAGGTTTATAAAAAAGGGCATGATTAAAGTATAGGCCATAATTAACATAGGTTTAAAGCATATACTTTTATATAGTTTATTAAAAACATGTTTAAAGTATGAAAACTATACAATTATTTTTATAGATTATAGATACAAAAATATTTCAAAAAAACTTTTCAAAAGTAAAAAAGGGTTTTCCATTTCAAATTGTAAAAACAATATTACCAGGAGACAAAGGTTTTTACTCGACCAATGGAAAAATTCAAATGGCCTATTTTCCCTAATCTTGTCTCCTGTGCCCTTGTTTTTCACTTGTAATTTTTTACTTTTTTCTTGAATTCTTGCATACCATATAAACTATATACAATTTTTTCAAATATTTAAAAAACTTACCTTAGTTTTAAGGTTTGTAATTCTCGAAGTAGAATTTTTTCCACGCATGTTGAAAATCCACAATACCTTTTCACATGTGCAATAATCATCCAACCAACTATGCGGAATGGGAAGGGGGATTAAATAATATTTCAAATATTTCAACTACCTTCCCAACCGTTATGTCCTTAGGTTACATTAGGATTATATTTAATTTATTAAACTCACTCTGGTACCATGTCAGGATGAGGGGTGAAAAGGTATATTTACCAACTAAATTAAATGTTAGGTTAACATACATTAATAAGTGGAAATATAAATGTGCACACCATAATAAAAGTAAATAACAACATAAAACAAATTACACAGTGACACTCATATGTAACGTGGAAAACTCTAAATGGGTAAAAAACCACGAAAGAATAATCCACTATAGAGAAACATTTTACAACCTAGTCCAGTAACTCCTCCCTCACTTCTACTCCATGTATTTACCCATAATCCAAATGATTCATGTGATTTAATGAATATGACCTACAATCATATTTAAATAACCCGAAGGGTTATGTCCATATTAAGTGATGGGGCACACCCTAATTTAATAAATAGTTAGTTAATTAATAACTAACAAACCTAATATAAAGTTTATATTTAAATAATAAGAATATAAACTATTCTATATTATTTAACTATAAACTAAATATTATGATGCACTTAATATTATCCTTCTACTGCAACTGATGTGACAAATGAACATGGCTGAGCGATAGTGAAAAACTGAAATAAATCTAATTTCCCCCTAAATTACCAAGGCATCAATTGTAAAAATTATCCTCCTTTAGTTTCTCTTGAATAGACATAAAAGCGATCCCAGGATCGTGAAATTCACCCCCACATTTTGAAGTGAATGTGATCCAAACTTCTCGCTTTGGTTCCAAAGAAGCCAAATACCTTATAGGACATGGTTTGACCTTTTGAATATGCCTTCTACTCTGAACTTCAACTTTGACAAGAAATTCTACAAAGACTTCCTTGAAAAGAATGATGATCCATGAGCTGAATTTTCTCTTGTTTACCATCTACAAACAACTGATCTTCTACCTGTGTGAATGGTATGAAAGTGGTATCTCCTTCATTCCTTTTCCCTTTTTTGATAACAAGAAATTCCTCCATGACATGAAACTCTCTTGAATTGCTTACAACCTCAAATGAAACTACTTGAAAATCACTACAAGTGTTTGAAGCATATTGTTCATATAAGAGTTCCACTTCCATTTGAAGACAAAGTTGTTCTGCATTTTTAACCTCCTCATCCCACATGAAACTTGTAGGATCAAACTCTTTCACCTGTTGTTTCTGAAGAAAATTAAGGGAAGAAAGACCTCCTTGGTTTTCTTCCACCATCATTTGTTCATCAAACAAATCT
Source organism: Taxus wallichiana var. yunnanensis (assembly GCA_018340775.1). Lineage (NCBI taxonomy): Eukaryota > Viridiplantae > Streptophyta > Pinopsida > Cupressales > Taxaceae > Taxus > Taxus wallichiana. The sequence continues at coordinate 823,474,654 of CM031234.1, read as the reverse complement.
AACTCCACAATTGAAAGCAAGAAACTCTCAATAATGTCATCTCCTCCCAAAGCCTCCGAATTTGAATTAGTTTCTCCCATGCGGTCCTCTCTTTCTTCATTCAATGAATGTTGTAGGAGATCTAATTCTTCCAATTCGAATTCAAGAGGATAACTTGAAACTACAGGTGGTCCTTGAGTATTTCCTTACATAGCACTAGGAAACTTACATTGAAGGCTAGATAATGGAATAGTAGAAATGGGTATTTCCATAGGTCCTTTTTCATCTAAATACTCCTCCAAATCTGACAGACAACTGCTTCTTTGTTCTCTAACTGTGTAAAGGGTTCAACCTCCCTTATGATGTTTCCTGAATTAGTAGTTGATTCTCCATGACCTTCCTCATCTTCAAACATAAAATTTGCAAGATCAAATTCATCTAAGAAAATAGATTTTTGAAAAGATGAAGAAAGGGAAGAATTTGAAACTTCTGAATCTACCATGGAAATAATCCCGCTATGATTAGTTGTTGCATTCGATGAAGATATTGGCAAGTTGCTACAATGTTCCATAAATGCAGCAAGTTCTTGACATGCCTGAAAATTAGGATCATTGCAGTCATAAAAATCACCTTGTACACTTGAGAGTCTTTCTTCTTCAAATGATTTTACAATTGGTAAGGAATCAACAGTCTCCATGAACATAGTGTCAACATGTATGTTGCACTTTGAATAGGTAGACTGATGCTCATTATCAATCTCTCGCATCTGCTCTTGAATCTCAACCTTGGATAGAGGTTGAGTTAGCAGAGGAAACTTGCTTTACATTCAATCTTGTAACCCACTCCTTCATATTTTTGAAATTTCATCCTTATTAAGCTCCTGAACATTCCCCTCTTCATCTTCAGTATAAGCATGTTCTTCCCAAAATGGATTTGGAACTATGAGAGGAGGGGTGGGTTGGGATTCAATGACTTCCCTCACTTGTTTGAGATAGAAGAAGAGGTACAAATTCTTGTGTTGGTGGCCTTTGCAAAAAATAAGGAACTTTGGAAGGGTGAGGAACAAAAGATTCATGATGGGATGGAAAGATAGGAGAGGAAGGAATGGAAATCTCAACATGGGTAGCTGGTGAAAAGCTTGGAATTGGAGGTTTAGACTGAAAAGCATGTTGTTGATTCTCATCATAAAATGGAGCTAGAGGTGGGTTAAAATAGCTTGAAGATGGAAGGTTTTATTGCTGGTGCAAGTGGGAACTCGGTTGTGGAAATGAAGCCATGATTACACAACTTCATGTATGGAAGAAAAATTGAAATGGGTAAAATTGAAGGTCTGCTTGCAAGAGAGGGGTACTTTGACCAATGGAGTTTTCAGTTGTGCTTGGGAATACCTCTTAAGGCTGAAATTTCACTAAGAGCACAACAACTTAATGAAATGAAGTGAACAAAATACACACACCTGTTGAAAAATGTGTCTAAGATATACAATGGGATGCCTGTGAAATGTATAACTATCACCTATTGTCCCACTTTGATTGTGCAAAACATTTTATTGCCAAATCACCACCCCCAAATGGCCTAAAGGTGAAAATGACATTCGGTGTGATTAGGAAACATGGGATCACCTCTCAAGCTATGGGACTTGGGCTTGAGGTGAACCTCTGGAGAAGGTCAGCTTCCTTTTCCTAAACTAAGCACTATACTACTCCTAATGCAATAAAAATGACTAACTATACCTATGCAATATTTCAAGGATTAGGGAGAGATATTTGCAAGGAAATAAAACCTATACTAGAAGTGGTGATGCACCAAGAAAGGTTTTGCTAGACAACATTCCAGCTTTCCAATGAAGAGATATGATCATGAGGAAGAATTAACATGCATTACAAACCCAATTTACATACAATACTTCACTCTTTAATAAGCACAATGACTTCCAAAACTTGTAAAAGAAACCCTAGTTACACAGTTCACTTGCAAACATGAGAGAGGAAAATAGAAGTAGCAAAATCATGAAAGGACATATAACTGATCACAAAACATAATTTCCATTACTTCAATCACTTGCATAGTGCATCATTACATCAGGAAAAGGCATAGGTTGCCATTACAATTTGAGAAGAAAGGATTGAGAGCCTACAAATTCATAGCATCTCAGCTTGTGAAGAGAGGGGAAGCTTTGAAAGTGTCCCACCTCTTGAATAATCACCCCTTTACATTTATAGAATTTTTCGAGTGGTGAGAGAAATAAGGGTAAACCCTACAATCTAGGCTAGAATGTACGAAACAATTAATTGTCATTGTTAGCCATGTTTTCCCATTTGTTACACCTCCACCTTTCGAGGCACCACTCAAGGAATGAATAAAACCTAAAAATTTGGAATGTAAAACCTCCAAAATTCATCTTCTCGTGATTTCATCACGTAGTTATCATTCTCCTGATTCCATCAACTATAATTTTGTAAAAACCGGCAACCAGGAGGAAGTTGTGGCCTCCCGAGCAATACTTTCTTGTTTGGGCATTCCGGACACTTTCCTCATTAACATGCTTGATAATAGCCCAAAATTTTAAATTTCTCCATTTATACAAATGCCCCCTCCAAATTATTAAAATTAAAATTTTATAAATTTCCCGAAATGACTTGGTCGGGTCATGTTTTAATCTCCTAAAATCCTTCTTGCGTCATTCCCATTAACTCTCCACATGGTAGACTATTAACTACAACCAACCCTTATAAATTTCTCACTTCACATTAATATCCAATGACTTGGCCCACTTAACTTGTCATTCCAACTCGACATTAGACTTGGAATTTAACTCAGTATATTGTGTTCCGTCTCGGTCAGCCTTGTCTCGGCACTTGACACGAAACCACCTTAGAGACACATTGACCAAATCAAATCAGGTTTCAGAAGTGTTTAGGATGTTGTGAACCACCAAACTCCATTCATATATAAAATCCTAAACCCCAAATGTCTGAAAGTCCAAAATTTTGACTTTCAGATGTTCCAAACCTATCTCTTCAACTCGGCCCTTTTGTAATCCGAAAAGCCAAACTACAAAATCCCAAATTTTTATTGCCTTCGAGCTCCGAAATGACCCTTCTATTTGATTTCACCAACTCATGGTAAATTAATCGCTCATGAAACTACTCCACTAAGCTCCGATTACGAACTACGTTTTGAGACACCAAGTTGTGTATTTACCATGCTATCGTATTTTGAGATTTTCATGATTAAATCGTCTGTTCTAACCTACGCTGTCGATACACCTTCTCTTCCTTGCATTAAAAATCACCTCCCTCTAGACACAACTTCACTTTATAAATATCTCTTATAGAAATGACCCACCAAAGGAGCTTGGCTCTGAGTAACTCACTCGATTTTCCAACTAAAATTGTTATGCTCCAAGTTCTCCTGAATCCACTCAACGAGCCACACCAGTTCGATTCAACATGATCAAGGGATAACTATACAACCATTTCTTTGATCATACAAGTGTTAACTCAATTCCATCATAGTGACCTAATTCTTCAGGCTTTGAAATAGATATGAGTTTTCCAACGTATTCAAATTTGATTCCTTTGTATTTCCTTGTGAGTGGCTCGATCTAAACTCTATTCTATGTTATGGCTTCAAATTGAGTTATAAATCACCCTTCATTATTTACCACTACTACTCGCTTGGTTAAAATTCCTAATCAAGCCATCCTAAGGGTTCACTTGATGTGACAACATCCTCTCTCTTCCTTAAAACATTATCAGTGAGCCTTCTGTTGCCTTACATATTTAACTTGATCTCGTAACTAAAAAAAGTGTTACTACTTAACTTGGCATCGTCTCACGTAGAGTTTCCAAATTTCTTTTTCATTTTGATAGGGTTTCACCCATTTCTGTCTTATCCCTAAAAAATTTGTGGCTCAATCCTACTCACCCTACTTTATGCCTCAAATTTCCGCGTTCAAGATGAATTTGGTGTATATTTCGAGACCACCAATTTGATATGTTTTGACCTTGTAAATGTGCAACAAGCTCATGATCTCCTTCAAGCATCAATGAGCTACCCACATGTCAAGCCAAGCTTTATGTCACGACATAACTCTCCTTAAACCAACCTTGAGCACCTATGCCTTGGTTTTGAAAGTGAAATATCTACAAGCTTCCTCCGAGGACATGTACTCATTCATTTTCTCGAGCCAAGTTTAATGTCAAGCTCGCACTTACCCCACCCTCCTGCACTCATTGAACTAAACTCCAACTAACCTGGCTTGAGACCGTTTATTTTCCTTTGACTGAGACATACAATGATTCACCCGATATGGAATGTCGGAGAAATATCATCGCTATCTTCATAGAATCTCATTGCATGATCTCACAAGCTCTTTCATGATGTAATGATGTTTCCCCACTACCAAACCCATCACCGTAAGGCTCACCAATCTATCAAACAATTACTTGGAAGATATCAATCTCACATGTTCATTCTTCATGTTTTTCTTCACTTAGTTCCAGTTCTTCGGGCTACCAATCATTCCCCATTTGATCCTATCTCAATTTTAACCCATGTGAGCAACTCAAATTCTATGTCTCCATACTTAGTCTCAAGCTTAATAGGCTATAATACCAAGTTCTTGATCTCTTAGTAATCCATGAGCAACTTGGCCACCTTGTTTCTTCGAGTTCATGATTTTAACTCGGTGTTCTAAGTTCTCACCGATCATAGTGCTATATGAGACTGAGTTACCCATATTTGCACTTGAGCCATTTTATAACACCCCGAGGAGCTTCCTCATTCCCTAGATGTATTCTTGTAAGCTCCTCAACTTTGGCTCATTAGGGCTTGAATTATCCTTTCCACATACTCAGGAACTCAACTATCACCTATGATTTATTTCATTGCTTCAAACATCAAGTTGTATATCAAATCTACTAGCGAGTTTTCACATTCCACTGTGTTCTCGAATTGATGAATGCTCGGCCTTGGATGTGGTCTTGACATTCCCGAGCATATCCCTCAGCTCACTCGCCAAGTCATGTGATTTGATCCATGAACTCTCCCAACCAAACTTGGCTCTATGAGATCTCGGCTCCCTCGTTAGAAACCACCGAGCTTACTTCCAAAGCGGTCAAGGCCGAGCTCTCTATCATTAAGTTGGTTCAATATGAGCTCATTTCCAATTCTTGGGATGATATCACCTAATCCCTTGATTCTCGTCACGAGTTACTCCATCAAGTTTTTTATTGATTCTATGAGGTCCTAAGCTCTCTGCACAACTTTTTTATAACCCAACTATGGTTGAGTTCCTTCTATCACTATGTCTTTGCAGGATATGTCCGTGAGTTTGACGCATATGAATTGGTCACCCAAGGTGCTTCGTACCTATTTTGTAAATAATTTTCTGGATGGCCTCTTCATTGAGTTGGTCATTTCTTTTCTCATCGAGCAGCTTAGCTAAGACACAAACTCCATTCAGAATGCCTCATTTTATATGAGCACAAGCTACCGCTTACATGACACCGAGCTTCTTATACAATGGTGATCTATTCACTTACACCGTATACTCCAGCCTTGACCGAGTTGTACGTTCCACTATCAATTAATCACCTGTAATGTTACCATGATGAGCTCCTTACTTATCTCACCGAGTTCGATGTGACATTGAATTATACCTTTCTCGTGAGCTCACCTATTTACAAATCTCAATTCATTAAGGTCAGTCACTCACTCCACCTTAGATGTCAACTCATGCAAGTTCGAGTTATTCCCACTTCACTACAGGACTACAACTCGGTCCTTATGGCTCATCTGAGTAGCCTTAAGCCCGTGATACTTCTCTTGTTTATTTCTTCACCGAGCTCCTTGAACTCGAGCCAACCTCTACACACATGTCGTCTTGAGTTTGAAATTAGCTTGATGTATCTTGGCCTCTCAAGAAATGACCTTGTCCTCATTTTTTACCTTCTAGGGATCCTTTAGCTAACCGGAAGGTAGAAAAAACACAATATGACCCCTTAAGACATGATTTATTAGTTCGATCATTTTTATGCCCGCAATGACTAAAAATGGCTTGTAGGGCATTGTCCAATTTTTTTCCAAGAGGGTAAAAATTTGACAACATATGCCACCTTTGCACGGTGATAATGGGGGTGGTGATTTATCCCAAAGCGTATACCACTATAAGATGATAAAATAGGTGAAAATGTAACCTAAGGTATACGCCACTAATGCTAGAAATTTCCTCTAAGAAATATATTGTAGGAGGTAATGTCACATGATGAGTGTAAGGTCCATTTTATTGGTAAACCCTCAACATTCGAGAATGGATCAAGGAACTAAAGTGTGTCATAGGGAAGTGAGTGTAGCGCATAGAAGATAACGTAGTGTAAACAACCAAGTGATGAATATGGGATATAAATGCATGGTGTGGCCAATGCAATATATGTAATGCACTAATAAGTGTATATAGGAATGGAATATGTAAGGATGATAAATGGAATTATGAAACATATATAATGGAAGCTATTATAGTATATAGAAAGTATATGATGGACATATGCACTATGTGAATCATACAATGTAAAAAATGTAGGGTGTGTAGACTATGTAAGGTGCAAGTGATAGGTGTAGATGGAATATGTAGTGATGACATAGAAAGCTAGACCCATATGTAATGTAACCTAGAGTGAATGCGGAATATATGAAAGAGATGAAAAATTAGATGATAATTATATGGCGACTAGTCTAGCGTGTATGACATAGATGATGTGTAGAAATAGATGAGGGATGTATAGGATGATGTAGGAAGTATACTGTGTGTGTAAGATGGATGGTCTAGGATGTGCGATGTATGTGATAGAATATAAGTTTGTAGAACCTATAGTGTAGTGTGTGGGGTTCAATGTAATGGTAATCCCTCAACAGTCAAGTGTGAACCGAAGCACAAGAGTGCGTCATCGGGTAATTCCGGTTCTATGACATGTGATAAGTATGACTATATGTAAAGAAATGAATGAATGAGAATGAGAAGATGAGATATGCAGCTACACTAATATGATGGAGAGGGGATTGTGTAATGGTTATGCCCCCATGTGTATGTGGCAAAAATCATGTAAAGTCATCAAGAATATCGTCATCCTCATGGTCAAAGTCATATGGAAAAGAATTAGTGACATGGTAAGCAATAGTATCTAGTTGATCATGCAAGGAGCATGTGAGGTGTAGATTATGCATGCCCATAGCATACTCTTCACATAAATGGGGGTGTGGAAACTATGGGCATACCATCGAGTGTAGTTATGTGAGTAGCCAAGAAAGGAACTATTGCAAATGAGGACATGATCAAATGACATAGGGAATGAAATGTCGGTGTGACTAGGGTCTAATGTGCTACTAATGTAAGTAAGCCAAGAATCCCCTAATGTGAGTGGAGAGGAACAAGGGATATGTGGTATATAGACTAGAAGATAAAAAATGCATGAAACCATAAGCAATGCAATGATAGTGATAAAGCCATAGTATAGATGAGGAGCATAGATAGAAGGTTGAAGTTTGTCAAATTAAAACCAAGACGAGCAAGGCCAACAGGAAACATATGGTGACATCGTAAGTAGGATCGAATTGGACATGTTCCAAATTTTAACCATGTATGAAGAGTTTACATGTAAAGTGGGTATCGACTAATTGTAAAGATGAAGAGGAGATGATATTTTGTGGGGGTTATATAGATGGTTGATATAGAATAATATTTAAATTAGGAGGCAGTGTAGAAGGGATAACATATAGTAAAAAAATAACACCCTCAAGTGGTGGTAAATGAGGTGGGTCATTCATAGGCTAAGGCTCATCGATGGTATCAATGTGAGGGATAGGAAGAATAGTGTTAGGGTCATGAACACAATATTGGAATGGATCACGATCTTGGAAGATAGTATACTCAACACACTCATGTAAGAACTTGACGCACGGTGGATATTAGAAGCTACAACTTGCATGGCATGAAGTCATGGCCTTCCTAGCAAGTAATTATAGGAGATAAGAAAATCAATGACAAAGAAGATGGTAGGAAGAGTCTTAGGACCTATAGTGAAAGGAAAGGTAACATGGCCTAGACACGGATGATGTACCATCATAAGCACAAAGTGAGATAGAAGAAGGGATAATGTCATGAGCAGACAAACCTAAGGCTTGGAGAAAGGACATAGGGCACAAATTAAGCTCATATCCATTATTAATAAGAGTGCACTTAACAACAAAATTATAGATGCGAGACATGATGTAAAGTGGTGGGTCATTGTCAAAGGGGTGAATGCCAACAAGAGGATTAGACCGAAATGCTATGTATTGGGAAAAGGCATCAACAAATGTGTCATACATGGAATCTAGATGCATATCAATAGAAACATGGGTAGTAGAAAGAGGGTTTGAACACAATGAAGCAAATCAAGATGGGTAAGTAGATATTCATTGATGGAAATATTCATGATGGCTAAATGAAAATGAAAAACCCTAGAAGGTTCTATGAAAAAATAGTTCACCAAAATGATTAACAAAAATGGAACTAAACTATGAAATTATAGCCACTAGTTAATCTAATTAGGAGGACTAAAAATTTGTATAAATGAAACTAAAATAATATGGAATAGTAGTAAATAATTACTCTAAGTGAAACAAAACCCTAAATATGTAAGATAAGGAAATGAAATGGCTTATATAATTCAAAGACACTATCGAGAGGTTGTCGCAGATCTGGAAATAAAATGCTGGAGTTGTAGACAATCACTCATAATTACTTTGAAGGCCATATATGGAAGATATGATCTGACTAGGGTGCCTGGGAAGGTATTGGGGCACCCTGAGGCACCACTGGTCTACAGATTGGGCACCACGATCTCTATAAAAGCTCTGAATCTAAGTTTTTATGGTCATAAGTTGATCTAAAATGCCCTCTATCTATTGCACTAGATCTACAAAACTATGTTGAGTGTGTTGGATAATGAAGTGACAACTTGTAATACATAAGGAAGTATCAAACCTAAGGAAAAATAAATATGTAAAATAAATGGGTCGATTGACCTCATCTCCAAACTAGTGATCTTATCACTAAGCATTTGCACTACATTTGGACCCCGATGTAGTTATGGTGAGTGTGTGCATGTCATGACCTAGGTGCTCTTGTGTCAGTCACACTTTGTGAAGTAGCGAGCAATATTAACTATAGAAAATGTAGTAACATGTGTGTATGGAATAGAATAGAATCCCTCCCACTATGTTGTGTGTGTTGATATAGATATCCCGGCCTTGATGCATGACACTATGTGGATAAAACACTAGATGGAGTGATAGTAGTATGTTACGCTAGGACCCTTATTATGGTCTTATAAATTTATATTTATAGGGTTCTCAAGCTTCATTTCGTAATCAACCTTGACATGGCCGATGGGAAAAGGAAAAAGATGAAAAATGGCTAGAAAGGCCCCAAAAGAAGTGGGAAAGAGAAACATAGATCGAGGTGCCCAGGTGGGACCAGGGCACTCTGGGGTGCCCAAGAAAAGCCCAGGTGCCTTGATTTTGGGATAAAATGAAGAGGAAATTGCGAAACAAGTGGATAAGTATAGAAAAATATGTGGGAATGAAGAAATAAAATATAAGAAAAAGTGATGAAGTCTAGAATTTGCAAGGTAACACCCTAGTCACACCGGCACATCACTCACCTAGACTAAGCACTCACACTCGAGAGTGCGCAAAGGTACCAGTCCCTCTTTAAGGTTGTTATAATATGATGATAAAAGGATGAAGGAAGAAACATATAGATTCATAACTAATCCATCATTATACAAAGGTGCATGCTACCCAAAGATCTATGAAAGAACAAGATTTAGCTAGTAATCATGATTGAATCATTAACATGTACTACTCAATTACACAGAATAACACTTAGATTCAGCCAATATATTCCATCTATTAATAAATATAGAAACTCCTTATAGTACTATCAATTCATATCAATGCACGTATGGATCTCGACACACATTAATACATTGATCTCTATGATACATACAAAAATCATCTCTACACATATCTACATCTCTTCTATTATGCACCTAACATCATATATATAGGGTGGGGACTTGCCCTTCACCACTTAACTACTCCAGAAATAGGTCGCATGCTATTGATAGCCACACACAATTTACAATTATAGCCACACATGCAAGTGCGATATCTATAGTCCTCTTACGGATAATCAAGTGTCCATTATATTCTTAGCTTGTCTCCATGCATAGACATTTTGAACCGCTCTTACAAATTTAGATAATACATGGCACACACATCTCTGCATTGTTGATGTGTTCCACATGACATCTCCTAAAAATAGATCTTCATACTCAAAATTGGCTAAGTCCTGAAATTTTTCTTGCCTATCATGCGTGGATCCTTTGTGTCCTTTCGTGCCTTTGATCTTGACCTTATATCCCACGCGGACTCCTTGTGTGATCCTTACCAAGTATTCTTTGATCAACATTACCCCACACTAATCTCATTGTCATCCCAACAATGGTTATCTCCAAAATTTGAAGGAAAGAATAAGAATGAAGAATGTGGACCAATAAAGAATTTATATGAGGTTATTTAAGAAACCTCCTTTGTATCAGTTTGTAGCATCAGCTCTGGATACTCCTCTTTTATTGCAGCCTCCAAATCTTATCATTTAGTGAGTGCATGTTCTACTTTCTCTGGGATGTCCATAGCTATGGATTCCAACTCATCCCATGTAATTTCCCCTTTCTCATTTTGCAGAACCAACACAACACTGGACATGGATGTCATGCTTCCTTCCAACATGTCCATATTCTATGCAATCATCTTTCTAAGCTCTTCCAACCAAGTCTTATGTGGCTCTTGTGCTTACTTTGCTAAGGCCTCGCACTTTTATTTAACCATCGACAACCTTTCCGAGTGGCCCAATGTCTCATCTTTCATGGCCTTTTGGACCTCATTGTTCTCTTCCAAGGTCTTAATGTTGATGAGAACCTCTAGAGCTGTGCATATATTCAAATCTTGGTCTGATTTCTTTAACACTTCTTGTAATGCCTGCAACAACCCTTCATAAGATGTAATTTTCCTCAACACGATGCTTTTTCCCATTCGACATTCATTTTCTATACTTCTAGTGCTTGCACATGCAGAGTTTCATCTTCGAGCACCAAGTCCACCAACTTCCCCACATAGTGTATCGCTGAAGGAAATGTTTGTGGTACCTTGGGTTCCAAGTGTGGCCTTGCTTTGATTACATTATCCCCAATCTCCTCTGATACTTATGAATACTTCATTATTCTTCTGTGTGAAGTCCCTTTCCTGTGTTATGCATGTTATCTTTGCATCCTTCATCTTCAAATCTTCACGTAGCGCTTTGATTGTGGTAGATTTATCCATGTTCCTTCTAGCCACCTCCCCTGAAACTTTCACTAGCGCATTACTAACCTTCTTGTCTGACATGACAGAGGATTTACTAACATGTGTCTATCCTAATGTGCCTTCTTGATTTGCCTCAAAATCCATGACTCTTCACATACATAAAAATTAGGCTCATCCATGTGGGTGTAAATCAACCAAGATAGTTGCTTTCATGTTCACACGGTCACCATATCTTCATCCATCAACTCGCAACCAAATAGATCCTTCTGTGCTATCATGCTTTGAAGTGGGCACGATAATCTTTCTTACGTCCTCTGCATACCCCATGGCTAGTGGAATGTGCTCTCCACTCACCCTTCTAGACCTCTACTGCTTAGGAAATCTAGCCTCCAAACTTGGAGCTTACGTCTCCATGTCCCGAGTATCTTTCAGCTTGTTTCCTCTAGTTTTTCTCTTCTTTTTCCTTCTCCTTTGATGCCTCACCCTTTTCTTCTCATGTGTGATCTTAGGGTGTAGGAGATATAGACGCATTATCCTCAAACTCTTCTTCCTCCTCATTCAAATTCAGCTTCCTCCTTCTTTACATGATCGCTTCCTTCTATGGGGAGAGTTGGGGTGATCTACACACAGAGGTTGGGGTAGTAGCTTGGGTCCTTGTTCTCGTAAATACCCTTTTAAACCTGTACTCCCCTTGGACCACATTCAAATCCTCTTCATCCCCCTCTTGTGGGCCGAGGTGGTGTAACTGATGCTTAGCTTCTCTTTAACTTGTAGGATGTTTCCTACCCCTATGTTCCAAACTTCCACTATCTTTGCGCTCTTCCTCCTCATCCTAAACTTTGATTTTCTTTGAGGGCTTAGGTGCTAGAGTATTCTCCATTATATGATTCCCTTTTGGTGGTGCTAGAAGTGCGAAATCACCTTCCACATATTTATTGTTCTCCATTTTTGGCTTCAACTGGAGATACACCAATGTTGCCCCCAAATCTGCTACAGGAAAGCTTATTGGCTTGATATTCGGGACCTCTCGGAATGATTCTCTCGTATAGGCACTTCGCCGGATATACACACTTCTTCCGCAATGTTTGGTAGTCGCAAATCTACATTTTCGCATTGAACTTTATTCTGCGCATGTCGGAAAACCTATGAACAGAATCCTGAAAATACCTTGCAGTGAATGCGTAAGGTAACTTTCACCAAGGGCTCCAAGCTCCATCCTTCATTGGAAAACGCATGATGTAGAAATACTGGTATACAACAAACTGAACTTGTTTTCGACCACTTTGCTAGTAGGTCCTTTGGGATGTGCCACTCTTCCCCAAATGTTGCACTGAGCCTGTCATACCACTTCTCCACCCTTTATTTCACCTCTTCACATGGTCCCCTTATATAGGTATTTTACGAATCTTTCACTGGGGAATTTTTCTCCATGGGGTATTCCCATATTTTCTCCTTTTGTCTATCTCGGTACTCTAATTTCCATGAAGACAAGTGATAGTAGAATAGTCCCAAAGTTGATCTTCCCTCATGTGCTTGCTTCTTAAACTATTTTCTCTGCAATATAGCCTGCAATGTTGTAGATTGTCCCTTCTCGACATCTTTCGTGCTACATGCAACCACATAGTGTTTACTTGCGACCACCACTCCTGATCATTCAATTTGGTAACAAGGTGTGTTGCAGCTTGTACAACTAGATAGTTCTTAAATTTGTCTATGTCCATTCCGCACGGACCCTTCAGGTATCCCAACTCCTATTTGGTATTTAAAATTATGGCTTTATCTGTAAGGTCACTTTTTATGTCTTCCCCTATGGCCTTCTGTGCTCATGACAAGCGATGAAACAAGCACGAGATGAAATTCATTAGCCACTCGGTATAAGGGCTCATACTTCCTGAAATATGGAAGCTCATACAACCGATATACACCGATTTTCTTCAAAATATTTTCACCCGCATCATCATATACTAGCATGTCATCTATTGTGCATTTGTTTGTTCTAACCATGATCAAGGAGTTGATCTCCTTCTTATTCTCTCGATGTCCTATGATTATATTCACTCACTTTACTTTTTCTAATGGGTGAATCCCACTCTTGGCTAATAATAACTCCTTCTGGGTATTACATCTCGAAAAATGACTTTCGGGTGCCATCTCTTCTTCCTCGACGACCACCTTCTTCTTTTCTTTTGTTGCTGCTGCAGATGCCTTCTTTGGTGACATTTCTACCTTGCAAATGTCTCCTCTTCAACCCTATAACTCTACAAATCAAACCCTAGCTCGATTCAATTATGCCCTAGGTGGAAACCTTGTAACCTAACTCTTTTCTATCTCCTTACTTCACTCAAACCCTTCACCACCGGGGGACGAAGCTTTTATAGCACCGATCTTGTTGTCACTCTTTATTTCACACCCTTCGCACTTGGCTCTTCTCTCAAATAATCTTAGTTGCAACAATAAAAATGAATCCGCATCCCATCCTTATATAATTTTTCAAATTTTGATGCATTTATTTCTCCTCACCTACCAAATATCCCTTCATTCATTGACCAAATCCATTCATTCTACATGGTACATCTCCATGCCTAGCTAACCTTCTAACGCACCTTCCTACCCTTTGGTCATAGACTTATCTTCACATGCACTCTTGTGCCCGAGTACCTCATCATTACACCTTCTCTTGGTAGCTATCATGGCCTCTACTTACCTCGAGTTATATTATTATTTCATCGATCTCCATCCTTGGTCACCTTTTAAGAAGTAATCTTATTTTGATTTAAAGCACACCCGTAGCAACTTATTACCTTCACCTTCCAATTCCTCAAAGATTTTTCTATCTTTCTCTTGGATCACTATAACAACCCCACACTAAAAGTATGTGCAGTCCTCTACACATAAACATTCTTCATACAATAATTATCTTTATGCGTGCAAGTGTACTTATTACAAAAACAAAAAATAAATTGACAAAGCATAGTTACAATGAAGGAAATACATTAAGGAAATATAGAATTGAAAACCTAAACTAAATGGCAATCTTTGCCTTATTACAAACACCAAGAAGACTTATTTATAATAGGGCTTGACCTACTCTGTTAAAGTAACCGGATAGCCGTGTTCCATCAAGTGCTTCTAATCGACATGCACCTGATTCAAGTATAGAAGTGATAACATACGGCCCCAACCAATGTACTTTGAGCTTGCCTAGATGGCACAAAAACTTTGAGTCATAAAAAGGACCATTCATCCAATCTCAAATTTCTTATCTCTTATGTTTTTGTCATGCCATGTCTTCTACTCCGGCCTTTTCCTACTTCTAACTCCACCATGCTATGGCTCAAAGCTCATCCTTTGAATCCATTCTTCTAAATCCTGTTCATCACCTAGACCTCCAACACGTACAATGCACAAAGAAGGTAGCATAAATTCTATAGGAAGAACAACTTCCGTGCCAAACACCAATTGAAACGGTGTGGCTTTGTTCAATCACTTATAAGTTGTTATATATGCCCAAAGCACAACTGACACTTTTTCATCCCAATCCTTTCTTCTAACATCACATATTTTTGTCAAAGTTTGTCCCAAAATTTTGTTTGAAAGCCTTAGCGAGTTCCATTTTCTTGAGGATGGTAAGGTGTAGTTTTATGGTGTGTGACCATAAACTCATCTAATAGGATGAGAATTGTCTCATTCAAAAAGTGTGTACCTCTATCACTTGTCAAGATTAAAGGACATCCATATCATCTAAGAACATTCTCAGTGAGCATAGAACTGATTTGATTAAATCAACACAGAATGATATTCTATTCAGCATATGCATCATATTACAAGAACCCATATAAATAGGAATATAGCTCTCCTATGATTTAGGAGGTAGCTATAACAAAAATCTAACCTACGTGAGTTGTTAAAACTCATTCACCCGTATTTGTTATAAGTTGTTTTATATAACAACTATATAACAAAATACTAACATATTTACAAACACAATATTACATGATAATAATTACTAACATAATTATTATTTACCAATGGAGCACTAATAGATTGATTTCCTAACATTCCCCCCCTTAGTGCGAACATGGGAAAAACCTGCCTTTGTACTTGCACCTGCTCATGATCTGGTGATTTTCACAGGATGATCACAAACCTCAAGGATGGTTTTGCAAACAGTTGACCAAAACCGAGAATGGTGGTTTTGCAATTGGTTTACCACAAACCACAAAGTGATGGTTTTGCAAATGGATTACCAACAACCAAGAATGGTGGTTTTGCTATTGGTTTACCATAAACTACAAATGAAGGTTTTCAAGTGGTTTACCTACAACCACATCATGATATGCCAAGTATTATTCTCAGCCCTCATCACATCTCACTGTAGGGAATAACATAGGAAATTCTGCTGAAATCATTGCTCATACATACATAGAAAAAGCTGACATACTAGAAATGGAACATTGGAATCATGTTCCCCCCCTCAATGTGAAATTTCCACTTATTGAAAATAGGATCACTGCAAACTGAAGCAAACACACAACTGAAAACAAATGCCACCAAATCAATCGCATGCGGCCCCGTCATTGGCGATACGAGAGGTCGCCGAATGACCTCCAACCTCCGATGCCTCCTCCGCCTCCGATAGTCTGCCGCTGCTTAGCTGCTAGATGTGATCATGAAGCTCAAAATACCTTCAATAATTTGGACATCACGTACAAGCAAAAATGCGTCCAAAATTGAAATGCAGGCAAATATTTTTTTTTTTTTACAAATTTTCATACTTTTTTTTACAATTATACGACTTTTGATGACAATTCACAAATTTAAAAATAACAATTTTGACTTTATATGACATAAGACTTAGAAAACGACTATTAAAAATCCTAAAATCACCTATATGACATTGACTACCTATTATTCACCTAAACACAATTTAACAATGTTGACAATACAACTTTTTGATTTTTCAACGTAACAATTTGACAATAAAAAGACTATACCACTGAGACTATAACATACATAGGTTTTATTGATCTAATAATAAATACCTATGACTAATGTCACGAGACACTATTTACTCAAATTGAAGTATAAAGTTAAACATAAAACAAATCTCTATATAAATAAAGTAAACTAATCACCTAGACTCATCTAATAAAAACTATATGCTAAAAAGAACATAAAATGTAATATGAATGCCTTTAACAATACAACAAATTTAGACCAAAACACTCTAATTGATTCCACACCTTGACAAAGCATATGCGGGAATCGAAAGAAAACATGGAGGCTAGGATGAGGTGTTGTGAAACATGTTTTTGCACTCGATACCTGTGATAGCTAAGAAAATATCTCGCACACAAATGCAATTCTTCCTTTCACCTGGCACAATATTCTCCTTTTGAGTAGAAAACGCAGACTGTGGTGTCAGTTTAGAGCTCAACTGGGAAGGTGTGAGTCGGCTTTAAATAATATACAATAATATGCCGACAATGGGAATGCGGTAATTCCACCGTGGATGGTCCGCCAGAGTATAGAGCTGCATTAATATCTTCTCACATTTTGTTAATAGACAATGCTTTAGGCAATCTGATGCATGCAACATCTAACGGATCAATGAACCAGATTTTTTGAAAATGGCTAAGCCAATGTAAAAATTGATCTAAATAAATATCTGGCACAAACTAAAACTATTGACAGTTAAACGTCTTCAGATATTTCTCTTTTAATATTCACGAGCCTTGCACAGATTGTTACATAGACGTGGAGGCTGGAAGAGGATGTATTCCATATAGAACTTCAAAAATGTTCTGAGTTTTCATTTCATTCCCATCAAATCATCATTTAAACAATAGATATCAGATATGATTGATACACAGATGAAGAAACTAATGTATATCAAATTTGTGTTCTCCTTTGGATTTACCGATCTCCTTCATGTTGTGTTTCAGATTCGTGACTATGTTGTCGCCAAGATATACTTGAAGAATAGAGGCACAAACCTGATCTATTTTAAATGAAAATAAATACGATTCCTCTCCGGAAAGATAACATCACTGTGGCAATGCAATGCAGACGGCAGGGTGCCCCGACCAACAATTAATAAATAATTTCTTTCATCTCATAACTTTATGAACGCCATTATAGAATTGGATCAAATTGCTCGATACCAAATGTGAGCACAGAACCAGATTTGATTAAATCAACACAGGAAGATATTCTATTCAGCATATCCATCATATTACAAGAACCCATATAAATAGGAATATAGCTCTCCTATGATTTAGGAGGTAGCTATAACAAAAATCTAACCTACGTGAGTTGTTAAAACTCATTCACCCGTATTTGTTATAAGTTGTTTTATATAACAACTATATAACAAAATACTAACATATTTACAAACACAATATTACATGATAATAATTACTAACGTAATTATTATTTACCAATGGAGCACTAATAGATTGATTTCCTAACACATTCTCCCATAGAAACCTAGCATTGTAAGCTCTGTACAATCTTTCGTAGGTTCTTCTTCTCCACCACTGTGTAAGATAATATGTGCAAGTAATGATTTAGTGTGATCCAGTCCTACGCACGCTTGGTGAAATAGGTCCTACAAAATCAATGGCCCATTTCTCAAATGGTTGGCACTAGTAATCTGTCTCCCAAGGCATTTCATCTCTTTACCCTTGTTTACCTAGGTACTAAAAATGATCACACACCTTACAATATTCTTTACAATCTTTATACAAATGTCTTCCACCATAATCCAACAATTAATATCTTTTGGGAAGTCGCATCACTTGCGTAAATGGCCTCCCGCAATACCACCATGAGCTTCTTCTATGATATCCTTGCGCTCATGCTCTAACACACAACAACAGCGTAATAATACTTCATCGCATCCTAACTTTTAAAGGTCACCACCGATTAACATAAATAGTGCCGCACGTATAGCAAGCTGCTTCTTTTCTAATGCTTACATTCCTTCTGGTGCCATACTTGTGCATAGAAAGACAACAATTTCTTCTAATTCCATGGGCGCGCAGTAACTTGTATAAATGTACATCCGGCATTATTTCTTCAATTGTCTATGCATCCTCTCCTGAATTGATTCTAGATAAATGGTTTGGTCCAGAATTACTTTTCCTTGGCTTCACCACAACTGTGAAGTAAAATTCTTGAAATAGGAGCACCCATCTACATATGTGCCCTTGTAAGACGGGATTATTTACCAAGTACTTCAATTCCATGTGATCTGTATAAAACACAAATGGTGTTGCTAACAAGTACTGTCGAAACTTGTACAATGCATAGATCATTGACAAAGCTTTGCGCTCTGTAGTTGTATAATTCCTTTCAGCAGGAGTCAGCTTCCTACTAGCAAAATAGATTGGATGATCAATAATACCTTCACTGTTTGAGCTAACACGTAAGTGCCAATGGCCATACTGAAGCATCTGCATGCACATGAAATGGCTTATTCCATGATGGAAAGTGAAAAATGGGTGCGGTAGTAAGTCTCTCTTTTAATATCTCAAACGCACATTACCGGTTCTCCCCAATTAAATGTACCTTTCCCCTTTAGTAATTCTTCCAAGGGTGCTGCAATTCTGCATACCCTTTGATATTTTTTTGTAATATCTTGTATGACCAAAAATCCACACCTCACTTTGACTGGTAGTGCTTCCAGGGCTTAAAATTACAAAAACCTTGGTTGGATCAACTAGCAAACCTTCCTTGCAGATTATATTTCCTAACAAGATCCCAAATGGCGTATCACTTTTGATGTTCAAAGAGATACTTAATTGTCGCATCGTTCAAACATTAAGTGTAGATTGTCACAATAGTTTTCATAAGCCCATATACTATCCAATCATCTAGGTAGACCTGTAAGAAGTTGTGAATAAAATATTTGAATGCCTGAACAACTATTCGTGAGAATACAAAAGACACGTTTTTCAACCCAAAGGGCATCACATTATAGGAAAAATTACCCCATTCAGTAGTAAATGTTGTCTTTTCTTTATCCTCCTGAGTGATCCTAACTTGATGATACCCAAAAATATGTCTATGAAAGAATATATTTCGTGCCCTACAACTCCTAGTATTTCCTTAGTGAATGGCGTAGGGAAAGGATTTGTGACACATGCAGCATTCATCTCCTTGTAGTCCACACATATCCTAATCCATCCATCCTTCTTGATACTAATCACCATTGGGCTAACCCATTCTGACTCATCAAGGGGCTTGATAATTCCAGATTTCAACATTTTATCAATTTCTTCCTTTACCTTTTCATGCAAATTAGGATTCATCCTGTAAGGTATCTTTCTAACTATCTATGCACCATCCTTAAGTTTGATCTTCATTTCCCCAAGTGATTCATGCACACCTTTAAGTTCATGATATCCTTGAGGGAATAAGTCTTGATAATCCCAAAGTAATGCGATGATCTTTGCTACCTCCGAATCTAACCGGAATCTCCAATTATGGCCTCCTTAGGCTTAGCCTCCGAACCTATATTTAACTTCGTGTCTTTCATGGGTTCATGATAGGCACGCACATTTTTTTCTCGAACTATCCAAGACCTCGCACACCTCATGTGAATGTTCAACATACATGTTCTCAACTTCCTTGTCATCCACCATGTAGACCATCTTCCCATTCTCTTTCTCAAGGCAAGCACATTCAAGTAGTTTGAGTCCATTTCTTCTTCCTTTTCAAAACATGCTTTGAACTCGTCTCACCGAATAATTCCCGAATATGCCCCTCTACTTTCACACTATCTCCCATAGTTAAGTGCTTGAAAAGTTTTAATGCCTCTGCTAGGGAGGTTGAGTCGAGAAGTAGTCAAATGTCTAGATCATACGTGCAACAAATCTTGCCAGTTCCCAATTTCTCTATGTAGTTCTACATATACATACCAAGTGTGTGTGCATCCTTGGAGTGTGGAATACAATCTATGCACCTAGAGTGAAGGTGGTAATGCTTCCTATCTTGTTGTCCAGAGTTTCTCACACTACTGAATGTGATGTTGAATAGGTTGATTAGCATGATAAGTGCAGATTTGTGTAGGTGCATTGTTCCTCATAAACTGGGTAGACAAAGCTATTCCAATCTCTTCCCAGTTTATAATATTATCTTTTGGACTACCCACCAGCACTCTACTTTCCCACGTAGTGTATATACTAACATATCTCTCCTTTTAACTTGATCTATCCATTGTGTTTCCATGGCCTTCAAAAATGTAGGAAGATCTTATGTCCCTGTATACCAAGGTACTATACTTCCTATCCGTCGAATTGAATGAAATATATTCTTATGCGTAACCATGCTTTTCACCTCGCACCCTACTAATTCATATGTACCATGAGCCCAATTATCACACGCAATAATCGTAGTATCAATAATAGAATAAGAGTCATCCCATTGTATAATGCCTTCTTTTGATGGCTCATTGACCTCTGGGTCCCGAATAGCAAGACGTACATGGACTCTGTTTAAGTCCTCACTTAGAGGCTCAACATAGGGTGTAAACTTCCCATGTGTTAAAGGTATCACAAACCTTTCCTCCTTGTTTTCAAAGCTGATATATCCCTTATTGAATCTCAATTTCGCATTATTTACATAACACCAAGGGCATCCAAGCAAGGCTGGAAAATTGTCTTTTCATAAGTGCTAATACCTCAAAATCCCAAAGAACTTGGCCTCAGAGTATAGTTATAGATGCATCCTTCAACACTCCTATGGGAGTGTCCTTAGTCCAGTTTTCCATGAATAAAACATTAGATGATGGCTATAATGGTGGCCTCCCCATTTTTACCCATGCGTCTAATGTCAAAGCACATTTACTTATGCGCTGTATCAATCAATATGTTGCTCAACAACCACCCATCCACAACACCATTCGTAGTAATCTCCTTGTCATAGTCAATGGTATCGGAGGAATATTTGCATGTAGTATTTGTCGTCTAGTCTCAAGGCTTACGCAGTGGAGTGTTCCCTTTCAACCAACTTCCTAATAGTGGAATAATGTTCTCCTAACGCAACATCTTGCACACCTCCGCAGAGATCATCGATATCAGTTTGGACTATCTTCGATGATTTTTTTGTTCATTTAGGTACTTGTATCTCACCTTGAATATTCCTTAGCACTTCCATAGTATCCTGGTAAACTTCCTTCGATGATCAAGATCTGGGTACCTCGCATACAAAACCTCCTCCTTGTAATCATAGGCTTCTAATGCCATGCCTCTCAGTGTGCACATAGCTTCAGCATGTACTAATATTTACTATCAATACCTTAGGTCCTTTTGTTATCTTGGGCATCCATTAGTCTTCTACCATGCACTAGATTCTAACTATCTTGGCACCTTTGTTTTCTTACTTATGCTATTTACTCGGATGCTCATATAAGTCTCGGGCACTCTTCATAGCTATGGTTCTTCCCGCAGTAAAAGAACATGTATTATTCTCGAGGACATTCATGCCTGTAGCAATGGTGAGATCCACATGTATAACATGTTCCACAAGGAAACTCTCCTCTTCCTCCACCTCGGTCTCGTCCTCCATATCCACCATGATATCCATGTCCCCTTCCACGACCTCCTTCGAAATGCCCCTCATTCTTGTCATATCGTGTTTGATTATGATCCCGATCCTGGTGCTCATTCCTACCCTTAGAATTATCTCCTCTGTTATACTTGTCTATCATATTCCAATGTCTATAGCATCATGGACCTAACCAATTAACTTGATAATCCTCGTATCATGGGTCATGGACCTACAAATCTTGCAAAAGCAAGATACATTCTTCCTTATCGTGCATTGTAACAAGGGATAGTGACTAGCATCATGATTCAAATGGAAAGATTCAGATTCCAATGGTAGCGAAATGTACATAGATCTAAAAGGAAACTATCCTTGGTGTGACCTTCCACTTCACAATCCGTACACCAAATTCCTGAGCGTGTTTCATGGGTTGAATTCACCGATAGCTTCTCTAACTGCTTTGCCATAGCTGTAATATG
Organism: Taxus wallichiana var. yunnanensis; assembly: GCA_018340775.1. Lineage (NCBI taxonomy): Eukaryota > Viridiplantae > Streptophyta > Pinopsida > Cupressales > Taxaceae > Taxus > Taxus wallichiana. The sequence goes on along the minus strand of CM031234.1, from coordinate 823,452,233 downwards.
TGCCTCTAAAAATGGACTAATGTGAGTGTGAATGCTCCCAACTACCTCAAAGATGCAAATCTACTTCTAGTGCTTTGCGCGGATCCGTGTATGTCTTATGTGAAAACTCCCTTCTAAAATGTGTAATCAATCCTCCAACGAACCACCATGTGCATTCTAGATAGCGTGGATATCATAAGACAACTTAGATAGAAGTGTCCTAAAATGATAATCATACTCACGTACACTCTCGGTAGTGCCTTGCTTGATATCTTTGAGCACACTTATACTCTTCCTGCTCAAAATCGGAATATGGAACTCTTTTTAAGAAAGCATCCCTTAGTGCTACATAATACACACAAGTTTTATCAAGGTCAAACTTCCTATACCAATTGTGCACATGCCCCCGTAATGTAGTAGCGAATTGACTCACCTTTCGCTCCACGGATGTAATCCCTTTAGCGTGCCACAAGATTTCACACATATTCACATGTTCGCAAAGCATCCTCTATACCTCTATATTCTCGAGAGATGAAGATACATCTCCATGTAGATATTTTGTGGTTGTTGCGCACCTTAACCACTCGATCGTAACCCCCTGTGTTCCCTCTGCCTCCCGTAACCGCCAAATCCACTAAAACTAGAACCACCTATACCTCCCGATCCTCCACCAGTAGTTGGAGTAGGACCTATAGATGTACTCCCTGTGTCTCTCGACGGTAGTACTATATTGAACCCCTATAGTCTTTGTGAGGTAGCTCCACTTCTAGAGGTGAATCCAACATTCTACGTGCTCACATTCTGTGCGGATGAGGTGCCTAAGAATGCTCCTCCATATAACATTGAAGTTGTTTGTCCTACCATTGATGTACTTGATCCCTAACTTACTCCTGCTCTCCTACTTCCCAAGTTAGCTTGTTGGTTACTTGTCATACTAGATACTAAAAAACCAAGTGCAAAGGCTAGGTCACCAAGTGGATTAAGATGCATGCTCGCGGCCCAAGTAAGTCTCTATTGGCACAGCTTCGTGCGAGGCCGAGAAGGGATCTCTATCATGCTTTCAAAGATGGGGGAGTTCCTGATGCTCTGGATCCACATCTTCTACGTGAGCCGTAAATCCTTCACGATCCATCTCTCTCCTCAATGCCATACTTTCTACAATGGAACATTGCTTCTCTATTTCCCTCTCGTGTGCCTCATTATACTTAAGCTACCTTTCCTCTCTCTACTTTTCTCGCGCTAGGTTTTCCATCCTAATACCAAACTCCTGTTCCTACCTTTGTGTGGGAAAAGTTTATATAGCCATCGGTTTACTCTCCAGGTTCAAAGTTACCATTAAGATCTTGATCGCCAGTGGAATACCATGTAAATATGTTCCTCTTGGATACCTCAAAAACTGAAATTTAGTGACCTCTGGGAAAGAGTACATCAAAATTGAGTATTCCAAAATATAACTATTTAGAACTCCATGAAACCACGTATCCACCACGCGAGTCCAAATCATATCAACATCCTAAATATCCTGAAATTCCTCTTGTGTCTAGACAAGTGCGCATATCTCCAATTATGCTTAGATACATAAGTCGTAAGCCACTCGTAAAGTTCTCTTTGGAAAGATAGTGAAAAATATCTCATATAAGTTGTCATACAGTTCTATTCTACACAAGTGTGTGTGTTAAACTCGAGATCCACTGCTGAACCGTTGTATATTCTTCCTCCGGATCGTGTATCCATTCCTCAATACTTGCTAGACTTAACCTGGTACGTCTTCATCGTGAACCATCCTGAAAAACAATCTAAAAGAGATCTCGGCAACGGAACCAATGATGCAGCCTAGAATTTGTAAGGTAACACCCTAGTTGGCCGGCACATCACTCACCCTAGACCGAGTACTCACCCGAAGCACACAAAGGTACTGTGTCCTCTTTAGGGTTGTTGTAATAGAATGATAACATGATGAAGGAAGAAACATATAGATTCATAACTAATCCATCATTATATAGTGCATGCTACCCACAGATCTATGAAAGAACAAGATTTAACCAGTAATCATGATTGAATCATTAACATGTACTACTCAATTACATAGAATAACACTTAGATTCAGCCAATATCTTCCATCTATTAATAAATATAAAAACTCCTTACAATACTATCAATTCATATCAAGGCACGTATGGATCCGAAAAACACATTCATACACTCTGATACATACCAAAATCATTTCTACACATATCTACATCTCTTCTATTATGCACCTAACAACATATATATATGGTGGGGACTTGCCCTTCACCGCTTAACTACTCCAGCAAATAGGTCGCATGCTATTGATAGCTACACACCATTTACAATTATAGCCACACATGCAAGTGCACTATCTATAGTCCTCTTGCGAGATAACTAAAGTGTCCATTCTTTTTTAAGCTTATATCCATACATAGACGCTTTGAACCACTCTTCTAAATGTAGATAATGCATGGCACGCACATCTCTCGCATCATTGATGTGTTCCGCACACCATCTCCTAAAAATATATCTTCATACTCAAAATCGGCTAAGTCCTAAAATCTAACTTGCCTATCACACGCGGGTCCTTCCCCGTCCTTCCACGCCTTTGATCTTGACCTTCTATCCCGCACAAACTCCTCAGTGTGATCCTTGCCAAGTATTCTTTGATTAACACAAAGTTGGCCAAAAGGTGGGATTAATTAATACTTTACTCACTTGAGAACCTTCTAAATAGTAGTATAAGACCAAAGCAAATAATGCCTAAAGTGAATGATTTTTTGTCTACACACTCCAGCTTTCCCTGGGAAACTATCACCTCTTAGATTCCCATGTATCCTGTGGGAACTATTGGGAGGGCATCAATGTATGGTATCCCAAACCGTGGAGAAACCCCGAGGAATGGATGATTCTCTACTCTACTATTATTTCCACTAACTATAATGTAGAGTTACATGTAGTCAAAACGATGGTCTTCTCACCTCATATGCCAATCATGTCACGATATTTACTACATGATCATATCATCTATGGTGAGTGTGGAAACCAACTGATATGACCATATGATTGGAGTCATGTTGACCCATCTTGCTACTCTAACGACCTTGGTATCTCGCTATCCCAATTCCTCTCGATAGGGGTCATCCGCTTGTATACCTCGCTCATAACCAATGTAGGATGACTATGGGAATTTCCCTTTAGTCGAACAACTTTGTACAAATCATGTTATGTAGTTCCTAGAATTTCAATGCCCCATGCATATATCCGGCCATCATACTCAATACTTTGTATGATGGGTGCCCAACAATAAATTAGCTTTTTCCCACCCTTGTCCCCAACAAAATGCAAGGCCAAGATACCAATAATGTCCTTGTTTAGGTGGGGATAAGAGTATAGAAACTGATAATAATCTCATCTCATGCTTGGCACCAATGTTAGGTGTCTATGCATCCCCATGTATGCAGCCCATGGCGGGCCTAAACATCCAAACCCACCCTAGTCAAAGCTAGCTTCCTATCGATGACATGAACCCCCAAAATCTAGTAGACGTCCTCCAAGATGATCGTCCAATCATGTCTAACTCAAGGCAGCTAGAAAGTGTTCTTGGTCTGCATCCCAAGAATTCAATAGATTACACAATAAATGGCTAGCAAGTGCAACCAACTGTGTCTACAATATCCACCAAATCCTAGCACTATGAAGTAGGTCACTCTCATCTCAAGTCAATGCCTCCAAAATCGGAGGTAACCAATCACACTCTCGAGACCTACTCCATCTTATATACTTCCCCCCATAATCCACAAACAAAAACAAAGGGAAAGTTAGAATCATGTAGATGCTTAATAAGCTCACAAAAACAATCAAAAACTAAAATTTTTACAACACTTAGTCAAATATTGGAAATTGTTTTGATAGTTACGCAACCACCACTCTATGAAAAGTGGTGGTTACATAACCACCATAGCATTTACACATTTTAACCTTTTAAGTGACAGTTATGTAACCGTTGTGGTGGTTGTGCAATTGCCACTCACCAAAGCCGTGATTGTGTAATCTCTGTGGCAGCTTCCATCTCAAAATGTGGGTCATACCCTAAGGCCCCAAATACTCAAAAAAAAAAAAGACAAAAATACATCATTTTAGATAAAATAAAAGGAAAAACCTATGAGGCGCGCCTTATGGTCATTTTCACTACAAAACTATTAGAAATCACCCCCTATGGCTAGTTTTTATAATTTCCTACATTTTAGGGTAAAAATAAACAAATGCAAATAATTAACTTGATCCCACCCATTTCTCCTCTCATTGGTTGGGCTTCCATCACATCAGAATGCTCTTCCTTTTGACTATAATCTCTCATGAAACTCGCTGCAGTAATCCAGAGCTCAAATTTCACTAAGTGGGTAAGTGCAAATGGTTTTCTACAAATAGTAAGTTTGATATATATAACTATATATATAACATTTTTCTAATATTATTTTGAGTGTGTGTGTTTTATAGTGCACGAGCATATTGGTGCAGTATATTTATCCTCCCCGTTGATATGTTAAGTCCTCTTGTCATATTGTTTCAAAATGTTTTGTAGATTACATCTTTATATGCACTTGATTCCTATTTTCTTGTATAGGTGGCGAGAAGCTTGGATTGGTGTAACTTCAACACATGACATGTAAGGTATAATTTCTAACTTTCCCATTTGGGAATTTCATACTCATAATCCACATTTTACACCTCCTCATGACTAAAATGATTATCTCGAGGGGGTAATATGTACACACCCAAATTTGTACATGACAGCGCCAAATTGTTGAAACAGTAAAAAATCCCCAATGATGATAATTTCGTTTCCAAATTAAATGATTTATCCAAGTCTAATTTTCTTCCTTAAAGCTTGTTTTTATAGTTTTGATTTACCTCGCTTATCTATTTCCTAGCTTTCCTTTTTCCTAGTATCTTTTCATCCATTTCCCTTAGCCTTTTGGTCTTAATTTATGAACATTGTTAACCAGAACGGTTTACAGAACCCCTGGGTCTTCGAGCAAAGGGTTACGCAACTTATGGAGGTTGAATAACTTTCGGTCTATGTAGACCGGAGGTTCCATGCGCATTAACCCAAGACTTTAACAACATGTTTGAATGCATGTTACACCTTCTTCCGAATTTGACATCTCGCACATTTCTTGACCAAATCAGCAAATTTTGAGCTTGTTAGATGTGTATATACTTATTCTCCTTTATCTACTACTCTTATTAAGTTAACTACCTTTTCCTATGGTAATTTGACACTTCTTGGTCTGCAAGTGTGTTGCACCATTTCCACTGCCAACTTTATATAAAACCAAGCTTTTTCCCAAGGCATTGATTGGAGTATTTTGAATTGGAATTTCATCATTATCCTATCAAAATATTGCCAATAAGTACATAAGAAAACACATATCCATTTCCTTGTTACTCTCTTGTCTTCATTGATACTGCAAATTCTTGCAAACCAGCCTAGCTATATCACTTCATCTTCTTCTTACATACCAACTAGCACAAAGGTAGGGGATCAACAAAAGCACAACCAACATTGGAAATTTTCTTAGTTGTGCATTTCTAGGTTGGAGATGTACTTGAATTCCTAAAAGCTTTGTTTTGATTAATTGGATTTCATTTCCTAGCTACATAGAATCTTTTTTAAGGAAATATAATTTAGAATTAGTTTTATTTCCTATAAGTAGCTTCCATTGAATATTTCTTCTCATCTCATCCTTGTGGATTTATCTAGGAAGGATTCGAAAGAAGTTATTGTGCATGATTCTTTTACTTCTTCATTTGTCACAAACACATGTAGATTTATTTTATTCATTTAGTTAGATTGTACCTACATACGAGTAAGGATTTTCTTGACAACTTCCTCCCTTATTATCCTTGTGGATTTTCAAGGGAAGTGAGTTTGAAGAATATTTTGTGTTTGTGCATTTATTTGAGTTTCCTCATACTTAAAAAAAGATTCTCGTAGAATTTAGTGTTTTAACTAGGAAGTTTCATGGAAGAAATTTCTTTTCCGAGAAGCTTTCCAATCTTCCCATGATTCTGAGGTAGAACCATAGGAAATTAGATCCACAATTATAAATTGGGAAAATATTCTATTTTAATTAGACTAGATATAATTCATTATGCAACAAGGAAATAGCCACATCTACAAAGCTATTTCTGCTTTATTTTATTTTATTTTAAAATAGAAGTAGTTCCTATTTAATTAGAAGAAATTTTATAGTCTATGTAGCATTCATTTATTTAATTCTAGAAAACCAACAAATTCTTCAAAACATATATTAGATTAATTAAAATTGTTTATTTGTCTTTTTGAGGGCTACCTAATTCAGAATGAGCACAAGCTCAATAATAATTTAAAATCAACATTCCATATAATTTAGGTGTTACATATATAGAGTAGGGTATTTATAACTCCTATAAAAAATCCATAAATCTCTCACCCTAAATATAGATAGGTTTTTCAACAACCTTTATTCTTTCCCCTATAATATCTCTTTCCTATTTCTATTCTCACGTACAATCTAACTCACATACAAATATACTCACTCAATATAATAATATCCCAAATATTTTTACTCACAAATGTGAGCACTACCTAATATTCCTAACATTCTCCCCCTTAGTGCTAACATGGGGTGAGAAACATTGTTCGTTGCATCCATCATTTGAATTATTTCATAGGTGCCCCCTCAAGGTAAATAACTCTTGGATGTCGGTTACAATTGAAAATGCATCCAATTACAATTTAATCCTCTTTATGATTTTTTGAAAGAATTATATTTCTTCCCCCTTTCGAAAAAACATATTCTCCCCTAACAAATATTTTCTCAAAATAAATTTACATAAAAAAACATTATCCTATGTCAAAGATTGAAGCCACCAAAGGATATCTACTCAAGACTTGATCAATGCCAATTCCTATTGCTATTTTGGAGAGATTGCCAAGGAGATCGCCAAAAATATGTGATGAACATGATTTCTATGATGTCTCGTCGAAGTTTTATGGTAGTATCTTGATAGGATTTCAATGTTTCAATAACGAGATGAATCAATCTAGGTGGCTTGATGTTGAAAGAGTCATAGATTCATGTAAAGTCAAATACCATACAACGTCAAGCTATTTGATCCAAACAAAGAAGAGAAGTATTATTTATCATACGGCTTTGAAATATTTGAGCCAAATCCCTTCAACCGGATGTATCCATACATAGCAAGATTCTACATTTGATTGAGGTGAAAGTGTCTCTTACAGATGAGTGCTAGCGACACGATAAGGCATTGGTGTGCACCATGAATCAGGAAAATCTAAAAGAATGCAATGCTGCCAGTAGTCTTTGAACTCTGGATGCAAGATTGATCCTTGAGATGATGTGATCTCGAGTTGAATCCTTAATACAATTTTGAACCCTTATGCCAAGGTCGATGAAGGGATCAACACAGATCCATAAATCTCACATTTTAGCTAGGTGGAGAGTTTGAAAGGATTAAAATGCTGCCATATTGGGAGATATGCAACTGGCAACAAGTTGAAAAGATTGATTCATTTATCCACCATTAAAGTTGGGATGAGAGGAATCTAATATCAATTAACAGTGATCTAGATATTTTACAATGGAAAGAGCATGAATATACGAACATGAGCTCAGGCGCAATGTTTGAGACCAAAGAGCGAGGGACGCCGAGTTGTGAGGATGCACCAAAAAAATGAGCAACCAGATCTATGTAAATATCAATCTGAGTTATGAAGGAACTGATCTACAAGTTAACTTGCTGATATGGATGCCAATGCAGGAAATGTCTTAATTTTTCATATATAGATATGCATAAAAACCTGAAACCTGTATAATGCTCATTTTGTGATAAAAAGAATCTATGAAAAATGAAAATAGATTTATCTATTTTATTTTATTTTTGAGGTATGTAAACAATGAACACGATGGATTGAAAACTATGGAAAGAGTGTACACAATGGAGAGAAAATACAATGCACATGAACGGTGGATGTCAATGGGTTTTTTGTGAGGTCTGTGGTATCCACTAGTACCATTGACAAATATGCAAGAAGGATGGATGTTATAAACTCCATATTTTGTGTGAGGTCTATGGTATCCCGCTAGTCTTTCAAGTAAACCGCTTGAATTCACAACAAATGAATGGGCATGGAAGAAGGGAATGGGGTCACAGAGGTCTATGGGATATACTAACCCATTTCCTTAATCAACTTGACAAACAAATCATGAGTGGGGTGAGATTCAAAGAGATCTCACAGAAACTCCTCTACGATACCAAATGTGGGGGCTACCCCATATTTAGGAATAAGCACAAGCTCAATAATAATTCAAAATCAACATTCCATATAATTTATGTGTTACATATATATAGGAGAGTATTTCTAACTCCTATAACAACTCCACAAATCTCTCACCCTAAATCTAGATGGGTTGTTCAACAACCTTTATTCTTTCCTTTAATATCTCTTGCCTATTTCTATTCTCACGTACAATCTAACTCACATAAAATATACTCACTCAATATAATAATAGCCCAAATATTGTTACTCACAAATGTGAGCACTACCTAATATTCCTTACGGTCTTATTCCCTTTCATTTAAACATCTTTGAAATTACAAAAACGGGTAGATTAGATTTGATTTCATTATTTTAATTAATTAGTTCCTTTTCGTAAAATGAATTAATTACATGTATATTTAATTAAATTAAAGGAGAGTAATAGATTTTTTATTTAAATATGTTTGCATTCTTTAGTTAATTTCGAACACAAATTTAATTAGACAGGCATTAAAACAAGCTCCTCATGCTACCTTAGAGGCTTAGGTTACCTGAACTTGACCTTAATTTCTTTTGGTTTCTTTGTGTGCTTTGTTTGTTTCCCTAGATTCTTTGTTTTCTTGTCCACATGACCATCCAGGCCCCTTACAACCTATAAAAAGAGTGTGTGATCCAAGAGTAATGCAACCAAATAATGTTACACAATTGGCCTAAATTCATCAGGACCTTAGGCAACTTATATTCCAAACCTTCATGGTTCCACACAACATTATTTCATAGTTGATAACCTTGAATGATGAAGCGGATAACGTTAACGAGTTCTAGTAAAATCAACTTGATAGAGATTAGATCCCACAATATTTAGTTTCATCCTTTCCACGCATTTTCTCTCTTACATGTTCATGACCCTCTTTGGAGATCAATACATGAGAGACGAAGGACTATTTCCACGTGTTCCACACCCAATTCAAGGAATATTTGGTGATTCTGACATTGATCAAAACCTTCATGTATCCATTATCCTTGACCATTTCATTTCACTGAGCAGGCTATACAAAAATTTATTTCCCTTAACGAGAAAATAATCCTCGTGCCCGTTGAGGATATCCATTTTCCTTGATTTGTCTCATAGCCATATCACATGTATTCTACCTATTTCTATTTATCCATTTCATAGTCATCTATCCATTTCATTTTTTTGTCTAGGCATGACCTCGGAGGTTGCGTACATCTAAAGTCACGTGTTTATTCTAAAAGTAACAAAGATAAGTGAACTCCAAATCCGTGATGCAAAGAAAAGTGAAATCCAAAGCAACATAACAAAGAAAATGCAGAGTGCAAATTTAAGGGAAGGAAAGGTATATTTCTTTGCACTTCTATCTCTACATTTCCATTTCCAAATTTGTAAAAAAAGAGAATGATGATGGTTGTAGAAGAGGAAAAACATTTTGTTACCCTATAAATGAATTTTAACCTTTCTCCCTCACTTTTTCATCATCATGGAGTATCAACAGGGAATATTTTTAGTTAGATCACATTTCCCTCTAGTTTGCAATAATGGAACAAAGGAATTGAACTAAAACTTTAGAGCCTTTCGCACCTAAGTGAAAACGTCATTTTCACACAAGATTTCCCATTTTGAGTCGAGTTTGGGTTATTTGTTTTGCATGGCCATCTGTTTGATCTTTTAGAATCATGGGTTGAATAAGGTGGTAAAGGGAAGAACCAAATTTGTCTAAGTATGTATTCTCCCATTCTCAAAAAAGGAGGATATGATTTTTGATTAATAGATGCAAGCCAGTTTGAACATTAACTCATGTGAGTTGATATTGTCACGGTTTCATTTTCCTCTTCTGCTCTAAATGTGTGTGTTGAGAGTTCTTGATGTTTGAATGTATCTTTCATTGCTTCCTAGGTGATCCTTTTTAGATTGTGTTGTGCAAATTTGAAGTAAATCACCATAGCATACTATAGAGTGGATTAATTGGATAAATATGTAATTTATCAATGTAATCGGTAAATCTAACTTCTAGTTTTTTCTAGGATTTAAATATTCTTTGAATTTCTGCATCAGTAGCATTTATATTTGTTTCTAAACTATATTTAGTACTCTTTGTTAATAAGGAAATCATAATATTTCTAATGTTTTCAGCAATTTAAAACACATCTAAGGGCATCAAGCATTTAAAACACATTTATTTCAATAGTTTTCTCTTTTCTCTCTACTTTTTCCTTTTTTTTTTGTTTCTTTGAGCAATACCCTTAGATTAAATTAGTTTAGGAGGACATCAAAGCTAAATTAAGTGAATAAATTGTATGAGTGGTACTAGAAGGATTAATAATCCATCAAACCCCTTTATTATTAGTCTAAATAACCAATACCCTAAAACTCATCCATTATTTCACATTGTTTGTGATTCTAAAATGAGAAGGACATAAAAGCCTATCATTTCCTTTTGTGTCATTTTTTTGCATCAACATGAGAGAAGTAAACATATGAAACTAGAAGGAGGGCATGAACCACTTTTTCAAATAATCACACAATTACACATTTCAATTATAGAAATCATAGTTTACATGCTTTATTCTTTGAAATTTCCTTGAGTTTAGCTACCTAATTTGAGTGTATAGATTGGATTTACCTAGAATTGTGACTAGATCTAGCTCTAATAAAGGTTTATCTCATGGTTCTTTGACTAGAAGTAGGAAAACATGTTCAAACAGGGTAAATCCAATATCCCAAAGGTCCCTTTAAGCATTCCTAAATTTGCTAAAACACCTAGTCCACCTAAGACAACAAACCCCTCTTCTTCATTATCTCCTATAATGGCCTAACTAGTAGGATATCTCATTAATATACCTGGTGTTATCCACGGCTTGATAAGGAACTCAAAGAGGTACCTTCCAATATTTTACGTAGCTAGTAACACCTCTCTTGAAGAACACATTAGGGCATTTAAGTCATCTTTGAGATTGGTAAATGTGACACATGAAGATGTGGCTTGTAGGATATTTTCTCTCTCTTAAGAATGCATTTTATGGCTAGTTTTTAAACCTATCGAAGACACAATCACTAGCTAAAAAGACTTTAGTGACATATTTATTTCCCAATTCAAGTAGGATCACTAGTACAACTATCCTATACTAAGGGTTTGCCACCACCTGTAAAGGATTTTCAAGAACCTGTTAGAACTTTCAATGCTAGATACTATAATATGTGCAACTTTGACCATCCAACCATACAAACCCACAAATGATTAAGCACTTGAAATTTACAAAAATTTCCTAGACCCTATGACATCAAATTTCTTGAGAAGGTCCCAAAATATCAGTACATTACTTTCATATGATGAAAATTTCCAAATTGATGAGAAAACCACTTCCTGTTAAAATCTAAATATCAACTATTTTCCCAAGCCAATAAAAATGTTCCTAATTCCTTTACAACGACCAATTCTAAACATATTTCTTATTTGTACATAGCTCTAAATAAACAACATGGCATATCTAATCCTATACCCTTGATTGATCCTACAAAAATGATAACCATGACACAGGTACCTATTAGTAATAGCTTCTTCCAAGTAGAAAAATAGGATAATGCTAAAGGGGAATTAGATTCTATCCAAAGTATGACAAGAAAGCTAGGCCTTAGATTTCATAAGTATGCAAAGGAAAGTAGGCAATGCAAATGAAGTTAACCCATAAATAAATTGTAACTATCAAATATATAACAATAGGCCCCCTAATAGGAATAGTAATAACCAAGCAGAGTCATCTCAAAACAAAATGCCAAAAATAAATGTATGTGAAATTACATTACCAAATTGGTGTAGGGTTCACAATACTACTAAACATGGTGAATTAGATTGTATAGAGTTTTGTCATGCATTTGAAGTTTTTCAAAGTGAATTAGATAATTATGAAATAATTCCAAATAAAATGATATGGCTAACCCATATGATGATACAAAATCACCTAGCTCTCTGCATGATTGTGTATAAATTTCATTTTCCATTACGATAGGAAAATGAACCAGAGGATAATATGGATGAGATCCTTTTGTGTTTCAACATTACCAAAAGAGTGATTGTGCATTGATTACTATAGATAACAACACTACATCTATACCTCCAAATGGTAGCACAAATCCACCAAATCTAAAGGTGAACAATGAACCTCCTACTCTAAAGGGAATGATTCTAATCTATAAAAAATTAGCTCAGGTATGCCTAAAACTAGTTACAATATTATGGAGGACATGAAAAATATTAAAGAAAACATAACTTTGCATGAGTTGGTTCAAATCACATAACAACGAGATTTATTGTTGAAATATTTAGACAATAACAATGGACCCCAAAACTTATCATGTAAATGATGTATTTATATAAAAGTAAAATTAAAGTTCATCCTTTCCTTTTGACTATTAGAATATTTGGGAAAAACTTATATAGCTTCCTAGTTGATTCAGGAGCATCTATAAACATTATGCCCTCTAGAATTTGTAAGAAACTTGGCCTTACCCCAATTAAATTTGATAGGGTAGTGGTCCAAATAGACAAGTCTAAGGTAGAATTAATTGGGGAACTTCTGAATGTTCATATGCAATTAGCATCCGAGTGTATAATTTAAAAATGTATCCAATTCAGGTTGTAGAGATCCCTGAGGCATATGGCATGTTGTTGAGTAGGGACTGGTCAAAGGTTTTGAATGGTTATATGTCAACTAATTATTCTCACATGTGGATTCCTTGGAGAGGAATTCAAAACCAAATTAAGATAGAGAGTGAACCTAAAATTAAGCATATGATCACTGATTATAATACCAATAATTAAGTTAACTTTTTCTCAGTGATGTTAGAGCATACACATTTCATGTGGAGAAACTAAAATTTCTAGAAGAAAACCAAGATAATTTAGGTCTATGATATTTGAATTTTGATGGTTCTTGTTCCAATCGAGGAAGTGGGGTAGTTTTGTGTTTCATTATAGTAAATCAACACAACATAGTTGGGAATTTTGACACCTCACTCATACATAGGTATAGGCATCCATCTCGAAGCATGTGCAACTCAGCTTCGAGTTTCTTCTAGTGTAATAATCAAGATATGGTTCCCGTAAACATGGTACATAACATACAAACATACCATATGAATATCATGAACTATCAGTATCATGTAAAAATATAGTTGATCACCAACCAAAAGGAGGATTTTATTTAATATACTCATGATATATTACAATATGTTTAGGTTCATCCAACCTCCATTTATAGACTCATGTAAAGATATGACTCATATAAAGACTCAAACTCTATTCAAACTAATTCATGGCCCCCCTTACACATGGATATACAAACATATAAACAAGGTGGGAACTTTTCCTTCAACACTTATATGATTTAATCTAAACTTTTATCACTCTTATGCATAGCTTGCATGCTTTTCTAGCTTGTACTTCATATTAATATATGCCTAACATGTGATTCTCCATAAGTTGTCTACTTTATTTCTGGAAGTTCCATCTTTATGTAGTGCACTATAAATAACCTCAATTAATGTTATATAAATGTATATTCCTCCTTCATGCATCTTCAAGTATATTATTATCCCTACATGAACTTTATCCATGCTTTTTCTATTTTTAGCTTTCCTTGACAATCATGTAAACCCGTGCTTTTTCCTATTTTTATCTTGCCTTGAAATATGGCCAACTCTTGACTTAGTTGTTTTGGGGTCAACCCTTTGCGTATGCTACTTCATTTCTCCCAGGTATCCTTTGTGCACTTGTTTCAACCCTTGAAACTTCTTTGATCATACTTTCATGTGCACCTTGCACTCATCCTTTGACCTTCACGCATGTCTCATACTTAGTCAATTTCTCAGCCCAACATTACCCCACACTAGGTATATTTTATGTCCTTAAGAAATACAAGAATTAAATAATAAGGAATAAGGAATCCCATCTGAAATAACATGGGAAATACTACAAATAATTTTGAATGAAGAATAAAATAATTTTTGAAAAATGTATGCCTATGCACGACCAAAATTAGGCTCATGGTATCTATAGGAGTTCCGAGAATTCTACGTTGATGGTTGCTTCCATCCCTTTCTAATCCTCTAGATGATATTTACCTTCCTAATAATGATTCAAAAATGTTTGGTATGATGTATAGGGTTTTCCTCTGGCCTTCTCCTATAACTCCTTCAAAATGATGTTCCATTCGAAGCCAATTTTTTCATGACTTCTACTCCCTTCATCACCATGGCCTACACTTCTCCTAGCCTTGATTCTATTTTTCACGCCTATTCTTGATGGTATTCTTCATGTCCTCTACCTCTTTAAAAAATATTATGTGCCATGTTGAAAGCACAATGGACTGAGAGGGGGTGTATCATTCCTTACAAAACTTTAAAAAAATAGAATTGCTAATTCAAATCATAAACCAAATAACCATTTATTTATGTGTGCACAACATAAAATACTAAACTTTCATATAGCCATGAACAAGAAAGAAAATCACAACACAAGATATAATTTGGAAACCCTCAAGGGAATAAAACCCATTAAAAATTCTAATTATATTATTTAAATTAAAATTATTTAGTGAAGCACCAACTTCACAAGGAACACAAACCCCTAATTTAAGAGAAGGCCTGACCCTCAAGGAGCACCAACCCCTAGTTTTGTGAAGCACCAACTCAAAAATGAGGCTAAAACCCCATAAGATGATTAAGCACCCAGAAACACCATTTATGAATATCTTTGATGTCTTTTTCTGCCATAAATGATTAAGATCACTTATTCAATTCACAAGCTTCAAACCCTTGTTGAACCTCAGCTCGTAGCTCACTTTTTATCTTTCCTTCTTCACTTGTCTTGGCCTCAAAATATTTTAAAACTCTTGAAAAAAATCTTAGACCTGTAATGCACTCTCTTAGCTCTAAAACTCAGCCTTCATACCTATAAAACTCATAGAGGTCACACATTTTCCCTCTTGAGAACTAGTTCAAATTTGAACTTTAACTTCACTTTTATACCTTCCTCTTGATTCAAATACAAACAAGGTCAGTTTATCTCCTTTGGTTATACCAATTAAAATTAAAAACATCCCAATTAAATCATTAAAACATTCACATATGACCCATATAGGTCGTTCATGCCCAAAACCATCAAACTTGCACCAAACAAGCTCAAAACCCATCACCTAGATGAGCTAAAACCAAAAATGCAAAAACCATGATTATTAAAGCTCCCAAATTAACCATACATGTTTTGAAATGACATAAAACATCATCCATGGTCATTAATTATCTTGAATCAATCAAATAATTCATAACACAACTCAAAAGTCTCATAACCTTCACAAAACAGTTGTTTCCAATACTTGTCTTCACCTTTGGGCATCAAGACCATCAAAAAACAACTCAACTATGTCATGTAACCAATATTTTTAGTAATATATACCTGTAAATCACATCCATGTATCTTAGGCCTCATGAAACATCCATGTGTTCAAACCACAACAACTTTTCTCTTCACAAATCATTAAGCTTATCCCAAAGTAGTTTTCCAAACTCAACTAGTTTGCACCCTTTTTATCACTTCCAAGACCTCCAAATGCTTTAATAGGAACAAAAATTCATCCCTCTTTCACTTTCTAGGTGATATCAAGCATCATCATCCATCTCATGCTTCATTTATGTCATTTATTTTAGAAAAGAAAAAACTTTCCTAGAAACAACAAACCTTCTTCTCTACAAACTGACCTGAATGACCCATCAAATAAAATCATCAAGACAAAATCATATACCATTTTAAATCTCTCTGAATCCTCTTTCCATAAAATATTATAAATCCTTCCAAATCTAAGTGGAAGGCCTTTAACCAAGCCATCTCTGCAACTGCTTTAGAAGTGTCCCAAAATTACCTTTGACTAGTCTTCACAAATAGGGTACACTTTTCCATTTATAATAATCCTCATGACCTGAAACCACCATTAAAATAAATAAAAACTCACATAATAAAAAATAATTTCCATTTATTTTGCAACTCCTTTAGACAACCTTTCCCAAACTAAACTTCTTCATAAACTAGCCTGTTTGAGTGGGTTCCACTCATCACCACATACATCTATCATACCTTTCTAGAAACCTAAAGGAGTCCTATACATCATCAAATCATCATAATTACACTATCAATCCGTTTTGGGCACTTAGGAGATATATCTCTCATACCACTTTTGAGCTAGGGTTTCAAATACACAAAAGTTGTTTACCTTCTTAACATTTATTCAAAAAATGTGATGATGAAATGACCTCATTATTTTTTTGAAACCTTATAGACTCAATGTAGAAACATACCTAAAATCTAAAATTCCCATGCAAATTACAAAATTTAGGGTGAGCATCAGAAGGTGCAATTCGAGTTAGAAATGACCTTCTTTTTTGACCATGTTTCACCAAAAACAACTTATCTTGCAAAATATTCTTCAGAATGAATCCAAATTTTTCTCACACCTCTAAGAAACCTATTTACATCATATCTCCAATAATCATCATGGATCAAATTATCTCCATATTCTCATCCCATCTCATTTGCATGACTATCCCTTAGGGTTTTATATGGTTTAGGCTAGGGTCAACTGAACTAATATTGTAACTCATCATTAAAACCTCTCCAAAAGGTCCTAACATAACTTTTAAATCATGAAACCACTACCTACATGCCATCCATGAGCTCACATGGCTCCACAACTCAACCTCATGCCTCCAAGCACCTAGACCTAATCTAGATGAGCACTTGAAACTTGGTCTTCAACTTGTATCTACACCTTGAAACTCATGTGAGTGCCTAAAATATCCAAACATTCTCTCCATGCTTCTACCATCCTCCTAAATCCACCAAGAAACTCAAATCACCATGCTCCATCACCTAGGCTAGCTAGGTCACCTAATTAAGGCTTGGTAGACCAAGCCAATCTCACTTGAAATCACCTCATGCCACCATAAAACAAAATGAATCTCCATTTCATCATCACAATGATCATCCTATGACTCTACTCCATCATCCTCTTTTCATTAATGGGATTTTACATCAATGAAAACACCTAGAACACAACATGCCAACAATCTCCCCTTTGTCATTGATGGAAAACCTCCTAAACTTCTCCCCCTTTTTACATTAATGAAAAATCATACCTTTAAAAGTATGATATTCATCTTTCTCAACTTCATAGGTCATCATTTGGTTAGAAACATCAACCAAAGTCTTCATTTTAGCTCACAAACTAGTGATTTCTCAAAAATTTAGTTTTGCTTCTTTCTAAGCATTCATGATTGTACTCCCCCTAGGAAAGAGCATATACAACACCTATGCATGAAAAAAATTATGATAAATGGATAGGAACATCTTTCTTACCTTTCTCTTTAAGTGAAAGTATTCATACAACATCCTTATTTTGCTCAAAAACAAATTTTCATCACTTTATACCCTTTTTGACCTTTTCATACTTCTTGAGAAGTATTATGTAAATCCTTGCAAGAGTGTAATTACTCATAAATATTCCCAAGTTATGACTTAAGGTTAAGAACTTTAAACTCACCTCTTGTTTGTCCTATCTCAAATATTCAAGCCTCAATCTTGACTTTAAGTCTTCCATCTCTTGGCATTTACACAACTTTGAAACTGAATTCCCTAAACCAATTCTTCAGTGTATTTTAGACCAATTTCGCAAAGCCCTAGAAGCACAAGCATACCATGACACATCTCCTTATGACTCCCCTGGACTCATACCACCCTAATCTAGTAGGAAAACACATAAATTTTCTTCTTACCTTGTCATTATGCCATGGAAGAGATGTCAACCTCTTCAACTCTACCCTAAATCCCTTTCTAAGTGTTTCAAATATATTTGAATGAGATTATGTATATTTGATTTGTACCTTGCTTGACCTTGGAATAAACAATCACACCATACCTCACATACCTTGTATCCATCTAGAACACCTTATAGAAATATCATTCATTCTCCTCTCTGTGTTTGGTCATATACTATCCTATAGAATGTTATTTTAATACTCTTATACCATTCATGAATCTTGCCAAGATGTAGAACCAACTCTTAGAGAGAAATATCCATTTGCAAAGTTAACATGACAAATTAAAAATCTATAACCTTATTGATTCCTTCTTCTTGATAGTGAGTGACCTCAATCTCCCCCTCAACAAAAGTCTTCTATAATGCTTTTCAAATTTGAGATACTGCATATATATAGATCTTGTAACATTACTTTTTATCACACAGACCATAGACCCTACAAATTTTAGCTTCTCATCTAGTTCTTTCAAGTAATTCCAATGTTTTTCATACCACTGTACTCATGATACATATTTAAGTCTTTCTCCATTAGTCATAAGATTTATTTTCATACCTATAAAAACTTCATTCTCTTCCACTTAGACACTCTATATACCCGTAGCATGTTATTTTGGCTTATGGTGCAATAATTAAATTACACTAGTCTTTCACATATTATTTTCATCATTCTTGCACTCCTTAAGACCTATACACTTCTTCACTTATGCATATTCATGCACTTTGGAACTCAAAATCATCAAGGATGTTGTTAACCTATCTTTTATACACTCAAATAGCTCAAATCATATCTTTATTACCTCCTCATACTCTTATTCATTGAGATCTAACATTTGAATGAAATGGATGAATGAGGTTAGTTTCCTTTATCAAGACACTATCTCAGATCTTGTATAGTCATGCACAAGCATTAATAATTCATAGATATCATCAAAAGATGACCTACATATGGCCTATGATTAGTCATTCAAACACCAAATACTATACCTTATTACTCCAAGAGTGAAGAATAGCAAAACACCACACAATTTGACCTTATACATGGTTTCCTTAATTCTTGCATAGTTTTATGACCTTATTTATACGTAATATGATTGTTGAAGCATCATGGTAACCTTTATTCCATTTCCACTTCTTCATACTATATACATAGACTATTAGGCCTACTATATGAGGGAATTACACATAAATTTTGATGAATCCACTTTTATCAAGAGACCTTACAAGTTATAAGTACCCATTTGGTCACTTTATCACCTCCATCAACTTTGAAGCATGTTACTATAGGAGATTAGCCCAACTTGTAATTTTACCTCTGACAATTAGGTCTTCTAGCACTCTTCACTGTCAAATATGAGAATTATCATAGATTCCCATGAATTTTGACTCCCTCTTAGACTGAAATCACTTTAATCTCCAAGTACTCCATGTTAAGATGATTTGTTTCAAATTTTGGCTTTCAACTTGATCATTTGCTCCATGAGTACACATTTTCCTTCATATCACTTGATATGAACTCTTACGACCCAGTTTGGGTAAAAACCACTCAAATTGCACTTGTTTTTGTTTTCAAGATCTAAAATTCTACCAAATTCATTATATCAACATCCTCTATAGTCCTCAAGCATCCATTTTATTATGAAGAAAATAATAATGACCACACTTCACACTGAATCCTCTTTGGTTTGACTCTTTAACAATATCCATAAACACTACCACCAACCACCTTGTGATGAAGGTATGATCAAGTCATCATATTTGATGAAAAATTTCATCTTCATATCACTTTATGAATCATGAAAATCCACTAAAATTTTGAATCATGAAACAATGACACTTAATCCAACTATTGACAATTGAGAAACTTTTTAGCTTATATACTCACATAGGCTCCTTTATCACTTGAAAATATTCCATGACATGAATCAACAAGCCTAATGCTTCAAGGTTTCATTTCTTGACTAACACAAACTTAACTTTCATTTGAACCCATGAAGAAGTATACACATAACTTGAACATTTGACATGACACAACCTTCGTATCTTGACCTTCACAGACCCAGAATTGTCTTTTCATGTTAAGGATCAATTATTCACACATACTATCACTTTATCAATTGATAAACCCACAAATAGGTTTCACCTATAAAATTTAGGACCCATGACAAAGCCATGAACACACTTCTCATAGACAGACATTATGACACAATGTCATGACACACACAAACTTGAACAAGACCAAATAATCTTGATAGACTTCACACCACTCTTCTCACAAATAGATCAATTAAGAAGGACCTTAAACATGCTTAGGAGATTATGAAAACATACCTTGAAACCTTGATGGAGACACATACAAACCTAGATAACTCCCCTTTTCTCAATGCTTCATATGAACTAATATACCTCTAAGAATCCTAGTAGAGGCATATGACACCATGATGGTTATAGAAGAAAGACTTGAAAAGGTCCCAAGCCTTCTTGGACACCTAAAAATCACCTCCATTATATTTTTATAGTTTGATATCTGAGTCATGCATTGATTTGTATCAACACTTTCTCTTGATGGGACACCATTATCCCTTTTAGGATCCCATATCTTGTCTTGACTATTATCATGGATCCTAGACCTCTGAAAAATTCTTTTTTACACCCTAGGATCTTGAAAAACCTTATTTTTCCTTGAGTAACCATAGTGACACTCTCTAGAAACATGAAAACTTCATTGCAACTGAAACACACTACTAAATTCTTCCTTTGTAGCCCTTAACTTGCCTAGGTGGATCATTCAAACAAAATCTAACAACATGACCTCTCTCATTGCAATTATAGCATACCACACTCTTATCTTTCTCACTCCTACTATCTCTCCATGTATGATCATCTCTATCATACCTCCTACACTCCTTAGATCTATGTCCAAAACCATTACATGCATAACAAGAATAATTAAATGTCCTTTCATCCTTGAAGCATTAACTTTTCTTAACGATTTTGTCTTCACATTGTCTTTGATGAATATTTCCTTCTTTCCTTCATTGGTGTTTGATCCTTCACCACCCTTTCTTGGTAAACTATTCTCTTGCTTCAATTATTTGTCTATGTTGTCTTCTTTAATACCCAATACAACTCTATCACCTTGCTGATTTCTGACTACTAAGAAGAACATAAAGGTCTTTGGTGATCTTCTCAAATATTTGAAAAATATTTGCTTCTTGCATCGTACAACTCTCTTAAGATTAGTCACTTATTCTAACTTAGATTGTAAATTTAGAGTCATATTACTCATCTGCATCTCTAGCTTTCTCACTGTCTCATCAAGCTTCTCTATAATATCCCAATGCTTCTCCTCTAGGTCCTAAATATTTTCCTCATATTATTTGACTTGATATTTAAATTTCTTATTGTTCTTTTCAGCATGCTTCAATTTTAATTGGACACGTACCAATTTAGTCTCTATGTCATCATCTTCTTCTTCAAATTCTTTACAATAATATAATATAAAATCACCCAACAATATATAACCATTATAGTCTAATTTTCCACTTTAGACATTATTTATCTCATTCTTATACTACAATTTAGAAGGTTCTTAAGTGAATAAAGTACTAATTAACCCCCATCTTTTGGTCGTCTTGTTTTATTTTATTTCTTCATTACCGACCTCTTGCACCCATATGCCCATTTAGTTTTAGACTCAAATGAGGCACCCAAATTAGTATTGGGGCACCCGTGTCACCTAGTCCCACCATGGGCACCCCAATCCTTCTAGATATTTCTCATCACTTTTTGGGCTCTTTCTATCTATTTCTCCTTCTTATATTTTTGGTGGTCATCCATTTCGGGTTAATTAATAAATTAGATCAAGAGAACCCTATAAATATAAAGCTATGAGACCATAATGAGGTACCTAACATCATATACTACTATCACTCATCTAGAGTTGCATGCATATATTGTATTAGAGATCACTTGCATCCACATAGATCCATTATCAAGGCACAACGCTAGGACATCTGCATCACACTTCATAAGGGAAGGGATTTTATTCTATTTCATGAACACATTCTATTACATTTTATATACATAGTTATTTCTCGCTACTTCACAAAGTGTGAATGATGCAAGAGTAACCTAGGAATGTTCACAAACACTTGCACATAGAACTACATCGGGTCTAAGATGTAGAACAACACTCGATTAGTAATTCCACCATTGTGGTAGCTAAGGTCATTCTGACCCCTTCATATGCATTTTTCTTTTTAGGGTTTGATGTTTGTTTTGGGGTTCTCGTAAGTCTTTCCTTCATCTTGGATTATTAGAGACACCTAAAACGAGACATCAAATTTGATGTGACATACAATGAGGGTTTTAAACATCTTATGAACAAGTGAAGATCATTTTAAGAGCTTTTACATAGATCAAGGTGGCTATATTACATACCACTAGTGCTCGTAGGTACCCCCAGTCCCTCTCAAGGTGCTCCAGTCTAGCTAGCTCCTCCACATCTATCTTTTTTTAGGGACTCTTACATAGCATTCCTACTTTTATATTTTCCAGTCACCTCTGGGACACATTCTCCATCGAGTTCTTTCCTCTTCTCTCTTGCATATTAGGGTTAGAATTTCTTTTTACATAGTTATTTAGCTCATTTACATACTTTTTTATTGCATTTATTTACTTTATTATAGTTGTTCATAGCTTAGATTAACTATCCCCTTACACTACATAGTTAGTCAATTTTAGTTAAACATTTTGGTGAACCCAATTGATCATCCATGCTTCTAGGTTCTTCCTTCTTACTTTACCATTATAGGGTTTATTTTCCTTTTCCATGGCTCACTCTCATGAGGAATTTACTGAAGCTCACCTTAAGGCCATCAATGATCACCTTATTGAGCATCCCCAAGATCTATATTTACTTTTACATGTTGTTTGTGAGGAATCTAATAACTTGCGGAACTCACTACTTTTTCCCGACGTACCCACTTCTATTACCACTCAACCACTTGCTTCTACTCTTCCTCCTATTTCTACTATTCCCATTTTTGTTCCTACTCCTACCAATCATTTTACGTTGCCCTTAGTTTCTCATGTATGAAAAGTCTCATCTGTTGGAAATAAAGACTTAACTTCTCTTTATCACGATCTTCAAGCTCAAATTTGTAAGTTCTGAAATAGGCCACTTCATACATCACCATCTTTAGATTCTACCTTGTTATTACATACTCCATTTTCACCTACCATCTCTACTTACCCACTTCCTCCCAATTTTTTCACCCCTAAGCTTCCCATTTTCAATGGGCATGGTGACCCACAAGAACACCTTAGAGCATTTCATGTCACTTTTCTTGACTTCGTTGATGATCATATGCTTTTAGCTAAGCTATTTCCTTATAGTCTCCATGATTATGTGATGTGTTGGTTCTATGAATTACCTGTTCACTTGATAACCTCCTTCACACATCTATTTGATGCATTTATTACTCATTTATCCATCAATATCGGCTCTAAGATTTCTTACACCCAATTAGCATAACTTAAACAAGGCTCAAATGAACACCTAGCCAACTACATTTTGAGGTATAAGAACAATTTAGCTAAGATGAAAAATGTGTTTTCCAACTCTGAGCTTTAGGATTTATTTATTCGAGTCTATTACCACCTCTACAAGAGAGTGTTATCTTTAAGACATCTCCTTCATTTGATCAACTTTTTCATACTCTTAAGCTTTGTGATACCAAACTCCTATCCATAGGAAATATTAAGTATCAAGAACAGACTTCATCTTCCACTTGTTTTCCTAGTAAGATTCCATTTAAACCATATCTATAAGTAAACCAACCGACACTAAATTCACTTCCAAATACCATCACTCCTACTAAGGAGGTTCATTATAACCTAAACACATTTAAAAACTTTCTCATGGCTCTACATCTTATATTGAAACAAATTCTTGAGAGAAATATTATTACCCTTCCCCCACCACTTGAGTTAGACCCATCATGACCAAAAGGTAGGAACTACAATGAGAACTTCTACTATGATTATCATCAATGTGTGGGAAATTATACAAATAGATTCCTAAAACTCTAAACAATCATCCAAGATCTAATTGATAACAATAAACTAGAGTTCCCAGAGTCTACTAGCTCTTCCCCAACCAATGACAAGGGTAAACTCAAGCTCTTTAACAATGACTCTTAACAACATGACAAGAAGACAACAAACTCTTTTGCTAATCATGCATATCATGTGGTATCACCTCCTAGATCAGATCTTTATATTTCTTAGTTGCTAACATTGAATCTTCACCACCAATCATTTCTTTTTCCAACATCGATTATCATGCTAAGTTTACATCTAATCATTTACACATCCATGCATCTATTGGCTCGACCTCCATCAAAAACACTAAGGTTGACCCATCATGGCCCATTAGTGCATGTTCTATTTCACTTCTCAAGGCTATCAAGTATCCTCCATCCCAAATCGAGTACCCTTTCAAAAAACCCTTTGGGTTGTTAAGCTACATGTTACAATTGGCCCTCTTACTATGTTTGTACCTTTCCTCATTGGAAACATAGTTGAGGGATGTGACATGCTTCTTGGTCTCAATTATATTCTTCGCTTGTTATACAATATATTATTTCTATGAATCATTTGCGACTCAAATAATTTACAAAAACCAGTTCATTTCTATTGATGGTGTCCCTCCACCTCCTCCATGGTCATTGTCTCCTTGCATAGTAGCTAACACATCACCTTCTTCTTCTTACATATCATAGCCTATGTTACTTAAAGCACAATCTACTCCTAGTTCACCTACTCATGTATCATCTTCACGACTACACCATCATTCATCTAGCCCTACACAAGTATAAGCCCATTCCTCATATAATTACTACATCTCGACATAGGTCACCACCTTGGTTTATCCCACGTGATCTTCTTTACCTTTGCATTCTATGTCACGTAAATATCCATCACCGATGAATGAATTTTTGACGCAATGACCATATTCATACATTCATCCATCATATGCACATTTTTCACCACATCATTTGTTTCTACCATACCTATACTATTATAGCATGGTCATACACTTTCATCTTCTATATCAAATGAAGGACCTTTGTCCTTCATCATCATTGGATAGTTCATTCATTCACACACACTTGGAGGGCCATGACACTCCACATTTCCCCCAACCTTGTCTTAGTATAGTCAAACTCATCATCTTTTACATTTTTATCATTTTTATCCTCGCATTAGGCATACTCATCATACATTCTAGTATCATTACCCGATAACACACTCTTGTGCTTCAGTTCACACTTGACTGTTGAGGGCTTACTACACATAAACCCCACACACTACACAATATATTCTACACACTACATCTATTCATACATTATGTGTCATACACCATACATTCTACATTTAGTCTACAACATTTTGACATTTGTGCATTTATACATCATGTTAGTCATCATTAGGAATACACCATTGTCTACACGTCTTACATCCTACACTGCTTATCTTACATACTGCATTATTAATTTATCTATTATACCATTCCTATTACACTACATATTTTCACACATATTCTACATACTATACTAGTCATCATCATATATGATTCTAGCATTGCATCATCCTACATACTACATTACTAGTCCATCTACATACATGCCATTTTACACATTCTACACATATTGCATTTGCATTTTACACATAGTGTATTTACACATTCTACTCATCACATGGTCATCACTTATACTATATCATCTTCTACATGTTGCACTCACTACCCGATGATGTACTTTAGTTCCTTGGTTCATACTCAACTTCCGAGGGTTTACAAATCAAATGGACCTTACACTCATCACATGTTTATTATTCAACTTTCATCATGTGACAATCCTAGGCTAGTGACATATGCTTTAGGCTAAATCATCACCTATTTTATCATTTTGTATAGTGGTATAAACCTCAAGTTACATCACCACTTCCTCTTTTCATTTTGTAGTGATATAAACTTAGGGATAAATCATCACTCATCCATTCATCTCACAGTGATATACGCTTAAATCCTAAATCATCACTTATACATTCATCTTGTCATGATATACGCTAAGGCTATATGATCACTTATACATTCATTTGGTCATGATATACACTTAGAATATAGGTTTCATGCACACATTATCACTAGGTCGCATCTCATCACTACACTTACACATTCATCACAACACATTAGACACAACACACACTACTTGACCATTTCCCGATGACGCACTCTCATTTACGGTTCATTCTTGACTACTGAGGGGAAAAATAAATGAACCTCATTGCATAATTTCCATTCACTTGGGTGCACTTGGCTCCTATCACTCCATTTTGCATTCCATTCCATCCATCCACAACATATTATATATTATGGTTGTTTTT
Source organism: Taxus wallichiana var. yunnanensis (assembly GCA_018340775.1). Lineage (NCBI taxonomy): Eukaryota > Viridiplantae > Streptophyta > Pinopsida > Cupressales > Taxaceae > Taxus > Taxus wallichiana. Next base: position 823,425,580 of record CM031234.1, on the reverse strand, counting down.
ACTCTTGCTTACTTTTTCTTGTTCATGGTCACTTTATTACACATGCTAGTTTGATTACTTGTATGTCATTTATCTATATCATCCACACATGCACATTCACATATTTTCTAGATGTGATCGTAGATACAAGTCTCTTATATGTAGAATGGATGCTTGCCTCCTACCCTTCCACACATTCATCTCTCTTCCAAGTGTTATTGTTTCATTTTTTACTTAGCACTTTACATTACTTGGCTATACACGCTTTTGACATATTGGTTATCTTTCTAACATGCTAATGGGTGTTTCATGTGCATCATTTATATGTAGGGATATTGGATCCCATATTTTTTATTCCATTGTTTACTATTTTTGTTATTGATTGCAGGCATTACCCTTTGTTTAGTGTGCACGCTTGTTTTTTGTTTACGACCATGATGCCTTGCATGTCTCTTGGGGCATCATGAGTGATGTCCCATGTTTTTAGCCCACTTTTGTGTGGCTTACTTTGTCTTCTTTTGTGTTTACATTAATTCTTTGTTTGGTAGCTTTTACACTATTTGTGTAACTTACGCATTATTTTCCATATACATGCATGTTTGGTCACACTTGTCTTTGGCTAGCATTTATTCTTGTGTGTGCCTTGGATTTTACCAAGCACTTTTTGGGTTACAACATACATGTGGTTGGTCCTCTTTTAGGGTTGCATTTCTCCTATCGGTGATGTCGCGTGTGCCCCCAAAGAGGGGGCATCATTTGGGGGTTTTTACATACTAACACATATATTCTACACCGATTCGATTCAATTATATTCAAAGTGAGTGGGTTCAAATCAATCTACAAGCCCCATACAAAATGGATTTTATAGGAAATTGTGTCCTTAGCATTCTAGAAAATAGTTACAATCTTGGAGGTTACAGTGGGTGTTCCTCTGTCTACACTAATTTGGCTAGTGGCATTGGATCACCCAAAAAACTAGGACATGTACAGAGATATCTCTACACACATAGTTCAAGGAAGTAGTTAAATTTTGAGGACATGGAGCATTTCCTCCCTATACTTCTTCGGCCTATGGCGTGAGATCGTCTGAGAAACTTGTAGTATAGGATATCATTCTAAACTTTTGTTATCACCAAATAACAAAACCCTCGATTTTTTAGCATGTGATTTTTTAAAGCAAGCATTGTGACTAGGTAACATGGAGTTGTCTCAGGGTGTGGGACCTTGCGTTTAGACAACTCTCTAGAGAAATCAGTTCTTCTTCCTAATCTATACAACAACTAACTCTAATAAATGAAGATCTATTAACTACTCATAATCTAATATTTCCAAGGGACTAGAGAAAGGGAGAGTCAATAAAATAGAGAAATCCTATGCTAATAGTAGTTATATCACTAAGAGAAGGGTGGTTGGGAATAGCTCCAATGAGTGAAAATGGAAGAAAAAGAAAGAAAATGGAAGGAAAGAGAGTGGAAGTAATCACGATAGTCCTACAACAACATTCACATTACCATTTTCATGAAGGCACAATAAACATAGACCCTACAAGATGAATAAAATAAGCACAATACATTTGCAACTAAAATGAAGAGGTAAGAGAATGCAAAAAACACAAGCAAGGGAAGAAGAATATTGACAAACTTAAGTCTATTTCTTCATGGGTTCACATAGTTCATTATAATGTAAAGGAAATGTTAGGATCATCATGAAAATGTCCAAAATGGAGGCCTGTAGCACATTGGTGTTCTGAAATAATTTTGGCAGAGTTTCACTACATGAGAATCCCCCCTCAAATGAGAGGTGTTTTATAATTAATATAAGTTTAGAGGAGAAGAGAGAGAAGGTAAGAAACCTAAATTCCTGCTTCAACCCACTAACAAGATTCATTTAATGACTACAAATAATCATAGGACACCCACAAATCCCATCCCTTTTGTACCATGGCTTGTTAGAGAATAAAATGGTCTCCATGCTTCATTAATGTCGGTTGGTTGGTTGAACTGTTTATTTGAGTGTTGAAGACATTTTCCTTTTTTATTTGAGTATTGAAGATGTTTTCATAGAGGGCTTTGAGAGACTTTTAGAAATCCAATTTTGTGAAAAAAATATCTCCCAATCAAAAGTGATGGCCATTTGAATATCTCAAGTTTTATAGGAAACAAGGGTGTCATTACTTGTCTTTCCTTCTTTGTGGACCTCCGAGGGTGCATTACTTCACTTCCTTACTCATCGACCTTACAAATTGATTTACTTTTTTTTAGAAGTAAAGTAATTCTAAAAAACCTCATTACTTCACTTGGCTTTTTCCTTCTCTACGGAGTTTGGGGGTTCATTACTTGCACTGGGTAGGTGAGCCATCTCGCCCTTAGCTCGGTGGAGAAACTCCTTCATTGCAAGCTTCTATACTTACTCAACTCGGTGGTTAGGAGGGGCATTACTAATCAAGTAATTCTCTTCCATTTTCCACATTACACCATGGATTTTTGTTTTGCATTGCGGCGGTGGAGCACTTTTTTACTTGCATTAATCCCACATGGTGTTACTTTGAAGTGAAATTCACCCAATTTGTTTCTTAACTCACAAATCCATCTCACCTTTTACGAGATTCCATACTTTACTTTAGAAAATGAAGGGGATATTACTTGAAGTAATACCCCTCCATTTTGACGCATCACTCCACTCAATTCTTGCACACCCCAAACACTTCTCAACTTGCCTCTTCTTCCAACTTGCCCTTGACTCAGGATTTTCCAATGACTCACCTATCGTTGTGGTCCTTCTAAGTGCTTCTTATTTTTCTAAATGATATGCTCGTTGATTTTAAGTATTAACCCCATGCTTTTCACAACTCACATTATCTCAACTCCACAAGATACTTGCTTCTCATTTGGTTTTTGATGTCTTTTACTTCCATTAAATGGGGGTCTTTACTTCAAAGTAGAAGCCACCCCATTAAACTTTACAACTCCTCGACATCATTTATCCGAGTTCCCCTTACGGCTCGATGCACCCCACACCATTAACTCTAGATTGATCCCAAGCACTCGTTGATCTAGCCTAGCCACCTTCCAATGCTGATGCCTTCGCTTCACCAACTCACCTAAATAAGTTCTACTTCCTTCCAACACCCGTTGGATCAGCCCTTGCTCATCACATTATTTTCCCATCTCACCCGACTATTATTTTCATATTTTTCAGCCATGGAGTGTGCCTCCCATGTCATCTATGTCCGACTCGGCCGTTAGTGATTGATCTCAAGTCCTTCGTGGCTCACCGAGTTAACTCGGAAATCCCTACACCTTCTTCCCATACCCAAACCACTCCGGGGTGAGCTATCTCCCAACCTCGCCCAACCGACTAGCCAAGCTCTAACTTCCACCTCACTTCCATCACTGTTCGATCTCATGGGCTCCATGTTCACTATGATGCTTCTCCCATCAAATTTGTGAGCTAGGAGGGATCACCGAGACACTTTCTTCATAGCCCAAATCAATTGGCTTGGTGAGCTAACTTTTCTAGCCCATCCCACTACTCACTCACCTGCATCCAAAATATCTTAGCTCTATGAGCTCCTTGAAAGATTTTCTATTTTCTTTGTATCTCACCATCTTGTAATGCATCCAACCAACTCTCCTAACACCTCATCAAACTTGTGGGGAGCTCTAAATGATTTGTGACCCCTTTCACATTTCTCGACCCTTTTTGGTTTTTTTATGAATTTCTTGGGATTTTCTTATTCAATAGACCATGTAGGGTATATTAACATACCTTGGAGCCAATTTTGTAACTTTTTCCCATTTTAGAGTAGCATGTGGGCCCACCACAGCTCATTCTTCCTTTTATTAAACTAGATTGTAAAGCTTTGAAACCCAGAAGAGGAAAAATTCATCTTATGATCCCAAATATCCCAAAGCATTTAGAAATGCTCCCAAAATATGAATTCTAACTACAAATTCAGATCACTCATGATGGCTTTCCAAGTGTGTAATTCTAGGCTTCATAATTTCCCATGGATAACAACTCTCTTTCTTGACACATATCAGTGTACATGTTCCATTCACACTTTTTCATTTGTGTATTTTACATTGTATTTTTAAACATACATACATACATATTTGACTACTTGATCATTTTATCCTTGTAGGTCCTTTCGTATGAGAAATAAGTAGTCAAATCAAAACAACAACAACGTCAATAACAACACTCTATGATAGCACACATGATTTACTAACCATGCAAGTACATCACACACCATAACATCTACACACACATTCCACCCTAGGTTCACTCTCATCATTTTTTTCATTGCACATTTTTCATCTTCGCTTCCATCTTTTTGTCATTCCACACTTTTTCTAGCCCTTGGGCACACCTTCTTCATCACTCTACATCAACATCATGTACGCATATCTATCTACTTTAATGTTATCAAGATTTCTACTCACCAACACAAAGTGGGGGAAATGTAGTCACAAAATCATCCACTTTAGACATTATTTATCCCAGTCTCATACTACTATTTTGAATGTTTGTGACTGAAGAAAGTGCTAATTAACCTTCATCTTTTTGGTCATCTTGTTTTATTTTATTTTTTCATTACCGACCTCCTACACCCATATGCCCAGTCATCTTTTGTCATCCCATGTCATTTTAACCTCGATTGGGGTTCCCAAATTAGTACTATGCCACCCGTGGGAACTCTAGTCCCACCGTGGGTTCCCCAATCCTTCTAGAGATTTCCAGCCACTTTTTGGGCTCTTTCTAGTCATTTCTCCTTCTTATATTTTTTGTGGTCAGCCATTTTAGGGTTAATTACAAAATTAGATCAAGAGAACCCTATAAATATAAATTTATGAGACCATAATGAGGGACCTAGCATCATCTACTACTATCACTCATATAGAGTTGCATCCATCTATTGCATTGGATATCACTTGCATCCACATAGCTCCATCATCAAGGAACAAGGCTAGGATATCTGCATAACACTTCATATGGGGAGGGATTCTATTCTATTTCATGCACACATTATATTACATTTTCTACACATATTTATTTCTCTCTACTTCACAAAGTATGACTTACACAAGAGAAACCTAGGGCATGTTCACACACACTTGCACATAGAACTACATAAGGTCTAAGATGTAGTGCAGTGATCGATTAATAAGTCCACCATTATATCAACTAAGTTCAATCTCACCCCTTCATATGCATATTTATTTTTTAGGGTTTGATGCTTGTTTTGGGGTCTTTCAGGTCATTTCTTTCATATTGGATTATTGGCGATATCTCGGCACAAGACAACGAATTTTATGTGATAGATAGTGAGGGTTTCAAACCATCTATCAACTAGTGAAGATTATTTTCGAGCTTTTACATAGACCATGGTGCCAAGATTGCATACCAGAGCACCCACAAGTACCCTAGTCCCTCTCAAGCACTCCAGGACTCAGCTAGCTCCTCCAGATCCATCCTTTTTGGGACTCTTGTACAGTCATTCCTGCTTTTATATTTTCTAGTCACCTCTGCGACACATTCTCACTAGCATCTTTTATTCACTTGAGTTCTTTCCTCTTCTCTCTTACATATTAGGGTTAGCATTTCTTTTTACATAGTTATTTAACTTCATTTACATACTTCTTTATTGCATTTATTTACTTTATTATATTTTTCATAGCTTAGATTAATTATTCCTTTACACTACATAGTAAAAGTTTAGTTAATCAACCACCACTAGTAGATATGATGGAATATGTTTTCATAAACAAAACCTCATCTCCTACATCTCTATGATTAGATTCAAACTCAAAATTTGAAACATCACTATCACTTCTTTCTTCAGAGGAATAACTCTCTTCCTTTGTGTAAAAATTCTTCTTACCCTTCTTCTTATGATCAAACTTCTTGAAATACTTCATTTCTTTACTATACCTCTAATTTTTCTTTTCATGACCACCTTCATAATCATCATCATCTTTCTTTTCATGCCTATGAGGACATTTAGAAAAAAGTGACCTACTTTACAATAATTAAAGCATTTAAAAGGAAGTTTTCCCTTATACTTATCAATCCAACATTCAATCTTCTATCCACCATTGCAAATAGTTCTTTACATCAATTTTAGGGGCATTATCATCACCCTTGGCCTTCTTGCATTTAGTCTTCATTTCAGACTTGAAATCAATCTCTTTCTTGGTTGGTTTGGCATCAATAATCATCATTTCATATGCAGTAAAAGTCCCATGCAACTAATCCATTTTCAAGGTAGTAAAATCCTTTTCTTCTTGAATAACAAACACTTTGGAATAAAACTTAGGAGTTAGGGATCTCAAAACCTTTTGAACAACTACATCTTCCTTCACATCTTATCCTAATCCTTTCATGGTGTTGAAAATCTTGTCAACTCTAAGAAAATATGTAGCAATGGGCTCATCATCATTCATCTTAAGAATTTCAAACTAATTTTTGTAAGTTCAGAGCTTGGAAATTCTTACCTTTGAATCACCTTCATACAAGACATGAAGGTTCTCCCACATAGCCTTGGCTGATTTGCAATGCATCACCTTTACCATCTCAAATTCTCCTAAACCACATATGATAGCATTCATAGCCTTTGAATTTTCATTACATGCCTTCTTGTATGAAGCTAGTTGGTGGAGTAGCAAGAACAAGTATAACCATCTTCCACTACTTGTCAAAATCAAACCTTAAGGACATAATATGAGTATTCATCCTTAGAATCCAAAATGTATAGTTTACCCCATCAAATAATGGTGCGTTTCTGTAGAAAAGTCACTCTGTTGGCTCTCCATTTCTATGCTTCAAAGGATCTCCTTTCAAGTGGTCAAACTTCTCCAAAAGGACCTACTTTGATACCAATTATTGGAAGCACAATGGATTGATAGGGGGGAGTGCATCACTCATTAAAAAAACTTAAAAATTTCATATTTATTTACTTAAATCATAAACCAAACAACCATTTATTTATGTGTGCACAACATCAAATACCATACATTCAAATAACCATGAACAAGAAAGAACACCACAACACAAGATATAAGTAGGAAACCCTCAAGGGGAAGAAAACCAATAAAACTTATGATTATATTATTTAGATCAAAATTATTTAGTGAAGCACCAACTTCACAAGGAGCACCAACCCCTAATTTAGTATAGCACCAACCTCACAAAGAACCACCAACCCCTAGTTTTGTGAAGCACCAACTCTACATGGAGGTGTAGTCACAAAATCATGCACTTTAGACATTATTTAGTCCTGGTCTCATACTACTATTCATATGGTTTTTGAGTGAAGAAAGTACTAATTAACCCCATATTTTGGCCATTTTAATTTTCTTTATGTTGTCATTTCCGACCTTCAACACATACTTTCCCAGTCTTATTTCATCATTTCCCATCATTTTATCCTTGACTAGGGCACCCACGCTAATATCAGCCGAGCACCTAGTCCCAATCGGGGCACCCTAATCCTTTTACCACTTTCTTACCACTTTTTAGGCACTTTTTAGCCATTTTAGCATTTAATATTTCTTGTGGTCATCCTTTTTGGGGTTAATTAAGAAATTAAAACAAGAGAACCATATAAATATAAATTTATGAAACCATAATGAGGGACCAAGCACTAGTCACTATTATCATCCACCTAGAGTTGCATCCATCTAGCTCCATCAAAAGGCACAAGGTTGGTTCATCTACATCACACAAACATATGAGGGAAGTTTATTCTATTCCATCCACCATTCTATTACATTTTCTACACATAGTTATTGCTCACTACTTTCACAAAGTGCGACTAGAACAAGAGCACCTAGGGCATGATTGCACACACTTGCACATAGAACTACATTGGGTCTAAGATGTAGTGTAGTGCTTAGTTAGTAATATACCATTGTGGAAGTTGAGGATAATACGACCCCTTCATATGCATTTTTATTTTTTAGGGTTTGATTCTTGTTATGGGATTTTGCAGCTTCTCCTCTTCATCATTGATTACCAAAGTGACATATAGGCGAGTACATTAAGTTATATATGACGCGGGTAGTAAGGGTTCACATCATCAAGATCCGACCCTACGTAGATCTGGTTTCTAACCTTCTGCATAGACCAAGGTTCCTAGAACTCGAACTAGGGCACCGACAGTGCACCCTAATCTTCTCCCAATCACCCCAATCCAGAAAAAAACTCAAATTTATGCTTTTCTAGACCTCGAATAGTCGCTTTCCTCCTCCTGTTTCTCCAATCACCTATACAACACATCCCAACAAGCTCATCAAATCAATTGAGTTATTTCTAACTCTCCTTACACTCTAGGGTTTTACATTTCTACTTTCTTAGTTTCTTGGGCCACTTTTTTAAATTTATTTAGTTGTTATTTATATCATTTAATATTGTTATTTACTATTATTCCTATTTAGATTAACTACCATTATTCCACATTTTAGTTAATCATTTTGGTGAACCCGACATCTTTCACGCTTTGGATCCTCATCTTTCTTCTATCATGGGTCGTAAAGTTCCTCAAGTTCCTTTGTCTTATTTTCTTAAAATGTATCCTGATTATCAAGTTATTCTACAAAGATAACTAGACTCTATATGTCGTCCTAAAAATATGCCACCAAACAAAATAAGTCCTATCTTCCACCATCTATCTGAAGACCCTAGTCCTAGTGTTCCTCCATCTAATCAACCCCTATTGGACTCAATTCAAGCTCTACATGCTTTATTTCAAGACAAATTTAAGGCCATGGAATCCATGATTACATCTCTCAAATCTGAAATTCAACAACTTAAGGATTTTTCTCAAGCGCATGTTTGTTCTCCTTCTACATCTCATTCTCATTCTATGTCTACTACATGTGATCATATTAGTGAACCTCAAGTCATACCACTACCAAGCCTCTCATCCTTTGATCACAATATACTAAGAAACATGACATTCTCACTCGATCTCCTTAATCATCAATTGATCACTCTATCACCTACTCATTTTTATCCTCTTTATCAACTAGATAAGTATCAAGGGAATCCATATTGTAATTATCATCATCAAATGGACCATAACAATGATGATATCCACACTTTACAATAGAATTAAACAACTAGAGCGTCAAAGGATTTATATCATTCACTACACAACACTCTATTGCATGCCCATCTATAAATGTTACATCCACATGGGCTCCTAAATCTTCTCCTTCTTCAGTTAGTCATGAGTTGCCTAAGAAACCACCTACGACATCACCAAGTCAACATAATCAACCACCTATCAAAATTAGTTCACAACCTCCTCCTACTAAGTCGTTTATTGTATTACCAAGTCAACCTAAGCAACCTCCTTTAAAACTTAGTGAAACTTGGCCTCCTCTCAAGTATAAGCTCTAACCAATTACTTTCATCAAAGCAACTAATCCTCCTACTAGTGGTCATGACACATTACAAATTCCACCACAATCACATGGTCCTACTGTTACTTTTTCCAACCATGCTTCCACCGTTAAATGCAAACTTGGTCTTTGGTAGATGATGATATTCTCGATGTCTTTACATGATCTTCTTACACACACTTGGGGGCATAACACTCACACAATCCCCCCTTATCATATTAGCATAGGTGCATCTCTCATCTTTGCATTATCATACATTCATATCCTCGCATAGGCATATTCATCACATGTTTTAGCATCATTATTACCCGATGACACACTCTTGTTCTTTGGTTCACACTTTACTATTGAGGGATACATACTACACATGAACCCCACACACTGCACCATAGATACTACACATCGCGACTCTTCACACATCTTGTGTCATACATCCTACATCATACACCCTACACTTAGGCTACATCATTTCGACCATTACATATTTACATATCATACTAGTGTTCATCATACATATGTCACACCCCTATTATCTACGAGTCTAGCATTACATCCTACTCATTATACATACTACATGACAAGCATCTCTACAATACTAACCTACATACACATATTGCATTGCATCTTATACATCATACATTACACATTCTACACATCTATATTAGGTTTGATTATGCACTTTACATTTTATCTTACACATTACATATTAAATTCATCATATGGTCTTCTATTATCATGTACACTACATTTTCTTTTACACATTACACTCACTACCATGATGCACTTTAGTTCCTCGATCCATACTCAATTTCCAAGGGTTTACAAATCAAATGGACCTTATCATTTTTATGCATTCATCATTTGACCTTCTATCATGCAAAATTACTAGGTTAGTGACATACACTTTAGGCTAAATGGTCACCTATTCATTCATTTTGTAGTGGTATATGCTTTATGCTACATCACCACTCCCTCTATTCATCTAGTAGTGATATACGCTTTAGGAAAAAATCACTCACTTCATTCATTCATATTGTTTTCATATATGATTCAGGCTATAGATTTGATGCACACATAATTTCTAGGTCGCATCATCATCACACACACACACACACACACACACACACACACACACACACACACACACACACACACACACACACACACATTCATCACAACGTGTTAGACACAACACACACTATTTGACCATTTCTCGATGATGCACTCTCATTTACAATTCATTCTTGACTGTTGAGGGGGAAAACTAAATGAACCTCACTGCATACATTTCCATTCACTCGGGGCATGTGGCTCCTATCATTCCATCTTGCATTCCATTCCACCCATCCATAGCATGTTGCATATCTTGGTTGCTTTTATTCTTGTTTACATTTTCTTGTATATGGTCATCTTATTACACATGCTAGTTAGATATCTTGTATGTCATTTATTTATACCATACACACATGTGTGTTCATGCCTTTGCTTACTTGTGATCACAAATATAGGTATTTTACATGCAGTATGGATGCTTACCTTCTACCCATCCTAAATTGGTTGTTAGGGGCATCCATATTCATCTCTCACAAGTGATATTGTTTCATTTTATACTTAGCACTTTACATTACTTGTTTATACATGTTGTTGACATAATGGTTATCTTTCTAACATGCTAATGGGTGCTTCATGTGCAGCATTTGTTTTGCAGGATTATTTACTTCCATGGCTATCTATCATTTGTGCTTTCTTGTTTTTTTGTTATTGTATGTGGGCCTTGACCTATGTTTGGTGTGCACACTTGTTTGTTGTATGCGACCATGATGGCCTTGTGTTTCTTATGACATTGTGAGTGATGTCCCATGTTTGCAACTCTTACTTTGTCTTCCTACATGTTTACTTACTTTGTCTTAGCGTTTACGTAGATTACACATTGTCATATTTACATTACTATATATATATATGGTATATTATACATATGTTATATAGATTACACATTGTCATATATATATGCATGTTTTTAATAATACTTTCTTTTGGCTAGCCTCTTGTTTGTGTGCCTTGGTTTCTACCAAGCACTTTCCAGATATAGGTCATGTGGTAGGTCCTCTTTTGGGTCCGCATCTTCCTATCATTACGCATGTGCCCCTAAAGAGGGAGCATAATTTGAGGTTTATACACTACACAATAGCTCTATACTAGGTATAGTTAGTTAAGTTTCTACCCCTAACATTGTGGGAATAGTTCAGTTTAGTTTCTACCCTTGGCATTGTGGGTTATACAGTGAGTGGGTTCAGACTAGTCTAAGAATCCCATACACAAATGGGCTTTTACATGACATGATGTCCTTAGATCATTTTGGGAGAAGTTAGATGCTCAAGGTTACAATGGGTGTGCCTCCCTACACTACTTTAGCTAGTGGCATTGATCACCCAAAAACTAGGAAGTGCAGAGATCTCTTCACACATATTTAGGGAAGTAGTTAAAGGTTGGAGGATACAATGGAATTCCTCCCTATACTTCTTTATCCTATGGCGTCGGATCACCAAAAAATCAAGGCAAGATATCCTCTTCTACACTCTTTCTCTCGACATGGATTAGGTGCACATGTTCCATTTTTCATTTACATATTTAACATGATTTTTACATACATGCGTATTTTACATGCATTTTTTTCACATATATACATGTGTATTTGAATACTTGATTGTTTTCTCCTTGTAAGTTTGTTCGTATGAGAAACAAGCAATCAACAACAATGGGGGCAACAACAACATTTTGTGGTAGCACACACCATACTAACCATGCAGGTACATTACACACATCAGAAAATACACATGTGTTTCCACCCTAGGTTCACTCTCATCACTTTTTTAGATTTTTTATCTTTAGTTTCCATGCTCCATCATATTTTTTTATTCCATGCTTTGTTTAGTCCTTTGACACATTTTATACTACAATCTTCATGGACATCAGTGCAAGCATCTCTATCTACTTTATGTTACTCGATATTTCCACTCACCAACATAAAGTGGGGGCAAATGTAGTCACAAAATTATGCACTTTAGAATTATTTAGTCTTGGTCTCATTCTACTATTCATATGTTTATTGATCCATAGGGATCCAAAATGACTCTACTTCATCATATTAGCCAGCAACAAAGAAGGAAAATGAAGAAACATAGGTTTTGTCTTTATGCTAACATAATAGTTTCCCAACCCATGCAGAGGTCTATAACCAGCGCCACCAAGATGACATTCCCGTGTGCTCGCCACCCAGCCAGGATGGTAGTCCTGTGACCGCCGGTCTACATTTGGCAATAGTCCCGACACTCTTATATAGAAAAACAAAATCGAAATGAGCAAATCCCATAATTGGAAAGGTTTTTTGTGTCTCTTCTCTTCCATGACCTTTCCCATCCTCTAGTGCATGGAGGACATGTGAAAGGCTATAAATACATGTAAGAAGGATATTTTTATCATCGAAGCATGAAAGCAAGTAAGAAAGGAATTCTTAGTGTTGGAATTGTGTTTGTAGAAGAAAGGAGTTTTGAGGCAGAAAAGCAAACAAGTAATTGGGAGGAAGTGTGAGATATTATCTACTTCTCTTTCATACTTATTGTAAATTATGTACTTCTTATTTGAATTAGACAATAAAAGTGGGAAGAAAGAGAATTTTCCCTTCCCAATTGGTTTTCCTCCTCCAAGGTTTTCAAGATAAAAATTGTTGGTGTTCATGAGTTTACATTCTTTCCTTTTTCTACAATTGTTGATTCTAAGCATAAGAAAATTCATTCACTAGCTATCTCTTTCATTTTCTAATCGAAAGTAGAACAACAATGTTTAATTATGATTTTGTGAATGATTACAAAGTGGAGAGTTTACATATCATTTTGGTATCATAGCTAACAAGTATCTAGGATTTTGGTATTCGTTCTTGGATTTGTATGACAGTGATGAGATCTAAAGGTAAGAAGATTTTCCCTGCGATCCAGATATTTCTACAAGAAAGTGGAAACAAAGAATTTGGGGACAAATGGAGGAAGAAAACTTAGTCCGTAGAATCAAGATGTTGGAGACCATGATGGATAGGATGTTTAGAAGACAAGAAGAACTTGCAGATTTGTAAAAGATGGCTTCCATTTAAGAAAGACTCCATAGACTCAATGGTTCGAGGCTTAGCCAAAAAAATTTGGCATAGGAAGGAGCCACTATGAGGAAGAATATGGGAACAACAGCATGAAGAAGAGATTTCAAATGTAAGAGAGAAGGTAAAATCTGATCATGTTCCTTTTAAAGTTAAAACAAAGTTTAAATTAAAATATTTGAAGGACAAGTAGATGCATAGTTTCTTGATAAATGGTTAAAATAATCAGAAGTCTACTTTAGTATCCATAATGTCACTAAGGCATAGAGGATCACCTTTGCACATCTCAAAATGGAGGGACATGCTTTGGTTTGGTGGGAAATCCATCTCGACCACTTGTGAAATGAAGAAACATCCTATTGTAAAATATTGGCAAGAATTTAAATAATTACTTAGAGCTAACTTCTATCCTATTGGCCATAAGACTAACCAAATTATTAAATGGCAGTATTTTAGACAAGGCAATGGTCAAAGTGTGCAAGACTATACTACGGATTTTCAGAGGTAGGCCATGTTGTTGAACATGGACTTGGAGGATGAGGATATTATGACTAAGTACTTGGGAGGACTTCACACTCACCTTCGAAGAAAAGTCATCTCCATGAAGCCCAAAGATCTCAACGAGGTGTGTGTGTAGGCATACTATATAGATGATGAAAAGAAGTAAGGAGAAGTAGAGCCAAGGGCAAAGCAGTCGACAAATCAGAAGAAAGAACATGGGAAAAAAAGTAACAAAGGTAAGTGGAAAGGGAAAGGTAAACAAGTTGCCACTACTTTAAATACTTGTAAAGATCCCAAGAATTTTTTCAAGAACTATGATATCAATGGTCATACTAACACTACATGTTGGAAGTTACATCTAAAGAACCAAACCAAGGAATCAAAGAAGTCCATGATAAGTTGTAAAGAAAAAATGGGAGGTAGAAATAGAAGAGGACTCTGATGTAAATGAGAGACTTGGATGCATAGCCACCAACATGGACAACTAGGAAGAGGAGATGAGTAGACTATTCTAGATCAAAATCCAGATCAAGAGAACTAAGGTAAATACTTTGGTTGATACCGGTTCTCAATCTAACTTGATTTCTGAAGTAGTTGTAAATAATCTTGGTCTTGAGACTTACGAGCATCCACAACCTTATCCTTTAGGTTTGGTGAAGAAGGGTGTTGAAATTCAAGTAAAAAAATGTAAGGTCAAGTTTGGGATAAATTTCTAGTATATTGATGTATTGAAAGTTGATGTTATTCCACTTGATGATTTTGATGTTGTTTACGGGATTCCTTACTTGTACATCAGGTATGCTATATTTATGAGAAGGGAAAACCGATACAGATGGGTCAAGGATGGGATCAGCTACAACATCCGGAACACCAGAGAAGACACAAGTTATTATGGTGAGTGTTAACCAAGCAGAAAAAAACTTATTCAAAAATCATAATCAGTTTTATTTACTTTTGTTAAAAGGATAAACAAGATGGGGTAGAAGTTTTAGAGATATTTGTAACCAGGGAAAATAGGATTTAGATAGTATTATTTAGTCTTTTCAGAAAAATTTTAGACTCCCAATGGGTTGCCACCAAAATGAGAAGTAGAGCATGAGATTCAGTTATTTTTAGAGTCCCCTCTACCAAACATCGAGTTATATAGGCAATCCTCATTTGGAGAGTAATGAAATAATGAAATAACTCCAAGAAATACTAGACTAGGGTGTGATACATCTCCAAGCACCTCACCATGCGGTTTGCCTATTATGATGGTGTTAAAGAAGGATGGTTCTTGGAGAATGTGCATCAACTATTGTGCTTTGAACAAGATCACCATAAAGAACAGATATCCACTTCCCCACATAGATGATCTCTTGACCAGCTTCTACATGCCAATTTCTTCATGAAGTTGGATCTCAAGACAAGTTATCACCAAGTCAGAATGAAGCAGGAGGATATATGGAAGACTACCTTCAAGACAAAACAGGGTTTGTATGATAGGTTAGTACTTCCATTTGGTTTATGCAATAATACACCCGCTACATTAATGAGATTATTGAATGATGTATTGCTTGATTTCATAGATTCATGTGTCATTTTTTATTTGGATGATATCTTGATTTTTAGTGCCACATGTGAGGAACATCTAACTCATTTGCAGCAAGTTTCTTGCAAGTTCTCAAGGAGAAACATTTGCTTTGTAATATGAAGAAATGTGAATTTGCAAAATAGTCACTTGTTTATCTTGGGCATGTGGTTGGAGGAGGAGAGCTACGAGTGGATCCAAAGAAGGTGGAAGACATCACTAGTTGGCCAACACCAATAGGAGCCACAGAGACTAGGAGTTTTGTGGGAGCATTATAGTACATGTGGAAGTTCACTTCGGTCTTCTCTCGATTACAGCACCTCTACACACAGTGGCCATAAAGAGTAAGGGTTTTGACTAGGGTAAGGAACAAGATAAATCCTTTGAGTTATTGAAATACAAGATTAGTCATGCTCCAATACTTTTATTCCTAATTTGCATCAGCCCTTTGAAGTAGAGACAAATGTCAGTGATTATGCTATGGGTGTAATGTTGCTTTAAGGAGGTAAACCCGTATGCTATCATTCTAAAACTTTTACTTCAGCAGTTAAAGGATATTCAGTATATCATAATAAAATGTATGCACTAGTTTAGGAAATTAAAAATGGAAGCATAATTTGTTGGGTAAAGAAAATATTATACACATTGACAACAAAACTCTCTAGTATTTGCAAGCACAAATCTAAATTGCAGCAAACAAGGCACTACAAATGGATGGGGTTCCTTCAAAGTAGCCCCATCTAGTGATCAATTAGAAGTAGGGTAGTACAAACTTGGTTTCATACATGTTTTCTAGGCTTCCCACACAGGAGAAGTTATCCTTCTTGGCCACTATCTCTCGTTCGATCCCTTCACGAATGAAGCTTACGAGAGGCATATGCCCTAGATAGAGACTTTAGGATGACATTTCATCAATTACAGGACCCAAGGGGATGAAAGGAAGGGGTTGAAGATTTTTATCTCAAGGACAAGCTATGTTATCAATGGGGAAGCTTTGTGTGCCTAAAGAAGAAAGAATTTTATTGATGAGGGAAGCACATACCTCAAAAGTAGTGGGACATTTTGATGTTGGTAAGACCTAGCCCACTTGCAAAGGTACATGTATTGACCCAATATGCAAGAATAAGTATCAAAATTTATACGTTGATGTAAATTTTTTGTACCAGTAAGCCTAAGACTATGAAGGAGGGTATGTATATGCCTCTTCCAATACCTACTCGTCCGTGGGAGGACATTTCTATGGATTTTTAGGAGGATTATCTATGTCCAAACATGGCCATGACTATCTCTATGTTGTTATTGATAGATTTAGTAAGATGTGTATTCTTATGGAATGTAAAAAGACAGTAAAATCACATGAGAAAGTACATATTTTCTTTGCTAAAGTATGAGTGCATTTTGACTTGCCAAAGTCTATTGTTTTTGACAGGATTCCAGGTTCTTATGGAAGTTTTGGACTACTTTATGGGACAAGATGGATACCAAGTTACAGAGGAGCATGAATTTCCATCCATAGACAGATGGACAGATAGATGTGGTAAATAGACTTTGGTGCAGTTGATCGGAGGGTATAATAGCAAATACCCAAGGACTTGGGATGAGTCCTTAACCTACATTCAACATTCCTATAACCGAGGAGTACACACATCCACTATGAAGTCACCATTTGAAACATGCAGGTATATCTACCTACAAATCCGTTGGACATAACAGTTGGATAGCAGGATGAAGAGGAGACACGAGACACATAGGTGACTAGAGAAAACAAATTCATTAAGAGGATCCGAAAAATCCTTCTCAAAGTAAAAGAACAGTTAGAGAAATATCAAGCCAAGTACAAGCCTAGGCATGATCAAAGACAGAGAGAACATAAAATTCATGTTGCGAGATAGATTTTGGCTTTACTTGAGCAAAGAGAGACTACAAGGTCAAGCACGAAGCTCAAACCACTACGATATGGACCCTTCACCATATTGGAGCAGGTTGGAGAAAATGCCTTTCTACTTGATTTGTCACCATTTATGAGGATGTACTCAGTAGAAAACTATTAGAACTTGCACCTATATGATTCATCCATGCTAGATGAAGATGAAGAACTAAAATTTCTACCTTCCATTGAGAATTGGGTCTTGGACTCATGAGGCAAATTAGAGGAGGATTTATTTATGTAGCAAAAGGTCGGAGAGACTAGAAGAGGTCCACAGGAGTCTTGGCAAGTTGGACTGAAAGGGAAGACACCAAGGTAGGCCCGATGGTACTCAAAGGAGAAAGTGAGGGAATTATTTCCTCATCTACTCCCCCACTAAGCTTTTGTGGGACCAAAATCCTCCTAATCAAGGGAGGTGTGATCCATAGGGATCCAAAATGACTCTACTTCATCAAATCATCCAACAACAAAGAAGGAAAATGAAGAAACGAGGTTTTGTCTTTATGCTAGAGAATCTTGCTTATGTGTAGAATAGAGGTTACTGAGACTACCACCCAACCCGAGCGGTGGTATTTTAACCACCGCCTAGCCGAGGATGGTAGTCCACCCAGCTGTGACCACCCGGTCTACATTGGGCATCGATCCCGACACTCTCGGACCAAAAAAATAAAATTCAAATGAACAATCCTAGAATTGGAAAGGTTGTCTATGTCTCTTCTCCTCCATGACCTTTCCCATCCTCTAGTGCATGGGAGGACATGAGAAAGGCTATAAATACATGTAGGAAGGATATTTTTATCATCGAATCATGAAAGCAAGTGAGCAAGGAATTCTTAGTGTTGGAATTGTGTTTGTAGAAGAAAGGAGTTTTGAGGCAGAGAAAACAAGTAATTGGGAGGAAGTGTGAGATATTATCTACTTCTCTTTCATACTTATTGTAAATTATGTACTTATTATTTGAATTGGCCAATAAAAAGTGGGAAGAAAGAGTGTTTTCCCTTCCCGACTAGTTTTCCTCCTCCTGGAGGTTTCTAGGATAAAAATTGTTGGTGTTCATGAGTTTACATTCTTTCCTTTTACGCAATTATTGATTCTAAGCATAAGAAAATTCATTCACTAGCTATCTCTTTCATTTTCTAATTGAAAGTAGAACAACAACGTTTAATTTTGATTTTGTGAATGATTCCAAAGTAGAGAGTTTACATATTAGTTATTGAGTGAAGAAAGTACTAATTAACCCTCGTCTTTTGGCCATTTTACTTTACTTTTTGTTATCATTTCCGACCTTCAAAGACATACTTTCCCAATTTTTTTCTTTATTTCCCATCATTTTAGCATTGACTAGGGCACCCATACTAGTACTAGCGCACCGACGGGCGTCATGGTCCCAGTTGGGGTGCCCCGATCCCTTTACCACTTTTTGGGCACTTTCTAGTCATTTCAGCATTTCATATTTCTTGTGGTTGGCCTTTTGGGATTAATTACGAAATTATAATAAGAGGACCATATAAATATAAAGTTATGAAACCATAATGAGGGACCAATCACTAGTCACTATTATCATCCACCTAGATTTGTATCCATCTAAGGAATTTAGAGCTCATTCGCATGCATCTAGCTCCATCACAAGGCACAAAGATGGTTCGTTTTCATCACACAAGCATAGGAGGGAATTTTATTCTATTCCATCCACCATTCTATTACATTTTATACATAGTTATTTCTCACTACTTTTACAAAGTGCAAGCGGCACAAGAGCACCTAGGGTATGATTTCACACACTTGTACATAGAACTACATTGGAGTCCGAGATGTAGTGTAGCACTTAGTTAGGAAGTCCACCATTATGGAAGTTAAGGATAGTACAACCCCTTCATATGTATTTTTATTTTGGTTTGATTCTTGTTATGGGGTTTTACAGTTATCCTCTTCATCATTGACTACCAGTGACATATAGCTGAGTACATCGAGTTACATATGATAGGCAGTGAGGGTTTCACATCATCATCAGACCCTAAAGATCTGGTCTTTGGACCTTCTACATAGATCGGGGCTCCCATGACTTGGACTAGGTTGCCCACGGGTACCCTAGTCCTCTCCCAAGCACCTTGGTCAAGTGAAACAACTCAAATATATGCTTTTATGGACCTTGGCACATTCATTTCCTCCTCATGTTTCTCGAGTCACCTCTACGACACAATGCAGCAAGCTCATCGAATCAGCTAAGTTATTTCTAACTCTCCTTACACTCTAGGGTTTTAAATTTCCACTTTCTTAGTTGTTTGGGCCACTTTTTAATATTTATTTAGTTGTTATTTACATTATGTTAATATTGTTATTTATTGTTGTCCCTAGTTAGATTAACTACCATTATCCCACATTTTAGTTAATGAGGAGGTTATATCCCCATAAGATGATCAATCACCCACTAAACCACATTTTATGAAGATCTATGATGTCTTTTTTCTGCCACAACTGATTGAGATCATTGATTTATCTCACAACCTTCAAACCCATGTTCAAACCCTTGCACACCTAGCTCACTTTTTCTCTTTCCTTCTTCACTTGTCTTGGCCTCAAACTCTTACAAAACTCTAAAAACATTCTTTAACCTGTCATGCAATATATCATCTCTGAAAATCAGCCTTCATACCTGTAAAACACACTCACATAGGTCGCACTTTTTCCCTCTTGAAGAACTAGTTCAAATTTGAACTTTAACTTCACTTTTATACCTTCCTCTTGATTCAAATACACACAAGGTCAGTTTCATTCCTTTTCTTTGACTAATTAAACTTTAAAAACTCCCAATTGAATCAATAAAACATTCACATATGACCCATATAGGTCGGTCATGCCCAAAACCATCAAACTTGCACCAAACAAGCTCAAAACCCCATCACTTAGATGGGCTAAAACCACAAATTCCAAAACCATGATTAGTCAAGCTACAAAATTCACCATACATGTGTAATATGACATAAAAACATCATCCATGGTCATTAATTATCTTTCACCAATCAAAAAATTCATAACACAACTCAAAAGGATCATAACCTTCACAAAATAGTTGTTTCTAGCACCATGTCTTCACCTTTGGGAATCAAGACCATAAAATAAAAACTAAAATGTTTCATGTAACCAATATATGTAATTCTTAGGACCTTTTAATCACATCCATACAAGCTAAAACTTTTGAAACATCCATATGTTCAAACCACAAGTAACTTTCCTCTTCACTAGATTAAATTTACGAGAAAGATGTTTTCAAAATTCAACTATTTTTCACCATTTATGTCACTCCTAATACCTCTAAATGCCTTAAATAGGAACAAAATTTATCCCTAATCATTTTCCAGGTGATAAAAAGCATCAAATCATTCATCTCATGATTCATTTACTTCATTCTTTAAGAAAAAGCAAAATTGTCCTAAAAACAACAAACCTTTTTGTCTATAAAATGACTAGAATGACCCATTAAATAAAATCACCAAGACATAAATAATATATCATTATAAATATCTCTGAATTCTCTTTCCATAACATATTATAAATCCTTCCAATTCTAAGTGGAAATTCTTCAACCAATCCAAACTCTACAACTGCTTCAGAACAATCCCAAAACTACCTTTTGATTAGTCTTCACAAATAGGGTAAGATTTTCTATTTATAATAATCCCCATTACCTGAAACCACCATGAAAATCAAGAAAAAATTACATAATAAAAATATTATCCATTTATTTTGTAACTCCTTCGGATAACCTTGTCCAAAATTGAACTTCTTCAAAAATTGGCTTGTTTGAGTGGGTTCCACTCATCACCACATACACTACCATACCTTTCTAGAAAATTGGAGGAGTAATATAATTAATCCAAACATCATAATTACTCTATCAATCATTCTTGGAACTTGGAGTAATATCTCTCCTACTACTTTTGAACTAGGGGTTTCAAACACACAAAAAGTTGGTTACCTTCTTAAAATTTGTTCATAAAAATTTGATAATGAAATGACATAATTATTTTTGTAAAACATTATAGACTCAATTTAGAAACATCCTTGAAATCCAAAAGGTCCCATGCAAAGAAAAATATCAAGGTGAGCATCATAAGGTGCAATTCAAGCTGGAAATGACCTTCTTCTTGACCTTGTTTCACCAAAAACAACTTATCTTGTAAAATATTATTCGAATGAAT
This sequence comes from Taxus wallichiana var. yunnanensis, assembly GCA_018340775.1. Taxonomy (NCBI): domain Eukaryota; kingdom Viridiplantae; phylum Streptophyta; class Pinopsida; order Cupressales; family Taxaceae; genus Taxus; species Taxus wallichiana. The sequence goes on along the minus strand of CM031234.1, from coordinate 823,403,853 downwards.
CTAATTTTTATCACACCTCTAGGACACCTCTTTTCATCATCTCAAATCATCATCATGGCTCAAATATATATATAACTTCTCAAACCATCTCATTTTCATGACAATCCCTTGGGGTTTTACGTGGTTTAGGTTAGGGTCAACTAAATTATAATTGTAACCCATCATGAAACCTCTCCAAAATGTCCTAACACACACTTGATACATCATGAAACACCTACATATATTCATCCATGAGATCACATGGCTCCAAAACTCAACCTCATGCCTCCAAGCACCTAGACCTAGTCTAGATGAGCACCTAAAACTTGGTCTTCAACCTATACCTACACCCTGAAACTCATGTGAGTGCCTAAGCACTCCCCAAACATGCTCTCCATATCGTTACCATGCTATTAAAGCCACCAAGGAACTCAAATCACCATGCTCCATCACCTAGACTAGCTATATCACATGACAAGGCTGTTTGACCAAGCCAATCTCACTAATTCACCTCATGCCACCATGCAACCAACTAAATCTCCATGTCATCATAACATTGAGCATCATACAACTCTATTCCATCATCCTCTTTGTCATTAATGGGATTTTACATAAATTGCATCACCTAGAACACAACATTCCAACACGTCACCTCATCCCCTATATATATGAATCTTTGAGGTTTCTTAGTCCAGCTTCCTCTTATACAAGGTGCGCATCAAAATTGAGGTATCCTTGAACTTGATGGATAAATTTTATTCCTTCTACGAGGATTCCTTTATTTCCACATCGAGCTCTTCAAACTCATTTACCCTCTTATTCATCTTATCATAAATGTTCATTACCAATTCCTTCACCTTCTATTCTCATGCTTTATTGGCCCTTATCAGTAATAAATTGACCAACTCTTCCAAGTTGTCGCTAGTTTCCATGTGTCCTTCAAGTTCATCCTCCACAATTACCTCAAGGCATGAGTGGACGATGTTGTTCATAATTTCACCCACATTAGTATCTACATTGGATAACTTCTTCTTGACCTTATTTAATTATGAGGACAACTTCTTATTTTTCCTGCTAACATCCTCAAAATTCTTCCACATGTTGCATGCAGTGTGGCTCCTATATTATTATTTCAATACACAACTTTTTTGGCCATATTTATTAAGGAATTGCTTTCCTATGCATCTGAAATTTGTGTAGAAACCAAAATTGGAAGGGTCTTTGATGGGTCCTTCCTCCCTTACAACTCATCCATGGCTTCTTTTCTTAGTTCAAACTCGAATCCTCCATGTGAGTCTACATTGTAAAGGAAATCATCTTACACGTCCTTAAATGATATTCGACTTATCAAGAATAACCAAGTAGTATAGTTATTTTCCCTCCATAGATATTTTAAATATGGCCTGGACGACTTTGAAAGCATCATCTATGTACCCCATGCAAGGGCGATGAGGCGAGTGTCTTCTAGGACTTATTAATGAAGTTCCGTGTCTTGGTGTTTCTATTTGCTTCTCCCATGGTGTCTCTTGCACAAATTCAAAGTGTATTGTACAAGTTTCTTCTTCTATGCATTGGTCTTATTTCTCCTCTTCTAGATACTCTTGCTCTAGCTCATGCTCTTATTCTTCGCAATAAGACTCTTCTTGCTCATAATTATATTCTTCTTCCTTAATGTGACTAACATGAGGATTATCCTCCCACTCTAAATCTTCCATCATCATGGTTTCTTCATCTATCCCTTTTTCTACAATTTTTGCACACGCAGCTCTTTAGCCTAGACTTACTAGAGGTGTTCTTGGAGTTCCATGCACCAAAGATTCTCTGCATTCTATTTTCCTCCTTTTTCTAAAGTTGTGGTCCACTTGAACCTATATCTCTTCTTCTTATTCTTCCTTTGAATTTGGCTCATGCTTCTTCTTCAAATTCCTTGTTGTTGTTCTCCTAAAGGTGGTGATTTAATATTTGTTTCGCACTCATGACCTTACCATCCTTAAAATTTGGTAGGAGATATACTTACACTCGACATGTTTCCTTTTCAACTACCAAATTTACGATGGGATTCAATTCCATCCATATAATTCCATTTTTTCTACATACATTTGTTTTTTGTGTAGCCATAGGTCTTGTGAAAATTATAGTACTCCATTTACATCTTTTCAACATTGAATTTCAATGGTTGTGTGTCCTTAATCCTATTTATAGCACTCCTAAAGCACCTAGCTATAAACGTAAATGAGATTTCACTAAGGCCCATCTCTCCATTATTCAACAGATATCACACAAGGAAGAAGTGTTGCATAACAAGAAATTCTCCGAGCCCTTAAAAACCATTAACAACTCCCTATGTATGCACTATTCATTTTAAAATGCATCGCCCATCCTCTTGTACTATACATCTAGGTGTGCTTTATATTTATTTTATATTTCTCCATCATAGGTATACTTGTGAATATCCTCACTAATTACCTCTTCTCAATGTGGTTCTCCCATTCTTTCCCATTTGGTACATCCAGAATGCCAATCTCCCAAAACACGATCAACAATAAAATTGACCGCCACGTAATTTTCTCTCCCTTTTCATGCTAGGTCTTGGCCTCTTTCGACAATGCTTTCTATGATGTATAATGCAATGTTGTACTTGGTCCCATGTGCCATATTTTGTGTGATATGAATTAACTTATTTTTAATTAATTCCACATCTCTGATCCTCTAATATTGAAACTCTCAAAGCACACTGCTAGTCCGGTGCTAAGCTAAGTGATATGTGATACATTGAAAGTGCGGATACCTAGTTATTAGTGTAACTTGGTGTTTGTTTCTTCCACTATTGTCTCATCATACATATCTAATGAAATATTTTCCCCTCGGTCTCTCAATCCTATCACATTTCTAATAAGTTTCACAATGAGTCACATCCACCTGCCCACAAAATAAAATAGTCCTTATGGACTCATGACATCATCCATTGGAACAATCAATTGGGCTTGCTAAAGAATGGCAGTTTATAAATCTTTAATGCACCGCCACTCTCCAAAGTCTTGTGCACTTGATCATCCAACTTTTTTGGCCTTCGTTGGTGTGTATCATGTCTCTTCCAAGGTATTGACCCTTATATCACTTTCATGGCCTCTATGAGGTGGATGTACTCACTTATCTTGCATCTCCATAACTGTGATGCTTTGATGGATTTCTGCGATCACCTCCTGTGGGTACTTTAATTTCTGAAACCAAGAATCCGATGCATCCTTGGTGGTTTTCTTTCCCATAGCTACCTTATTTGAATTTCTTATTTCTTAAATATTTAACATTGTAAATTACAAAATTTAAATCTTGAAACATGCATGCCCTAAATCAACTCTTACTTTCTCTAACTATTTGTTTGGTGTCTCCTAGTTTCAATCACTCCTCTCTAAGCTTGATGTCTATTTTGATTTCCCCATGTCCTATCTCTATAACTTATTTTGACAACTAACCCTATAACCCTAACCTCCAATTTCTTCACACTTCACTTCTTACAAACCCTTCTTCATCTTTTACTCTGCTATCTAGATGCCACTTCATTCAAATACAAGAAGCTCACTAGTTTTCACACAAGCTATTAGTTGTTTTAGGTCATCATTTCCTTTAAATTGCTTCAAATCACACTAGTTCACAAGATCTTGAACTCACAAGGTGAATTATAAATATCAAACACTATTATTTATATATTTCCAATTCTTTGAGAAGTAATTACAGTAAGTGGTGGTATGTGAAATTTTTCCCCGCCAAATTTTATATTTCCTACTCTTTTTCACCAAGTCTCAGAACTTCCACATTTTCCTTCCACACGACATGCATAACCTTATAGCATGTAACTACTTCCATAGGCTACAAAACCTCCTGGATGTGACTTCCCATGCTTACACAACTACTTTCCCAAGTTGTTAATCCTCTTACGTGTGTCTTTCGCACCACACATTTCCTTTTACACATATAAGCCAAGTAGATTTTCCTCACTCATTACCTACCTCACATTATACTACATGTTATTCCACATGTTTATATTTCCACAAAGTTTCCTTATACACCAATAAGCAAGAAAATTAGATATAACAAATGCGAAAAACAATCCACATGTGCTCTCCATAATTTCCCGCACTCGTGCACTTTAATTACACTACTTACCTGCTACCATCACACACTAAAATTATGTGTCGTACTCTATCCATCATGCTTCAATAAATATATCAGATCATGCATGTGAACATGCTACTTCAAAATAATGAGATAAAACTTGAAAAGGGAAATCTAATCTAAATGACAATATTGCCTTATTACAAACATAATTGAGAGAATTTTATTTATAGTATACTTAAACCTACTCCTATTAAAGTAACTAAGAAACATGGTGTCATCAAGTTCCTAAAACTAACATGCATCTTGATTAACTAAAAATAATGTAAAGGGGGTATAGTTAATCTAATCTAGAATGACATGTAAATATAGTAAATGAATGCAATAACAAGTATGGAAAATTACCCAAGAAACTATGCAAAAGGAAATGCTAACCCTATTGTGAAAGAGAGTGTTAGAATGAACTCATTTGATTAGAGGAACTTGTTGGAGTGTATCGTAGAGGTGACTAAAGGAATATAAATCAGAATGACTATGCAAGAGCCTCGAAAAGGATGTACCTGGATTATATATCTAGACTAGAGTGCATAGAGAGGGATTGGGGTGCCTATAGGCACTGCAGTGCCGTAGTATGGGCACCCTTGTCTATGTAAAAGATCAGGAACTAAATTTCACAAGGCTCGGAGATGGTATAAAACCCTCATTGTTTTTCACATCATATTAGCTACCCTACGCTAGGTGTCAATGATAATCCAAGATGATGCAAAGACCTCCAAAAGACCAAAAGAAGTATATAAACCCTAAAAAAGAAAAATGCAAATGAATGGGTTAGACTGACCTCATCTACCACAATAATGGGCTTACTAACTAAATGTTTCACTATATTTTGGACCCAAATGTAGATCTAGTGAGTGTGTTCATAATGTGTCCTAGGTGCTCTTGTTTCAGTCACACTTTGTGAAGTAGCGAGCAATAACTAAATGTAGAAAATTTAATAGCATGTGTGCATGGAATAGAATATAATTCCTCCCCTATGAAGTGTGATGTAGATGAAGCACTTTTCCTATGTGATGGAGCTAATGGATGCAAATGATCTCTAAGTGGATGCAACTCTAGATGGATGATAGTAATGACTAGTGCTTGGTCCCTCATTATGGTCTCATAAATTTATATTTATAGGGTTCTCTTGATCTAATTTCTTAATTAACCCTGAAATGGTCGACCACCAAAAAGATAAGAATTCGAATGGCTAGAAAGAGCCCAAAATATGGTGAGAAAGTTCAAAAGGATTGGGGCACCCATGGTGGGACCAGGGTGCCCATGGGCACCCTAGTCAAGGCTAAAATAATGCCAAGTGATGAAATCTAACTGGGCATGTGGGTGTAAAAGGTTGGGAATGACAAAACAAATAAAACAAGATGGCCAAAATATAGGGGTTAATTAGTACTTTCTTCACTTAAGAACCTTCTAAATAGTAGTATGAAACAAGGGATTAAATAATATCTAAAGTGCATGATTTTGTGACTAAATTTTACCACCACTTTATGTTGGTGAGCGGAAATCTCGGTAACATAAAGTAGACAGATATGTGTACCAATGTCATGAATATTGTAGTAGAAAACGCATTGATGGATTAGACAATCGTGCTATGAAAAAAAGATGGAAGAGCATGGAAACTAAAGATGAAAAATGCACCCAAAAATGATGAGAGTGAACCTAGGGTGGAAACGTGTGTGTAGTTGCTGATGTATGTGATGTGCCTACATTGTTAATATGGTATGTGCTGCCACAAAGTGTTGTTGTTTCCCCCATTTGACTGCTTGTTTCTCATACGATTGGATCTGTGAGTAGAAAACAATCAAGTATTCAAATATGTATGTATATATGTGTAAAAATGCAATGTAAAGGATGCACATAAAAGTATGTAAATGAAAAATATGAAAATGGAACATGTGCACTTGATCCTCATCAAGAAAGAGAGTGTAAAAGGATATCATGTACTTCCAAGGTTTTTTGGGTGATCCGACACCATAGGTTGAAGAAGTGTACGGAGGAATTCTGTATCCTCCAATCTTTAACTCGCTTCCCTGAAATTTGTGTGAATAGATCTCTGTACACGTCCTATATTTTGGGGTGATCCGATGCCACTGGCTGAAAAATTATAGGGAATAATTTTGTTGTATCCTCCAACCTTTAACTTCTTATCGTAAATCTATGGACACCATGTCCTATAAAAGTCCATTGTGTAGGGTTCATAGACTAGTCTGAACCCACTTGTTGTATGTAACCCACAATGCCAAGGGGGAAAGTGCAAGTGCAAACTTTGGTGTAAATATGTTGTGTTAGTATGTAAACCCCAAATGATGCCCCCTCTTTGGGGCACATGCAACGTCACTAATAGAATGTAGCCCCAAAAGAGAACCAATCGCATGGATTGTATCCTAGAAAGTTCTTGGTAGAAACCAAGGCACGCACAAACAAGAGGCTATCCAAAGACAAGTGTTAGTACAAAAAAATCATGCATATAAAAAAATATTGTATAAGCTACACAAACAAAGGTAAAAGGTACCAAACAATGTAGTAAACACACAAGAAGACAAAGTAAGACACACAAAGTAGGATGAAAACATGGGACATCACTCATGATGTCGTAAGACACGTAAGGCCATCATGGCCATAAACAACAAAAAAATGTGTATACTAAACAAAGGGCAATGCTTGCAATAGTAAAAACAATGTAACAAACAAGTATGGAAACAAATATCCATGCATAACAAATGTTAAACATGAAGCACCCATTAACATGTTAGAAAGATAACTAGTATGTCAAAAGTGCATATAACCAAGTAATGTAAAGTTCTAAGTATTAAATGAAACAATATCACTTGGAAGAGATGAATTTGGATACCCCAATGATGATTAGTATGGGAAGGGTAGAAGGCGAGCATTTGTGTTACGTGTAAAATACCTTTATCTACGATCACAACCAAGAAAAATACATGAACATGCATGTGTGGATGGTATAGATAAATAACATACAATTAATCTAACTAGCATGTGTAATAAAATGACCATAAACAAGCAAAAGTAAGCGAGGAGTAAAATTAACCATAATATGCAGTATGTTTTGGATGGATGGAATAAATGCAAGATGGATTGATAGGATCTACATGCCCCTAGTGGATAGAAATGTATGCGGTGAAGTTCATTTAGTTTCCCCCCTCAACAATCAAGAATGAACCATAAATGAGAGTTTGTCATCAAGAAATGGTCAAATAGTGTGTGTTGTATCAAGCGCATTGTAATGAGTGTGTTTGTATGTGGTGATGAGCTACAACCTAGAAATGGTGTGTGTCATCAACCCTATAGCTGAAGCATGAATGATGACAAGATAAATAAAGGAGTAATAATTTATCCTAAAGCGTATATCATTATTGAAGGAAAAGTGGGAGTGGTGATCTATCCTAAAGTGTATACCACTACAAAATGAGTAGTAGGGAGTGGTGATATAGGATAAAGTGTATACCACTACAAGATGAATAGAGTAAGTGACGATTTAGCATATAACATGTGTCATTATCCTAGAAATGTTGCATGATAGAAGATTGAAGGAGGAATGTGTGAGTGATTATAACCCTCCACAGTTGAGTATGGACCGAGGAACTAAAGTGCGTCATAGGGTAGTGAGTACAGCACGTAGAAGATAATATAGTATATGTAAGGAAGATGATAAATGACAATGTAATGTGTATGCAATATTTAGTATGGAATGTAGTATGTGCGGTGTGCCTATGAGCATATAGTATGTAGGATGCAATACTAGGTGCAATACTAGGTGAGTATGATGGATGATTTATAAATGCACAAATGTCAAAATGTTGTAGACTAAATGTAGAATGTATGGTGTATGACACGTAATGTATGAATAGATGTGGTTTGTAATCCTTATAGTGCGGTGTGTTATTTCATGTGTAGTATGCCCTCAACAGTTAAGTGTGAACCGAAGCACAAGAGTTTGTCATCGGGTAATGAAGATGTATATGTGTATGCTAGGATGTATGTATAAGTATTTAGAATAAGAGTAAGATGTCACGTGATTCTATTCCCCCAAGTGTGTAAGTGATGAAGGTATAGTCAAAAGATAGTAAGTGTATCAATGTAAGGAGTAGTTTCCTTAACAAAAGAGATTGGATTTTGAAATGGTGATAGTGAAGGAGCCTTATATAATGTAGGTGGAGTTTGAATTGTGTCTTGACCAGTAATAGGAGTGGTTTCTTTGACAAAACAAGTTGGAAATGAAAGTGGAGGAGGATGGCTATAAATTTTCAATGGTGGCATCTTTGGCGATATCGATCATGCTTCTTGAAGGTGAAGGTTAATTGATTTTGAGAGGAAGTTATGCATTTTGACGTGGTAATATTATAGATATGTTGAGAGGAAGAGGTGCTATATTGGTTTTGATAGGTGGTTTCTTAAGTGGTTCTTGCCTTTTCAAAGAAGGCGTGTGGGAAACATGGTGGTGTGATGCTCATTAACTAGAGGAGATGTAGTATCATAAATAGGAGAATCATGTGATGGAACTATAGTAGTTGTTTGACTAGGAGAAGAATTGGTATGCAAACATGATTTATCATCGACATCAAGAATGTAATCAATAAGAGAATCATCTAGAATTTTCTTATAAAGATTAGAAGGAGGTGCACTAGTAGTCGTATAGCATGATGTAGCAGTTATAGATGGGCATGCAACAAAATGTTGTGCATGTAAATGAGATAAATACCGGATGCTCAAGATTTTTTATTCTACATTGTAAGGCATAGAAATTGTTGTCATTATGTCCATTGGTTTGATGATAATTACAATATGGATACCTGTGATAATGTGTTAGCTAATAAGGAGGATAATAATGAGTAGGTGGTAAAGTGATCAATTGACCACTAAGGATCGTAGAAAGAATTTCATGTGGCTTAGTATTATGATCAAATATGAGAGGCTCATGTAATGGAATGACTGAGGTTCAATTATATGACATGTAGTAGACATAAATTGCATATAATATGTAGAAGGAGCAAAAACATGTGATTGAGAAGCATCCTTAAGCTATTGAATTTCAGATTTGAGAGATATAATCGTGGATTCCATGGCCTTCAATTTATCTTGAAATAAAGCATGTAGAGCATGGATTGAGTCCAAGAGGGGTTTATTAGATGGAGGATCACTAGGTTCGTTAGATAAATGATTGAATATAGGACTTATTTTGTGCGGTGGCATATTGTCATCCAAATACACATGGTGTCTAGGGATTTTTGTAAAACAACTCCTGGAAATTGGGATATCTCCTAAGTAAATCAGATAAAGAGACTTCAGAAACTTTATGACACATGATAGAAGAAAGATGAGGATCCAAAGCATGAAATCGATCTTGGGTTCACCAAAATTATTAACTAAAAATAATGTAAAGGGGTTATAGTTAATCTAATCTAGAATGACATGTAAATACAATAAATGAATGCAATAAAAAGTATGGAAAATGACCCAAACAACTATGAAAAAGGAAATGTTAACCCTAATGTGCAAGAGAAAGTTAGAATGAACTCAAATAATTAGAGGAACTCGCTCAAATGTATCGTTGAGGTTTCTAGAGGAACAAAAATCAAGAACGACTATATTAAATCCCAAAAAGGATGGACTTGGAGTATCTAGCTTAGACCGGAGTGCTTAGAGAGGGACCGGGGCCTGCCTACAGGTGCTCGGGCTTATATAATATGGGTTTCTGGTTTGTGCAAAAGATCTAGAACTGAATTTCATAGGGTTGGGAGGTGGTTCATAACCCTCACTATGTGTCACATCAGATTTGTTTCCCTACGCAAGGTTTTGTTGATAATCCAAGATGATGCAAAGAAACCTAAAAAGACCAAAACAAGTATCAAAACCCTAAATAATAAAAATGTAAATGAATGGGTCGAGTGACCTCAGCTACCACAAAAATGGGCTTACTAATCTACCGATTGCACTACATTTCAGATCCAAATGTAGTTTTGGTGAGTGTGTCCATAATGTTCCCTAAGTGCTCTTGTGCCATCGCACTTTTTGAAGAGCAAGAAATAACTAAATGTATAAATTTTAATAGCATGTGTGCATGGAATAGAATATAATCCCTCCCCGTATGAAGTGTGATGTAGATGAAGCTTCCTTGTCCTATGTGATGGAGCTAATGGATGCAAATGATCTCTAAGTGGATGCAACTCTAGATGGATGATAGTAATGACTAGTGCTTGGTCCCTCATTATAGTCTTATAACTTTATATTTATAGGGTTATCGTGATCTAATTTCTTAATTAACCCTGAAATGGCCAACCACCAAAAAGATAAGAAGATGAAAGGGCTAGAAAGAACCCAAAAGATGGCAAGAAAATTTAAAAGGATCGGGCGCCCATGGTGGGACCAAGGCACCCCAATCAGGCTAAAATAATGCCAAGTGATGAAAGATGACTGGCATGTGGGTGTAAAAGGTCAGGAATGATGAAATAAAATAAAACAAAATGGCCAAAAGATGAGGGTTAATTATTATTTTCTTCACTCAAGAACCTTCTAAATAGTAGTATGAAATTAGGATTAAATAATATCTAAAGTGCATGATTTTTTTACTACACAAGTATCTCTAAAATCTTGGCTACTTTGAATGTTCATAACCATTACACTTTAAATTTTCCCATGTGGTGCACAAATATAGAATCATAAAGAAGCACTAATCTCTCAACTATAAAAGACTTTTTCCTAATGTGTCGATCATTTCAAGCATTTTGTCTTGCCTTTTATTTCTTCTAGATCCATCACGTAATTTAATTCCTTTCATCCCATTGTATTAACTTATCAATGTGATATCGACTACTTGTTCATCTATGAGTCCTCCCGCATGCACAATATGTAGGTACAGTAACATGAACTCAACTACTAATATTTCTTCTATGTCAAACACCATCTAAAAGGGTGTGGCTTTGTTCAACCTATTATAGGTGGTTCTATACGCCCATACTACAACCGATATTATAGCATCCTAGTCCTTTCTTCCAACATCAAAAATATTAGTTAGGTTTTAGCCCAAGATTTTATTAAATGTTTCTGTTGCTCATTAGCTTGTGGGTGATAGGGAGTTATCTTGTGATGAGCTACCATGAACTATGCTAACAATATTATGATTGTTTCATTAAGTAAATGAGTTCCCCTATCACTTGTAAGGATCAATGGCCAATAATACCTACTAAAAAGTTATATCATAAGAAGTGTATAACTATATCAATAGTATAATCCTTTGTAGGTGTGGCCTTGTCCCCTCTTGTTAAATAATTTGTGCAAGTAAATGATGTACCACATGCATGTACATCTTGCAGTTGGTGCAATCGGTCCAAAAAAATTCTATAGCCCATTTTTGTTAATGTTATTTCAGATGTTATGGGGCATAATGTCATTTCATTTCATTTTCATGGTTTTCCCATCCTCTAAAAATGATCACACACCTGAAAAAACTCATTTATATCTTTGTAAAGTGTTTCTGACCATAGTCTTACAAAGAGTATATTACATGGTGGATTCTAAAGCATAATATCCCCTACAATTCCACCATGTAGTTCTTTCATTATTACCTCACGTTCATGTTCTAAAACACATCTACAAAGTACCTCATCTTTGTCCATCTTATACAAATCTCCATCGACCAACCGATAAGACGCAATCTGTATAACTACCTGTTTATTCTACATAGTATTCAATCCTTCATGTGCAAGTCTTATACGCAAAAATATTGTGATATCCTCTAGATCTATAATTATGTGATACAACCTAAATAACTCTACATCTAGCATGATATCTTCTATATTCTACGCATCCTCACAATAATTGATACACAAGAGATTGTCAGTCCTAGATTACTTTTACTTGGCTTTACTATCATTGAGAATTCAAATTCTTGGAATAAGAGAATCCATCTACATATGCAACCTTGTATTATTGGCTTGTTAACAAAACACTTAAGAGCCATATGGTCAATATAAAATATGAATGGAGTTATAATAATATATTGCTTAAATTTATGAAGCACGTACACCATTAAAATAGCTTTATGATTAGTAGTTGTGTAATTCTATTCTACAAGTGTTAGCTTCCTACTCACAAAATAAATGGGATGATCAATATTTACTTCTCTAGGATATGCTAAGACTACTCCAATCATTGTACCTAAGGAATCTACATGTACATGGAAATGTGAATTCAATGAAGGGAAGAGAATAATTGTGCAAGAGTTAATATTTCTTTCAGCTACTCAAACGCTTGTTGTTGTGCATCTTGCCAATAGAATTTTCCTTTAGTATTCAGCAATTATTTCAGTGGTGTAACTATCTTAGCATAGACCTCAATTAATTTCCTCTAATAATCTGTAATACCAAGAAATATGTGCACCTCACTTTGGTTAGTTGGCTCCTCTAACCCCAATATAATTGTTATCTTTTCCGAATCAACTAAAGGCCCTCTTTGTAGATTATATGACCGAAAAATGTACCACACTTTGTGTGGAAAAGATGTACTTTTGATATTCAGGATATACTCAATTGTTTACATCATTCAATCATTAGGTACAAGAAGTCACAATGATCCTCTACTAACCCATGCATTATCCAATCATCCGATATACTTGAATAAAATTATGGGTGAAGTCTTAAAATCTTTGCACTGAATGCGCAAAAACATTGGTGGTGCATTCTTCAATCCAAAATGCATGACTTTATAGGAAAAGCAACCCCATTTTGTTGCAAATTTGGTTTTATATTAATCTTCATGTGTAATCCTAACTTGATAATATCCTGAGAAACCATATTTGAAAGAGTATATCTCATGCCTTACTACACCTTCGAGGATTTCTTCAATGAAAAGTTTGGGGAAAGGATCAATAATAAAAGAAGCATTTGATACCCTACAATCCACTCAAATTTGTATACTTTCATCTTTCTTAATAATTATGTCCGTGGGGCTGATCCATTTTGATTCCTCAATTGGCTCAATAATACCTTCCTTCAGCATGTTGTCGATCTCATTCTTCACTTTGACACATAAGTTTGGATAAAAATTTTAGGGCCTTTTATACACATGTCGCATGCCTTATTTGAGTTTTATCTTCATCTCGATAGTGATAGATGACACCCTTTAATTCTAGGTATAACCTATGAAAGAGATCCTTAATTGTGAAACAATTTAGCTATCTTTGTGATATCTTCCTCGCACTAATAGTCACCAATTATTGCCTTCTTAGGTCATCATTTGTCCTGATATTCAACTTCTTTGTCTTAAGTGGTAGATGATATACATGTGCTTACTCATCTGTCTTGTCCAGGACCTCGCACTCCCTTTTTGTGCTCTCTCTTTAATTCTACAATATATTCATCATCAATTAGGTACACTATCTTGCCTTTATCCTTTTCCTTCCAAGTGAGGTCTAACATATTATCATCGAGACTCCGGCCATGCATGTTTATTTGTGCACTCGAGCGGAATAGTCTCACTATATAACTAAGTTATAAGATATTTAATCTTCACGTTATCTCCCAACGTGATGTGTTTCATCTATTGTAATGCCTCATGCACTTGAGGGTTAGATGAAAACTAATTAATGGTGTGCACCATACCTAATCTCATATCTCCCCAATTGGCGGTCTCCTTCTTCGATTGAGTATGTATATACCATGCATGAGCACACACTTATAAGATGGAATAAAAGTAATGGATCCAAAGGGATGGTGGTAGCATATCCGATCCTTCCTTCAAGTCTATATGTGAGTCCTAGAGAGACGTCTTTCCATCGTAAGATGGTATCTTCAAAGGAAGGTTCTTCCTATCAAAGAATGTTAAGGAACACGACCTATCATCTTGTTGTTATTCCTCTCAATGAGTATACAAACATATTCCTTCTATCTCTTTTATTGTGAAAATTCTCTTCCATTGCACACAAAAATGATTCAGGATTTTCTTCTCCTATATACCTAGGTAGCATGGTTATTCCCAACTACCTAACTTTCCTGTTCGATCATTCTTGTTACATACCCCGAAACTCATGACCAACCATTTCATGTGCTCCATCGGCCCAATTATCACAAGTAATACTTGTGGTGATGCTAATTGAATGTGTATCTCCCAAATTAAGCATGCCCTCATTTGTTGGTTTAACACACTTTGGATCACGCACCATCTTTGCATAGATCTGATTTAGATCCTCCTCACTAATGGGCTTTGTATAGGGTGTAATTCTTGTACTATTTATAGGAATTGCTATGTTCTCAAAATTAATATAACACTTATTGAAGCGCATGTCTATGTTGTTTACAAAAACTCATGGATGGCCAAGTAAGGCAGGGAAGTTATCTACCTCTGCCAATTCTAGTACCTCAAAGTCACCCTTGAATTTTTATCCTTGTATAATTATGCTTGCATCCTTTACAAATCCAATGGGAATTTCCCTAGTCTTATTTACCATATACAACACACTAGAAGAAGGTTGAAGTGGTGGCCTCCCCATTCTATTCCATGCATCTAGGGTAAGAATGTTTACCTTTGCACCAATGTCAATAAGGATGTTTCTCACCAGCTAGCCATCAATAACTGCATCCAAGGTGATTTCCTTATCATATTCATGTTTTTGTGGTGGAATATTAGCATGAATTATATGTCACTCTCTTTGATTACCCATGCATAGAACCTTCTCACATAACCACTCTCCTATAGTGGGTATGATATTATCTTGTCAAAGTGTTTGATAATGAGACACCTCTCAAAGATGAAACTCTAACTGTGATGTCCCACCGGGCGTGCCAAAAACTGTTGTCGCCAAATCACTGCACCCCGAATGGCCAGGATGTGAATAGGACGTTCGGTGTGATTGGGACACATGGGATCACCTCTCAAGCTGTGGGGACTTGGGCTCGAGGTGAACCTCCGAGAAGGCCGGCTTCCTCTTCCTAAACTAAGTGCTGTACTACTCCTAGTGTAACAAAACGATTATCTAGTCCTATGCTAACATTTTCATGGGGTTTTAGGGAAAGAGTTTTACAGAAATGAAACTATACTAGGGATGGTGATGCACCGAATAAAGGGTGTCTTCAGATTTAGGAAGGGTTAATTCGAAGAGGGTGTGTGCACCACAGGTCAACTTCACCTACTGCAACTTAGAGAGGGTACAGGATACCACAGGCTAAGAGACACGCATTCCTTTTGTTAAACTTTATCAGACCGAGAAATATACCAGTTTCCCAGTGAAGAAGGATGAACTCAAGAAGGGTGAACAGACACCACAACTCAACTGCATGCAATACTTCACCACTCGATAAGCACAGAACTCCAAGAACCTGCAATAGAAACTTAAACTTGCAGCACAAAGTACTGCAAGTATGAGAAAGGCACAAAGAAGCATAGAAGGATGAAAGGACCGAGATTAGTCACAAAACACACACTTTTATTGCTTCAATAACATGCACAATGTATCATACATTCAGAAGAGGCAATAGTTGCCATTACAGTCTTGAAGAGGAGGCTTGAAAGTTCTCTCAACACACAAGAACAACTTGCAGAAGAGAGAGGACCCTTGAAAAGTATACACTCTTGCCTGAGATATCTAACTGTCTAACTTATGTCAGAATCTGTTGAACCCTTTGAAATGAGCTTCCAACTTACATTTATAGAAGAATATGTGAGAAAGAAGAGGAAAGGTCATAATTACATTCCTAAATTGAAGGCCCATGATGTATTTATTGCAGTTAGTTGAACTACCTGAGAAGGTTCCATCATGGGTCATTAATTGCCTGATGACCAAGTCTTCTCAATTAATTAAAAGAATATTTAAATAAAATATTTAAATAATAATAATAAATATTATTATTAAAATATTTAAATAAAAATATTAATTTAATTAACATAATGTTGGGACCCCCCCGTTGACCCGTTTGACTTGAAGAGGAGGGGGGTCCATGTGGATAGAATCTGCACATAGCCAAATTTGATGAGCTTCGAATCCTCTAACTCGGTGTTGCACTCGATTTTTGACCCCGCACTAACTCTTTCCTTGCTTTGGTAATCGCGCTCTTTTGCATTGAGTCCTTCGAATGGTGAGCTATCAAACTCGATTCTTATCATTTTCCTCTGTTAACTCGAGGCCATTTACGCATTCCTCATTCAAACTTCATGAAACATCACCACGAGCTCCTTGCGAAGTCACCGAGTTCTTCATCCAGCAAACGATCTTACCTTTCCTGGGCTCAAACTCACTTGAATGTCGAGCTTAACCCAACATTTCTGAAAAGAATGGTTTTACCACAATGCTCACGGTTCTTCCTTATCATATAACACTTGCAGTAAGAATGTTTTAGCTTGGCCATAATAAGCACAATTGTACCCTCCAAACGATGAGAAAATGCCATTACCAATAAAGACCTAATGCTGCCATGATGATGTACTAGGCATACAATATGCGCTTAACATTGAAGAGGGGTTGTTCACCGGATGGCACAAACAAGATCTGTCGGGTTATCAAAGGACTTCAACTTACCATTCATGCATGCCCAAGTTTGTCATTCACTCAAGACATATCGGTTATTGATCTCCCTCCCCTCTTTGCCATCTACCTATCACGGGATTTCACTGCCAAGATGGGCGGTTACCTATCAGCCGATTGGTCGCATATGATTCTCAGGACTCGATATGGAACCAAAGTAACTATAAGGGCAGAACCAATCTACCATAATCATGTAGAACCCTACACTTCTAGTCCCATAAATGGAAATTACACCATTGGCGATCCAGAAGAGGAAGATGCTGATCATGAACCAACCACCCTTGTTGAAGAAGTCCCTGATACTTTGCTAGATGAAGCAAGTAGAGATCATCGATCATTGATCCCTACGCCGATGTATTGGCAGAAGAAGAAGCTGGTTTGTTGGTCTTGGAAGAAACAGGATTAGGTACCTACTGTATCCATGAAGAAGATACAATCATACCACAACTTGTCAAAACACCAAGTGATTCTAAAGGACTATGGAAATTGTTCTTCGATGGCTCAAGAAGTAAGAATGGATCCGGTGCTGGTGTTATGTTAATTTCTCCAGAGGGAGATAAGTACTTCTCATCTTTCCGGTTGCAGCTTCGATTGCACTAACAATGTTTCTGAATACGAGGCTCTTGTGCAAGGAATTCAGCTAGCCCAAAGGAAGGGAATCAAGGCCCTAACTGTTTTTGGAGACAGTGAGTTAGTTGTTCATCAAGTTTCAGCACGTAGTGCATCCAAAAATGATCTTTTAAGATCATACAAGAACCGAGTCTGGGACCTGATTGAAGATTTCGAAGCTTTTGGGATCCATGCAATCCCTAGAGATCAAAATCAAGATGCAGATAGGCTTGCTACAATTGGTTCACAATACAACATACCAGTTGATATCATGAAAGAAGGGCAGCAATTTGTTAAAATGGTGGTTCGACCATAGTCCCGATAATGTGAGTAGTTGGCAAGTGTTCGATAGTGACAACCAAATTGTCCTCTTCCTACAAGAAGAGGCGGAGTTTGCTGCAAGAAATCAAGATAAGTTACAAGAGTCATATGGTGAACAAATTATCCAATTGAAAAGCAACAAGTTACCAAAAGGTTTAGTCACTTTGGAATCCATTTTCAATTCAGATGACCAAGCCAAAAGACAAAGCCCTAACATGGTGGTCAAAGAAGAATATTTTGAGGAAGTCGAAGTATCAAATGAAAAATTTCTTAAGATCGGAAAAGTGTGTACTTCTGAGGAGAAAGAAGCTTTCATCAAACTTTGTCAAGAGTATCATGACATCTTTGCATGGAGCTATAAAGATCTGCGTGGTTTTGATCCAGGTCTAGCACAACATACCATCGAACTGGATCCTAATGCTAAGCCGGTTTTCATTCAGAGACCAATTAATCCCAAAATTGAGCCACTAATGAGAAAGGAGCTAACCAAGCTCATCGAGGCCTGTATAATTTTTCCCATCAAGCATTCCTCATGGGTAGCCAATTTGGTGCCCGTGAGGAAGAAGAACGGAGAGATCCGGTTATGCGTAGATTTCAGGGATTTGAATCGTGCGTCATTAAAAGACCATTATCCTCTTCCCTCGATGGAGCAGATCCTTCAAACGGTGGCAGGAGCTCAAAGATTTTCTTTGCTCGATGGATATTCAGGTTACAATCAAATCCTAGTCCAAGAATCCGACCAATTCAAAACGGCTTTCACTACCAAGTGGGGCACATATGCCTACAATAAAATGCCATTCGGATTGTCCAATGCCGGGGCTACTTTCCAAAGAGCCATGGACATGGCATTTAAGGGACTGATCAACGATATTATTTTGGTTTACCTTGATGATATAACTGTATACTCTAAGCATGCAGAAGATCACATCACACATCTAAGGAAAGTTTTCCAAAGGTGTAGGGAATTTGGGGTTTCACTTAACCCCAAGAAATGTATTTTCGCAGTGCACGAGGGAAAATTGTTGGGGCATGTTGTTTCAGCAGAAGGATTATCAATCGATCCAGCCAGGATTCATTCGATTATGTCCTTATCTCTCCCGAGTCACAAGAAGGGCCTCCAGAGCTTCCTGGGAACCATAAATTTCGTGCGGAGATTCATCCCCCAATTCGCGACATTGGCTAAACCACTGACAGCCATGCTAAGGAAAAACATGCCATTCTCATGGACAAAGGAAGGACGAGAAAGCTTCGAAGCCATCAAAACAGCCATTTCCCAAGCTCCCACGCTTGTGAACCCCAGGTTTGACAAAGATTTTATCCTTTATGCTTTTGCAGGTCAAGAGAGCATTTCAGGGATCCTCACCCAACAAAACGACAACCTGATGGAGCAACCAATCGCTTTCTTCAGTCAATCCCTCAAAGACTACGAGTTCAAATACTCATTCATTGAAAAGCAAGTCTTTGCGGTTATTCGAGCTTTGAAGAAATTCAAGCACATGTTGTCCAACAACAAGATTCATCTGATGGTGTCTCATCCAGGTGTCAAGGAGTTTTTGCTGAACAAAGAAATGAACGAAAAGCGTGCTGGATGGATCACGAAGGTAATGGAGTATGACGTGCATATCAAAGTCACTAAACTTGTCAGAGGTAAGGGTTTATGTGAGCAACTTGCTGCAAACATGGAATCAAAAGGTAATGAGGATGTGACACTCCTAAATACTGATGAGGATGTTGATCAAGCTGACTGGTTATCCAAAATGAAGAATTTCATCTTCTCAGGAGCATACCCGAAAAACATGGATAAAAACCAAAGACGAACTTTCCGTCTTCAATCTATCCCATATGTTTTGGTAGATAACATTCTCTTTCGAAAAGATTTGAACGGCGTCCTCCTTCGGTGCATAGGACCGGAACAGGTAAGTAAGATACTAGAAGAATTTCATAATGGCCTATCTGGAGGACATTATTCCGCACGAACAACAGCTACCAAGATCATGCGAGCCGGCTACTATTGGCTGGATTTATTCAAGGATGCCCATCTCTGGGTAAGGAAATGTAAGGAATGTGCCTTTTTCACAGGTAAGCAGAAGCTGGCAGCTCTTCCACTGCATCCAATTCAAGTGGATCAACCTTTTGTTCAATGGGGGTTGGACTTCATCGGAATGATTAATCCTCCATCTAGTGACGGACATAAGTGGGTCCTTACTGCAACAGACTATTTTACTCGATGGACAGAGGTGGTAGCATTAAAAGAGAGCAATGAAAAGGCAGTTCTAGATTTTTGGAGGGTATAATGATGAGGTTCGGTGTTCCGCTTTACAATCATTTCGCATAAATGCGCCTGGCTTTTCTTGGTATGAAACTGAGTGAATGGGCTGTTAAAAATGGGGTATACCTCAAAACTTCATCCAATTACTATCCGCAAGGAAACGGATTGGCTGAGTCTAGCAACAAAAACCTCATAAGGATTATTAAGTGCACAATGGAGACTAACAAGAGGACTTGGCATACACAGCTTAAGACAGCCTTATGGGCAGATCGAATCACACCTAAAAGGGCCATTGGAAATTCTCCTTTCGTTCTTGTATATGGAAGAGAGGCAAAACTCCCGCTCTCATTGGAGTTACCTTCTTTGGAGTTAGCTCATCAACTTGAAGTTATAGAGAGTGATCCTCTGACAGTAAGGTTTGCTGAACTCATGGAGTTAGAGGAAGTACGAGATAAGGCTATGAAAACTTTGGAGCAGCATCAGGCTCAAGTTAAGAAATCTTTTGACAAGAAGGCGTCCGACAGACATTTTCAAGAGGGAGATTTAGTTCTCAAATGGGATGAAGACAGGGCCAAACCAGGCAAGCATGCCAAGTTTGACGCTCTCTGGAGTGGACCATACATCATCACAAGTTGCAAAGAGGCAAATTCATTTCATCTATCTAGGCTCAATGGAGAAGAACTGCCCATTCATGTGAATGGGATACATCTCAAAGCTTGTTTTTGAGAAGCGTTCCACCCCCTGTATAGTTAAATTAGGTGTTTTCCTCCAAGTGCTTATGCACATTGTTGCGTGTTGTTGTTTTGCTTTCCTTGTTGTTGTGTTTTGTGTTGTTCTGCACATTGTTTCATCATTGGAAGGTGTCAAGGAAAAGAAAGGTTCAAAGTTTCCATAACAGTTCAAAATCTGCTTCATTCAAATTTTTGCAGTGTTCCATGGATGTCAAGCATTCAACAGATTCAGTATACTTCATGCCTAGCATTCCAGGGAGGTCCAGGATATCAACAATACTCAAGGGGATTTCAGGATGTGTCAAAGAAAATCATACTACTTCCAGGATTCCAACACAGACTCCATGCCCAATGGATGACTTAAGGCTACTGGAATCATGCTTAGCAGGCAATCATCCCCGAGAGGTCGCCAAAAATGTTATCCAATTTTACGCACATGGAAAAATTGGAAAACAGGGCCTTATTGCTATCAAATCACGACATTGGTCCCATGGACCCACTTCTGGTCATCAGTGTCAAATCGAAAATAAAGAGACGAGTTCATGAGTAGGAAATGTAAGTTCGGTTGTCCAACTTTGGCTTGTCATAAAAGAGTCTCGATAGGAGCGGATAATGTTTCGATGGTTGGCTCATTGAGGCAGAGAAATGACGAGCTCGACTCGGTTTAATTCAACATGGAGAGATTGATGCTTCCTTGTTGGATTATGAATTCAGTTTTAATGACTCGACAAAGACAATAGCTGCCTCAAGATTTGGTCGAGCTTCTTCCATGGAAGAGAATTTCCAAAATGAAAAGGCGAGACAACTCAATTAAAACCTTATCTCATTCTTCTACTACAGCGGCAAGATTTTACAACAACTGATCACGACTATGGTCGCATGCAACCAGAACATCAGGATCAACGCCAACGGTTCCTTGGGATCACCGTGCTGCAGTATTCGTGCAATCAACTCTCTCTCTGAGGCCACTCATTTTCTCGAGATAAGTTTTACTTCTCTACCACCATAGCTATGCTGCGTATAACCAATTACTTCCTCACGGCACTTTCCTAGGATAATTTCAGTTCTACGCTCAAAGCGGCCGAGCATTCGATGCACAGGGATGTTGCAGTATAGTAGAAGCCCGTTTGAGCAAAATATTCATGGAGCATAATTTGCTTTGCAATTATATGAGCATCTTCAGCGAGTCACTAAGTTGGCGGGCACAAAGGATTCTGTCGGGATTATCACACCTTACAAGCTACAGCTGAAATGTTTGCACTGAGAGTTTAATGTTATCCTCAAATCTGTTGAAGGAAAACTCGGCAGGAGAAGATTCATGAAGATCCCGCGCGCTGGTGGGAATAGTGGAGAAATTGGGTCGGATTGCCAAATCTGCGTGGCGAAGTTGAGGCCGGGGCCCGTGAATTAATTTGGCCAAGCCGTTGGACGTGGGAAATAAGGCAAGCAATGCCAAGGGGAAATGACGTGATGTCAAGCCAAAGAAGAAATCCCGGGCGTGGGAGAAGTTTGAGTCTACAGCCAAAAAATGGGAGAAATCCGGTCAAACTGCCAGGCGTGGAAATATAACCGTGGCAAACCATGACCAAACTTCCGTGAAGGGGAGATTCGGGCAAACACTGCCAGGCGTGGAGATTTGACGATGGCAATCCGTCATGAGACTTCCGCATGGCAAGAGAATGAAAATTCCGCGCAGCTTGGAGTGGTCCGAGTCTTTGTGCGAGTCACACGGAGGGTGAGTCGGAGAACGTGGGAATGAGGCAGTGGAGATGTTTAATAGGATTGACGTGGTTGTCTGGTCGGCCGTTTTGTAAACAGAGATGGGCGAAGGAGGCTCTACACGTTCTGCCTACCACACTGAGCATTCAGTGGTCGCAAGACAAGCTCCCACGCACAGTTGCAGAAAACAAATATTCACTGCCGTGTACGATGGATTGGAGTCACGCTGTTCAAGGCTTCATAAAATTTTCCCGGGTCAGGAGATGAAGGTTTATTACGGTGCAGAATGAAACGATTCGTATTGCTCAGCATTTCTTTTCCTAGAAACGAATTAAATGTGAAGTTCAGCTCTGAAAATACCCGGTCGGCCGTTTTGCCACATCTCTGTTACTTGTAAATGGTCTCTTTGAGAAACTCTCAGACAGCAGGCATTTTGCGGTACAGTAGAAGCCTTTTGAACGCTTCCAGCAAACAGTTATGTGGCTTATCCTTATTCTGAACTCGGACCTATGGCAGCTGCAGGAAACAAATATTCACTGCCGTATACGATGGATTGGAGTCACGCTGTTCGAGGCTTCATAAAAATTTCCTTGAATCAGGAGATGTTGGTTTATTACGTGCAGAGTGAAACGATTCATATTGCTCAGCATGTTTTCTCCTAGAAACGAATGCGAAGGTCAACTCTGAAATACCTGGTCGTCCGTTTTGTATGCCACATCTCTGTCACTCGTAAATGGTCCCTTTGAGAAACTCTGTGGGCAGTAGGCAATATTTATACCCTTCCATTATATACGTCCAATCAGACAATAACAGTTTTCTTTTACTGAGTTCGAAAAGCTGTTATTTTTAACAATGGACGATTATACTGTAGTTTCGAGCTGGATTTTTATCTAGCTTATTTCTATTAGCTTTGATCCACGACTAAGGGAGAATTCATATGGTTGTTACCTGTACATTTTTCCAAGGTCCTCTTGGCTGCCCCAGTTGTTCAATGTATTTTTTGAAGGGCTTCTGTTATGTGTTGCAAATTGTAACATAAAGGATCTTTTAGTTCTGGAAAAATGAGTATATTGTGTAGCTCACAGCTACCTATGCCATACTAAGATCCCAATAGTGGCATAATTGTTGATTGGAGCCGAGATTGCCGAGTGCACTGCCAAAATACCGAAGGGCTCTTTGGCCAAAAAATCAGTTTCAAGGGTGTCTATCGACATGTTATGGGCATAAGCCTAGGTCATCATCATGGCAGCATTAGGTCTTTATTGTTAATGGCATTTTCTCATCGTTTGGAGGGTACAATTGTGCTTATTATGGCCAAGCTAAAACATTCTTACTGCAAGTGTTATATGATAAGGAAGAACCGTGAGCATTGTGGTAAAACCATTCTTTTCAGAAATGTTGGGTTAAGCTCGACATTCAAGTGAGTTTGAGCCCAGGAAAGGTAAGATCGTTTGCTGGATGAAGAACTCGGTGACTTCGCAAGGAGCTCGTGGTGATGTTTCATGAAGTTTGAACGAGGAATGCGTAAATGGCCTCGAGTTAACAGAGGAAAATGATAAGAATCGAGTTTGATAGCTCACCATTCGAAGGACTCAATGCAAAAGAGCGCGATTACCAAAGCAAGGAAAGAGTTAATGCAGGGTCAAAAATCGAGTGCAACACCGAGTTAGAGGATTCGAAGCTCATCAAATTTGGCTATGTGCAGATTCTATCCACATGGACCCCCTCCTCTTCAAGTCAAACGGGTCAACGGGGGGGTCCCAACATTATGTTAATTAAATTAATATTTTTATTTAAATATTTTAATAATAATATTTATTATTATTATTTAAATATTTTATTTAAATATTCTTTTAATTAATTGAGAAGACTTGGTCATCAGGCAATTAATGACCCATGATGGAACCTTCTCAGGTAGTTCAACTAACTGTAATAAATACATCATGGGCCTTCATTTTAGGAATGTAATTATGACCATTTCCTCTTCTTTCTCACATATTCTTCTATAAATGTAAGTTGGAAGCTCATTTCAAAGGGTTCCAAATAGATTCATAAGTTGGACGAGTTAGATATCTCGAGCAAGAGTGTATACTTTTCAAGGGTCCTCTCTCTTCCTCGCAAGTTGTTCTTGTGTGTTGAGAGAACTTTCAAGCCTCCTCTTCAAGACCTCGTAATGGCAACTATTGCCTCTTCGAATGTATGATACATTGTGCATGTTATCAAGCAATAAAAGTGTGTGTTTTGTGACTAATCTCGGTCCTTTCATCCTTCTATGCTTCTTTGTGCCTTTCTCATACTTGCAGTACACTGTGCAAGTTTAAGTTTCTATCAGTAGGTTCTTGGAGTTCTGTGGCTTATCGAGTGGTGAAGTATTGGATGCATTGAGTTGTGGTGTCTGTTCACCCTTCTTGAGTTCATCCTTCTTCACTGGAAACCGGTATATTTCTCGGTCGATAAAGTTTAACAAAGGAACGCGTGTCTCTTAGCTTTGTGGTATCCTGTACCCTCTCTAAGTTACGATGTAGGTGAAGTTGACTGTGGTGCACACACCCTCTTCGAATTAACCCTTCCTAAATCTGAAGACACCCTTTATTCGGTGCATCACCATCCCTAGTATAGTTTCATTTCAGAAACTCTTTCCTAAAACCCCATGAAAATGTTAGCATAGGACTAGATAATCGTTTTGTTACACTAGGAGTAGTACAAAGACTTAGTTTAGGAAGAGGAAGCCGGCCTTCTCCGGAGGTTCACCTCGAGCCCAAGTCCCACAGCTTGAGAGGTGATCCCATGTGTCCCAATCACACCGAACGTCCTATTCACATCCCGGCCATTCGGGGTGCGGTGATTTGCGACAACACAAAGCATATAAAATACTTCCTTGAGTTCATCAACATCCTTTTCAGGTATTTATGTATGTCTCGTGTGCTCCCTATTATGTGCTTTATCTTTTAAGCCTTCAATCTCCCCCTGTAAATATATGATTAAACCCATGTTTTCTTGAAATACTTCCTTATGTTATTCTACACCAGATACTTGATAGGTTACACAACCTCTTCCCTCTATATGAGTGGTCTTTTACTTTCCTTTTATCATGTGTGGTAACCAACAAATGTTTTTTCTTCACAAATTCTAGTTCCTTTGGCTTCCACTACCCTTTCCTTTTGACGTGTATCATTATTATGCCTCTCTCCTTCTTTTCATTTTACATGTGAGCATATATATCTAGAAAATTTTATACCTCATTCCCATTTTCATAAGTACATACAAGACATGTTCTTGGGGCTCTCGTAATGATAATTATTAGGAGATACACAAGTATAGCAAGTACCTCAACTAAGCCTACCTCTATGACCACCTCATCCTCTACCAGATATCCTCCCTTATAGCTTTCATTTTTTCCATCTCGATTATTTTTCCTTCACGTACTTGTGAACTACCCTCTGCTCTAGTTTGGAACAACCCTATCTCAAAATATTTATGGATGTGATCAATCAACCAATAATGATCTATATAATGTGTGTGTGCATCACAAATTTTGTAATAGAGTGACACATTCTTATGCGCAGTAGTGCATTGGATAAGTGGATGGTTTCTAACATCATTATCCTTATGGCATATATCACAAACTATGAGTATAGCACACATATTATAGTGTAGATAGTTATTCTTTGTATATCCCTCTACTTCATAATCTATACACCAGATACCACTTCGAGTGTAATGTGCCAAGCTAGAAAATAAATTTTCCAACTGCATGGCCATAGCATGCAATTTTTTTAAGGAATGGGCTTACCCAAGTATCTACGCTTCCAACCACTTCAAGACGTAGTGCTACTTCCAAGCCTTGCATGGATCCATGAACATTTTATGTGATAGTGCCCTCATGAATGGTGTTAACAATCCACCCACGAACCATTGTGCATGTTGACTTGGATTGATGTCATACGAGAGATTTTATAACAAAGTATTGAACCATGAATCATATTGTTAGATAATTTCATATATTCCTTCCTTAATATCCTTAAGTGCACCGATTCTCTACTTCTCGAACTCATGAATGTGAAATTCAGATAGAAAGGTGGAGTACAAAGTATCATAGTCCACTTCCTTATGATGTGGGTCATACTTCCTATACTAGATGTATGTGTGGCCTTATAATGTAGTTGCGAATCGAATATCCTTTATGTCTAATGCGTTGATTCCCTTGGCTCTCCATTAGAGCTCACACTTGTGCACATGCTCGGTTGCATCTTTGACCCTCTCGTACTCGGGAAAAAGGAGTAACATATCATAGAAAATCTGAGGAGGTTGTTAAGGTAGCATGCTTCCTTGTCCTAGATTTCTCTCACTTAGGAAGGACTATATCTTAACCCCGAACCTCTACCAGGGTTTCCTCCACTTAGGGGAGGACCATAGCCTCTTGATCCTCATGTAATTGAGTGTGTTACATCCATGTGGAATAGATAATTGGTGTACATGTGGTAGAACTGAATTACACACCAAAAATTTATCCTTGTATCATGCGTATGGAGCTAATGTTAGTGAGTAGTGTGTCAACACTCTATCTAGATGTTACACCTCCTAAGTTAATATTAGTACACATATACTTTTATCTCTATCCTAATGTGGCGATCCTCAATTACCTTCTCATTCCTTGTCCATATGATGATCCTCTATGTGAACTTCTAAATCTTGATTTCCAAGCATAAGGGATAAGGGTTTGGGGTGGTCTAGATGCGTGCCACTACTTTATAACACTTCACTAGAATAAATTTCACTAGATACCAATAGGTTCCTTCTATCACACTTTTCAAATATATAGGGACATATTTCTATAGCCCTTTTTTCTTGTAGGGTTCTAAACAATACCACTTGACCATATCCCTCTCTGTCTCAACGCCTCTTCATTTTCCTTTTCTAATGCATTAATGTATTTACATAGTCGTTCTTCTCTTTCTACTAGTTCTATCTAGACCAATGTTATCCTTCCCAACCCCTTTCCTTATCCTTGTGCATGGCAGCTTTTTAACCATCCATCGATAATTTCTCAAATTCCAGTTCAATCATCAAGATTTTGATAGCAAGTGGAAGTGCGTGTAAGTACGATCCTCTAGGATCACTCAAGAACTTGAAATTATCTTCCTTTAGGCACGAATATAGAGATATTACATAATCTAGGGTGTAATTCCTCAAGATAAATTCCCACAAACAATCTACTTCATGCATCCAGAGACATCCAATTCAGCCAATGCTTAATACCTACTCTGACTCCATATCTTCTTTCATGTAATCCTACTTCCTTTGTTTTACACATATGCTCCTAACAATTGATATAATTGATGTGGAAATAAGCTGAAGAATGTCTCATAAATCTCATCATACAAGTTTTCTTCAACCCATTTATGCATATTGAAAGTAATGCCAATGCTAATATTGTTCCATAAAAGGAATCAAAATGTCATGTTGTCGAATCTAGTAAATCAACACAACATAGTCGAGAGTGTTGGAACCTTACTCAAACATAGGTCTGAGAACTCACCCAAAGCATGTTCAACTCCTATTATTTGTTTTTATCCACCTTTTAATGTTCTCCAATGATAAATGAAACATCATAAGCTCGCCACATCTATAGACCACTGAATGAAAGACATTCCCAACAATAGAATAAAAATTTCACACTGCAATCTATTAAATCACCACAACATAGTTGGGTGCACTATCACCTCACTCAGACATAGGTCTAACCACTCACCTGAAGAACACACAACTCCTATGAGTTCCTTCTAAGGTGGAAATCAAGATATGGTTCTTACAAACATGGCACATAAATTGTAAACATACCATATGAATAACATGAACTATTGTGTCATGCAATAAGATAGTTGATCACCAACCAAAAGAAGATTTATATTTAATATACTCATGATGTATTATAATATGTTTCAGTTCACCCAACCTCTATTTATAGACTCATGCACAAGGTTTGACTCATACGTTGACTTTGTTGTCCTATATTTTTGCATGGGCAAAATTCACTAGAAAACAAGACAACCTATACCCTAGTATCAAAAATTTCAAGTCATACCTATCCAAACACTCCCAAAACAACATACCCCTAAGTTTTAATTCCATTATTGTCCCTTTTTATTTCATCTATGATGTCATCATTCCCCCTATGTGATTTAGGAACAATCAAATTCATTCAAGTATGTTGGAGTAGTGGGTTTGAATATAAGTTTGCAACAAACTTAGAAAGGGATCCCATCAATCTTTCTAAGTCAAGAAAATCATCACTTGAGCAATGAAAGAGGATAATTTTAATCATGGATTTGTATCTAGGATCCAGGAACACCAAGGACT
This sequence comes from Taxus wallichiana var. yunnanensis, assembly GCA_018340775.1. Taxonomy (NCBI): domain Eukaryota; kingdom Viridiplantae; phylum Streptophyta; class Pinopsida; order Cupressales; family Taxaceae; genus Taxus; species Taxus wallichiana. The sequence continues at coordinate 823,375,160 of CM031234.1, read as the reverse complement.
TATTTAGGAAAAATTTGGGAAGATTTAGGTGTTTAGGAGCCAATTCACCGAAAGCAGGTTTTTAGGCCTAAAGGAGATTAGACTAAAAAAGAACTTGCTCTTCAAGGATGGATTCCGGGATCTCTGGAATGAGTTATGAACCCAAAAATACCTATGAAAATAATTTTCAATGATCTACATGGTAAAAAAAGATAGAACATATTGAAACCCCATGAATTTCTTTAGGTAACTCTTTCTTTTGGCGTATTGTAATCCCGAGAAACAAGGATCCATTTAGAGATGTTTCAGTTATATTCAATCCTTTATACCCTCACCATTCTTATCAGGTGATGTTTTTCATGAAAAATAATATAAGGAGGAACCTGAAAAAATCATCTAGGAGCTCATTATATGGCCTTCACAAGTCATCTCTCAAGGTACACTTTTCAGTACTTAGGTAATTTTTCAGTGGGACACGTGGAAAAACTAGGTAAATGCACATTTTAATATCCCCTTTACACATTTACAAAGGGAAATGAGATTCAAAAAAATCCCAACACCTACGTAGCTCTCTCGGGTCATCCATATGACCTACCGACACTCACCTAAGCCCCTTTGACCACTTTGACCTGCACACCTACCTAACCATGCATATGTGACACTTGGCATTCGTAGAGCAAAGTGAATTTTCTTACACCTATTGTCCCTTTTAAAAAGGGATATGAGTGACATAAAAATTCACCCCACCCCTTGCATTCCTTTTGGACCCACATACGACCAACTCCATGCCCCCTAGGTGCTCCTTTTAGTCCCCTCCTTCAAGTTGCTCAACGAAATAACACTTGACACTTTTTAAGATAGGGAAAAGGCACATTTTTATGTGCCATATGAACCTTTGCAAAGGGACATGCGGGAATAAAAATTCTCCCAACCCTCCCTCCTTCCATTTCAAGCTTATAAATAGTGGGGACTTAGCCATTTTCACCATTTTTCATCCCCCACACCTCTAGATGTTGTTAAAATGCTAGAATTTTTTTCTAGAGATTCAATCCACAATTTTTATCCTCCAACAATCTCATTCATGCCTCCATGATCTAAGAACAGCTAAAACATGAAGAAATTTGGATTCAAACAAGAAAAAATGAAGATTTTTTCTCAAAGTGACTTCAAAACCCATAAGGAAGAATTTCTCATATCTAAAAAAATGTGCACGGATCAACATGCCATTTTTTGTGTCGATGGGGTGGGAGTGGTGTGGTCAAGTCACATGGTTGTGTGTTTACTCACTTATGTTCAAATCCCCGAGGCATAACCTCCTCGAGGTGGTTCCATTGTTAGATGCGGAATCTCTCGTTAGATGTGTCCTCATTGGTCATTTCTTCTCTCATTGTGTTATCCCTAGTCACTCCTCTCATTGTTGTCACTGGTGGCTACTCCTCTCACTATCGCCATGGTTACTACTCCTCCTCTCATTGTCGTCGATAGTGGTTGTTCCTCTTGTTTTCATAGTTGGTGGATGCTCCTCTCACTATCATCACTAGTAGTAGCTCCTCTCATTTTCATCTCTAGTGGTTTCTCCTCTCAATGTCATCACTAGGTTGATACTCCTCTCATTTTCGTCACTAGTTGCTACTCTCTCTCGTTGTCGCCACCTTTGGTTGTTGCTCCTCCTCACCGTCATCACCGGTTATTACTCCACTTATTGTGGTCATTGTCGCTAGTTGTTGCATCTTCGCTATGGTTTCATGTTTTGTTCAATTGGGTTCCTAATGGAGGTCCCCTTCATTGTAACCTAGGTTGTGGATCCTCTTTAAAAACATCCTCAATTGTACAAGGATGTGGGTCCTTTCAACACCCTCAAAAATTACCCTAATTCCAAAAAACATGCCATTTTTGTGAATCTTCTAGTTTTTCAAAGGCCATGAGGATCCAAGTGAAATATTTTATAGACACACCCCATATTTTTTATAGCAAAGAAACCCCATTTTCCCCATGGCAAAATTTTGAAATTTAGAATCTCTTTTTCCGACATCGATTGAGTTGAAACTTTAGAGGTGCACCGAGGAGTGAAATCCCATATCGGGAAATACTTTTTCATCACAAACCGATGCCTAGAAACCCACTTTCCAAAAATATTAAGTCTTCCTACATGGGTACTTACTATTTTCAATAAGTCATCACCAAAAGTAGTTGTGGCAAAGACAATGTGCACCATGCACATCTAGGAGAGAAGAATGATTGATCAATGACAGAAATGGTAAAAATGGCCACTTACTAAAAATAGTAAGTTCCCTATATGGGCACTGGCTATAAATAGTAAGTCATCACAAAGGGTGGTTTCAGAGGGAGTAGTATACACAGGGATAACTTGGAAAACTAAACTCACCGATGAGATCAAAAGAGGGTAAATTCCCATTTACTAAAAATAGTAATTCCCTTTTTCATATATATAGTAAGTTCTCCAGAAACATGAAGTTCAAGTTCATAGAAGGAGCATTCTTTAGTGTCGTCTGATGGTGTAATCATTGGTGATCATCACTTATCTACTTAGTGTGTATGATAAAGTCATCATTCCATGAAAATCCTTATCGCAAAAACATGATAGTGTGACAAAGTATCATCAAGAAAATTATCTACAAGGCATCTTGAATTCACTTATTGAAATCTCAAAAGAGTTTTTAAACACTCATTCAAGGCTCAAAGTATCAATGCATCATGTAAAAAGGAGCATTTTTGATCATCATCAACAAGGGCAATGTGTTCAAAGGTATTCAAAGGAATGGAAACTTTTCACGGATTGTTCAGGAATATTTTTCTCATGTTCAAAGGTCACAATTCATCGTGACATTGGAGCATTTCACTGATTCACCAATGGAGTTGATCTACATCAGAGGCAGAATGTTCTTCATCCATGCTTCAAAGCATACCCACCCTCCTTCTCTCTCTTTCTCCCTCTTTCTCTCTCCTTTCTAATTCTTCATTGGGCTCAATCATTGTATTTTGTCCTATTCACTTAAGTGACCTATTTTAAAATTATAAAAGTATTTTCTCAAAATTATAAGAGAAATACTTAAATTATGGAAAACGAAAGGTCACAAGTGGAATATGGAAATGAAGAGTCATATGAGGGAGGTGAAAGGTCAATTCACATGGCTATAAATTGGGATGGCCTCTCCATTCCAAGGGATTCCAGATTTTGAAGAATTTCTACTCTGTAGCATTATAAATTGTTGTAGCTTGATTGAAGCTTTGTATTCATCACTACACATGGAATAAAGTCTACATTTCTTTTTTTTCCCTTTCCTTGTATTTCCTCTATCTCTCTATTATCATACAACTTTGTGAATGTCGGTAAATGGAAAAAGAATTTGTGACTTTTATTGATAAGGAGATTTCTAAAACTTTGTGTTCACGATCTCATCTTGTCTTGATGTCTATAACAAGGTTTTTATTCTTCTATATTGAATGTTGAACTACTCTAGTTATTGGGTGTGAACTCTGCAATTGTCCTACTCACGGTAGTAACTCCTCTTTCTAATTTCCCTCCTTCTCCCTAACTCGCTGTAATTTCCTCCCTTATACCCTCATACAAATATTTTGCCACAGGTTTGGTGGAGTGTTACTTTATGATCCCGACCTATTTGATCACCCAAATCATATAGTTTATGTTTATATTAGTCACCTTTAATAATGGGAGTTTTACCATTTAATGCGAGAGGAGCGTAACCCCATGAACATTGGTGGAGACACCTAATTTGTCATATCGACAAATTTTCTTACCAACAGACTCAAACTCTATTCGAATCGACTCATGGAACCCCTTCTTACATGGATATCTACACATATATATAGGGTGGGAACTTGTCCTTCACCACTTACATGCTTTAATCTAAACTTAGATCACTCCTATACATAGCTTGCATGCTTTTCCAACTTATACTTCTTATAAATAGATGCCTAGCTTGTGGTTCTCCATAAGTGGCCTGCTTTATTTTTAGAAGTTCCATCTTTATCCTATGTGCTATAAATAACCTTTTATACATGTGTTATAAATAGATATGCCTCTTTCATGCATGCTTCAAGTCTATTATTATGCCCACATATGCTTTATCCATGCATTTGTCTATTTTTAGCTTGCCTTGATAATCGTATTAACTTTGTGCTTTTTCCTTTTTATCCTACCTTGGAAATCGACCAACTCTGACTTACCTATTTCTTTACGTAACCATTTATGTGTGTTGCTTCATTTCTCCCATGTGTCCTTCCACGTACTTGTTTTAACCCTTGAAATTACTTTGATAATGCTTATGTGTACACCTTTGTGCGCATCCTTTGACCTTCGTGTATGTCTCATACTTAGTCAATTTCTCATTGAACAACTAGGAATAATCTTGAAATACCCAAAATAACAACAATACTCTACCTCATATAAATTACAATTCCCTTGCACCAACAACTTGGTTGAATATGAAGCTTTAGTGTTAGGATTGCAATTTTCCATTAAATATAAGATCAAAATGCTAAAAAAATTTAATGATTATGAGGTTTTGTTAAGCATGTTAGAAGAAAGTATCAATGCAAGAAGTCTTATCTTAAAAGGTATAAACATAGATTTTAGGATTTGATTGAATGTTTTGATGCATTTAACATTTGAGTATACTAGGAAATAGAACCAAGAGGCCGGTTCATTAGCTATATTTGTTTCTACTCTTATGCCTACTTAGGAGTTGGAGAAGAGTAGAATGGTGGTATAAATGGTTCCTATTCTTTTAGTACCATATAATATAGAGCATTTTTTGGTATTTAATGATGATAAAAAAATAATTCAATTTTTTGAATAGCTCTGATGTTTTTTCATCTCAGATTATAGATGAGAAGGACATGGATGATTTAAATGATGATGGTGTTTTAAATTTGAAGGAGAATAGGATTCCTAAAGGTATGATATCTCTTAAAAGGTTTTTTACTTTAATAAACGAAATTGGAGTGCTACTAGACCTAAAAATGATAAAGATTATGATCAAATCAACCTAGGCACTAGAGAGAAGCCTAAATTGGTGAATTTTGGCCTAACATGTTTAGATGTAGAGAAGGATAAGGTGAAAAAGTTGCTAAATAATTACACATATGTCATAGCATGGTCATATGATGACTTAAAGATCTTTGATCCTAGAGTTATCATCCATACCATACCATTGATGGAAGATCACAAACCTTTTAGCCAAAGGAAAAGACTAGTAAAACCAATTTTAGAACCTATGATTTACAAAGAGGTAAAGAAATTACTCGACCACTTGAATAATATTTCCCATTAAACACTCAATTTGGGTGGCCAACCTAGTTCATGTCTAAAAAATAGTGGAGAAATAAGACTATGTGTAGATTTCATGAACCTAAATAGATCCTAAAAAAAGAAAATTATCCCCTTCCTTCTCTTGATGAGGTCATACAAATTATTAGTGGGTCTAAAAGATGTCTTTTCTTGATGGTTTTTAGGATACAACCAGTACTAGTAAATAAAGATGATAGGATGAGAACAACATTCACCACCAATTGGATAACATTTTCTTATAGGAGGATGCCCTTTGGTTTAATCAATATTGGTGGAATGTTTCAAAGATCGATGGCTCAAGGTTTTCAAAGGTCTTAATGGAAAATTCATTATCATTTATATGAATGATCTGACTATATTTTCTAAGAATATATTTGATCATGTGGGAACTTATAAAAGGTCTTGGAAAGGTGTACTGAGTATGGAATTTCTTTAAATCCCAAGAAAAATATTTTTTGTGTAACTAAAGGTAAATTATTTGGCCATGTTCTCACAAAAGAAGGTATATCTTTTGACCCTAATAGAGTTAATAGAATTTCAAAAATAACTCCACCTAATAGTAAGAAATAATTGAAATCCTTTTTGGCAAGATTAATTTTAGGATAAACTTCATTTCTAGTTTTTTTGACATTACTTGAAGCCATTGAATGTCATTCTAAAGAAGGATGACGCTAAAATTGAGTGGATAACTGATGCTAAGAAGTATTTCAAAGATATTAAGGAAGCAATAACCCATGATCCTATTCTAATCATCATATACTTTACCAAAGACTTCTACTTGTATTCATGTGCTTCTGATCACACCATTGTTGTTGTGCTAACTCAAAATCAAGACAATGAACATCCAATTGCATTCATGAGCACAAACTTGAAGGATTCCCAACTCAACTATTCTATGATGGACAAGAAATAATTTTCCTTGGTAAAATTAGTAAAAAAATTTATACATTATATACTTAGAAGTAAATTGTATGCAATTGTTGTAGACTCAACCATTAAGTTGATGCTAGGACAAAACGAGTTGGGAAAAAGAAGGAAAATGGATGACAAAGTTACAAGAATTTTTTTAGAAATTAAAATTTCCAAGATGGTAAAGTTCAAGGCTTGGCACAACTCATGACCAATTTTTATCCAAGGATTGATATCATGCAAGTGTATGAGGAGGATATACTAAAAGATGAATGGTACAATCATATCATACATTATCTACCAAATGACACATGTCCACTTGATTTAAAGAGAGAACAAATGATATCATTGATTCTGAATGAATATCACTTCATTATTAAAAATTGAGTCCTCTATAGGAAGAAATATGAAGATGGATGTTTGAGGTGTCTCCCCAAGAAAAATCCACTTGATATCATGTGTAATTTTCATGAGAAGATTGGAAGTGGTCATCCATTAGGTAGAGAAAATGCTCATAAGATTTTAAGGTTGGTTATTATTGGCCAACCATATTCAAATATGCTCATGCACATGTTAGGAGTTTCCATCAATGCCAAAAATTTCTAGCAGAGAAACACATGCAACCATGCCATTACAACCAGTGATTGAGAGTAGACCTTTTGCACAATGGGGCTTGGATTTCATTGGGGTCATCAACCCAAATTCATCAGCTAGACATAAGTTTATCCTAACTGCCACAAATTATTGCACAAGGTGGACTGAAGTTATTACTAATAAAAATTGCAGGACATTGGATGTTATCCAATTCCTTGAAGAGAACATCATAACCAAATTTGGTTATCCTTTTTCCCTCATTTGTGACAATGGGCCAACCTTTTCCTCTACATATTTCAATGAATGGGTATATGATAATAAGATAATCATTAAGTTTACATCAAATTATTATCCCCAAGCAATGGAATAGCTGAACCAACAAACTTAAATCTCATCAATTCCATAAATAAATCAGCAAACAAGAGGCCAAGGAAATGAAATTCTTTGATAAAGTATACATTATGGGATAATAAGACAATATATAAGTAAGCTATAAATTCTCCATTTTTATTGGTGTATGGAAAACAACATATTTTCCCAATCACCCTTAGGTTTCCAACCTATGAGTTTATGTAGGAGTACATGGAAGGAGAAGACAAAATTGGAGCAATAATTTTAGACATTCTCCAAATGGAAGATGCAAGAGACTCAACCCTACAAAATTTAGTATGCATCAAGATATTTTCAAGAGATGGTTTGATAAGAGGGCTAAAGTGAAAACATTCAAAATATCATATTTAGTGCTTCTATGGGACAAAGCTCATGAGAAGAAAGGGAAACATAGAAAATTCTCACCATTATGGATTGGGCCTTATCAAATAACTAAGATTTTGGGCCAAAATACTTTCAGATTGAAATATTTACAAGGGAAAGAAGTAATGTTGCAATTCAATACTCAATTCTTAAAACATTACTTCTCCATTACCCCATCACAAGTCCCAATGGAATGATCAAATCAAGGAAGTAGTTTAGTTTCCCTTTATGTATTTCTTGCTTTCTAGTTTAGTTTCCCTTTATGCATTTCTTGCTTTCTAGTTTAGTTTCCATTTATGCATTTCTTGCTTTCTATTTTATAGTTTTTTTTTCATTTTTTTGTTTTTTTATTGTCTTTTTCCTTCCTTTCATTTATATAAAACGAGTTGGGCACTTCATTTTTGGAAGATATGACTTTGTTTATAAGTGTGAAAAGTGGCCAATATGAAATGATTTTAGAAGAATATGAAAGTGAAATTTTTCATATGTTATTCAAGTTATCCTTAAGAAGAATGGATCTCTAAAAATGTTAAGTGAATTTTAGAAAGGTTCTAACTCTTGAAGGAAATTGAGCTCCACAATGAAAATATGCAAACATCTAAAATGTTCTTCTTGACATTTTTTTATCAAAGGAGGGTACTTAGCTGATTTCAATTGAAAAATCTTAAAACCTACTATCTTGGTTCCTAAAACTTAAGAAGAAGACATACAAATATGCAAATGCATAAAAATAAAATATATTCTTTGAAAGGTGGTTATGGAAACCTCCATCAGGGCTATGGATGCTTGACTGGTAATTTAGAAAGGACGTGATAGAAGCCAAAGGCATCTCTATGGGGGATACGGAGGCTTGACCGGTAGAAAGAGCAATGCCCAAACATTCCTCCCATTTGAAACATCCCCAAAATGAAGAAAAATGATAACAAAACTAGTCATGAGCTATCAAACAAGTTTCTCATCCAAAACAACTACAATTTCAAGCAAGAACATGGTTAATAAACTCATTTACACACATTTAGCTCTCTTTCTTCATGATTTTGGACTTAGTATGTCACTTAATATGATTAATTCATTTGTTTTTTTGAAAGGTATGCTTGCATTTTAGATGTTGAACTTTGAATTCATACTCTTTTACTTGCATTTTTGAAATCTAGAGATCTAGGTTCTAAATACATGATGGTATTTTCCCCATTGAGTCATCATTTTTATTGCATAACTCCCCCCACTTGTTTTAAATGATTAAATCCAAATGGGGACCCTCCTGATCTTCATACAAATTGCTAGCATCCAAGTTATTACCTTTATAAAAGGATTTGATTAGTATTATCCAACTTGTTTTGTCAAAATGAGTGGATTTTACATTAAACTCAAGTTAAACATTTATACCTAATCAAATTTTTAGGTTTCTTAACTAATGGAAAGTTTGTCTTCTTTTTGTAGTTCAAAATACAAATCATGAACACCCAAACAGTTCTCAATACTTAGTCTTTTGCATAATGGTTTTCAATCCTAGTCTTCCATGATTTCTATCCTAGTCTATCACGAGTTTCAATCCTAGCATTTTACATATTTTTATCCTAGTCTTCTGTGAGTTTCGACTATAGTCTTCCACGAGTTTCTAGAGATGCAGAGGTCCTCGGGTTCACCTAACCCACATAACAAATAAAACCATTAGTTGTGGCTTTAATCGAGGAGGGTGACCTTGGAAACATGTCGAAAGTAAGGTATTAAGTGCTCCATAGAGTTTTAAAAGATCAATTGTTCCATAGAATTCTCACTTTTAACTTCGTTGGTTTTTATAACGTCATTGTTCTGCAGTTCACCTAACCTATAAAATAAATGATATATACTCAAAGCTAAAGCGGAGGATATATGACTTTCGTGACATGAAAGGAAGAAATGGATAAGTGCGGGGCATCAAAAGACTAAATTTATCTAATATTTGAAGTTGCGAAGTCGTAAAATGGTGTTTGGAAGAGATGGAAACAATTACAATGTTCCGTAGGAAAGTCTCCATACAAAGGAAACTCATGCAACACTAAAAAGCCTCGATGCAAAGAAAAGTGAAATTCAAAGACACGTAACAAAGAAAAGTGAACTCCAAAGTTGTGATGTAAAGAAAAGGGAACTCCAAATCCACGTAAAAAGAAAACATATAGCAAAAATTTAAGGGAAGGAAATGAAAATTTATTTACACTTCTCTCTCTACATTTCCATTTCCAAAGTTGTAAAAAAATAATAATGAAAGTTGCAAAAGAGGAAAGATTTTTTGTTAGCCCAGAAATAAATTTTAACCTTTCTCCATTTCATTTTCATCATCATGGAGTATCAAAAGGTCATATTTTTATTTGTAGCATGTTTTCCATCCATTTTGTAAGAATAGAAGAAAGGAATTGAACTGAAACTCAGAAGCCTTTCACACCCAAGTTAAAAACATAATTTTCACAAAGTATTTCCCATTTTGAGTTGGTTTGGGATATTTGTTTTGCACAACCAGTTGTTTTATCTTTTGGAATCATGGCTTGAATTTTGTAGAAAAGGGAAGACCCAAACTTGTATATGTATGTCTTCTCCCATTCTGAAAAAGGAGGATATGACTTTGTGATTAATCGATCCAAAACATTTTGAACATTAACTCATGGAAGTTGATATTGTCATGGTTTCATTTTCCTCTTCTATTGCAAATGTGTGTGTTGAGATATCTTGATGTTTGAATGTATCTTTCATTACTTCCTAGGTGATCCTTTTAGATTTTGATGTGAAAATTTGAATTAAATCACCATAGCATGTTGTAGATTGGATTAATCACATAAATGTCCAATTTAGCAATTTAATTGGTAAATTCAAATACTAGTTTAACTAGGCTTCAAATATCCTTTGAATTTATGCATCAGTAGCATTCAAATTTGAGTCTAAACTATATTTGGTGATCCTGGTTAACAAGGAAAGCATTATATTTATAACTATCAGGCATCAAACATTTAAAACACATATGTTTTAATGGTTTTCTATTTTCTTTTCCTTTCCTTATTTGTTTCTTTGAGCAATACCCTTAGATTAAATTAGTTTAGAGGTATTCAAAGCTAAATTAGGTGAAAATTTAGGAGTGACACTAAAAGGATTAATAATCCAAGAAACCCCTTTATTATTGGTCCAAATAACTAATACCCTACAACTCATACATTGTTTTACACTTTTGATTCTAAAATGAGGACATAAGAGCATGGTGTTTCCTTTTTTGTTGTGTCATTTTTGCATCAATATATGTGTCCCCCACATGTACCATAGGTGATTCGAGGTTTTTCTTTTATGCGTGTTTCCCTTTCCTTTTAGTTTGTTTCCCTTTTCTAATGTTTGTTTGTTTTGTTTTCTCTTGGTTGTTTTTTTTTCTTGTACTAGGTGTTTCCTTGTGACTCTATTTTTCCCAATGGATAAGGCATTGATATACTTAATTTCATGAGTTTTGGTGTTCCTAATTGCCTTGTTTTCACTTTTTCCAACCCAAGACAAGTCCCCAAGTTAGAGTTAGTCATTTTCATGTAAAATTTTAGGAATTTTACTTGACAACCATATTGAATTTTTTTCCCCATTTGGTCAAAATTGTCAAAATTACCAAATTACCTATTTTCAAGAGTCAACTTCTAGGAAAGGTTTCAGGAACTCCATGTGGTGTTGGGATCTCATATCCTAGCCATCAAAAATATTATGGATTCTACTACATGATGGAATATATAAGACAAGGTTTTGGAGGTAAAAAGAAGAAAATTTTCCAACACTGAAGCATGGTGACCTTTACGGATAAAGAACTTACATGGAAGGTTTTGGGAATGTCAAGTAGAGTTGGGATCCCAAAAATTTCAAATGTAATCACATTGAATCCCCTTCATAACCCAAGTAATGGTTCCATTCATCGTTGTTGCAAACTCTCCTGAAAACGCATCTCACTAGTGCACCTTCCTAAGACAAAATGGAGGTATGAGAAAACACTTATCGATAACTCATTTTCAAAGTTTAGAAATGTTCTCATTGGAATTTTTTTCCCATTTACATGCAAAGTATTATATTATACAACCCGAAATGGTCAATTTTTTTCTCATAGAGTGGAAAAAGCATTCTTATGTCATATTCTTGCATTGACATGATGGCATCAACATACCTCGTAAGATAGTGGCACATTTTTCACCTTTGTGTCCCTTTCCCTTAGTGCATGGGGATTACAAGGAAACAAAATTTCACACCCCCTAGTGATTTTTATTTGCGTCACTTAAAGTACATCACTTGTGTCCTAGGAATGTGCACAACTTGAAATCATGACCCCTTGACCCATGGTGTAATTTTTAAAGCTTGATGTCCCTTGTCTCTTTATAGCAAAAACCAAGGGGACATAAGGGATAGGAAATTGCACCCCTTTTTATTGAATGATTTTCTTCAATTAAGTGTTAACTTAGGTTGTTAGGAAACATACAAACTTGATTTTGACCCATTCGCCCCTCCTTATGAGATAATCGACCCTTTGTGCACATTTTGATGCTTATTGTACCTTTCCCCTTTTTCCCAATATATAAGGGGACAAAGGGGACACAAAAATTATCCCAAGATCATGAAGCTAACCCAAGTCACATGTAAAATATCATTTCAGCTCTCGATATCATATTTTTAGCCCCTCCATCTCCCTCACATGCTCCCACATGGTGACACTTGTCACAATCTGATGAAAAGTGTAACTTAGTGTCCCCATTGTCCCCTCACCTCAATTGTCCCCTATTTTCATGGGTGTAACTCACCCTCTAACCTCCACTTGACTTGAGTTAAGTGTGTATGGTTAATGGTGAGTCATAATGTAAAGTGCAACTTAGTGTCCCCATTATCCCTTCACCTCAATTGTTCCCTATTTTCATGGGTGAAAATCACTCTCTAACCTCCACCTAACCTCAAGTTAAGCATGTGGTCTTAACGGTGAGTTAAAATTCTAAAAGGGTGAAACGATTAAAAAAATCAAACACTTATCCATTTTAAATATTTGAATGTGATATTTTTCCCCACCAAATCCCATTTCCATGTTTTTATTTTGTTGTAATTTTACAAACACCCCCATGCTGAATATGAAGTTTTTCTCATTACTCAAAAAATCGAAATCCCATGAAAATTGGACAACCCCTTCCTTGTAAAAACTCTCTTCTTTTTATTCCAAACTTGCTTCCATTGATGGTCTGGATAATTTTTAATGGCCATATGAAAAATATGGCCATAAAAATTGCCTTTTCAGATCTACAAAAATTATGGCAATTGAAAACCTCTCGAAATTTGGAGCAAAACATACTAGAGAAAAACAAAACTTTCAAGACCACTCTAATCCCATTTTAAAACCTAGAAGACCACTTTTCTATAAATAGTAAGTTTTACCAAGTGCTCACATATTAAAAATAGTAATTTCTAAAATGAGTCACTTTACGAGTCAATCACTCCATTCATATCAAGAACACTCAAAAGTTCCAATTTGATAAACTTACTAAAAATAGACATCCGGGTAGGACTTGCTAAAAATAGTAAGTGTTGGGATTTTGGTCAAATTTATCATACCCATTCATCTTTTGTCCATTTCAATAGATTTTATCATCATGAAGTTCAAATACTCAGGTTTAGATCCAATTTCCACATTAAACACTGAGTATCCTAATGTGGGTGACAGTGATGTGACAAACATGAATATGGAGGACCTAAAAACAAGGATATTGAGAGTGCCCCATGAAGTTTTGAAGGAAAATATATTCTCAAGTGATCAAGAGAGCTCAAAGGCACACTATGAAATGAAGACCCAGCGATAGATTGGTGGAGATGGTCATCAAAAAAGGGAAGGTACTATTACCTAAGATCCTCTCTCTATAAAATTTTCCACTCACCATTGTTTCCAAGGTGGAGATGAAAAAGATTGAGATTGAGAAAGAAAGAGCCCATTGGAATAATGTATTTCCATGACATATGAAATGTTTTGTCTTGAATCTCACTCCTTAGCGAGCAAGAATATGTTTACATCCCATAGACAGAAAAGGTTGCACTTGCAACGGCTTGGTTTAATTTAGAGGTCAAGGGAAAGGATTTCATCCCTGAAACATTTCCAAACAGTCCATCAAGAGAAAGCTCTTTTTATCGAAAGCTTATTCATTTGTGTATTGATCACTCCTCTCTTCTTCCTTCTCTCTCTACATTCTAATTATTCATTGGGAATGTACTTTTTTGGCTATTTCATCTTTTTTTATTATTGGTAAATAGTTTTGAAGGGACTATACCCTGTTACAATAAGGGCTCAACAGCCAAATAGAGCTATAGAGGGACAACAAAAGAGGATCAAAATCCAGATAAAGCATTATGCCCAGTAGTAACCAAAAGATAGTTACTAGTAGAAAGTTAAACAGAACAAAAATTGCAACAAGACAACAAAACAACAACGCAGAAAAACAACGAAAAGACTAAAATATAGCAGTGTCTAGAATGAAGCCCTCCAGCCCGAGGGAGATTATTTCTTGGAAGCTCTGTCGATCCTGGATTTGATTGTTTGTAGTGAAGTGAACAACGCCAAAGTGGTGATGTGCATGGGGTCACTTGCATTCAACTTTGATATGGTCTAACTTCTCTCCTTGTCAGTCCCTAGATAGTTTCAGGGACCCCACTAAGCATGGAAATGTTGCAAACATGTTGTTCCAAAAATTCACTAATGGCATTGAAGATAGCCATGTTATGGTCATGCCTATCTTTGGCTCTCCCCAATCTGTTGTCCAAAGAGTTCAATTTCTTGTAGATGTCTGCAATCTGATCATTCCCATTATCAGTTTCATCATCAACCTTTCTTTTCCTTCTATTTGGTAATGTGCTGCCTTCTTTAACTTCATCATCTCATTTTCCAAAGAATCCAACTGTGTTATTTCATCTTATTCACTTAAGTGACCTTTTAATTTTGCATTGTAAAATATCTTTTCATAAATAAGAAAAGAACTTATTTTTATTCCTACAGGAATATAAAAGGTCACAAGTGGTAGGAATATGAAAAGTCACTTGGAGGGCTATGAAGAGGCACTTTGTAAGGCTATATATCGGGATGGCTTATCTATTCCAAAGGGTTATCTTTTTTTCTCCTACTATTCCAAGCAAGAAGATACTTTCTTCCATTTCCTTGTCTATATTCTTCTACTTCCTACTTTTCAACTATGTAGGATTTGTAATCTTGTACAACCAAGAAAGGACTTTGTATATTTGAGAAATAAATTAGTATAATTTTGTGTCTTTGATTTGTTAATATTTTTATATCTTACACAATTATTTATCTTCCTATTGAATGTGGATCTACTCTAGTTAAAATTAGAAAAAAATTTACAAGTGCTACTCACAACCTTAACCCTTTCCCTTTTTCATATCTCCCCTTTACCTCTTCTATACTAAATCCCTCCCTCAATGCATGCAACTTACCACAAGTTTAGTGTAGTACTCATGTGTGATCCCGGCCTAACAACCACCCATATATTTTATTATTCCCTACATTCAATAAATAGGAGCCTCCATATTCCTAAGAGGAGGGACTCGGTCTGAGCATCAAAAAAACTATAATTTGTCTCATGACAAATTATTTCTCCAAAACATCAATTATAGGAATACTATCTTATAAAAATAGTAAACAACATTTGTGCTTCATTTCCAAACTCGTTTTTATTCTTCTCCTTCCCTATATAAAATCGTACAACTAGGTCGAGATGTGGGGTATGGTATTGGTTGTGACGTGTATGGTCTTGGATCCTCATGTTCACCAACTCTACTTATAATTTTAATATCTTATTTAGGTCATTTCATCTTCCTAGGTTTTCCTTCTTAGAATATCCAATTTATAGAAGGTTATATAAGCAAGTCAAAGCCACATTATAACTAATTCAACACTATTATAAGTTCCCATTACAAATATATTTCCAAAAGCACTCAAAGGGTTCCAAACTTTTCCAAAATTAGTTGTCCACCAATTAGAAAGTCCCTACTATAGGTATAAATAAATCAAGGTAAAATAGTGTAGATTTCTCCATTTCCAAACATCAATAGGTGATAGAGAAATGTCTTAGCAAGAGAAAGGTCACTCAAAGTATTTTTAAGGGTTTTAAGTAAAAATATAGTTGTGTCACATATCTTAGGCATATAGTATCACACTACTACATACTTTGGGTATATTCATAAATATAATTTTATCTAACTACATTGGTGTCAAGAGACACGAGGGAACCCCTTGGGGATGCTTAGTTGTCCACACTTCCAAAAGCACCTAGGATAACTACATGAGGATTTATCCCATAACAAGGGCATGCAATGAAATACTTTGATTGGTTTAATGGATGGGAGTCTGAATATCAAGGGTATTCCATCCTTAACCACACACACATGTTTTCTCCTTTTAGTTTTCTAATTCTCTTATGAAGGGTTCTACTAGTTTCTAGGGTTTTCACTTTGTTACAGGCCATTTCTAGACAAGTGATGCACATAGGAAGTTTCATATGTATATTGTCAAAGGGTCCAAGACCATAAAGTTCTAGGTCATGACCATACAATAGTTGTATGGTCCTACTCCCTTCATTTTTAGTACCATAATTTGTGCCGAATCACTTCTAGTTTTTATCTATCTATTCCATCATCCTACACATCCAAATCCTCCCTATTCTTCCATGTATAACTAATTTTATCTCTCCTCTCATGTATTTGATAAATTATGCATCATTTACTAATCATTATAAGTTTGAAAAAATATTTTTGATTGTGAATGGATACTATTGGAAGTTAATTGATAAGAATTGTCTACCTATTACAAACCCTTGAATACTTCTTATTGTTTTGCATTTCCATAACATCTAGAAAATTAATCTCGGTGTAAAAAAGTTATTATCATATTAATGATAAATTTTAGAGATTCCTCAAGTTATAGTAAAAAATTTCAACCATATATATTTAATGATTCATTATCTCTATAATGAAATAATAAACACTCATGATTGAAGTATTTACAACCCTTTTCCATTAGGCTTACATGGATACATGCCGATAAAACAAAACCAAACTTACATGGTTGTAATTTAATATAAAGGGCCTCATTAACACAAAGAGCTTGATGACATGCACATTATAGCCATGTTTTCATACCACACAATTATCATTGTCCATGATACCAAATTTGCATTATGTACTTTGCCAACAAATTCCGAGCCTTTCATACACTTCCAAAAATTTAGCAATTAATTTTTTGAAGGAAATCCATAACCTTTTCCAAAGCTCCAAGTTTAGCATAAGTTGGGAGGAAGATGGAAAAGGTTTTCATAATTGGATTTAAATGTTATAGTTGCACTTTCTTAAAAACTCCAAGGCCTTTTCAATAAGCCCATTTTATCCAAGAGTAAGTGTAATCCATTAGACAACATATTGTTGAGGCATTTCTTTCTAAATATCTTAATCCTCGTCCCAAACACCATTTTTTTCATATCCTACAAGCATTTCATTCCATGAGACTATGTTTAATTGAGGCATTTTTCAAATAATTAGCATGTTTTCTCTATGTTTCTACATTTTTCATGTATGTTTGTAAGGATAGTCACAATGGTGACATTAAAAAAGGATGTTTGAGGCATTTTTTCTATGAGACAACATTTTGTTAAGGCATTTTCCCATGAGACTACATTTTGTTGCGGAATTTTGTCAAACAATTCACATACATTAGGTTATTTTCCACATTTTGTATACATGGCCATAAAAATATTTGCAACAATAACATCTAACTATAATCCAATTTGAACTATTTTTGATGGATCTACATACTTTTCTCCAAAACTTTTTTTTGTACATATTAGGAGTATACTAACAAAAATTGTTTAGTAATTTTCACACTAGCCGGTAACATTTGTCTATAAATAACCAATGCATTTTCAATAAGCTCATTTTATTCATATCCAACTATACATGAATTATATGACACCAAATTTGGTTGAGGTAAAACCTTTAAGCCTTATTGAGAATACCGATTTGTATATATGCTATAGCCATCACATTCTAGAGGATCATGTTTTATTTAGGAATTTATTTTAAAATACTTTGAGCCTAATCAAGAACACCATGTTTTTAGTATATTAGTTAATCACCACAGTATATGAGACCTCATTTGAATTATGTATCTTTTTGAACAATTGGTGTGCATTTTGAATGTTTTTGCATTTTACATGCATGTTTTTAGGTAATTAACAATTGAAACATCTAGAAAGGATTTCAATATTTTTTGATGGACTTTCATCCCTTGTCCCAACACTCTATGTTTGGAAAATTGTGAAATAATAATG